>JAPXFY010000029.1:36578198-36585698 GCA_030674185.1 Monoplex corrugatus
AATCTCCCTTTTTATTTGATATCATTCAAAGAAGTGAAAATCTGTACTTGTTTAAGTCACTGCCACCTTGAAGAATGTGCAGATGGCACGAATCTTGACAGGAAGCAAGAAAAGTGGTAGGCTTGTTTGTAACATTGTTTGAAGTTCACACAGATTCGTAAAAATTCTGAATTTATGCACTTAGTTCTTGGCGCCATAACATCCACATTTGCAAAAGTACAGCTCTGATAAATATTTACGCACCTTGGGCCCAAATTTGATAAAGATCTATTGAAAAAAAAACAGCTGATCAGTTCTTGGTAACTCCTTTTTGTCACGGATATACAGACACATAGCCACACCACTTCTTTTATGAAACAGTATCCTTTTTCTAAAGGGGAGATTGAAAAATTCCTACGCAACCATCAATCTGGAAGGACTACAGATTTAGATAAGTGCCGCAGGATAGATGCCACACTTGTCAATAGTGTCTGCTGTGGCTGAACAGTCCTGAGTGTGATTGGCAATCCCTTCCACTGTGTTCTCCTACAAAGGCTGGAAATGATCTGATTTCCGTTTGCTTTTTTTTTTTTTGCTGGAGACGTTAGGTGTTTCTCAAAAGGGGTAGTCTTTTCTGTATTTCATGCCTACAGGCACATCTTTCTGTAGCAACAATATTGTCTCGAAGGTATCTGTGCTGATGGCACGAGCTCTGGAATTGTGTTTGGAGACATCTTTCTATTGCAGTTTAGATTAGTCTGTTGGATTCTTTCAGCCGCCATTTTTTTCAAAAGAGAAAGATTTGTGTAATTAAAAAAAATCCAAAACAACCATAACAAAGGAACCTTGTTATGATAACTCGTCTAAGCATTTGGTCCCTTTTTGTCCACTGGACGAGGCGGCAGGGAAGTTTTTGGTCCTCTCTTTTTATTATCCGTTGTTTGGTGGTGTTTGTGGTCTGTTTGTGACCGTGCATTCGCGCTTGACAAAGGCTGGTTGGCCGAAAATTTGCGCTTGTCTTGTTTTGTTGTGTTGAATACGCGCTTGTTTTGGTTTGCTTGTTCTTCTGGTTCCTGTTCGTCTAAGCACGTTAACTTATTATGCTATCAGTGACTGCATTGCATCTGTTGCTTTACTTTAAAAACTGCAGCACTATTATCAGTTTAATCCTTTCCTGTATTTCCTGGAAAGTAAAAAGAATGAATTTACAAAACAATACACCTCACCCCCTGATTGTTTTATATCAGATGGAGGTGTGCTTGAGTGTATTGTGTGTGTGTGTGTTTATGTGTGTGTGTGTATGTGGTTGTGTGTGTGTGTGTGTCTGTGTGTGGTATTTATGTGTGTGTGTGTATGTGGTGTGTGTGTGTGTGTGTGTGTGTTTATGTGTGTGTGTATGTGTGTGTGTGTGTTTATGTGTGTTTGTGTGTGTGTGTGTGTTTGTGTGAGTGAATGCGTGTGTGTGTATGTATGTATGTATGATGTATGCAGTATGTATGTATGCATGTATGTATGTATGCTGTGTGTGTTTATGTGTTGTGTATGTGTGTGTGTGGTGTTTATGTGTGTGCTTGGTGTGTGTGTGTTGTGTGTGTGGTGTTATGTGTGTGTTTGTGTGTGTGTGTGTTTGTGTGAGTGAATGCGTATGTATGTATGTATGTATGTATGTATGTATGTATGTATGTATGTGTGCATGCGTGCGTGTGTATGTGTGTGTGTGTGTGTGTATGTGTGTGTATTCAACAACTGATCACATGTTCACATCACAGGCGTTTATTCAGAAGCAATTTACCTGTAACAGAAAACTGTATGTAGCTTTCATTGACTTCGAAATGGCGTTTGATTCAATGTCAAGAAAACTCCTTAGCCTTTACTGTTAAAGAATGGTACATCAGGTAAGATTACATAGATGCATTGAAAATGTATATGCTTCTGTGAAAGCAAGAGTGCGGTGTGGTACGCAGTTTTAAATGTATTTGTTGCTTTACCTGTACAAATAGAATGAAACAAGATGATGTGTACAGGAACCAGAAACAAAATCAGAACGCGTATTTATTACAACGAGAGAAGACAAGCGCACATTTTCGGCCAACTGACCGTTGTCAAGCGTAGACATAAGATCACAAACGAACAAACACCAAATACAAAAATTAGGAGAAAAATACTGGAACTTCCCTGTTTTTTCTCACACTGAACGAAGCAGCTATCAAATGTAGCCGGCAGGGTAAAGAATTATTGGGCCTCAAACCCGGTGATATATTAAATGCTTACGGATTTTCATACTTCCGGAAAAGAAGGGTGTTGGTTGTATAAAGTCTTTCACAAAAAAAATTCAAAAATAATTGATTGCAGATGGCAAAATTGGGATTATCGTATCAACACTTATGATGTTTTTTGCAAAGTACAAGAAAGTTTCAACCAGTCTCAAGAGGTTGAAACATACTTGTTCTTGGATTCTGAGAGTTATCAGATATATGTTCACAGAATTTAGATTTGGTATAACTAACTTATCAGTGCGTAGATTAAGATATAAAAAAAAAGTTGACAAAGAGGCAGGGAAATGTCCGTTATGTAAAAGCATTAGTGAAAAGGAAACTTACTTTTATTCTAAGTTGTCCTGCCCTAGACGATCTGAGACGCTAGTTAATTCAGCCAAAGTAGTACCATATTCCAAATTATTTCAAATTATTTCAGATATATAATGTTCATGGTTTCACAAAATGAGCGTGCAATTGAAATCTGGCAACATACGTCAATAAAGATCTTAAGAGAAGAGAGCTTGTCTCACCATAAAGTGAAAATATATTGACGTGAGAAGAGTTTGCCTTATTCATCATCACCATGTGCCCTGCCACTTGGCGCTGGCGATCATGGCCCTCCTTATGCATCTATCCTTTGTTGCCGCAAGCACGTCATCCACCCTCTCTGTCCTCAGCCACTCTGCAAGTCCGTCCAATATTTTCTTCCCTGGGTCTACCTGGTGCTCTCTTTCCCTCCAGCTTTCGTTTTGTGACCAGACGCTCGAATTCCCCTTTCCCCTTAATTATGAAGTTAAATTCTAGTGATGTCTGCCAAACATATTGATATGTTCGTACTGAATTACTGAAGTATGATTCCAAAATATTTGAAGTATGCTTCATTCAAGAACGACCATGTTTTCTGCTTTGTGTTTGCATACTGTTTATAATGTGTTCACTCTCGATCTCCTTCAAATAGGGCTATGGCCATACTGAGTAAATTTCTGATTCTGATTCTGATTCCCTTAATTTATGAAGGCTTGGTATCCCAACCGACAGTCACACTTTCACTCTCCATGAAGACTTGGTATCACAATAGATAGTCATACATTTAGTCTCTCATAAGACTCAGAATCACAACAGTAATATAACTGTCCTCGTGAAGAAAATATAATCATCATAAACAGACATATTTTCGGCTCCTTACAGACTTAGAAACAGACGGTCCAATCCCCCCCCCCCCACCCCGAAACATTAGTCTGTGGCACTTAAACTGCTACACTCAGCCTCTGGCTTCCTACAGCAAGAGCTGCAGAACATTACAGGTATAAAGCGCGCTGTTGGCTGTCTCTTTTGGAACCGGAGAATAGGGCACATAATTAGTTTAGGACTCGAAACAATAGCTTCAACCCTAATCCTAACCTTAAGACCTAATCTGACCCTGCCCTACATTTTATTCCATCTTTTAAGTAGGGAACACCCCCCGTGGGGGTGCCAGGGGCTCTTTCAATATAAATAGTATCCCCACCTTCTGGAAATTCTGTGCTAGAAATGTCCTCTTTTCTGTCACTCTCTATATTTCTGTCAAGTTCCTTTGCTTTCCGTCATTTATTCCTATCAGCTTCTGCCTTGCTGGTCCATTTGCTGGTCCATTACATGTGTTCCGTCAAGTCTTACGTACTTTTTCTTAGGATTGATTGTTGGGTACATGCATTAAGTGCATTTTTGGCTCTAGGGAGGTGAGATATACGGAAGCAATTGTAAATAATTTATGCCGCTTTATATATATATATAATATATATATATATATAAAGCGGCATAAATTATATATATATATATATATATATATGTTTTGGTGTCCTTAGGTATGTTTAAAATTGTATTCAGATGTGTTTTATTAAATCCCCTGTGCGGTAATTTGGACGGAGTGGTCAACGCCAGGGACTTGTCCTTGAATTATGTGCACCGATGCATTGATATGTTTACTTAATTTTCTTTTCTTTTGTCTTTCCTATTGAAGTTTTGTATATCTGGAACCGGTTAAAACCCTGATATGGCTTTACGCAGTCGGCTAGGCTTTAAACAACAATAATAATAACAACAACAACAAAAGTGAAAAAGCAGCGCAAGCGTGCTACTATATTTACACATATTTTCACCCATCTGTGAATATGCTTACAGGTCGTTCCCTGCCTGGAACAAAAGCCAGCATTTGGGCACGTAATAAGCGAACCACTAACTGCAAAAGTGATTACAGAAGAAACGTGTCTAAGGCAAAGGAACCTAATTAACAAGCGCTCCCAAGTCCAGCCAACATTTCATATTCTGGCTCCAGCAGAACCGGTCAGAGAAACGTCCCTAATTGAGTCCCCCTTGCAACCCATCGTCACGACCCAAAGCAACGGCGCTTCCCGAGGGCGCCCTCTTTACCACGGCTTTTCAAGGGACAAAACCACGCTAATTAGTTTCCACAGTAATCCACACCGGAGGAGGTCCAAGGGAAGACAACTCCACGTGGAGCCACCTGGGGGCAAAATTTGTTGGTTCACAAAATGGCGAACGTCATAGCCAAGAGGGGTGGGGGTGGGGGGTGGGGGAGTCATGACGGCAGTTGTGTAGTTCTCTTACTTGTTTTTGTTACTGTGTGAGCGGTGTATTCGCGCATGCGCGGAGTGCGAAAAGAGAGAGAGAGAGAGAGAGAGAGAGAGAGAGAGAGAGAGAAAGTGTGTGAGATGTGATTGTGTGTGTGTGTGTGTGTGTGTGTGTGTGTGTGTGTGCATGTATGTGTGTGTGTGTGTGTGTGTGTGTGTATGTGTGTGTGTGTGTGTGTGTGTGTGTGTGTGTGTGTGTGTGTGTGTGTGTGTGTGTGTGTTGTTTCAGATGGATATAACCCCGATATGGCCTCTGAGCAGTTGGCTGAGCTCTAAATACTGATGATAGAAATGAAGGTAACATATGAGTGAGAGAGAGAATGTTTGTGTGTGTGTATATATATATGTGTGTGTTGAGAGAGAGAGAGAGAGAGAGAGAGAGAGAGAGAGAGTGCGTGCGAGCGTGCGTGTATATGTTTTTGTGTGTGTGTGCGTGTGTGTGTGGTGTGTGTGTGTGTGTACATGTTTTTGTGCGCGCGCGCGCGCCGCGCGTGTTTGTGTTTACGAAGCACACGTGCATGTTTGCTTGTAATTAATAATGACAACGAATGCACGGGACTCACCTACTGGCAGGAGCATACTGACTTTATCGAAATTGCGATCCGTGGGCTGGCACATGTGGTTATCCCAGCGCATGTGTTTGGACATGTGTGCGTGTGCCTTCTGTTCTCTCTCTCTCTCCTGTCTCTCTCTCTGTGTCTCTCTCTGTCTCTGTCTCTCTCTTACTCTGTGTCTGTCTGTCTCTGTCTATGTCTGTCTCTGTCTGTCTTCTGTCTGTCTGTCTGTCTGTCTATCCTCTCTCTTCTCCATCCATCCATCATACACACAAATACACACATACACCAAAATGTAAACATACATGCAAACTATACATGGGCACAAACACACTCACACGCATATAATCACGTCACACACGCATACACACTCACACACCGCACACTACACACACACACACACACACCATTCACACAACAAACACACACAAGCACACGCCATCACAAAACAACACACACACATATGCACACCACAAACCATATAAACAACACGCACACACAACACACACACCACACCACACACACACACACGCACATAACGCATATAACAACACCACACACACACCACACCACACACACACACACACACACTACACCACATACACACAACACACAACACAACACACACACACACACACACACACACACACACACACACACTACCACAACACACACACCACACCACAACACACACCACACACACACACACACACACACACACACACACACACACACAACACAAAACACACACAAAACACACACACACACACACACACACACAACACACACACACACACACACACACACACACACACACACACACACACACACACACACACACACAACACACACACACACACACACACACACACACACACACACACACACACAAACACACAACACACACACACACACACCACACACACACACACACAACCACACACAACACACACACACACCCCACACACACACACAACAACACAACACACACACACACACACAAACACACACACACACACACACACACACACACACACACAACACACACACACACACACACACACACACACACACACACACACACACACACACACACACACACACACCACACACAACACACACACACACACACACACACACACACACACACACACACACTACACACACACACACACACACAACACACACACACACACACACACACACACACACACACACACACACACACACACACACAACACACACACACACACACACACACAACACACACACACACACACACACACACACAACACACACACACACACAACACACACACACACACACACACACACACACACACACACACACA
Organism: Monoplex corrugatus; assembly: GCA_030674185.1. Lineage (NCBI taxonomy): Eukaryota > Metazoa > Mollusca > Gastropoda > Littorinimorpha > Ranellidae > Monoplex > Monoplex corrugatus. Next base: position 36,584,971 of record JAPXFY010000029.1, read on the forward strand.
CACACACAAACACACACACACACACACACAACACATTATGACCCATTAAGCAGCAAACAAAGTCATCCATGTGTCAGGAGCTAGGAAAAAAAGTTGGCAAAGAAAGTTCACAGCACGGTCACCTACCAAAAACAACCTCCCCCTATAACAAACTACAGGTTTTTTTTTTTTAATTCTGGGCAGAGCTGGAAAATCCATTATTTGTTATCTAAAGAACATTTGATGTATAGTGTGGTCTGCATGCAGAATGTCAGCTATGCTATGTGCGCGCGCGCTCGACTGATTACGGGTCCATAATCGGTTGCATTTTTCGATGTGCTGAACAGGTTCATTGTTCTAGTGTTTCAAAAGAAGTGGTCGAGCCATTTGAACAATTTACCTTTCATGGCAAAACGAACATTTGATTGACGATCGTGACCAAATCCAGTGATGTATTTGTAAAAAACAAAACACATGCAAACAGCAAATGAAGTTTCATTAAATGTTCCTTTTTTTACTGCGCATTCCCTCTGTTTGTTTCCATTGAATAAATTTGATTATTTTAAATCTTCAATTTTTGCCTGTCATTGGTTTGTTTGTTTGTTTGTTTTGTTTTGTTTCAATAGCACGTAATTATGTTGCATTGCCATCTGACTATACACAAAGACAGTTGAAAACACAACAATCCCTCTTCTTGGTTGCCGAAAAGCAGGAATGTCAAAAGATTTTCAAAGAAACAATCGCTGGAA
>JAPXFY010000029.1:36605698-36613198 GCA_030674185.1 Monoplex corrugatus
GGCATTTGTTGGTAAGAATGTTTTTCATGATCTTGAATGCTGTTTTGGCGTGGCTAACGGGAAAGCTGGAGTGGAAGAGAGCACTAGGTAGACCCAGGGAGAAGATACTGGACGGACTTGCAGAGTGGCTGAGGACAAAGAGGATGGAAGAGATGCTTGAGGCAACAAGAGATAGAGACAGATGGAAGGCCATGGTCGCGAACGCCATGCAGCAAGGCACTTGATGATGATGAAAAAAACGCACGTAAGGATTTATCGAACACATACAGGTCAATGGACCATAAAGGCAGAAAATGATAGGTAGAAATGACAGAAAGCAAAGGAAAAAGGCAGAAACAAAAAGAATGACAGAAAAGAGGAAATTTCTAGCACCGTATTTCCAGAAAGTGGGGATACTACTTATACTGAAAGAGCCTCCGGCATCCCCATAGGGGGGGGGGGGGGTATGGGTAATGAGGCATGTGTCTGTGGTTGCATTCTGTTGGCAACAGTTTATTGCCACTTTCTGGGTACATTACCCTGGCTTAAGGGATACCGAGATGCTAACTAGGAGCTTTGTGCTCTCCAATGACTTGCAGGGGGGTGGGGGTGGGGGTGGGGATAAAGAAGCGCTGACTCTCTTTGAAGATGTTTAGAGCATTAAGATTTGTAAGGGGAGGGAGGAGGGGAGTCCCAGTTTCTACGCCACTCTAATGGCTTCTCTGGCACAGTTTTCACAATGTGGTGATGACGATGACGACGATGACGATGATAATTATAATGCCATCTAACATTGAGACTGCATGGCAGGGCTGTACTCAAAGCTTATTATCATAACACATCCTGGCGTCAACAGGGCCTGGGGGGGGGGGGGAGGGGTACAAACACCTGCGATGTTGGTCAACATTTTTAATCAACACCCTCAATGACGCATCTGTGAAGTAGATGAGATTAGACTGTGTTGTGCCAGTCGACCCAATGAGCTCATAGCACGTCCAACTCTGGGTAGGAGCCGGTTGGAGCTGAAAAATACCACAATGATTTTTGAAGGGACTGATGGAGATTCAAACCCATAGTCTTCCAGATGGTAGTCCGTTGATCTGACCACTTCTCCAGGATGACTGGTTAGGCTTGTTAAGATTTGTATTCAGTAGAAAGAGAATAGCACACACCACATAAGTATGACACACACTGTGTTGTGACAATCAGCACATTGAATTGTTATTAGTATTTTTGTTTAAAGCCCAGCAGACTGTGTAGTGCCATGTCAGTGCTATAATCATTTGTACACACACAAAACTTCAACAGGGGGAAAACAAGACAAAGAAATTCAACTAGACACACTAATACATTTGCACACACAATCTAAGGATATGCCCGTGGCGTTGTCCAATTTATCACACAAGTTTAGATATTACTAAGGACACTAAAGCATATATAAAAAAACCGGGCATAAATGACTAATAATTGCTTTCGCATTTCTCATTTCCCCAGAACCAAAAACTGCAGTTAATACGTGTATCCAATTATCAATCCTAAGAGAACGTGTAAGACTTTATCGAATATATACAGGTGAATGGACCAGCAAGGAAGAAAATGATAGGAAAAAAATGACAGAAAGCAAAGGAATAAGGCAGAAACAAAGAGAGTGACAGAAAAGAGGATATTTCTAGCACAGAATTTCCAGAAGGTGGGATACTTTTTATACTGAAAGAGCCCCCGGTATCCCAACAGGGGAGGAGACAGTGGATGGGAACGTTTGATCCAGGTACTTTCTCTACTGCTGGACTCAATTCATCACCTTTTTCTATTTACACCTTGCCTGGGCTTTGGGACAGGCGACTAGGAGGGGGTGGTTCTGTCATGTGAGACGAGTTTATACAGAATAGTTAGTTGTGTTGTGATTCAGACCTTTAATTATGCATTACTTACTTTACATATATATCATCATCATCATATTTCCTTTTTTGAAGATAAGATACACAGATACACATGTCATTTACACAGAACCAAGATTATTCCAGTGGTAGGCTGATAAAATATCAGTATAAAATACAGACTGAGTAAAACAGTCTAAGTAAGGCCTCAGGACCTGGCCAGCTCATGGGTTTATGTGCGGTTTAAGGCTTGTGTGGTGATCACCATCCACACTTATGGCACCTGTGACGTTAGTGCATATGGAATTCTTTCCGAGCGCTGAGACGTCATCTTGAGAAACTGAAACTGAAACTGAAAATAAGGGGACGCTATAACGGATTCGTACTAAACTCCGACGCCCACCATACCTAGAGGATGAAAAATTACTTAAATAACTTATCTTTCTCTCCTCTGTATTTCTGGGCCTAAAGATTTATGTGTCTTGTCAGTAGAAAAGGATAAGAAATAATCGGATTTCGAAGGCTTACAACTGTAACACCGATGCCTATCATCTCTGTGCACAGTAATTTTTACTGAGTGCCTCTTTTTTCTCTGTACTAACTAGCTTTAAGAACTGCAAAGATATGAAGTGTCAGCTGTTGGACACTGGAGGGGATGTAACTGGCAGATAAGTATCATTTTTGGTTTAAAATGAGCACATTTACATTTACATTTATTATCTAACCAGTCAGGGTCAATTGATAATTCACTTCCCTGCCTCTTTTTTTCTCTTTAAAATAGAAAACTTAACAAACAAACAAACAAACAAACAAAACAAACAAAAATCAACAAACAAATAAAAGTAAATAAAACGTTAAAGATGGATTTGTATACTGACTTGCAGAGAAAACGTTCGTTATAATTTTTCTCAGTCAAATCACATCTACATTATCTATCTATCTATCTATCTATCTATCTATCTATCTATCTATCTATCTATCTATCTCTATCTATCTACTACTATCTATCTATCTATCTATCTATCTATCTATCTATCTATTCTATCTATCTATCTATCTATCTATCTATCTATCTTCTATCTGTCTGTCTATCTATCTATCTATCTGTCTATCTTCTATCTATCTGTCTGTCTATCTATCTATCTATCTATCTATCTATCTGTCTGTCTAGTCTATCTATCTATTATTATCTATCTATCTTCTATCTATCTATCTATTATCTATCATATTCTATCTGTCTATCTATCTATCTATCTATCTATTATCTATCTATTCTATCTATCTATCTATCTCTGTCCGACTGTCTTTCCGTCTGTCCGTCTATTGATCTCTTTACTAAACACACACACACACACACACACACACACACACACACACACACACACACACACACACACTATATATATATTATATAAACACACACACACACACACACACACACACACACACACACACACACACACACACACACACACACACACACACACACACACACGTGCGAATCCATGGACACTTTCGTCATGTCTGTCTACATTTTGACCCCACCCCCACCCCTGACCAATATTCCAATTAAACAGGAGGCGAAGACAAAACTGGAGTTGTATCTCTAGGGCTTGCAGGCAACAACCGGTTCCACTTGTCAGATATTTTACCCTCTGTCAACTCTGCTCATACCTCCAGGCATCGCTGGTCTTCTTGCTTCCAAAGAAAGTGGGGATAATGAGGCATTTGAATGTGATTACAGTCTGCTGGCCACAATTTATCGCCCCCTTTCTTAGTTACCCCAGCCTGACTTTGAGGGATAAGGGGCTGCAAGCTAGAAGCTTGGTAAACTCCGATGCCCCATAAAAGGCATAATACAAGGTGTTTGACTCTCTCTAGAGGATTCTCCTTTTGCATTAATATTATTGAGCTTCACATCCAGTACGAAGGGGATAGGATATGACAGAACGATGACATTCACTAGAAGGGGATAAGATAGCATTGAGTGATGACATTCACCAGAAGGGGGTAGGATATCTCCATAGAGTGATGGCATTCATATGAAGGGCACAGGATATCATATAGAGTGATGACATTCACCAGAAGGGTGTAGGATATCATACAGTTATGACATTCACCAGAAGGGTGTAGGATATCATAGAGTGATGACATTCACCAGAAGGGGATAGGATATCATAGAGTGATGACATTCACCAGAAGGGTGTAGGATATCATAGAGTGATGACATTCACCAGAAGGGGATAGGATATCATAGCGTGATTACATTCACCAGAAGGGGATAGGATAACATAGAGTGATGACATTCACCAGAAGGGTGTAGGATATCATAGAGTGATGACATTCACCAGAAGGGGATAGGATATCATAGAGTGATGACATTCACCAGAAGGGGATAGGATATCATAGAGTGATGACATTCACCAGAAGGGGATAGGATAACATAGAGTGATGACATTCACCAGAAGGTGATAGGATATCATAGAGTGATGACATTCACCAGAAGGGGATAGGATAACATAGAGTGATGACATTCACCAGAAGGGTGTAGGATATCATAGAGTGATGACATTCACCAGAAGGTGTGTAGGATATCATAGAGTGATGACATTCACCAGAAGGGGATAGGATAACATAGAGTGATGACATTCACCATAAGGGTGTAGGATATCATAGAGTGATGACATTCACCATAAGGGTGTAGGATATCATAGAGTGATGACATTCACCATAAGGGTGTAGGATAACATAGAGTGATGACATTCACCAGAAGGGGATAGGATAACATAGAGTGATGACATTCACCAGAAGGGGATAGGATATCATACAGTGATGACATTCACCAGAAGGGGATAGGATATCATAGAGTGATGACATTCACCAGAAGGTGATAGGATAATATAGAGTGATGACATTCACCAGAAGGGTGTAGGATATCATAGAGTGATGACATTCACCAGAAGGGGATAGGATATCATAGAGTGATGACATTCACCAGAAGGTGATAGGATATCATAGAGTGATGACATTCACCAGAAGGGTGTAGGATAACATAGAGTGATGACATTCACCATAAGGGTGTAGGATAACATAGAGTGATGACATTCACCAGAAGGGGATAGGATAACATAGAGTGATGACATTCACCATAAGGGTGTAGGATATCATAGAGTGATGACATTCACCATAAGGGTGTAGGATATCATAGAGTGATGACATTCACCATAAGGGTGTAGGATAACATAGAGTGATGACATTCACCAGAAGGGGATAGGATAACATAGAGTGATGACATTCACCAGAAGGGGATAGGATATCATACAGTGATGACATTCACCAGAAGGGGATAGGATATCATAGAGTGATGACATTCACCAGAAGGGGATAGGATATCATACAGTGATGACATTCACCAGAAGGGGATAGGATATCATAGAGTGATGACATTCACCAGAAGGGGATAGGATATCATAGAGTGATGACATTCACCAGAAGGGGATAGGATATCATAGATTGATGACATTCACCAGAAGGGGATAGGATAACATAGAGTGATGACATTCACCAGAAGGAGGGGATAGGATATCATAGAGTGATGACATTCACCAGAAGGAGGGGATAGGATATCATAGAGTGATGACATTCACCAGAAGGAGGGGATAGGATATCATACAGTGATGACATTCACCAGAAGGAGGGGATAGGATATCATACAGTGATGACATTCACCAGAAGGAGGGGATAGGATATCATAGAGTGATGACATTCACCAGAAGGAGGGGATAGGATATCATAGAGTGATGACATTCACCAGAAGGAGGGGATAGGATATCATAGAATGATGACATTCACCAGAAGGGGATAGGATATCATACAGTGATGACATTCACCAGAAGGTGATAGGATATCATAGAGTGATGACATTCACCATAAGGGGATAGGATATCATAGAGTGATGACATTCACCAAAAGGGGATAGGATAACATAGAGTGATGACATTCACCAGAAGGAAGGGATAGGATATCATAGAGTGATGACATTCACCAGAAGGAGGGGATAGGATATCATACAGTGATGACATTCACCAGAAGGAGGGGATAGGATATCATACAGTGATGACATTCACCAGAAGGAGGGGATAGGATATCATAGAGTGATGACATTCACCAGAAGGAGGGGATAGGATATCATAGAGTGATGACATTCACCAGAAGGAGGGGATAGGATATCATAGAATGATGACATTCACCAGAAGGGGATAGGATATCATACAGTGATGACATTCACCAGAAGGTGATAGGATATCATAGAGTGATGACATTCACCAGAAGGGTGTAGGATATCATAGAGTGATGACATTCACCAGAAGGGGATATGATATCTATAGTGATGACATTCACCAGAAGGGTGTAGGATATCATATAGTGATGACATTCACCAGAAGGGGATATGATATCTATAGTGATGACATTCACCAGAAGGGGATATGATATCTATAGTGATGACATTCACCAGAAGGGAATAGGATATATAGAGTGATGACATTCACCAGAAAGGGATATGATATCTATAGTGATGACATTCACCAGAAGGGTGTAGGATATCATAGAGTGATGACATTCACCAGAAGGGTGTAGGATATCATAGAGTGATGACATTCACCAGAAGGGTGTAGGATATCATAGAGTGATGACATTCACCAGAAGGGTGTAGGATATCATAGAGTGATGACATTCACCAGAAGGGTGTAGGATATCATAGAGTGATGACATTCACCAGAAGGTGATATGATATCATAGAGTGATGACATTCACCAGAAGGGAATAGGATATATAGAGTGATGACATTCACCAGAAGGGTGTAGGATATCATAGAGTGATGACATTCACCAGAAGGGTGTAGGATATCATAGAGTGATGACATTCACCAGAAGGGGATAGGATAACATAGAGTGATGACATTCACCAGAAGGGGATAGGATATCATAGAGTGATGACATTCACCAGAAGGTGATAGGATATCATAGATTGATGACATTCACCAGAAGGTGATAGGATATGATAGATTGATGACATTCACCAGAAGGTGATAGGATATAATACAGTGATGACATTCACCTGAAGGTGATAGGATATCATACAGTGATGACATTCACCAGAAGGGTGTAGGATAACATATAGTGATGACATTCACCAGACAGTGATAGGATATCATACAGTGATGACATTCACCAGAAGGTGATAGGATAACATAGAGTGATGACATTCACCAGAAGGGTGTGATAGGATATCATATAGTGATGACATTCACCAGAAGGGGATAGGATATCATAGAGTGATGACATTAACCAGAAGGGCGTAAGATATCATACAGTGATGACATTCACCTGAAGGGGATAGGATAACATATAGTGATGACATTCACCAGAAGGGGGTGATAGGATATCATACAGTGATGACATTCACCAGAAGGGGATAGGATAACATATAGTGATGACATTCACCAGAAGGGTGTGATAGGATAACATACAGTGATGACATTCACCAGAAGGGGGTGATAGGATAACATACAGTGATGATATTCACCAGAAGGGGGTGATAGGATAACATATAGTGATGACATTCACCAGAAGGGGGTGATAGG
>JAPXFY010000029.1:36618198-36620698 GCA_030674185.1 Monoplex corrugatus
AAACAGAAACAGAAAGAGAGAGAGAGCGAGAGAGAGAGAGAGAAAGAAAGAGAGACGGAGACAAAGGCAGAAACAGAGAGACAGAAAGACACAGAGAGAAGGAGAGAGAGGAGAGGGGGAGGGAAGGAGAGAGAGGGAGAGAGAAAAAATAGAGACAGACAGCGACAGAGACAGAAACACAAAGAGATTTAATCTGAGTAGTGATGAAGAGACCAAAACGTCCACAGACTGGTGAACAAGAAAAGTAGTAAGAAGCTGTAAAAGCAATTCTATACAAGATTAAAAGAGCTTTGGGTATTTCTCTATCTCACTTCAAACAAACAAAACAAACAAACAAACAACAAACAAACAAACAATCAAACACACAAACAAATGCTTCCACTCTGAATTTGACCAGTGCCCACAGGAACTATGGATATTAGTTTTGAACGTGAGTGTGGTTGACTAAGGAATATATTTTCTTTTTCTGTAAATTGTCCATTAATTTTCTAAAATTGATAGAGCCACCAAAATCAAAGAAAATCTTAAATCAATATGGATTCTTGCATAGGCTACGTAACACACTTCTTGTTTGGATTCTTGCATAGGCTACGTAACACACTTCTTGTTTGGATTCTTGCATAGGCTACGTAACACACTTCTTGTTTGGATTCTTGCATAGGCTACGTAACACACTTCTTGTTTGGATTCTTGCATAGGTTACGTAACCACTTCTTGTTTGGATTTTGCATAGGTTGCGTAACACACTTCTTGTTTGGATTCTTGCATAGGTTGCGTAACACACTTCTTGTTTGGATTCTTGCATAGGATGCGTAACACACTTCTTGTTTGGATTCTTGCATAGGTTGCGTAACACACTTCTTGTTTGGATTCTTGCATAGGTACGTAACACACTTCTTGTTTGGATTCTTGCATAGGTTACGTAACACACTTCTTGTTTGGATTCTTGCATAGGTTGCGTAACACACTTCTTGTTTGGATTCTTGCATAGGTTACGTAACACACTTCTTGTTTGGATTATTGCATAGGCTACGTAACACACTTCTTGTTTGGATTTTGCATAGGATCGTAACACACTTCTTGTTTGGATTCTTGCATAGGCTACGTAACACTCTTCTTGTTTGGATTCTTGCATAGGATGCGTAACACACTTCTTGTTTGGATTCTTGCATAGGCTACGTAACACACTTCTTGTTTGGATTCTTGCATAGGATGCGTAACACACTTCTTGTTTGGATTCTTGCATAGGTACGTAACACACTTCTTGTTTGGATTCTTGCATAGGTTACGTAACACACTTCTTGTTTGGATTCTTGCATAGGATGCGTAACACACTTCTTGTTTGGATTCTTGCATAGGATGCGTAACACACTTCTTGTTTGGATTCTTGCATAGGATGCGTAACACACTTCTTGTTTGGATTCTTGCATAGGTTGCGTAACACACTTCTTGTTTGGATTCTTGCATAGGCTACGTAACACTCTTCTTGTTTGGATTCTTGCATAGGAGCGTAACACACTTCTTGTTTGGATTCTTGCATAGGCTACGTAACACACTTCTTGTTTGGATTCTTGCATAGGATGCGTAACACACTTCTTGTTTGGATTCTTGCATAGGTACGTAACACACTTCTTGTTTGGATTCTTGCATAGGTTACGTAACACACTTCTTGTTTGGATTCTTGCATAGGCTACGTAACACACTTCTTGTTTGGATTCTTGCATAGGCTACGTAACACACTTCTTGTTTGGATTCTTGCATAGGTTACGTAACCACTTCTTGTTTTGTTAAGTGCTACGAATATATTTTCTTCAATGGTTATGTTTGCCTCTCTGCTATCATCATCACCATGTGCCCTACCGAATGGCTTTGGCAATCATGGCCCACCATACGATTCTTTCTTTTCTCGCTGCATCGCTGCAAGATATCTCCCGCCCTTTCTGTCTTCATCTACTCCGAAACTCTCTGCATCATCTGTGTTGAACATGGAAAACCGGACACTTTCATGACCGTATTGCTGTGTTAAAAATGGAAAAAAAACTGACACTTCCATGACCGTATCCCTGTATTAGGTTGGAAAACTTAACACTTTTATGACGGTATTGCTTGTTAAACGTGGAAAACTGACACAATCATGACGATATCCTGTGTTAAACATGGAAAACTTGACATGTCTATGACGGTATCACTGTGTTAAACATGGAAAACATGACACAATCATGACGGTATCACTGTGTTAAACATGGAAAACATGACACTTTCATGACGGTATCACTGTGTTAAACATGGAAAACATGACACTATCATGACGGTATCACTGTGTTAAACATGGAAAACATGACACTTTTATGACGGTATCACTGTGTTAAACGTGGAAAACATGACACTTTCATGACCGTATCCCTGTATTAAGCTTGGAAAACTTAACATTTTATGACGGTATCGCTGTGTTAAACATGGAAAACATGACACTATCATGACGGTATCACTGTGTTAAACA
>JAPXFY010000029.1:36635698-36663198 GCA_030674185.1 Monoplex corrugatus
AGCAATGTGATGATAACACGACTGGTAGGTCTGTTATACAACTTGGCTAGAAAAAGAAAAATGAAATACTACGGACATGCTATGAGACATCAGAGCTGCCATGTAATGAAGACTGTGGCGCAGGACAAAATGGCGGGCAAGAGACGATTATGAAGACCGCCGACTTGCTGTGAAGAGAACATAGCTCATTGGACGGAAGTTTCCGACAGATGAAATCTATAGAAGGACTGCAGACTGAAGGGGATGGAGACAGCTGACGAGGCATGCATCAGCGGCTACCACCAAGAATGATGTCGACATCAGGTGAACAGGTATCATTTTGTGCACAATATCGAGTTTTCAATTATCAAACAAAATTCTGTGTTTGTGTTCAGTGAATGCTCTGAGAACAAATTGGATGATGCTTTTGATATATCATGTAAGCTGGCTGTTCTGACAGCAACATGGATTCAAGACACGATGACCTGAGTTCAATCCCTGCATGCATCATAGAATTTGTTTGTCCATGCCAGTCTTAATCCTCTGATCATTCTGGTAGTTTCAGCTTAGTGTTTCAGACCTTATCCATCATGAGAAACCTAGAAGAATGCCCTGGGATAAAGGTTGGAGGAAAAATGAAAAAAAAACATCATCCGTTACGCAGATGACACCGTGCTAATTGCAGAAAAATTAAAGGGACCTACAAAACCTCGTGAATATAATAGAAATAGAAAGCAAAATAAAAAGTTGGACATAAGTAGAAACAAGACTGAAGTCATGGTAATCCCCATGATATCCCTTCATACAAAATAACAGCAAATGGCACAACTTTGAGACAGGTTAACAAGTTTAAGTATCTGGGAACGGTCATCTCACCAGACGGCAGATGCACATCAGAAAAAGCCAGCAGAATCGGTCAGCCAAGCCAAAACAGCATTCAGGAAAATGAAAAGCGTTCTTATCAACAAATGCCTATTAATCAACATCAGGAAGAGAGTTCTTGAATGTTATATAGAACCGATAATGTTATACGGTTGTGAGGCGTGGACAGTCAACACGCTAAGCCAGAACAAGATTGAAGCAGCCGAAATGTGGGTTTCTAAGAAGAATGTTGAGAGTTCCAAGGACAGTAAAGGAAACAGACGAGACAGTCTTGATGGAGGCAGATACAAGAAGATCATTGATAGAGAGGATGAGGAAAAAGACAAGCAACATTTATAGGTCATTTTATGAGGAAAGGGAATTAGAGCACCTGGTCGCAACAGGAAAGCAGGAGGGAAAGAAAACACCAGGTAGACCCAGGGAGAAAATATTGGACGAATTTGAAGGGTGGCTGAGGACAGAGAGGGTGGAAGATGTACTTGCAGCGAGAAGGGATAGATTCGTGTGGAGGGCCATGATCGCCAACGCCATTTGGCAGGGCACATGATGATGGTGATGATGCCTCTCATATCCCATGTAAACTGTCTGGCTATGTTGACAGCATCATGGACTCCATACAAAAATGTCTTTGAGTTCAATCCTTGCCTGCAACAAAGAAATTGGCTTGTTCACTGCCAGTCTCGATCCTCAAATCATTCTGGTAGCTCCAGCGTAGTGTTCCATACATCCCCATCCCATCCTCCTTTTCCCATTTCAAGGCTGTGCCAGAGTATACAGTTTTGCGTATATATGTTCTAGGGTTATTTTGAATAAATGGAATTGGGAGAGATAGAGTGAGAACGTGAGAGAGAGAGAGAGGGAAAGAGAAAGAGAGAGAGAAAGAGAGAGAGAGAGAGACGTGCGCGTGCACACACACACACACACACACACACACACACACACACACACACACACACACATACACACACATACACACAGAGAGAGAGAGAGAGAGAGAGAGAGAGAGAGAGAGAGAGAGAGAGAGAGAAGCACATACACACTCACACACACACACACAAACACACACACACACACACACACACACACTAGGAGAGAGAGAGAGAGAGGAGGGAGAAGAGAGAGAGAGAGACAGAGACAGAGAAAGAGAGAGACAGAAACAGACAGACAGACAGGCAGACGGATACACAAATAAAGATAAAGACAATATAGCAAGAGAAGGGAGAGAGAGACAGAGACAGAGACAGAGACAGAGAGAGAGCATAAAACCACATAGATAAGGCCAATAGAAAAGTGTGTTCAGATGGAAGGTCTGGCAGTCAACTTTCAGGAATACGTAATATCTCATACTGCGCAAATAACACTGAAGACACTGAACAAACAAATAAATAAGACATTCAAGACACAAAAAGGGGGTGGTCGAAAAGGAGGGAAAAAAATGAAAAGATAGACTCGTTAAAATATAGCTCAGTTAACCCTTTCCCACTCTCTTCCAACAACAAAAACCCTGCCCACCAGCTTTCTATTGCTTTGTCATCCATGCCAACAAACAAAAAATTAACCCTTTGCCTCTCACACCTGTTACCAGGATCCTGCTTTGTCATCCATGCCAACAAACCAAAAAATAACCCTTTGATCCCAACCCTGTCTACCAGCATCCTGCTTTGTCATCCATGCCAACAAAGCAAACATTAACCCTTTGACTCCCATACCTGCCACCAGCATCCTGCTTTGTCATCCTTGCCAACAAAAAAAATTAACCCTTTGACTCTCACGACCCTGTCCACCAGCATCCTGTTTTGTCATCTATGCCAACAAAGCAAAAAACTTAACCCTTTGATTCCCTCACCCTGTCCACCAGCATCCTGCTTTGTCATCCATGCCAACAAAGCAAAAAAAATTAACCCTTGATTCCCTCACCCTATCCACCAGCTTCCTGCAGGAAGCTGGTGGATAGGTGAGGGAGTCAAAGGTTTCAGTTTTTGCAGTTAAAGGATAGGGTGCAGAAGTCAAAGGGTTAAAAACGAAGAGAGGATAAAAGGCAGTAGATGAGATCAAAGCTGAAAGAAGACACAAAAAGAAGATGGCCTCGCTATACGTAATACGCTTATATTTTCCACTGAAAAGACAACGATCAACAAAACTCTAATAAATAGGAAAAAAATGAAATAGCAGGAAAAATGATAGAGTAATTTGTTCTTGTCGTGTATTTCGATTGACATTTGCCTTTTTCGTGTTTTTTCTATTTTTTTTGTTTTGTTTGTTGTTGTTTGTTTTTTTTTTTGGTTCGTTTTAAAGCTTATTCTATATTGATCTAAAAGAATTTGTGTACGTCCGTGTGTACGAATATCTGAGTCTGGGAGGTAAATGTATCAGTAGAATGTGTCAGAGATTTAGAAGACTGATTTTGTAAACATAGGTTTTTGTCCAAAAAAAATGTAATCACAATTTAATGTGCACGTTTCATTGTTAAGTTCCATATAATCCCTGAAAGAAAATCGCTGAGCTGTTTCATATTTTCGCTTCAAGCTTTTCCTTTCTTTAAGCCTAGGTGTTTGTTAAAAAGGTAATCACAAATGTGCACGTTTCATTGCTAAGTTCCATATAATCCCTGTAAAAAAAAATTGCTGAGCTGTTTCTTATTTTTCCCCTCAAACTTTCTCCATGTTTTTACACACACAAAATGCAGTCGGGGGATGACTAATTCAGACCACCCTGAGGCGTCTATATACATGTATACATGTGGGGTTGGAAGTGTACATTAAATTGTTAATGTCTTCTTTCTTTCTTTCGTGTACACGGTGAATCAGGATAGCTGCACAGAACCCCACCCCCACCCCCAACCCAGTGGGGATGCCGGGGCTCTTTCAGAATAAATAGTTTCCCCACCTTAAGGAAATTCTGTGCTAGAAATTTCCTCTTTTCTGTCACTCTTCTTTGTTTCTGCCTTGTTCTTTTGCTTTCTGTCATTTCTTCCTATCATTTTCTGCCATGCTGGTCCATTCACTTGTACGAGTTCGATGGAGTCTTACGTATTTTCTCTTAGGATTGATAATGGGTACATGTGTTAAGTGCATCTTTAGCTCTAAGGTGGGGTATCGGAAGCATTAGTCATTATGCTGTTTTGTATATGTTTTGGTGTCCTTAGATATCCTAGAATTTATATTCAGTACACTTTTTTTAACTCCCCTGTACGATAAATTGGATGGAATGGTCAACGCCAGGTGCATGTCCTTAGATTATGTGCGTAAATGCATTGATACGTGTACTTTAATTTTTTTTTTTTTTTTTTTCCTGTTGAAGTTTTGTATTTTTGAAGCGGTTGTAGCCCTGATATGGCTCTACGCAGTCGGCTGGGCTTGAAAACAACAACAATAAGAGCTGCACAGCATGGACATTTTCAGAATCCTGAACATTACATAAGTCAGTGTTTAAATTTTAATATTCTGTGGTTTCTTATGTGTCTTCTTACTTGTATAGCTTTAATATTTGTTGTTATCTTATTGTGTATGTAATTGTGAACATTTTTTTTTATTACCATTTGCCTTTTTTTGCGAAATGTAAAGCGCTGGTGAGCATGTTTTTATATGGAATATACGCTATACAAATAAACATTATTATTATTATTATCATTATTATCATTATTATTATTATTATTATATTATTATTATTAACAACAAATGTGGAGTGCGTGGCCTAATGGTTAAAGCACTGGTCCATGATGCTTGAAACCTAAGTTCAGTTTGTGGACAAGACAGGGAATATTTCTTCCCCTCCATGATACCCTGCATGATGGTACTGTAGGTACTGGTCTTTTGGATGCGAAATTTACCGTCATCCTATGTACAGCAATCAATCAGTGCACGTTAAAGATCTCACAGCAACAAAGGGGCCGTCCCTGTCCAAATGCTGTACTCAAATCTAATGTAACCCTTTGACTCCCGAACCCTGTCTACACCAGCATCGTGTATTTGCCAGCCACGCTAGCAAAGCAAAAACATTGCCCTTTGATCCCCTCACCCTTTCCACCAGCTTCCTGCAGGAAGCTGGTGGAAAGGATGAGGGAATCAAAGAGTCAGTTTTATTTTTGCAACTGGTGGATAGGGTACGGGAGTCAAAGGGTTAATAGGTACAAGAAATGAACCATATAGAATATAAGAAGGAACCAAAAAAAACAACAACAACAACAACAACAAACAAAAAAAACAAAAACAAATAAAAAAGAAAAAGAAATGGCGCTGCAATGCGGCGACGCGCTTTTCCTATAGAAAGCAGACTGAATTTCACATGAAATATCCATGGTGACGAAAAGAGAAATTAAAATACAAATACAAAATAAATGCAGACAAATCCATTGCCATTATCTTTTTTCCTTGGGAGCTTTATTTTGCTTTGTTTCATTTCATCGTGTTTTATTTTACCTAACTGTATCTTATTTCATTCGATTCCATTTCATTTTTAGTCTTGTTTTATATTTATAGAGAAAAATAGCTGAAGATAAAGAACGAACGTGAAAACAATGGAAGCAGAGGAAAGGGAATACAGAATGATAAATAAGACACTGATCAGATAAAAAAAAAATGGGAGGGGGAGAAAAGATGGAAGAAAAAAATTATCATATAGGCGAGCGAAGAAACACAAAACCAAACAAAGAAACGTTGATGGATAGCATGTGTGTTTTGTGTGTATGTTGTGTGTATGGTGTGTGTGTGGTGTGTGGTGTGGGGGGGGGGGGGGGATGTGGGATGGGGAGGAGCAGTTGATGAAAGGGGAGAGGAAGAAAAAAAAAGAATCTACGAGAATGGTAAGAGGTAGAAGAGGAGTGGGAAAGAGGAAAGAGGGAAAGTAATGGAACAAGTGTGACGGAAATTGAAGAACAAACCGAAAAAGATGGATGGACAGAGAATGAGAGAAAATAAAAGAAGGACAGAGAAGAGACAGGAACAGACAGACAGACGACAGAGAAAGAAGACAGACAGTGACATAAGACAGAGACAGAACAGAGGAGAGAAGAGAGAAGAGTGAGAAAAGACAGAGACAGAACAGAGAAAGAGAAAGAGACAGACAGATACACAGACAGACAGACAGACAGACAGACATACAGAAGAGAGAGACAGAGACAGGGGCAGGGAGAGATATATAGACAGAGACAAAGAGAAAGACAGACAGCCAGAGACAGAGAGAGACAGAGACAGACAGACAGACAGAGACATAGACAGAGACAGGGACAGAGACGGACGAGAGAGAGACAGACAGACAGATAGACGGACGACAGACAGACAGGACAGAGAGAGAGAGAGAGAAGAGAACAGACAGACAGACAGAGAGAAGGAAGTACCTCTGAAAGAGGAAATATAAGAGTGGGGGAGACAGAGTAGAGAGGAGGGGAGGACGATAAAACGATCAGAGAACAGAAAGGTATCCTGAGTGCCAAGTGTACTGGTTTGCCAGCTTTTGTTTCAGTTTCAGTTTCAAGTTCTCAAGATGACGTCTCCGTGCTGGGAATGAATTCCATAAGTACTACGTCACAGGTGCCATGTGATGGTGATCATGGCATAGATCTTAAACCTGCACAAAAACCCCATGAGCTGGCCAGGTCCTGAGGTCCTATCTATCGTATAAGTGGCCTTACCTAGCTTTTTAATTACAGTTCAATAAAAACGATTTTCACCTTAGGCTTTATACAAAAAAAGACACGTTAAAAGCTTTTTGATTATAACCACAAGGATCCAGTTATTGATTTGTTTACTTACCAGCACAACCCTTTCCCCAGTTTTGGATTTCCTCTTCAATGACTTTTTATCATTCATCAAGAGTTTAGTCAGTAATTTTTTAAAAAAAATTTTTTTTAAGGATCATCGCACTCAGGGAGGTTTCCTTTATGCTCTCCTTTTTCTTTTTCGTTCTATTTTCTACGCCACCTAAATAGCCACAGAAGCTGGAACAGTTTTTATAATGCGACGATGATGATGATGTCGATGAGTATGATAATTTATGATGCTATGGAGTTCCATCTAGGATTGAGACTGCGTGGCAGGGCTGTACTCTACACGCTTACTACCACAATATATCCTGGCGTCAACCGGCCCGAGAGATACCGACACCTGCGGTGCTGGTCAGAGCGATTTGAGCAACACTCTCAAGAACGCATCCGTGAAGTGGACGAGACTCGACTGTGTGGTACCAGTCTTTTCCTAATGAGCCCATAGCACGGCCAACTCTGGTAGGAGCCGGTTAGAGCCAAAAAGCCCACAATGATTTTGAAAGAGACTGATGGGGATTCGAACCCACAACTTTCCAGTCGGTTATCCGTTGCGTTAACCACTATACCACAGCGACTGGTTTAGTCAGTCATTTATGTCAGGCCTTCACATCGTATAGTTATTTGTTTCTTGGGTGACTATATTTTGTGTGTAACCAGTCGTCACGGTGAGGTGGTTAGCACAGCAGACTACAGACTAGACTATTGTAGGTTCGAATCTCACCAAGGTGCCTAAATTATTATGGGATTTTAAGCCTTAACATTCATAGGTCATTTTATGAGAAAAGGGGAATTGGAACACCTGGTCACAGAGGGAAAGCTGGAGGGAAGGAGAGCACCAGGTAGGCCCAGGAAGAAGATACTAGACGGACTTGCAGAGTGGCTGAGGATAAAGAAAGTGGAAGAGATGCTTGAGGCAACAAGAGATAGAGACAGATGGAAGTCCATGATCGCCAACGCTATGCGGCAAGGCACCTGATGATGATGATGATGAACAGGCAAATACCCAGAGTTGAGTGTGCTGTGAGCTCATTGGGAAGACTGGGACCACACGGTCAATCGTATCCATTCCATGGATGCATCCTTGACGGTATAACTTCAAACCTCCTGGCCAACGCCGCAGATGTCTGTACCTCTCGGTTCTGGTTGATGCCAGGATATATCGTGAAAGTAAGCGTGGGTTACGGACTTGTCACCCAATCTCAATCCAGAACGGAACCATATAGTAGCATGATTATCGTCCTCATCGCCAACATCATCACAGCATTTACATTAAAAAAAAGTTGTTGTTTCTGTTGTTGCTGTTGTATTTATTATTCTTGTTATTAATCATCACTATCATATCATTGTTATAATCATTGTTACTGATGATAATTCATAGTATTCTCAGGAGTTTGTTCATTTGGTTTCGACATGAAATGTGTACGTTATTGTTTTCAGCCGTAAGCATTTCGCTACAGTACATTTACTATTTTTGCCTATGGTATGAAAGTTCTGTCTGTTTATTTATTTTTTTTTTTTTGACGTAGAAATGCAGAAATGTCCAGAAAGTAAAGGGAATGTATCCTTATATCAATTCACACCGTTCAATAATTTACTACATCAATATGAATTCATCGGTTTCAAAACACTCCGTCGCAGAACAACAGGTAACATTGAAATAAAAGCAATAACAACTGCAAGAATTATATATCTGTAACTCCAGATATTCTGTACGCTTTGTACTTCCACTTCCATTTATATTTGTAGCAGCCCCAAAAGAAAACAGCAATCAAGAGCAATGAACAATCAGTAATGTAATCATGGCTGTCACGTAACCAGCGAGAAACTAACAAAACTTTATGAGCTCATCTCAAACAAATTCCGATATAGATACAATTTCTGATCCAAGTGTGTATAAGACATCGCCATAAACTATTTACATGTTTCCATTTCATAGTGCTTTTGCAAATCTCATATAAAACGTTGTATATTTTGTGTTGTAACTTTGTTTGTTTTCTGCATGTAAATGAAATATTTTGCAAAAAGAGATCGCTGGATATTTGTAGAATCTGAAATCGAGGGAGACCCTTTTTTGCTTCCATCCTTCAAAGGTTTTTCTTATCTGTTTCTTTTTTAATTTATTTTCTATAATTTTGCTTCTGTTTTATCATTTTGTTTCCTTTGATGTGCCTATTTTGTTTTATAAGTATTTCGTTTTACTCTAAACACAATCATAGTGAGAGAAGGGAAGCTGAATGAAGCCACAGCGGTTGAGGAAATTAAGACAAGCAAGGAAAGAAACGGAATACATACGAATGACGAGACGCTGATCAGACATAAAACATGAGACAGAAGAGACGAGACAAAAATGTTGATAGGAAAAGTGTAGTGTGACCAAAAAACAAACAAACAAACAAACAATCAATCAACCCACCAACCCGAAACGAAACGAAACGATACGAAAGAAAGAACGAAAGAACGAAAGAAAAAAAGAAAGAAAGACAAAGAGACAGACAGGACAGACAGACAGAAAGAAAGAAAAAGAAAGAAGAAACAAACAAACTCCAAAATAAACCCCAAACAAAACACCCGCCCCCCTGCCCCCCCCCCCCCCCCCCCCCCATCTAAACCAAAATAAAAAATAAAAACAAGAACATAGAAGATGGGCTGAGGAGAAGAAAGTGGTAAATGACGAAGTACGAGAGTAGGTGAGAAGGATTGGAGTGGAGATAGGGTGGGGGTTAAAAAGATACAAGGACAGACAGATTTCCTTGTACATTATGTTAAGTGCTATGGTTAGCCTGCTACCTTGTCTTTGTTTTCTTTCTTTTTCTTTTCTTTTTTTTCTTTTTTTTTCTTTTTTTGTTTTTTGTTTGTTTTCGAGTCCCAACCTCTGCACTGCATCAGTGGTGTTCATCGCCACCTCACTGATCACCACAAGCCTAACCCCAAGTTCATTCAGTCGGAGCCCGATTGCAAGTACTCCAATGGAAACCCAGGGATAAGAACTTGCCATGGGACTACTTACCAAAGGAGAACCTGCAATGTCACTAGGTCTCTGGTAAAATTCAACACAGCCTTTTGTTCACTTCCAATATACTAAGGACATTACCTACTAAGCGTCCCTCTCCTTGCATATGAAGTACTGTGTTGGCCTGCTACTTTGTCTTTTTTTTTTCATTCATTTTCTTCGTAGTTCTTCTTCTTTCATTTTTTTAGTCCCGACTTCAGCACTGCCTCAGTGGTGTTCATCCCTACCTCACTGATCACAACAAGCCTAACCCCAAGTTCATTCACTCGAAGCCCGATGCAAGTACTCCCATGGAAACCAGAGATAACAAGTTGCCATAGGACCACCTACCGAAGGAGAACCTGCATTGTCACTAGGTCTCTGGTAAAATTCAACACAGCCTGTTGTTCATTTCCAATATACCAAGGACACTACCTACTAAGCGTCCCTCTCCTTGCATATGAAGTACTGTGGTTAGCCTGCTGCCTTGTCTTTTTGTTTTTCTTCATTTCTTCGTCTTTTTTCTTCTTCTTCTTTTATTTATTTTTTAGTCCCAACTTCAGCACTGCCTCAGTAGTGTTCATCGCCACCTCACTGATCACCACAACCCTGAACTGAAACTCGATTGCAAGTACTTCCATGGAAACCAGGAATAACAAATTACCATGGGCCGACTGAAGTACTTCCATTGAAGCCAAAGATAACAAGTTGCCATGGGACACCTTTCCGAAGGAGAACCTGCACTGCCGCTACGTCTTTGGTAAAATTAAACAAGCCTGTTCAGTTCCAATAGACTAAGGACACTACCTACTAAGCTCCCTACGCCCCCTCCCCACTTCTACCGTAAGTAATTACTGATTTACAGAGTCAGACCAAGTGAAAAAAAAAAACCTCTTGGAATGAGACCACTACCACGACCCTCCATCAACACTCCCCCATGAACTATTGATTCCGAAGACCCAAAACCTGAACTTGCCTCAGAGAGTTAGTTGACTACTTATCGTAAGTCAAAATTCTAGATGACCATTATTTGCCAGGGGCATATATCTATATGTCAAGAACTCAGGTTATTTTAAGAAGCCCGGATAATCACTTTTCGATGAAATTAATTACTTAGCAACTTAAGACTTTCCCTGTATCATTTGTTTTAAAAAATACTCTTTGGGCGTAATAGTTATGTATGTATACACACGTACGTATGTATGTGTGGATATGTATATATGTATGTATGTATGTATGTATGTATGTGTGTATATGTATATATGTATGTATGTATGTATGTATGTGTGTATATGTATATATGTATGTATGTATGTATGTATGTATGTATGTATGTATGTATGCATGTGTGTGTGTGTGTTCGTTCGTTCGTTGCTTGATTTAACGTCTTTTCACTATAAGTGATATTAGACAGGGGAAAATGGCATGGAGGATGAAATTAGGGGGGGGGGGAGGGGAACAGAGTAAGGGACGTAAAAAAATTAAAAGGAAGCGGCAAGGTCTTAAGAAAAAGGATATGGATGAACAGAGAAATGAAACTAGAACAACGCTAAATATCAATAATGTAAAAGAAAAATCGTCATAAAAACAAAAAAACAAAAACAATAAAAAATCATAATTATAATAATAATCTTAAAGTAACGCATTAACAGGACTGTGAACCAATGATTCTGAAATTTTAACTAACAAAACTTGATCCGATACTACTTCTCTTCTTGTGTGTGTGTGTGTATGTATGTACGTGTGTAGTATTGTGTATGTATGTATGTATGTATGTATGTATGTATGTATGTATGTATGTATGTATGTACGGATGGATGGATGGATGGATGGATGGATGATTGTTTGTATGTATGTGCATAAGTATGTATCTACATACGTATGTATGTACATACGTACGTATGTATGTACGTATGTTTCTATGTATGTTTGTATGCATGTATGTATGTATGAATGTATGTATATGTATGTATATATATATATATATATATATATATATATATATATATATATATATATATATGTACATATATATATATATATATATATACATATATATGTGGTGTGTGTGTGTGTGAGTGTGCGTGTGTGTGTCTGTGTGTGTGTGTGTGTGTGTGTGTGTGTTTGTGTGTGTGTGGTCGTGTGTGTGTGTGTTTGTGTGTGTGTGTTTGTGTGTGTGTGTGTGTGTGTGTGTGTGTGTGTGTGTGTGTGTGTGTGTGTGTGTGTGGTCGTGTAATTGCTTTCACACGCGCCATCGAGTACCCCAATTCCGTTGTAGCTATAAGTGCAATATTCTCATGAAGATCAAGAGGATCCGTAATGTAAATTTGGAGAGGTGTTATGACATATTGCAAAACAGGGTTGCATATAATGTGTGTGTGTGTGTATGTGTGTGTGTGTGTGTGTGTGTGTGTGGTGTGTGTGTGTGTGTGTGTTTTGTGTGTGTGTGTGTGTGTGTGTGTGTGTGTGTGTGTGTGTGTGTGTGTGTGTGTATGTGTGTGTGTGAACATGTATGAGTGTGTATGTGCGCACAAGCACAAGCGCGCGTTCCCAACTCTGGTTGTGAGACGTGGACAGTCATCACGCAAAAACCAGAACAAGATTGAGGCAGCCGAAATGTGGTTTCTAAGAAGAATGTTGGGACTTCCATGGACAGCAAGAAAGCAAACGAGACAGTCTTGGATAGAGGCACACACAAGAAGATCATTCATAAGGAAGATTAGGAAAAGACAAGCAACATTCATAGTCCATTTTATGAGGAAAAGGAAATTAGAGCACCTAGTGATAACAGGAAAGCTGGAGGGAAAGAGAACACCAGGTAGACCCAGGGAGAAAATTATGAGGAAAAGGAAATTAGAGCACCTAGTCATAACAGGAAAGCTGGAGGGAAAGAGAACACCAGATAGACCCAGGGAGAAAATATTGGACGGACTCGCGGGGTGGCTGCCGAAGGATAGGGTGGAAGATGTACTTGCAGCGAGAAGGGATAGATTCATATGGAGGGCCATGATCGCCAACGCCATGTAGCAGGGCACATAATGATGATGATGGTCTGTAACATGGTTGATCATACAAAGCTGTTCATTTTAAATTGAATGAATAAACACTGCTCCTCTCATAATGACAAGGGGGATGTTTAGTTCTACTAACATGTCGACATGATTTACAGTGTTTAACCGTTCTTTCAGTACAACCGTTAGAAAAGAATAAAATATATGAAGATAACAGAAAATCATGTACGTAGCTACAAGATCGAGAGATCTGTACTATGGCATATTTCAATTCCATTTTTGTTTTATTCTGGTTTGAAAACCTGAATGTATACAACATTATTTATAATCGAAAAACAACATTACATTTCGACTACAAACACAACAACAACAACAACAAAAGAACAACAAACAACCAAACAAACAAAAACCCCTGAAAACTAGGACTCAACAAGCTAAAGTATGATTTAAGGTCATGAGAATTATGACCATTTCTGCCCTAACAAAACCCCGCATGATTGGGTCTTGGTTCTTGGGTGTCTCTCTGCAAGAGTTAATTCTTCTCTCCAGCTATAATCCAATCACAACAAGCCTTACAAGATTGTGACAGGACGAAAACGACCATGGTTTCTTTTACGAGTAAACTGATATTGTTTGTGTAGGACCTTAACCATTTTCCTACCAAGAAAACAGATCACTGTACTAACTATTGACCAAGTAATGTTAGGAGAGAGAAAGGCCAGAGGGGGTATTGTCAGAAAACAAGGTATATCTTGCCATATTTGCCGCTTCAAATGTCGTGTAAAAAAGAAAGGAAATGACAAGAGTATACTCCCTTTGCCGGAAAAGGATTCACGATCAGCAATGCGGTCATTTTCTGTTTATATACTCGAAACTGAAACTACGGTTCAGGGCTCGAAATCCTCGTGACACGGTCCACGGAGAGAGAAAGCAGAGTCACGAGGATCTCGTGACGCGGTACGGAATGTGTTAAGATGTGTACAGCACTGACCTCGACAGGGCGCAAGGATATTTGCCAGCAGCTTTCCCATGTGTATCTATTGTGTTGTGTTTAATTACGACAGCAAGTTTCAGTCTCTGAGATCCCCGCTTTGTTGTCAAAATGGACACTGCTTGCGAAGGACCTCAAGAGGAAGAGAACACCTGGTATCAAAAAAGAAGGAAGGAACATTTTAGTTGATGTTTCTTCACATTTACGACTTTAGACTCCTCCAAAACGGTGGTGGAGATGAAGAACCCGAATCAACTATTCAATTTATAACAATTTGCCAACTGGAGATTTGAGATCCAAAAAAGTGCGATTGCCTGCGTCCAAGAAAACAGGAACCAGAAGAACAAGTAAACCGAAAAAGAACGCGTATTCAATACAAGACAAGACAGGCGGAAATTTTCGGCCAACCGGCCTTTGTCAAGCGCGAATGCAAGATCACAAACAGACACCAAACAACGGATAATAAGAAAAAGACTAAAACTTCCCTGCCGTCCCGTCTAGTGGATAAAAAAGGGAGATTTGAGAATTAGCTGGATAGTCTGAATACGATATCGTTTTCTTTCGGAAAGAATACTAGTATCTCTGATGGCATTACACGAAAAATCGAAACTGCTATTTCTATACGTCATAGGATAAGACAGTGAAACAACATGTGATGAATGAATTTGGTTTTAAGTTCCTATTAAGATACTTGGGTATAATTGGTATGACACAGATGTTCACATCAATATTGCTTTTGCTCATAATATCGTCAGTGAAATGTCTCATCATCATCAGGTGCTCTGCCGCATGGCGTTGGCGATTATGAACTTCCATCTATCTCTATCTCTCGTTGCCCCTAGCATCTTCCCCTACCCTCCTCGTCCCCAGCCACCCTGCAAGTCCGTCCAGCATATTCTCCCTGGGTCTACCTGGTGCTCTCTTTCCCTCCAGCTTTCCCGTTGTGACCAGGTGCTCCAAATCGCCCTTCCTCATAAAATAGCCATAAATGTTGCCTGTCTTTTCCTAATCTTCCTTATGAGTGATCTACTTGTGTCTGCCTCCATCAAGACTGTCTCGTTTGTTTTCTTTGCTGTCCATGGAACTCTCAACATTCTTCTTAGAAACCACATCTCGGCTGCCTCAATCTTGTTCTGGCTTTGCTTGTTGACTTGCTGAAATGTCTACAGTTAAAAAATCGATTTTTGAGCTTTCTTTTGGTAATCAGATTCTCAGTTAAAGAACAAATTTTCCCTCAACAAATATGTATTAAAACAGTCTCGTGACGACCTTTGGTGTATTTCATAGCTTTTTCCTTCTTTCTCTTATGCTATGTTTTATTGACAATTAATATCAGTCTCGAAGATTCACGTCTCTGACTCTGTCTCTCTTCTTCTGTCTCCTATCTCTCTCTCTCTCTCTCTCTCTCTCTCTCTCTCTCTCTATCTCTCTTTTTCTCTCATCTTCTTCTATCTTCATCTATCTATTCTATCTTTAATCTATCTTCTGTATCTTCTATCTATCTATCTATCCTATCTATCTTCTTCTATCTATCTATCTATCTATCTATCTATCTGTCTATCTATCTATTATCTATCTATCTATATCTATCTATTATCTATCTATCTATTTATCCATCTATCTATCTGTCTATCTATTATCTATCTATATCTATCTATCTATCTATCTATCTGTCTATCTGTCTATCTATCTATCTTCTATCTATCTATCTATCCTATCTCTATTCTATCTATCTATCTATCTATCTATCTATCTATCTATCTGTCTATCGTCTATCTATCTATCTATCTGTCTATCTATCTATCTTATCTATCTTCTATCTATCTATCTGTCTTCTATCTATCTCTTCACGTCTGTCTCCCCCCCTCTGCTTCTCTCCTCTCTCTCTGTCACTCACTCTGTCTTCTTCTCTCTCTCTTCTCTTCTCTCTCTGTTTCTCTTCTCTCTGCTTCTCTCTCTCTACTCTCTCCTCTCTCTCTTTCTCAAACAAATTTGATCACGAAAGATAACAATGCTCACTGTCCGTCTCAACTAGCCTTAATTCTGAACGCTTTGTTAAAAAGGGCGTTTACTGCAATTTCATTTGCTAAAACTGATGCAAAATTAACCCCACGAGAGGGAAAGCTTCGAAAATAAATAAAAATGAACGAATCTTTAGAGGAGAGAAACAAAACGATGTGCTGATAGACTGTGTTGATATGGATATGGCGATTTGGTTCTGGAATCGTGTGGTTTACAGACACCTGTGACGATTGGCCATAATTCTGAAGATGATGCAGAGTATGTTACAGGCATATGCGCTCAGCTCGATTTTAAATAAAAATCTTTCTATGAGTATGCATACACGACAGCATAATATACACAAAACTATAGCACATCATCCATTGTCGACGCCGACTGATGGAGGCCTACTAATAATATACACAGTGGAATACGTGCAATGAAGTTCAATGAAATGGAAACCAGCACAAAACAATTCATTACAACAACGTCATACAACATAATGAACACAGTCCTATGCAATGGAACAACACAATGCATACAAGACAACACAACATAATCCAAAGCCATGCAACGCCAAGCAACAAATCACAAAAGCATTATCACACAAAACAATTTAATACAACAATAAACAACAACACAGCACAAGGCAAGGCAATACACTATTATACAACCAGAACTCAATGCTATGCATCACAATACAAAACAGTACAATAGCATGCAATGCGGTACGGTAAAACATAAATGCGCATGCTTAAAGGACACAATATATTCAGTTTGTTCCTTTTCTCTCATTGAAGACAGCAGCAGGGAAGTTTCCGTCTTTTTGTCAATTTTTTTGTGTCTAGTGTTTGTTTGTTTTTTGTTTGTAATCTTACGCTTGACAAAGGCCAGTTAGCCGAAAATTTGCGCCTGTCTTGTTTTGTTGTATTAAATACGCGTTCATATTCTTCTTTCGTGTTTTTTTTTTTTCTGGTTCCTGTTTGCTTGAACGCGGGCAGTCACACTTGTTTTGGATTACAATATGTTCTGTTTCATGTGGCTATGCCACATCTGATTTGGATAAATGTCACTTATAGCTGGAAGTGGTTACGAAATTTGTTACATTTCTGGAAGCCAGATAACAAAAGAATTGCTGAATGATAAAACAAATATTATATGAGAGAACGAGAGAGCGAGCGAGCGAGCGAGAGAGAGAGAGAGGGACAGAGACAGAGACAGAGACAGAGACAAGAGCGAAAGAAATAAAGAGAGAGGAAAGAGAGAGAGACAGGGAGAGACAGAGAGAGAACAGAGACAGACAGAAAAGAAGAGACAAACCCAGCAACAGCGACAGAGAGCAGAGAGACAGAAAGAGAGAGTCATATATATACAATATATATATATAATATATATTAATATATACATATATATATAGGCTATGAGCCAGGGTCAAAAGGTGCTTCTTGCTTTCGTCCAAAATGAGAGTTTTAAGGCATTTGATTTATCATGTTTTTAAGTAGTATGGACATCAATGTTCAATGTTTATCAGTGAAAATTGTCTTTTTTGGTATCTCTACTCATAAATGTTTTAAAAATGTCTGGTTTCACTCGTGACATGTGACGACAACATATCCTTACCCATGTCATTACTGATTAAAATATGATTACTTCATGGAAATTGTGGTGCTTCAGGCTTGAGACATTCTAAAAATGGAATATCTAAAACAAACTATACTTTTGGGCCATTCATTAGGGAGAAAATTACTGCTGTCTGTCGTCACGGTCACAAATGACACCACTTATTCACAGACAAGACAGCTACAGTGAAAAGCAAGAAAATAGGACAGTTTCTTATGTTTTATTCCAAGGAACACAATGAAAAGATTTATGAAAAGGATGGAAAAGTTAATACACCAAATATTACAAAGTATAGCAACAAAATAAGTTTCATCTGTGACGATTGCAGTGTGACACCAACACACCTTTCTGTAACATCAGCATCTTGTAGCTAGCACTGGCCCCGCTTGGCCTCTGACCCCATTTCTCACGTTCCCTAGCCCCTGCAGGCCTTCCGCATTCCTTCTTTGTTCTACTAGAACTGAGCTCGGTGCCAGAATTTTTCCCAACACTTTAACTGCTCTTGTTTCAATTGCGCTACTTTTGTATGAATGACTGTTAAGCATAGCTTATAGGAAAAAGTGTGTAGAATCAGTACTGTGGTTATTATTTTACAGGGTCAAAATTTGTACCGCGTGATTTGTTTGTATTTCTGTGCTGAGTGTTTTCTTTGATTTCGTTATCATGGAGACGATGCTCACTCATTCTTACAACGAGCATATCCACCGTTTGAATTGTTTGTGTCGACTGTGTGGTGAAAGAGAGGAAAGACAAGTGAAAGACAAAACAATGTAGATCTAAGTACTATCATACACTGACTCACTGCAAAAAATATTCTGAAGCTACAAAAAATGCTGTTTTACAAAACGCAGCCGAAAAGATCATAAATCTATCGCAGATATAGATCTGGGCTGAGTTTCGACCGCACACTGTCAGTAGATCAATGTACATCGTGTGCACTCTTTGACAGCCAGCGGAAAGGGGGGAGACCAAAAAAACAAAACGTATGCACCAAAACGTACACAGTCTGAAATATCTGCGGAAAGAAGCGGAACTTCGGCGCGGAGAATGCATCTCTAGATCTAGAAATCAGCATTGCGTCTTTGTGTGGAATATGTGAAAACTCAGTACTGTTTTGTGTCCTGTACACCTACATTAAGGCACCGCCTCTTGCTATTTACAGGTAAGTGTCCCTGCCATGTTCCTTTCAGCATGGCATCATGCATTCATGCATCTTTCATCATACTCGTATGTATAGATTAACGGCAAGAAAAGTGAACTGCTTACTACACCACCAGTTGAAAATACATGTATTTTGCATTGTGACTTTCAGTTTCTTAACTTACTTTTTTTCCATTTACTTTCAGTGTGTTGCGACAGAGTACTTTCTGTTGGTTTTATCAAAAATCTTATAGCTATGATGAGTCAGACATAAATGATGTAGAACCAGACACTAGATCCAGAATTTACAACGGCCAGTGGCTTGCAACTTAATGCTGGCACTGAAAGAGCAGACCGTCGCTTTGTACGATTCCCAGGCACCGAGCAGCTGTTTTGTCTTTCGCGGTGGCTCAGTGAGTGCGTTCAACTGAACAGTAGGCTGTGCACTGCCTATGTTAATTAACATACGACATTAATGCTTGTACATTTAGACTGATGTTAAAACATAACTACAGACATTTTCAACACCTAAAACCTTATTGCAAGCTAAAAAGTCATCTTTATGATAGAAAACACGTGACTCAGTTTAATCTGTGATTTGAACAGTTAAATAGTTTCATCGTGACAAGAAAAATGGTGTGACAACACAACTTGTCTTTCTCATCTTGATCATGCTCAGCCATTTTGGCGGGAAAGAAATATTCCATCACGCCTTGAATGCTTCTTGGTCAAACAAAACGTTGGATTGGCTTTTCCAGAGGCAGTAGCTCATACTTTATAGGGCATAGTTTCATCCGTGACAGGTGTTACACGAACGCTAAAAACTCACGTAGTTTCCAAAGCATCCATTTGTTTGCAGTGCTGATCAGTTCTATTCAGACAGTTTTATGCATAAAACTTGAAAAGCCCTATTTCATTGCAGTTTTTAATCAGTTTTTCCCACTGTGATTGATCAAAGCATTGTAGGCCTGTGACACAAAAGTGTCACGAATGAAATCTTATATTTACACTTTAATAATGCAGAATACATGAAAACATTAGGCAAAAAACCCAAATGAAATTATAAACTAGTGAGTAACCTTGATAAGAAACCAAAAAATACATACATGGGTACAACCATTGATTTAACACCAAACTTTATTCTCAGCCTACTACACCTATCTGTAAAAGGAAGGCTGAAATTTGAGCAAAAGTGAAAAATATAAACTTGACTGGCTAATAAATGATTTGTTCAACCTCCATGAATTCATGTCTACTACTTGATTTGACATTTAAAGCTCAATATCTAGGAGTGTTCAGGCTGTGCAAAGGCAAGAAAATTAGTTGCAGTGATTTGAACTAGGAAAGTCACCCCAAAGCACATTTTGACCCTGGCTCATATATATATATATATACAGTGGAAACCTGATATAACAGGGATGATGGGACCAAATCAAAATCCCTGTTATATCAGATCCCTGTTATATCAGATATCAAGGGAAATAAGGACTGATGAACTAACTCTTGATAAACAGTAGATCTAGGCCTAGATCTGGTCTGGTGTAAGTGTGCAGTAAGCTTACAAACTGAATGATGGCGCAGTCAGTCACTGACTCAGTGGCCTCAGGCCTACACGCTTGCGCGCGCATCACGCTCGCATTGCGAAGCGTTCTTTCAGTGTACAGTACACAGTATACCAAGGCTAGCCTAGATCTAGATCTAGGCCTACTGCGTGGCGTGCTGAGTCTAGGCCTAGGCCTTTCTGCTGCAGAGCCCGTCTCGGCATCCCTGCTATAACCGATCGAGCCCTCTTGTCTCCCTGTTATTGCCGATAAGTTTTAATAGAGACAAAGAGGAAGAAAAAATGGGGATTGAAAAAAGCCCTGTTATATCCGGATTCCTGTTATAACCGGTCCTGTTATAAATGGTTTCCACTGTATACGTATACATATATATCTAGATGGACAGAGATGACGAGAGAGAAAGAAAGGGAGAGAGAGAGAGAAAGAAAGAAAGAGAGACAGACAGACAGACAGAAAGAGAGAGAGAGAGAGAGGGAGGGAGAGACAGACAGACAGACAAACAGAGAATGAGACAGAGACAGACAGACAGACAGACAGACAGACAAAATGACAAGACAGACTCAGATGAGAAGGAAAAACGGAAAAAGAGCATACTGAATTGAGCCAATGAAACAGCAATGACGTGTTGAGATGGTCTGGAAATGCGAACAGTTTCAAAGATAAATAATGTATCAGATTGCGTCAGTTAAAAAATGATGAATAAATGACCCTTTCTTTGAAGAAGTGAGATAAATCAGTTGCTTGAATATATAGTTACTA
Organism: Monoplex corrugatus; assembly: GCA_030674185.1. Taxonomy (NCBI): domain Eukaryota; kingdom Metazoa; phylum Mollusca; class Gastropoda; order Littorinimorpha; family Ranellidae; genus Monoplex; species Monoplex corrugatus. The sequence continues at coordinate 36,656,394 of JAPXFY010000029.1, forward strand.
GTATAGACAAGGCATAAACTTCACTTTCTTATGATACACAGATGACGTTTAGACGTTTAAAGGTTAAAAAAGAAAGAAAAAGAAAGACAGAAAGAAAGAAAGACAGACAGACAGAAAGAAAGAAAGAAAGAAAGACAGACAGAAAGACAGACAGACAGAAAGAAAAACAGACAGAAAGAAAGAAAGAAAGAAAGAAAGAAAGAAAGAAAGACAGACGGAAAGAAAGAAAGACAGACAGACAGAAATAAAGGCAGACAGAAAGACAGAAAGAAAGAAAGAAAGAAAGAAAGAAAGAAAGACAGACAGACAGACAGACAGACAGACAGACAGACAGAAAGACAGACAGAAATAAAGAATTGAAATGTCACATTTATGTAAACTTGTTTTGAGGAAAAACAAACAAAAACAAACTAAAAATCAAGAAGAACAACAACAACAAAAAAGAAGAGAATGTTTGAGTATGATTTCTTATGAATCTGATGTTTGCTTGCTTGCTTGCTTGCTTGCTTGCTTGCTTGCTTAGATGGATGATTGGTTGGTTGGTTGGGTGGTTGATTGGTTGGTTGGTTGGTTTTATTAAAGGGCACAGCATTGGGATATCCACGCCATAAAATTGAAAACGATGTACGAAATGTTACGATACTGTAAGGTTTTCAGCTGTGACGGAGAAGTCAAACTGCCAAGTTCAGTTACAGTTTCAGCTTCAATTTCAATTTCTCAAGACGACGTCTCCGCGCTCGGAATGAATTCCATATACACTAACGTCACAGGTGCTATGTGACGGAGAAGATCCAGAATGATCACGGCACAAGCCTTAAGCCTGCACATAAATCCATGAGGTGGCCAGGTCCTGAGGTCCTACCTAGATAGTTCCATAACCGGGGGGTCGTAGGGGAGTGAGGTGGTAAAAACTTCAACTTTTCCTGGGGTCAGCACCACGAGGGCGGCGCCCATCCCCTTTTATCAAATTCATATTCATATTCACATTTTTAAACAAGTCTTCAGAAAGGCAAGAAGGCTAATTGGTCTTCAAAGGGTGGGACCTGGGAAATCAACCTATATGTCCAATGGTTTATACCAAGGCAGCCGGACAATGCCCTGCTCTTCACGATTTTCAACTGCCGTAGGATCTTTAGCGTCATCATCATCATCATCAGGTGCCTTGCCGCATGGCGTTGGCGATCATGGACTTCCATCTGTCTCTATCTCTTGTTGCCCCAAACATCTCCTCCACCTTCCCTGTCCCCAGCCACTCTGCAAGTCCGTCTAGTATTTTCTCCCGGGGGTCTACCTGGTGCTCTCTTTCCCTCCAGCTTTCCCGTTGTGACCAGGTGCTCCAAATCCCCTTTCCTCATAAAATGGTCTGTAAATGTTGCCTGTCTTTTCCTAATCTTCCTTATGAATGATCTACTTGTGTCTGCTTCCATCAAGACTGTCTCGTTTGTTTTCTTTGCTGTCCATGGAACTCTCAACATTCTTCTTAGAAACCACATCTCGGCTGATTCAATCTTGTTCTGGCTTTGCTTGTTGACTGTCCACGCCTCACAACTGTACAACAGTATTGGTTCTATATAACATTCAAGAACTCTCTTCCTGATGTTAATTGATAGGCATTTGTTGGTAAGAATGGTTGTCATCTTTAGCGTACGCAGCCAAAATGTACACGGGTCCGACTTGTTTTTCGTCTTCTTCCGAAGGACTAGACGTTCAGTTCGATTTTCCGGTCAAACTGAAGAGAAAGTCAAGGCCTGTACGGGGAGCGAACCTTGGAACCTCGACTTTAGTTGTTGGCAGACGAATGTCTGAACCATTCTGCCACTCTTCCCTGATTTCAGACAATTTTTAACGAAAAAGTATCGCGAATCAGTATCAACGTAATGGTTTAATTTCATCATTTCTTCAAGGATGAATCCCATAATGTTCAAGAAAAGCATCACAAGACACTGCAACTCAAAACTCAGTTTCAACCAGATAGACCATCACTGCGTCTTCGAAGCTATATGTCAGTTCGTTCGAGTGCAACTTTTGACCCAGTTTGTAAGAGCGGGTCACACGTGGATAGAAATGATGGATCAGACGGCTAAAAAATTACAACAACAAAAAGAGAGAAAAAATGAAATAGTTCAAATAAATAAAAAAAATCCAAGAAACTAGTAGATAAGATCAAAAATGACATAAACAGAAGCGAGAGACAGATGAGATTACCAGATTAATAGAGTTACGTGGGCAAAAATCAAAGAAATGTATCCAAAAAACTCATGGGCAAAAATCGAAGAAATTTATCCAAAAAATCTGACTCTTATGAAGTAAAACAAACAAACAAACAAACAAACAAACAAACAAACAAATAAACAAACAAACAAGCAAACAAAACAAGCAAACAAAAACCATAAAAAACGACAACAACAAAAGACAAAAAAGAACAAGCAATCCCAAATGGTTCAGATACAGGATGCAAAAACGAAAGGAATGAATGCGATTGATAAGATCGAAATTATCATAAGTAATAAACAGAAGATAAAGAAAACGAAGATGGTCAAGCCATACTCACAGGCTCCTTGTTTTCCAATAAAAAATGACAAAAGATGAACAAACTGAAATACAGAGAAAAGAAAACTGATGACAAAAGCTAGAAGGAGTGATATATTTTGTCATGTAGTTTGATTGAAATAGTCCTCGTTTACGAAGAAAAAGTGTCGATTGAAGGGAACATCTCTCTCTCTATCTCTCTCTGTGTCTCTCTGTCTCTCTCTGTGTCTCTCCCTCTCTCTCTCTCTCTTGTCTCTCTCTCTCTCTGTCTCTCTTTCTCTCTCTCTCTCTCTCTCTCTCCTCTCTCTCTCTCGCCCTTTCTCTGTGTGTCTGTGCTTGTGTGTGTGTGTGCGTGTGTGTGTGTGTGTGTGTGTGTGTGTGTGTGTGTGTGTGTGTGTGTGTGTGTGTGTGTGTGTGTGTGTGTGTGTGTGTGTGTGTGTGTGTTTTGGTGTGTGCTTGTGTGTGACTGATTCGTGTCAGAGACGATTTGTCATCGATTTCAGCTGGGTATATTTTGCAAACCGATTTTACATATTACATCATCATCATCATCAGGTACCTTGCCGCATGGCGTTGGCGATTATGGACTTCCATCTGTCTCTATCTCTTGTTGCCTCAAGCATCTCCTCCACTTTTCCCTGTCCCCAACCACTCTGCAAGTCCGTCTAGTATTTTCTCCCTGGGTCTACCTGGAGCTCTCTTTCCCTCCAGCTTTCCCGTTTGCATAATACATCTCTTCTAAAAATAAGTAGCAGAAAATCCGTGATTGTGTTTCCTTTCTTGAGATCCGATTTTCAGTCATTTCACATTCAGTGACAGGATATTGCAGTGAGAATCGTTGAAATCTATCTAATGTATTCATATCATTAAATTTATATTAAATGGTCAAAATGATGCATGCAATTGTTCTTTCTCTCTACTTTCTGTCTGTCTTTCTGTTGTTGTTTTTTTCTCTCTGTCTCTGCCTTCCCCCCTTCCCTCCCTGTCTCTCTCTCCCTACTGGGATGTTCGGCGTGAGGATATTTATTCAGCAGCTGTGCAGAAGATGGGGCGGAAAGAGAGAGAAAGAGAGAGAGAGAGGGGAGAGAGAGAGAGAGAGAAAAAAAGAGAGAGACACACACACAGACAGACAAACAAAGAGATAAGCAGAGACAGATTGAGAGACATAGAGAAAGAGAGAAGACAGATACACAGACAGACAGACAGAGAGATACAGACATACAGACAGAGAGCCAGAGAGACACACAGACAGACAGAGCCGAGACAGAGAGAGAGCCAAGACCGAGAGAGAGAGAGAGAGAGAGAGAGAGAGAGAGAGAAAGAAAGACACAGAGAGAGACAGACAGACAAACAAACAGACAGACAGACAGAGACAGGGAGAGACACACAGACAGACAAACAAAGAGATAAGCAGAGACAGATTGAGAGACAGAGAGAAAGAAAGAAGACAGATACACAGAGAGAAAACAGAGAGACAGACAGACAGACAGACAGACAGAGAGAGAGAGAGAGACAGACAGACAGACAGAGAGAAGAGAAGAATAGACAGACAACAGACAGACAGACAGACAGACAGACAGAGTGAAAACACAAAACTTAAGACTGAAGACTCGAAAGACGTTAATGACTTGGCCAACAGCCTGACTGAAATTAGTGAAAATGTTTTTCAATGGAGTAGGACTCTATCGAAAGCAACTCATCCGATCCTTTAAGAACAAACCAACCAAATAAAACAACAACAACAAAAACAAAAAAACAAAAAAAAGGGGGGTGGATGGGGTAGGGAGAGGGGGAGGGGGAGAGGGAGGTGGGTCTTACCTCATGGAAAGTCGATTAAAATTCCGCTGGAACAGGAAAGTCATAACAGCACCTGCAGACCGGAGCTTGCATAATTTTTTGTCCTCATCACTACCCCTTTGCGTGCCTCAGTAGCTCAGTTGGTTTGAGCGTCGGATTCACATGCTAATGGTTGTGGGCTCGAATCTCGGGGTGCGTTATATTAAAACTGACCTTTCACTGTCCCTTATCTTAAAATATTATTGTATTGTGGGGTGGTGGTGTCAGTGTAGGATTAGATAGGCCCCTCTTTCCCCACTTCCCTGGGATGGTTATCCCCGTCAGTCATATAACCTAAGGTGGGTGTCATTGTAAAAAAACTGAACTGAATCAGTCGATTAGTCAATCAATCAATCAATCAATCAAATCATCAATCACATCAATCAATCAGTCTGTCAATCAACAAACCAATCAATCAATCAATCAATCAAACTACCTCTATCCACATGAGTTCCGCGCACTCACATTAAAAATATAAACTGGCTGAAGTGTTGGTACTTGTGTTCAGTCTTCTTTGCCCACAGAAAAGTTTGTTTCCTTTAAGGAGATTAAGTCGTCCGGAGTTCCATGTTGTTGGCAAAAATCTGTGTTTTCTATTTCTGCGTTTGAAACGCTCTTGTGCTTTAGGGATTAGAAAAACAGATAACATAACATAAAACTTCTATCACATTCTTGTTGCCAGCCAAATGAGCTCAATGCAGAGGGATTCTGGCACTACTGCGTATATTTTTTTATATTTTTTTATTCATTTCGTGCCTTGCGTATTTATTTTGTCTGATTTGTCTGTTTTTGGTTTGCCTCTTCTATTATTTCTTGTGGTTTTCTCTGCCTCTGTCTCTGACTTTGACTCTGACTTTCTTCTCTGTCTCTTTGTGTCAGTCTCTTTCCCTCTCTGTCTCTTCTTCTCTCTTCTTCTGTCTCTCTCTCACTCACCCTCTTTCTCTCTTCTGTCTCTGTCTCTGTTCTTCTCTCTCTCTTCCCCTGTCTCTCTCTCTCTCGTCTCTCTCTCTCTCTCTCTCTATATATATATATATACATATATCCATCCATCCATCTGCTATTCTAGCTATCTATCTAGCTATCTATATTTCTATATTTCTATCTATCTATCTATCTATCTATCTACTACCTATCTATCTATCATCTATCTATCTATCTATCTATCTATCTATCTATATCTCTCTGTCTCTCTGTGTCTCTGTCTCTCTATCTCTATCTATCTACCTATGAATGTATCCATCTATCTATCTATCTACCAGTCTATCTATTTATCTATCTTTTTCTCTCTCTCACTGTCTCTCTGTCTGTCTGTCTGTCTCTCTGTCTGTCTGTCTCTCTGTTTCGTTCTTTCTACAGCCAACTCGGAAGACAGGGCAATGCTTCTTCGTCTTTACTCCTCACTGTCTGATTCTCAACTGACTATATATACATTTCACAGTGAACAGCAATCAGTTATCATTTAAACGAATATCATGCCGTGCTGCTATCCGCACGCTGTTTACTGTCAACACACGTCACATCTCCCTTTCTTTAAGGAAACAAAATCAATGAATCATTTTTCCTATTTTTCAGTCCATACGAAATAAATGTGTTTCCTACCTTTATCACAACATTAACTTAAACACTCATTCTCACGCACAGGGCCCAATCATTCATTCACCTCATTTTATCTCTGATCATTACACTATCCATCATCATCATGTCCATATTTCGCAATGCTTTCAGTTTATCTGATTGTGGTAGAATCTTCAGTTTCATTCATATTTCGGAAAATCTGGCCTTTTGCTTTGTCTTCCAGATCTTGTTCTGTAAGGAGAACTAACTGGTTCGGGTTGTCCTGTCCTTGTTTGTTTGATAACTTCATCTGGCTCCTTGCTGCTGGTTGTCTCAGACATTTTGATGACTGGTGACTGATCAGATGAGTTCTCACGGACAGACGATGCTGGCGTCCTGACATCTGTTCCAGTTCCAGTTTTCTTGTTATCTTCCAGCATCAGTTTTGATGGAATGATGATTTGCTGTTGCTTGCCCGATGTGTCGCTTTCCTGATGTATTCCAGAAATCATCCTTCTCTGGACAAGTCGTTGAGGGTTAATTGTCTGCTGAAGCTCCGTTTCTGTTGTGTCTCGTAGCTGACGACGATTCCTTCTGTACTGACGTCCGTCCGCTGTGCGAATGTTGTATGACCGGATGTTCACCTGTTGGTCTACTTTGGCGCTGATCCACTTTTTGGATCCTGGAGGTTGGAATTTCACAATCTGTCCCGGACTCAGTTCTGTCAGCTCTACTGCGCTTCTGTTGTAGTAGTGTGCTTGCTTCAGTTTCCTTTTCTCAAGTTCTTTCTTGATTGGTACAACTGTAGGTAGGAGTAATGTCTTTGACGTCGGCACTTGTGTTCGTGTTCTTCTGCTGAACAGTCTCTGAGCAGGTGAACTGTTTA
>JAPXFY010000029.1:36668198-36675698 GCA_030674185.1 Monoplex corrugatus
TCTCTCTCTCTCTCTCTGATTCATTATGTCTCTGCTTCACCTTCTGTCGTTCTGTTTCAGTATCTCTTTCTCCCACCCTCTCCGTTTGAATATATATCGCCCTTTTAACCCCCCCCCTCTCTCTGTCTGTCTGTATCTCTCTCTCGGTCTCTCTCGTCTCTCTGTCTCTGTCTGTTTGTCTGTCTGTCTGTCTGTCTCTCTCTCTCTCTTTGTCTGTCTGTCTGCCTGTCTCTCTTCTCTCTCTCTATGTTCTCTCTCTCTCTGTCTGTCTGTCTGTCTCTGTCTCCCTATCTCTTTTTCTGTTTCAGTATCTCTCTCTTTCTTCTCTGTCTCTCTGTTTATATATCATTATGTCTCTCTTTTGTTCTCTCCTTCTCTTCTCTCTGTCTCTCTATTTTAACAAAATATCTCTCTGTTCCCCTCCCCCACTCTCTTTCTTTTTCTTTCTCTTTCTCTCTTTCTTTCATTCTCTTTTTTTTTCTTCTCTCTTTCTCTCTTCTTTTCATTCTCTCTCTATCTCTCTTTCTCTCTCTCTCTCCCCTTAATTCTACTCTCTGTCTGTCTGTCTCTCTCTCTCTCTGTCTCCTGTCTCTCTGTCTCTCTGTCTCTGTCTCTGTCTCTCTCTCTCTCTCCTTTATTCTACTCTCTGTCTGTCTGTCTGTCTGTATCTCTGTCTGTGTGTGTGTGTGTGTCTCTCTCTCTCTCTCCTTTATTCTACTCTCTGTCTGTCTGTCTGTCTCTTTCTGTCTCTCTTTATCTCTGTCTCTCTGTTTCTCTGTCTCTCTCTCTGTCTCTGTCTCTCTCTCTCTCTCTTACTCTCTCTCTCTCTCTCTCCTCGTCTCTTATTCCTCTCTGTGTCTCTATTGATCTCCCATTTCCCCAGTCTCTGTATGCAGGCGCGCACGCTAGAGAAGGACAAAGGAGAAGGAAAGAAGAATAAGTTGGAAGCAAGAAGAAACAGAAACAAGTATGAAACAAGAACAAGGCCAAGACTTAACAAGATGGTCATGCCATATCGATAGCCATTTTGTTCGATAAAGCAATCAGCCAGCAAAGAAACTTCATAAAATGGGATGGGGTGGGAATATATATAGATAAGCACACAGACAGATGAGTCAATGAATGGAATGATAAATGCGTAGATATATAAACAAATCGAATAGTTAATCAATCAATCAATCAATCAATCAACCAACCAACCAACCAACCAATCAATCAATCAATCAATCGTTAAGCAATCAATCAACCAATCGAGTAAGTAGAAAGAAAGAAAGAAAATAAGAAAGAAAGAAAGAAAAAAAACAAAGAAACAAAGAAAGAAGAAAAGAAGAAAAGAAAACAAAGAAATAGAAATTAATACAAAAAGATGGACGAATAGAGAAACGCGATAATGTTATAGCGTCTACAATTTATGTGGCCACTTCTTTATTGTTGTTGTTGATTTGATGATGATGGTGATGGTGATGGTGATGATGATGATGACCATCATCATCGTCCTCACCACCACATTGTCGTCACCACCACACCACCATCACCACTATCACCACCACCACCATCATCATCATCATCGTCGTCGTCATCATAATCTTTACTAGATGTTGTATCACTTGATTGTTTTGCGCTGTATGATTATCTCATTCCTCGTGATCTCCTGTGAAGCTCATTGCCAGTTAACAACACAGTCTTTTTGTCCATTACTACGCACCGTCTTGAAGGAAAAAAAGAGAGGTCACGTAATATTTATGGAAGAGTATTCTCATTTGCTTGATTCATTGTTTTGCTTGTGAAACTCTTGTTCTCCTTGGTGATGTTAACTTTCATTTTGCCTCTGTTTCTTGCAGGAATGCTGCTATGCTGCTCTTAACTATATACCCTTGATTGACAGTGACAGCCTGAATCAGCTTACAGCTGTAACGACCCACCGTCGAGACCACACTGTTTATAAGCTTATTAAGAAAACTGTCAAACTCACACCACTGAAATAAGAGGGAAGCAGGGAGAATTTTTTATAATATTAATCAAAGGATATCAATATTATAAAAATTCTCCCTGCTTCCCTCTTATTTCAGTGGTATTACTTATACGCCTTGGAAGAAACCCTGTATATGTACGTGTGTTTGGTCAGTTCAAGAATAAAAGACTATGTCAATCTTGAACATAAGACCAATATATTGTATGTATTTCTCTCCTATCTCATAGTTGTGTGTAGGGTAGTTGCAGAGTATAAAGGTTGGCTTGGACGCTCCTTTTACGAGGAGTGTTCTGAGCTTACTGTTTTTGTACTTTGTATCTGCTTCTATGCCAGCTGAATGGGTAGCGCAAACTGTGTTAGATTTGAGAAGTACAACATGGGAGATAATTCTCAAGAGTTATGTCCTTTGATTGACACCACTGACTTTTCGGTTATTGACAAATCCATCTCTCACCGGTTTGGAAGATCACTTTATCTATACAATGATAAATATAAACAAAGAAAACATTAAAAACGAAATCCAAGACGGCTACTTTCAAAGTTGACCTTGTCCCTGTCCTCACAACTGCACGATACGACTTTTTAGATCTTGAAGACCACTGCTACTTTCGGCTCAGGAATCTGCATGACATCAATGGTCTTCTAGTAACAAGTAACATTACAGACAGTACCTCAGCACCATAGATGAACATGGGAAACAAGCAGGCCATACAAAGGCGGCGTCAACGTGAACGATGCTGGCGCTAAACTAGCTTGACTGTCCACAGACAAGTGTATGCCCAAAGCAGAAACTATACACGCAGGTCTACAGAATCATTTTCGAGGCCTCAAAGCATTGCACATATCATAAAATCACTACCTCAAAATTTTCCTAGGTAGTTTTGAAATCCAATGGCCAGATAACAGTCCTTTACTACCACTGGATGGAGCATCAGGGACGTTTTAGTCTTTTTCTCCTAATATTTGTATTTGGTGTTTTTGTTTGTTTGTAATCTTACGTTTTCGCTTGACAAAGGCCAGTTGGCCGAAAATTTGCACGTGTCTTGTCTGGTTGTATTAAATACGCGTTTTGATTCTATTTTCGTGGGTTTTTTTATGTGTTTTTTTTGTTTTTTTGTTCCTGTTTCCTTGAGCACAGGCAGTCACACTTGTTTTGAATTTCTCCCTGAAAAATTCAGTGATTTCCTCAGAGAGAGAGAGAGAGAGAGAGAGAGAGAGAGAGAGAGAGAGAGAGAGAGAGAGAGAGATCAGAACAAATAAGAAATTTAAGCCCCAACATTCATCCTTTCCTTTGTGCACTTTTACTATCATTCCCTTAAGACCATTTTAACCAAATCTGAAACAAGTGTGACTGCCTGCGTTCAAGCAAACAGGAACCAGAAAAAAACACGAAAGAAGAATATGAACACGTATTTAATACGACAAGACAAGACAGGCGCAGCAAATTTTCGGCCAACTGGCCTTTGTCAAACGTAAGATTACAAACAAACACCATATACAACAATTTTTGAGAAAATGACTGAAACTTCCCTGCTGCTGTGTCCTATGTGAGAAAAGGAATAAACTGACTAAGATGACATCATAATGTGTCTTTGAGTAAATATGATATCAGAGCGGAAATGAGAACTGTGACGCACTAGTAAAGAGTAGTGTTTGGAATGTAAAGGATACCAGTATAATTTACTGGTATCCTTTTCACTCCAAACACTACTCCTCGCTAGTGCGTCATAGTTCTCATTTCCGCTCTGACATCATATTTACTCAAAGACATCAACCAAAGGACATAACTCTTGAGAGTCACGTAGGAATTATCTCCCATGTTGTGAAACTTCTCAAATCTGACATAGTTTGCGCTACCCATTCAGCTAGCATAGAAGCAGATACAAAGTACGAAAACTGTAATCTCAGAACCCTCCTCCTCAAAGACACATTATGATGTCATCTTAGTCAGTTTATTCCTTTTCTCACATTGGACACAGCAGCAGGGAAGTTTCAGTCTTTTTCTCAAAAAATTTTGTATCTGGTGTTTGTTTGTAATCTTACGCTTGACAAAGGCCAGTTGGCCGAAAATTTGCGCCTGTCTTGTCTTGTTATATTAAATACGCGTTCGTATTCTTCTTTCGTGTTTTTTTTTCCATTTTAACCAGTGAGTATAGATCAGGCGACAGAAGCTGTCCTTGCAATGTCAAGGAAATCCTGTTGTCCTGACTCTAGTCCTGCTTCTCTTCTAACTGTAACCATGAATATTTCTGCGAAAACACGAATCGTGTTCGTCAACCACTTGCAAAAACTCCAATCTAGATTCTAGAAATCTAAAAAAAAAAAAAAAAAAAGGATAATGACCTGTTTTTCAATCCTCCATTTTTGTCCAAAGACTTTGAGGGTATCGTCTTCTCGCAGCTGATGAGACACCTAGAAGCCAATAGTCCAACTGACCTTTTCATGTATCTCATCGAAAAGCCCATAATAGGGAAACTGTTTTGTTGACAGTTGTTTATTGATCTTCTGCTGGCTCCCGATGATGGAAAAATGTCCGTTTTACCACTACTACATCTTACATCAGCACTCGACTCTTTTGACCATAACAAGATGATATCAAGATTTCCATCCACGTTTTGCTGTGTGTCTGTTGTTTTGGCTGAGATGTGGTTTCTAAGAAGAATGTTGAGAGTTCCATGGACAGCAAAGAAAACAAACGAGACAGTCTTGATGGAGGCAGACACAAGTAGATCACTCATAAGGAAGATTAGGAAAAGACAGGCAACATTTATAGGCCATTTTATGAGGAAGGGGGATTTGGAGCACATGGTCACAACGGGAAAGCTGGAGGGAAAGAGAGCACCGGGTAGACCCAGGGAGAGAATGCTGGACGTACTTGCAGAGTGGCTGGGGATGAGGAGGGTGGGGGAGATGCTAGGGGCAACGAGAGATAGAGATGGTTGGAAGTCCATGATCGCCAACGCCATGCGGCAGAGCACCTGATGATGATGATGAAGTTGTTTTGGAGAGGTTCATTTCCCATATTTCTTGTCGAACTCGATCTGTTGTCACCAATGATATTGAGCCATCCCGTATTTGTCAAAATGTGGTATACAATATGGTTCTGCTCTGAGCCCTGTTCTCTTCACCAGGCACACTCTGTTTTCATACAACCAGGAGCAATCTACCATTTCTTTACTTATTACTCCTAACTGCATCGCTCTGCTTTTTCGAGATACACCACAAGCACTGCTAGATAAAACTAAAACACCACTGAAAGCGTAGTTGCCTAGATGAAAGTAAAAAAAGCTGAACACCATCATCGTCGTGTGCCCTGCCAAATGGCGTTGGCGATCATGGTCCTCCATACGAATTTATCCCTTGTCGCTGCAAGAACATCTCCCATCCTCTCTGTCCTCAGCCAGTCTGCAAGTCCGTCCAATATTTTCTCCCTGGGTCTGCCTGGTGTTCTCTTTCCCTCCAGCTTTCCTGTTGTGACCAGGTGCTCTAATTCCCCTTCACCATAAAATGGCCTGTAAATGTTGCTTGTCTTTTCCTAATCTTCCTTACGGAATGATCTTCTTGTGTCTGCCTACATCAAGACTGTCTCGTTTGTTTGTTTGAACATGGATAACAACAACATCAACAAAAATCCCGAAACAGAACACGTACATAGGTAAAAAAGCAAACAAAACATACAACCTTCAGGAAATCTGCAAGGAATCCTAGTGATTTTGTTGATAAATCCTCGTCTATGCAGGCTCTTGTTTACTACCTCTGTTTAATATCATATCTGCAACTGCGCAGAATAAACAAAATCCGCCCATTTCTTTCTGCTATCGCCACAAACGAGCTGTTTGTGTCTTTCATTCTGTCTAGATAAGACTACTGTAACTCCTTGTTAGCTGGGAATTCTGACGATAAGCTTTAAACTCTGGAAACTCCAACAAATCTAAAACAATTCTTCTCGGTCTTTCGTGAAGGAAAGAAAACGATGCCGTGTGAAAGCAGTCTTGATAAAAACTTTCCAGTTAAAACACAGATTCAGTAAAATGTTGCAACACTCTGCTTTCAATGTCGAATTTCCAATTCCATTCCACATACATGAACACCCACACAGACCACCCACACAGACACACACACACAGACACACACACACACACATATATATATATATACATATATATGTATAGATATACATATATATATGTATATATAAAAATAATATATATATATATACATACATATTTGTGTGTGTGCGTGTATGCGTGTGAGTGTGTGTGTGTGTCTGTGTCTGTGTGTGTGTCTGTGTGTGCGTTTGTGTGTGTGTGTGTGTGTGTGTGTCCATCTGTTTATCTATCTATCTATCTATCTATCTATCTATCTATCTATCTATCTATCTATCTATCTATCTGTCTCTCTGTATCTATCTATGCATGTGTGTGTGTGCGTGTGTGTGTGTGCGCGCGCGTATGTGTGCCTGTGTGTGTGTGCGTGTGTGTGTATGCATGCTACACGTGGGATTTTTTAATTTGGTCATTATTATTGTTATTATCATTCTCATTATTACTAATCTTATTATCATATTCATCATCATTATCATTGAATCACTATTATTTTTATCAATATTGTTGCTGGCGACAGGAGAGGGGCAACCAGGAGTCATGACCTGGATGTGGTCTGGCCCCCTTAGAGTGTGTACAGTTAAGGGCTGAAACATTTGCTTGACAGGGGGTTCTCCTCTGAGGACCTTCTGCTGCCCAGCTCTCCCCGTATTCTTGTTATTGCTACTATCATTCGTTTTCATCTTTCTTCTTCTTCTTCTTTTTCTTTTCTTTTCTTCTTCTTCTTCTTTCTTTCTTTCTTCTTTCTTCTTTCTTCTTCTTTTTCTTCTTTCTTCTTCTTCTTCTTTTCTTTCTTCTTCTTCTTCTTCTTTTTCTTCTTCTTCTCTTCTTCTTCTTCTTTCTTCTTCTTCTTCTTCTTCTTCTTCTTTTCTTCTTCTCTTCTTCTTTCTTCTTCTTCTTCTCTTCTTCTTCTTTCTTTCTTCTTCTTCTTCTTCTTCTTCTTCTTCTTCTTCTTCTTCTTCTTCTTCTTTCTTCTTCTTCTTCTTTTCTTCTTTCTTCTTCTCTTCTTCTTCTTCTTCTTCTTCTTCTTCTTCTTCTTCTTCTTTCTTCTTCTTCTTCTTTCTTCTTCTTCTTCTTTTTCTTCTTCTTCTTCTTCTTCTTTCTTTCTTCTTCTTCTTCTTCTTCTTCTTCTTCTTCTTCTTCTTCTTCTTCTTCTTCCTTCTTCTTCTTCTTCGCAATTCTTCTTCTTCTTCTTCTTCTCTTTCTTCTTCTTCGTTCTTCGCACTTCCATTCTTCTTCTTCTCGCAATTTCTTCTTCATTCTTCGCAATTCTTCTTCTTCTTCGCAATTCTTCTTCTTCTTCGCAATTTTTTCGCAATTCTTCTTCTTCTTCGCAATTCTTCTTCGCAATTCTTCGCAATCTTCTTCTTCGCAATTCTTCTTCTTCTTCGAATTCTTCTCTCGCATTCTCTTCTTCTTCTTCGC
>JAPXFY010000029.1:36685698-36688198 GCA_030674185.1 Monoplex corrugatus
CCGTAACCTGTACAGTACCCCCACATGTAATATACTGACAGAAAGCTCTTTGGTGCACCTTTCAGATAATGACAGCTAAAATCAGAAACAAACTGGGTCAAAGCCACTAACAAAGAAATTTAAGGAAAATGTGTAGGAGAGTACATAAAAACTTCAGAGGCCATTTTCTCAAAATGGCCGTCACACAACTAAATGACTTTCAACATACATAACTTCTACATTTTTTTTTTTAGCTTTATTCAAGTACCAAAATAATCAGCAGAATGTACACTGTCCAGTAATATGTATATCTCAAAAATACCCAACATGCTAGTTAAGACTGATTTTGTGCTGGTGGGTCTGTATGCATGTGAGACAAAGATCCTCACAGCATATTTGGAAACAGGAACCCAAGCCATGTAAATGAACTGCCTTTGCAAGATACTAAACATCGGGTATACTAATCATATTACTAAAGAACAAATGCGCCAAACAATCCAGCAGTACATTGAAGTATACATGTATGAAGGTCCGCTGACTTCAGCTGAAAAATAAATACACACGTTGGTATGGTCATGTACAAAACTCCAATGGCCTTGCTAAATCAGTCATCCAAGGAATTGTTGAAGGAGGGAGACGATAGCAAAAATGAACATTGTCAGTCTTTTGGGATGTTGTTGTTGTTGTTGTTGTTGTTGTTGTTTTTGCTGCTGTTGTTGTTGTTGTTGTTCTTGTGTAGTTGTTGTTGTTATTGTTGTTGTTGTTTTTGCTGCTGCTGCTGCTGCTGCTGTTGTTGTTGTTCTTGTGTTGTTGTTGATTGTTTTCTGTTTTTTCCCCATGTCTCCCTCCCATTGGTGATGGATTGCATATATGCATATATCTTGCTAACAATGTTTTGAGCAACAGTGCATTGGAACAACCATAGTGAACTTAAACAAATCAGTAACAATATAGAGGCATCTCTGGCTATTGGCGCTTCATGGTGCCTTCATACCAGTAACTCCCATGACCTACCTCGTACAATGATTGTGACAGAATTAAGTCTTTTTTACCGCCATGGTCGCAGTCAAGCGACTTCCGGTACGACCGCCATGGTCGCATTTGTGCGACTTGGAGGGGTCATGCTAAACGATAACTTTTCACACAGGTACAAAGCTTCTGTCAGCTCCACTGGTGAATGCAGGCGACTGTACTGTTTTTAAACTTTACCCAACGACCTGTTTTTTTCAGCAGTAAGGCCGAAGTGTGGCTTTGTTAACTGTCGGAATTAATGTCACATTTTCTCCGAAGCGTTTTCTCCAAAATGACTGCAAATCGACAAGCATTGTCTACCACTCCGAGCAGAATAAGCAGACAGTGACTTTGTGTGTAGATTTTCCATTGCTTTTCCTCATTATTATAATGATATCTGGCGCACAACTCACGAAATAAGGTCAGTAGTACAACTAATAAACCGTATGAAAAAAATTGTTTGTTTTTCTTTATAATAAGATTATCTGTGCAATAATCAATCAAGCGCATAAACATAAGCAAGCATTCATATATAAATACAACATCTGCTCTTTACACAGCAAAAAAAAGTAAATGAAAACCTTTAATAGTCTTTGAGGTATAGGCTTTTAAAAATGCATACTGAGCTGCAAAATTGGCTGCCCAAAATATACTTGGCACTGAGGAGTGCTGTTTCTGGGGAAACTTGGCGGTGAAAGAGTTAAACTTGGTCTATTTAACATGCAGACTGGCCGAAAATGAGCGGCGCAAAAATAGGAAAATTGACACAAAAAGGGCTTTGAATATAAAAAAACAGAGAGAAATAAGACATGGCAATATTTTGACAGAGGAATCCTTATGTTCAGAGAACTTAATTCAGCAGACGTGGGGAGAACATTTAGCATTGGACTCTCAAATAGATAGTAACCTTTTTTTTTTTCTTTCTTCTTTCTTCTTCTTTCTTTCTTTTGTCTTTCTTTCTTCTTTCTTTCTTTCTTTCTTTCTTTCTTTCTTTCTGTCTTTCTGTCTTTCTTTTTGTCTTCTTTCTTTTTTCTTTCTTTCTGTCTTTCTTTCTTCTTTCTTTTTGTCTTTCTTTCTGTCTTTCTTTTGTCTTTCTTCTTTCTTTCTTCTTTCTTCTTTCTTTCTTTCTTCTTTCTTTTTTCTTTTTGTCTTTCTTTCTTTCTGTCTTTCTTTCTTTCTTTCTTTCTTTCTTTCTGTCTTTCTGTCTTTCTTTCTTTCTTTCTTTCTTTCTTTCTGTCTATCTTTCTTTCTTTTTGTCTTTCTGTCTTTCTTTCTGTCTTTCTGTCTTTCTTTCTTTCTTTCTTTCTGTCTTTCTTCTTTCTTTTTTGTCTTTCTTTCTTTCTTTCTTTTCTTTCTGTCTTTCTTTCTTTCTTTCTTCTTCTTTCTTTCTGTCTTTCTGTTCTTTCTTTCTTTCCTTTCTTTTCTTTCTTTCTGTCTTCTTTCTTTCTTTTGTCTTTCTGTCTTTCTTTTTTGTCTTTCTTTCTTTCTTTCTGTCTTTCTGTCTTTCTTT
>JAPXFY010000029.1:36705698-36710698 GCA_030674185.1 Monoplex corrugatus
CTCTCTCTCTTTCCTCTCTCTTCTCTCTCTCTCTCTCATTGTGCTGTGTTAACAAAGAACTTGCATAACTTGCATATGTGGAGAGAGACAGACAAGAAAGAAAAAAGTACAGGGCAGACACGGAGAAAAGTGGGGAGGGGAGAGAGAGAGAGAAGAAGAATCCGAAGAAGAGAATCAGAAGAAGAAGAACGAAAAAGAAGAAGAAGAAGAAGAAGAACAAACAACAAGAACAAAAGAACAAGAACAAGAACAAGAAGAACAAGAAGAATTGCGAAGAAGAATTGCGAAGAAGGAGAAAAGAAGAATTGCGAAGAAGAAGAAGAAGAAAAAGAAGAATTGCGAAGAAGAAGAAGAAGAAGAAGAATGCGAAGAATTGCGAAGAATGCGAAGAAGAATTGGAAACGAGAAGAATTGCGAAGAAGAATTGCGAAGAAGAAGAATTGCGAAGAGCGAAGAAGAAGAAGAAGAATTGCGAAGAAGAGAATTGCGAAGAAGAATTGCGAAGAAGAAAGAATTGCGAAGAAGAATTGGAAGAAGAAGAAGAAGAAGAATTGCGAAGAAGAATTGCGAGAAGAAGAAGAATTGCGAAGAATCGAAGAAGAGAAGAAGAAGAATTGCGAAGAAGAATTGAAGAAGAAGAATTGCGAAGAAGAAGAAGAAGAAGAAGAAGAAGAGAAGAAAAAATGCGAAAACAAGAAGCAAGGAACGAAGAACGAAGAACGAAGAAGAAGAAGGGAAGCAAGAAGCGAAGAATGCGAAGAAGAAGAATTGCGAAGAATGCGAAGAAGAAGAAGAAGAAGAAGAAGAAGAATTGCGAAAAAGAAGAAGAATGCGAAGAAAAAAGGAACAGAAGAATCGAAGAAGAAGAAAGAAGAAGAAGAATGGAAGAAGAGGAGGAAGAAGAGGAAGAGAGAGAAGAAGAAGAATTGCGAAGAAGAAGAGAATTGCGAAGAAGAAGAATTGCAGAAGAATTGCGAAGAAGAATTGAAGAAGGAAGAAGAATTGCGAAGAAGAAGAAGAAGAATTGCGGAAGAAGAATTGCGAAGAAGAAGAAGAAGAATTGCGAGAAGAAGAAGAATTGCGAAAGAAGAAGAAGAAGAATTGCGAAGAAGAGAATTGCGAAGAAGAAGAATTGGGAAGAAGAAGAAGAATTGCGAAGAAGAAGAAGAAGAAGAAGAAGAAGAAAGAAGAAGAGAAGAAAAGAAGAAGAATTGCGAAGAAGAAGAAGAAAGAAGAAGAAGAAGAAGAATTGCGAAGAAGAAGAAGAAGATAGCGAAGAAGAAGAAGAATTAAGAAGAAGAATGCGAAGAAGAAGAAGAAGAAGAAAAGAAGAAAGAAGAAGAGAAGAAGAAGAAGAAGAACGAAGAAGAATTGCGAAGAAGAATTGCGAAGAAGAAGAAGAAGAATTGCGAAGAAGAAGAAGAAGAATTGCGAAGAAGAAGAAGAAGAAGAAGAAGAAGAAGAAGAAGAAGAATTGCGAAGAAGATTGCGAAGAAGAAGAAGAAGAAGAATTGCGAAGAAGAAGAATGGAAGAAGAAGAATTGCGAAGAAGAAGATAGAATTGCGAAGAATTGCGAAGAAGAATTGCGAAGAAGAAGAATGCGAAGAAGAAGAAGAAGAAGAATGCGAAGAGAAGAAGAAGAATTGCGAAGAAGAATTGCGAAGAAGAAGAAGAAGAATTGCGAAGAAGAAGAAGAAGAATTGCGAAGAAGAAGAAGAAGAAGAAGAATTGCGAAGAAGAAGAAGAATTTCGAAGAAGAAGAAGAAGAAGAAGAAGAAGAAGAAGAAGAAAGAAGAAGAAGAAGAAGAAATGCGAAGAAGAAGAAGAATTGCGAAGAAGAAGAAGAATTGCGAAGAAGAAGAAGAAGAAGAAGAAGAAGAAGAAGAAGACTGCGAAGAAGAAGAAGACTGCGAAGAAGAAGAATTGCGAAGAAGAAGAAGAAGAAAAAGAAGAATCCGAAGAAGATGAAGAAGAAGAAGAAAAAGAAGAAGAAGAAGAATTGCGAAGAAGAAGAATTAAGAAGAAGAATTGCGAAGAAGAATTGCGAAGAATTGCGAAGAAGAAGAAGGATTGCGAAGAATTGCGAAGAATTGCGAAGAAGAATTGCGAAGAAGAATTGCGAAGAATTGCGAAGAAGAAGAAGAATTGCGAAGAAGAAGAAGAAGAATTGCGAAGAAGAAGAAGAATTGTAAAGAAGAAGAAGAAGAAGGAAGAATTGCGAAGAAAAAGAATTGCGAAGAAGAAGAATTGCGAAGAAGAAGAATTGCGAAGAAGAAGAAGAATCCGAAGAAGAATCCGAAGAAGAAGAAGAAGGAGAAGAATGCGAAGAAGAAGAATTGCGAAGAAGAAGATTTGCAAAGAAGAAGAAGAATTGCGAAGAAGAAGAAGAAGAATTGCGAAGAATTGCAAAGAAGAAGAATTGCGAAGAAGAAGAAGAATTGCGAAGAAGAATTGCGAAGAAGAAGAAGAATTGCGAAGAAGAAGAAGAATTGCGAAGAAGAAGAATTGCGAAGAAGAATTGCGAAGAAGAAGAAGAAGAATTGCGAAGAAGAATTGCGAAGAAGAATTGCGAAGAAAAGGAAGAAGAAGAGCGAAGAAGAAGAAGAAGAAGAATTGCGAAAAGAATTGCGAAGAAGAAGAATCTGAAGAAGAAGAAGAAGAAGAAGAAGAAGAAGAAGAAGAATTGCGAAGAAGAAGAAGAATTGCGAAGAAGAAGAAGAATTGCGAAGAATTGCGAAGAATGCGAAGAAGAAGAAGAATTGCGAAGAAGAATTGCGGAGAAGAAGAAGAATTGCGAAGAAGAATTGCGAAGAAGACTTGCGAAGAAGAAGTGCGAAGAAGAATTGCGAAGAAGAAGAATTGCGAAGAAGAAGAAGAAGAATTGCGAAGAAGAAGAAGAATTGCGAAGAAAAGAAGAATTGCGAAGAAGAATCCGAAGAAGAAGAATCTGAAGAAGAAGAATTGCGAAGAAGAAGAAGAAGAAGAATTGCGAAGAAGAAGAAGAAGAAGAATTGCGAAGAAGAATTGCGAAGAAGAATTGCGAAGAATTGCGAAGAATTGCAAAGAAGAATTGCGAAGAAGAAAAAGAATTGTGAAGAAGAAGAATTGCGAAGAATTGCGAAGAATTGCGAAGAAGAATTGCGAAGAAGAATTGCAAAGAAGAAGAATTGCGAAGAAGAAGAAGAATTGCGAAGAAGAAGAAGAATTGCGAAGAGAAGAAGAATTGCGAAGAAGAAGAAGAAGAAGGAGAAGAATTGCGAAGAAAAAGAATTGCGAAGAAGAAGAATTGCGAAGAAGAAGAATTGCGAAGAAGAAGAAGAAGAAGAAGAAGAAGAAGAATTGCAAAGAAGGAGAAGAATTGCGAAGAAAGAATTGCGAAGAAGAAGAATTGCAAAGAAGAAGAAGAATTGCGAAGAAGAAGAAGAAGAATTGCGAAGAAGAAGAAGAAGAAGAATTGCGAAGAAGAAGAAGAATTGCAAAGAAGAAGAAGAAGTAGAAGAAGAATTGCGAAGAAGAAGAAGAATTGCGAAGAAGAAGAATTGCAAAGAAGAATTGCGAAGAAGAAGAAGAAGATCTGCGAAGAAGAATTGCGAAGAAGAATTGCGAAGAAGAGGAAGAAGAAGAGCGAAGAAGAAGAAGAAGAAGAATTGCGAAGAAGAAGAATCTGAAGAAGAAGAAGAAGAAGAAGAAGAAGAATTGCGAAGAAGAAGAAGAATTGCGAAGAATTGCGAAGAAGAAGAAGAATTTGCGAAGAAGAAGAAGAATTGCCAAGAAGAAGAATTGCGAAGAAGAAGAAGAAGAATTGCGAAGAAGAAGAAGAATTGCGAAGAAGAATTGCGAGAAGAAGAAGAATTGCGAAGAAGAATTGCGAAGAAGACTTGCGAGAAGAAGTCGAAAAGAATTGCGAAGAAGAAGAATTGCGAAGAGAAGAAGAAGAATTGCGAAGAAGAAGAAGAATTGCGAAAGAAGAAGAAGAATTGCGAAGAAGAAGAAGAAGAAGAAGAAGAAGAATTGCGAGAAGAAGAAAGAAACGAAGGAAGAAGAAGAAGAAGGAAGAGAATTGCGAAGAAGAGAAGAAGAAGAAGAATTGCGAAGAAGAATGCGAAGAAGAATTGCGAAGAAGAAGAAGAATTGCGAAGAAGAAGAAGAATTGCGAAGAATTGCGAAAGAATTGCGAAGAAAAGAATGCGAAGAAGAAGAAGAATCGAAGAAGAAGAAGAATTGCGAAGAGAAAGAAGAAGAGAATTGCGAAGAAGAAGAATTGCGAAGAAGAAGAAGGAAGAAGAAGAAGAAGAAGAAAAGAGAAGAAGAAGAAGAAGAAGAGAGAAGAAGAAAGAAAGAAAGAATTGCGAAGAAAAAGAAGAATGAAGAAGAAGAAGAAAGACAGAAGAAGAAAGAATTGCGAAAAAGAAGAAGAAGAAGAAGAAGAGAAAATTGCAAAAGAAGAAGAATTGCGAAGAAGAAGAAGAAGAAGAAGAATTGCGAGAAGAAGAATTGCGAAGAAGAAGAATTGCGAAGAAGAAGAAGAAGAATTGCGAAGAAGAAGAAGAAGAATTGCGAAGAAGAGAGAAGAAGAATTGCGAAGAAGAAGAAGAAGATAGAAGAATTGCGAAGAAGAAGAAGAAGAAGAATTGCGAAGAAGAAGAATTGCGAAGAAGAAAGAAGAAGAATGAAGAAGAAGAAGAAGAAGAAGAGAAAAGAAGGAAGAAAGAATTGCGGAAGAGAAGAAGAGAATGAAGAAGAAGAATGAAGAAGAAGAAGAAGAATTGCGAAGAAGAAGAATTGCGAAGAAGAAGAATTGCGAAGAAGAAGAAGAAGAATTGCGAAAGAAGAGAAGAATTGCGAAGAAGAAGAAGAAGAAGAAGAAGAAGAAGAAGAATTGCGAAGAAGAAGAAGAAGAAGAATTGCGAAGAAGAAGAAGAAGAAGAAGAAGAAGAAGAAGAAGAAGAAGAAGAAGAAGAAGAAGAAGAAGAAGAAGAAGAGTGACAGGGAGATACTA
>JAPXFY010000029.1:36720698-36723198 GCA_030674185.1 Monoplex corrugatus
CTCACCCTATCCATCAACTGCAAAAACTTAGCCTTTAGTCTCCCTCACCCTATCCATCAACTGCAAAAACTTAGCCTTTAGACTCCCTCACCCTATCCATCAGCTTCCTGTAGAAAGTTGATGGAAAGGGTGGGGGAGTCAAAAGGTTAAAGTTTTTCCTTTGCTAGCATGGTTGACAATGCAGGATTCCTGGCGGACAGGGTGCGGAAGTCAGAGAGTTAAAGGACTTGTAAAACTAATTATATTTGATGGTACTGTATTTCGTTTTGTAAAGCAGTTTACTCTATAAGGCATGATGGACGTTTTATTTGAAAACATTTTTTTTTTTCCGGATGAAGGCTATTTTGATTTGATTCGTTAGAAGTAATATAACGTAAATATAGTTTTAAGACACATACAGAAATCAGGAATGGGTGCAATGAAGCTAAGTAAGCTTAGCTGGAAGCAATGACGCTAAGGAAGCTTGGCTGGAAGCAAAGTGCAAAGAAATAGAAGACCGACACTAAACAGATCCTACGTTTATGTCCAGAAACACTGAAGAAATTGTCCACAGGAAAAAGACGTGCACATCAACTAGTTGCTTAAAATCTAAAGATGGTACAATTATTACGGAAAAAGACAAAATGTTAGACGGGAAGAGCACACGAAATACCTTTTTGATGATGACAGAAAGGAAGAACACATGATGAGAAAGAATGCTGAAAGACCACGAATGATGAAAGATGAAGTTAGAGTAACATTGGAAAAGATGGAATCAGGAAATGTCCTAGGACCAGACAATATGGCTATATAATTATTGAGAATCTAGATGGATTTGGTATGGGGAAAAAAATAACAGTCCTCCCAACTGAATTTTTGTTACACCGGAAAAATCCCTAAAGATACGTCAAAATCAATTTTCATTGCACTTCCAAAGAAAACAGGGACTATAAAGTGCTAACTCTATCGTACAATAAGCTTGATGAGTCATGTAACAAAAATTCTATAAAGAATAATTATGATGAGGGCAAGGAATGGAATCAGAAGAGAAATAGCAGAAGGACGGTGTGGATTTCTTGAAGGGAAAGGGACTGTGAATGCCGTATACATCCTAAGAACTCTCATAGAAAGATCAATTGAGTTGAGTAAGTATTCATATTTATGTTTTGTTGATTATACCAAGGCTTTTGATCGGGTAGGACATGGAGAATTGATAAACCAGGTAGAAACGCTCAATGTTGATTGAAAGTATCTAAGAATAATAAGGAATATGTATTGAGAACAAACAGCAGCAGTGAGATTAGAAAATGATATAAGCTCTTTCCAAAATATCCAACTGGCCAAAGAGGGGTTATATCTATATCTGTATATATATATATATATATATATATATATATATATATATATATATATATATATATATCTATATATACATACATACATACATAAATATATACATTTATATGTATATATAAGATTTTGCAACCAACTTCTTCCACTCCTCACGGTCCTCAGCTTTCCGCAGAATGATATTCCATTCAAGGCCAGTCCACTCTCTGATATTTGTCTTCCCATCTTTTTCTCTGTCTGCCTCTTCGTCTCCCTCCCT
This sequence comes from Monoplex corrugatus, assembly GCA_030674185.1. Taxonomy (NCBI): domain Eukaryota; kingdom Metazoa; phylum Mollusca; class Gastropoda; order Littorinimorpha; family Ranellidae; genus Monoplex; species Monoplex corrugatus. The sequence goes on from JAPXFY010000029.1 coordinate 36,722,287, forward strand.
GAACTGTTCCCTGCAAGACGGTCTTGGCCAGTCCAGATGATCGTGTGACGTGCCCGTACTACCTCAGTTTGCGTCTTTTCACTGAGGTCAGGAGGTCTTCACATGGCCCGATGGTGTTTTCGATTCGGGTTTTCACTTCCTTATTGGTTATATGATCTTTGTACGAGATACCAAGGAATTTGCGGAAGCATCTCATCTCCATTGCCTGTATCCTCTTTCAATGTCTGTTGTTATGGTCCATGTTTCGCATGCATACAAAAATATTGATCTTGGAGCCAATAGCGATATTCTTGTCGTTCCAGATGACTTTTAGCTTGGTCATTGCAGCTGTGGTCTGGGCAATCCTGGAAAGTACTTCGGGCTTTGATCCTTCATCTGATACTATAGCTCCCAGATATTTAAATCTATGGACGGTCTCAAGTTTCTTGTTGTCTATAGTAATGCCATTGGTCAGCTTGATAAAAAAAAGCTTGATGAGGCCCCCACAGCATATCGCATGCAGATCAGTGCAGAGAAAACCCAGTTGATGACAAATAATACCAATATAGGTTTATATATATATAATACATATAGCTCATTGTGAAAATATATTCTATGTTCTTTCATGGCCTGATCTTTTGCTGACTTCAATTTCGGGTTCCTCTATCACGACGGTACTTGAAGTGACATTCAAGTTGAGGGCTTTGATTTTAGTCGTTCATGGGGAGGGGGAGGGCGTTTGAGGGCCATAGTTATGATTCCTTCATCAGAAACTGAAGGGGCGCGGGGGTGGGGGGGGGGGGGGGGGGTGGGGGGGTCAAGTATCTCTCAATCCGTCTGGCTCAGAAATTGAGTGATTGTTGTCGTTGGTATGGGGATTAATAGGCAGTCTGTTTAGTTAGTTGAATAAGAACAGGCAGTGTTGAACGCCAC
>JAPXFY010000029.1:36733198-36758198 GCA_030674185.1 Monoplex corrugatus
TATGATCTACTCCTCTTTCAAATGTGATCTTTTGGGTTTGTTTGGTAGCCATTGCATACACGTGATAAACGTGATATACAAATGTTTGTAATGCATTGTAATGTATTGACATGGTGATGTTCTTGCTGCATGAAAGTTTTTTGTGTATATGTCTGATTGTTTGTAGTGCGTTAATGCATTTACATTGCAATGTTCAGCTGTTTTAATAAACGCAACGAGCATTCTGTTACATGCAAGTTTGCGGTATATAAATGTGATTATTATCATTATCACTTTATCAACTGAGTTTGTGAATACTGAGCGCTCTAACATGGGATCAGGGCACTGAATTCACTCAATCACACACACACGTATACTTTCTCTTTCTCTGGTTCTGTCTGTCAGTCTCTCTCTCTGACTCTCTCTCTCTCTCTCTCTCCCTCTCTTTCTCTCTCTTTGTCTGTCTGTATCTGTCTGTCTCTGTCTCTGTCTGTCTGTCTATTTGTCTCTCTCTCTCCCTATACATACATAATATTTACATATATATACATATATATATATATATATATATATATATATATATATATGTGTGTGTGTGTGTGTGTGTGTGTGTGTGTGTGTGTGTGTGTGTGTGTGTGTGTGTGTGTGTGTGTGTAAACTTGATTACATTGCATATGGAGAACAGTCTTGATGGGACATATACTCGCATGTTGAGGATAGAATTAAATGTCTCTTGAAAGCAGCACATGACTAACGAAGAGCTATATGGATACCTCCCTAAAGTTAGTGACAAGATAAGAACACGTAAGCTTCGCCTAGCCGGTCACTGTATGCGACATCCAGAGGAAGCTGCTTCACAACTTGTACTGTGGCAGCCAACTGGAGGGAGAGCGAACAGGGGAAGGAAGACAACAGACTTCATTGATCTTCTCAAAAAGGGACACTGGCCTGGCCTCGAAAACATCGATGAGATCAAGGCAGCTAGGTTGGACAGGATCAAGTGGAAGGAGTACGTCACAGAGGCTTGATCGAGAGATCGGCCAAACTAACTAAACTAACTACATTGCAACAGAAAAGAAAACTGAAATACTTGATATGGCTTGCCCGTCCTGTTACTCGACTCTGTTCATCTGCTTCATCCATATTTTTACACCTGTCGTGATGCCATCAACATCACGCTCTGTCACTTATTTTATTCCTTCTATTTTTTCCCCTCTTTTTTTAAATATCTCAACCTGTCTCTTAGTTTGTATGTCTGCCTTCGTGCATCTCTCTCTGGTTCTCCCTCTGTTTTTTTTCCCTCTGTCTGTCTGTGTTCCTGTTTGTCTGTCTCTGTTTCTGTCTCTGTTTTTGTCTATATCTGTCTGTCTGCCTGTATGTCTCTATCTGTCTGTCTCTTTCTCTCTCTGTCTTTCTCTGTCTGTCTGTCTGTCTCTCTCTTTCTCTTTCTGTGTCTATGTCTGTATGTATCTGTCTCTATCTCTGTCTGTCTGTCTCTCTGCCTCTGTCTGTCTGTCTGTCTGTCTCCTTCTTTTTCTCTCTGTCTTTCTTTGTCTGTCTGTCTGTCTGTCTGTCTCTCTGTCTGTCTGTTTCATGTTTGTATGTATCTATCTCTATCTCTGTCTGTCAGTCTCTCTGCCTCTGTCTGTCTGTCTCTGTCTCTGTCTGTCTCCTTCTTTTTCTCTCTGTCTTTCTTTGTCTGTCTGTCTGTCTGTCTGTCTGTCTGTCTCTGTCTGTCTGTCTGTTTCTCTCTCTCTCTCTCTGTCTCTCTCTCTCTCTCTTTCTGTGTCTATGTCTGTATGTATCTATCTCTATCTCTGTCTGTCTGTCTCTCTGCCTCTGTCTCTCTGTATATATATCTCTCTCTGTCTCTCTCTGTCTATCTGTCTGTCTATCTATCTGTCTGTCTGTCTGCCTGTCTGTCTGTCTGTCTGTCTGTCTGTCTCTCTTTCTCTCTCTCTCGCTCTCTCTCTCTCTCTCTCTCTCGCTCTCTCTCTCTCCCTCTTATGATCGGTTAGTGTTTGAATTAGCAGAAGAGGTAAAGGAATTTCTTTCAGGGCAAATGTTTTTTTCTTCCATCGTTTGTTTGTTTGTTTGTTTGTTTGTTTGTTTGTTTCTTTCTTTCTTTCTTTCTTTTATTCTTTTTTTTCTTTTTTTTTTTCCTTCCTTTTTGAAACCAGTCCCAATGTCCAGGTAAAACTAGAGGCTGAAAATCACATTAAATTGTCAAATTGTCTCCTTTTTCCATCCACTTCTTTTTTCTTTGTGTTCTGTCGACAGTTTCCCTGTCTGTCTCTCTGTTTTTATAAGTGTTTCTACCAGTTATTTTGCCTCTGTCTGTTTTTGTCTCCTGTTTATCTTATTTTTTTGTCTACGTATATAGTTCTCTGTTTACTTTCTGTCTTTCTCTTTCTCTCTCTCTCTCTTGTCTCTATGTCTGTCTGTCTGTCTGTCTGTTTGTCTCTGTCTGTCTGTCTGTCTGTCTCTCTCTCTCTCTTTCTTTCTTTCTTTCTTCCTCTCTCCTCTTTCTCTTTCTCTGTCTATTTTGTCGCTCGCTCTCTCTTTCTCATTCTCTCTCTCTCATTCTCTGTCTCACTCGAATTCTCTCTGTTTTCTGTTGCTCTCTCTCTCTCGCTTTCTCTGTCTATCTGTCTGTCTGTCTGTCTGTCTGTCAGTCTTTTTTTTCTATGTCTCTCTCTGCCTATGTCTCTGTCTGTTTGTCTCTGTCTGTTTGTCTGTCTCTCTCTCACTTTCACACACACACACGTACACACATGCACGCACACACACACACACACACGCACACACACACACACACACACACACACACACACACACACACACACACACACACACACACACACACACACTTTTCTATCTCTGTCTCTCTTTGCGTCTTTGTACGTCTCTCTCTGTCTCCCTGTCTCCCTCTTATTCGCTCTCATTCTCTCTCTCTCTCTTTCTTTTTATCTTTCTTTCTTTCTTTCTCTGTGTGTGTGTGTCTCTCTGTATGTCTTTGTCTGTTTGTCTCTTGTTTTAATCTCCCTTTCTCAGATTCTCTCTGTCTCTCTGTCTCTGTGTCTCTCTCTCTGTCTCTGTGTCTCTCTCTCTCTTTCTCTGTCTCTCTCTCTCCCCTCTCTTTCTATTTGTCTCTCTCTCTCTTCCTATTCCCGCCCTCCCTTCCTCATTTCCTCTCTCTCTCTGTCTCCCTGTCTCTATCTCTGTCTGTCTGTCTGTCTGTCTCTCTCTCTCTCTCTCTCTCTCTCTCTCTCTTTCCTTCTTGACAGAGATCTGAAGCTGTGATTTAATGCTCAAACCGTTCTCTATCTCTTTTGTTTATTTCTTTCACTAACCATCTCTCCACTCTCTTCGAATTCATCTCTTTCTACTCTGACTCTTTTTTTTTTTTTTTCATGAAAGATCTTCTCTCTGTCTCTCTTTCTTTTTAAAAAACAACAACAACAACATTTTTTAGCATATTCTAAGACGTAACGTAAAATAAAATGTTGAAAAATTACAGTAAAAGAAATCGGAAACGGCAGCATATTAGTTTCGATGAATCTCGTTTGTCATTCCATTAAACAGGGTGTTCTTTTCTGTCAGTCTTTTTACCGTTCCTCAGCGAAATTCGTTTTTCTATGTTCTTCATGGCCCCAGATGAAAAGCTATCCGACCATACTCCATCAAATGCGTGTGGCAGATGAGAGGTCATTGGGTTTGTGTGTGTGTGAGAAAGAAAGATATAGAGGGAGGGAGAGAGAGAGGGGGGAGAGAGAGAAAGAGAAAGAGAGAGAAAAGAGAGAAGAGAGAGAGAAGAGAGAGAGAGAAGAGAGAAAAGGTGAGAGAGAGAAGAAAGGGAGAAAAATAAAGAGAGAGGGAGAGAAGAGAGAGACAAAAAGAGAAAGAGAGACAGAGACAGAATCAGAGATAGAGAGACAAAGAGAACATGAGAAAGGGATTAAAAAGAAAGAGACAGACAGACAAAGACAGACAGACAGACACACACACACAGAAAGAGAGAGAGAGAGAATAAGAGAGAGACAGACAGAGAGGCAGAGAGAGAGACACACACACACAGAGACAGAGATAGAAAAGTGTGTGTATGTGTGTGTGATTGTGTGTGTACGTGTGTGTGTATGTGTGTGTGTGTGTCCAACTGTACATGTGTGTGTAAAGGTTGGCTCTCTCTTCCTCACACACACACAGACACACACAGACACACAGACACACACAGACACACACATATATATGTATATGTATATATATATATATATATATATATATATATATATATATGTATATATATAAACCACACGCACGGGCGCACACACACACACGCACACACACACACACACACACACACACACACACACACACACACACACACACACACACACACACACACACACACACACACACACACACACACACAGTGTATGGCCAATCACGAAAATTCACGATTCACGTATCATGATATTTATTCTGATAAAGACCAAAGTCTCTTACTGAAGGGGGAACATGGGGCTAACAGCAACAGTAAATAAACAAAGAAAAGTGGGCTAAGCGTCCTGATCCATAAACTAAATATTTTGGACAATTACAACAAATGATATTAAAGAAACTGACTGCAGCAAGCATCAACATTAAACATGTATGTCATTTATGCTATGTATTCTGACCAGTCCTACTTAGCTGTATGTGGCCAGGTTACAAACGGTACACGCTGTACTCTACAACATGAGTACATTCAATCTGACACCGTAAAACTATATGGACTGTTATAGTAATATGTTGGCTGAATATGTTTTTCTCCGCAGTAGTTTCACTCAGATATCTTAAAGCTGGATAACACAACAAGAATTGCACTTTTGTCTTCCTGTGGCGTTTTCCATAAACGACAGAAATATTCACACGAGAGAGAGAGAGAGAGAGAGAGAGAGAGAGAGAGAGAGAGAGAGAGAGAGAGAGAGAGAGATTCACACACACACACACACACACATACACACACACACACACACATACACACACATACATACGCACACATACACACACACAACACACACACACACACACACACACACACACACACACACACACACACACACACACACACACACATACACACACACAAAACCCTATACACAAACACAAGCATACACGCAAACACATCATGCCCACCAATGCACACACACACGAATGCATGTGCAGCGCACATTACTGACGCAGACACAGACATAGACGGACAGAAAGTAAGAAACACACACATACGCACACACACACACACACACACACACACACACACACACACACACACACACACACACACACACACACACACCAATCACGCTCCAAGAATTAAAAGATGCCATTAAATCAATTCCAAATAAAAAGACATCAGTAGGATTTGATGCAATTTCCAATGAGATGTTGAAAAATTTACCAGAACATTTTTTAATCTTGCTACATAATATGTTTAAAAAATGCTGGAATAGCGGCAAACTGCCCGAGTATTGGAAACAATCAATAGTGGTTCCTGTACTAAAAGCAGGTAAATGCAATATTGACTTGAAAAACTATAGGCCAATTGCATTAACATCGCACGTATGTAAATTTATGGAGAAAATAATTTTAAAGAGATTGATGTACTACTGTGAAAAGAACAACATATTACCAGTGAATCAGGCAGGGTTTAGAAAAGGCAGGTCACCAGTGGAACTCCTAACAAAGCTAACCACTAATATCAAACAACAATTTGCCAGACGCCAATGTGTTTTAGCTACATTTTTTGATATAACTAAAGCATACGACCAAGTATGGCACTCCCGATTATTATTCAAATTGAAAAGTATTGGGCTAACAGGTCACATTTTTGATTATGTCAAATGCTTCTTAGAAGACCGTGTAATTCAAACGAGGATCGAAAATGTGTATTCTTCAAAACGATTTCTTCAAATGGGTATCCCTCAGGGATCCGTTATTGCTCCCCTTCTCTTCATGATATTATTGCATGACTTACCCAGTAAAATTTCTAAACATGTAACTTTAGCTCAATATGCTGATGATTTATGCATGTGGATGCAGGTCAATATGAAAAAAAAACTCCTTTGCGCTGTCTTAATTATACGCGTAAATGTTATCAATTAGAACTCGATAAAATAGCACGATATATGGTAGAAAATGGACTACATCTATCCGTGGAAAAAACAAAGATAGTTTTGTTTAACAGTGGAGCTAACCCAGCAAATGTTCCCACGTTCAAACTGGGAGATACTCTTCTTCAGTATAATGAGTCGATTAAATTCTTAGGAGTTTTCCTTACAGCCAAATTATCTTGGAATCAGCATATTGAATACTTATTAACAAAAGCTCAAAAAAGTTTACATTTCTTGAAAATAGTTCGCAAACAGATATGGGGACAAGATGCATCAACACTTGTTCATCTCTGTAAATCGCTTATTATATCTAAATTAACCTATGCCCAAGAAATATTCTTCAGCGCACCAAAACGCTTACTCACAAAACTGCAGAGCATAGATTGTAAAGGTTTCAAACTTGCGCTGGGTCTTCCAATGCATGCCTGTTGCCATCGTAAATACAATGCAATCAAATTGTTGCCACTTGATGAACAAAGGAAAGTCGCTTCTACTAAATTTCTGTTAAGAAACACTACCATAGAAAACAGCATCAAAACAGACAAAAGTAAGATCAGACACCGACTTTCCAAAAAGAGCTAAATCAACATCCTCACAGGTCACGCTTGCAACATTTACAGCTGATGTTATGAAAGGCTCTGGAATTGATTTAGACACAGGTCCTGTAACTTTAAGACCTTCGTTTTCACCAGTACCCAATTGGGAACTTCAAAGAGCACGATTTGACATACACCACACTGACTTAAAAAAAGAAGATAATATCAGCTTACTGGCAAGTCACGTTAAATGTCATATAGAAGACTTTTATTCCGATCACTTGAAAGTTTACACTGATGGTTCAATAATTGAAATACAAGCAGGCTCAGCGTTTTTAATACCTGCTCTCAAAATTGAGAAATCTTTCTATATAGGACTTTATAAATCTATCTTTACTGCAGAACTCGTTGCAATCTTAATGGCTTTGAATTGTATGATAAATCTTCCTAGGACAATTCCCCAGATACTTTTTTGCGTTGATTCAAAATCTGTACTTCAAGCTCTTGAATTATCAAAATTACAAACAAGATCTGAAATGATATTGGAAATTACTCACTTGATTAATAGTTTATCCTTAAGAGGCACTGATATTACTTTCTGCTGGATACCATCACATAGTTCTTTTCATTACAATGATATGGTTGATAGGGCTGCCAAACGGGGGGCAAAGAGCTCACCAGATTCAAATCATATACAACTTTCCCTCTCATTGCATGAGTGTTATACCTTAGTGGACGCCTACGTATGGAAGCAGTTTCAAGATAAACAGAAAAAGTATGAAAAATGTTACATGAATTTTGAAATAAGCAAAACACCTAAGCGGTTCCCTGCCAGCAGAAGTATACAATCCCTTATGTATAGGTGGAAACTTGATACATTCAAAACAAAATACACCAGGAATGTAGTGTGTCTGTGTGGAAAGAAGATAACACATAGTCATATTCTTTCATGCGTTCGGGTAAAACGACATATACCTGCGTTATCAACGAAGACAGTTTCTGACATATTTGCCTCACCATCCTTAACATATGAATTTTTTGTTAGCCTGTCAAAAAGTCCGATAGCGAAATATCTTTAACGTGCCGTTACTTCTCATGTTCAGTGTTATGGTTAGCTAATTTTACTGTTTCAATCGTTAATTATAATAACGTCATTTGTGAATTTTTCTTTCTTGTCTTGTTTTTCTGGTTCATTTCTTTTTCCTGAAGATTAACCTTTTGCAAGTGTTTTGTTTTGTTTTGTTTTTTTTTGCTTTTTTTGTGTGTGTCTAAAATCACTTTAGTGAATAGACATTAAATCAAAGACCACCACCACACACACACACACACACTCTCTCTCAAAAAGTTTGCCTTAATCTACTCCACTCACCCACCTAACCCACCGATCCACACACACACACACACGCGCGCGCGCGCGCACACACGCACGCGCGCACACACGCACGCACACACACACACGCATGAAGAATGGCCGAATGACATCCAATCCAAAGGAACAGGCAGAGGTCCTCAACCAGCAGTTCCAATCAGTGTTTGGGAATGGAAGACAGTATACAGAGGAGGAGTTTCAGGACAAGACTGGGATGCCCAATACTGACATACCATCCATGAACAACATCACCATCAGTGAAAATGGCGTGAAGTCAATGCTAAAAAATCTAAACCCCCACAAGGCCTGTGGACCTGATGGAATCCGTTCAAGAGTTCTCAAAGAACTGGCAGAGGAGCTCACGCCTGGCCTAACTATACTGTTCCGCTCATCCCTGTCCACAGGTATCGTACCAGCAGACTGGAGGACAGCACATGTAGCACCAATAGTCAAGAAGGGAGAACAGTACAACCCAGCCAACTACCGGCCAGTCTCCCTTACCAGCATTGTGTGCAAAATGTTGGAGCACATCATAGTTAGCGCAGTAATGAAACACCTTGAGAGCCACCTGATATTGAGCGACAACCAGCGTGGGTTTAGAAAAGGAAGATCATGTGAGACCCAACTCCTTGAGTTCACTGAAGAGCTGACTGCAAACCTGAAAAGAGGCAAACAGACCGATGTCCTCATAATGGTCTTTTCAAAGGCATTTGACCGGGTCAATCACTCTTTGCTAATGCATAAACTTCAGAGATACGGCATCAGAGGAACTACAGGAGCATGGATCTCCAACTTTCTCAAGGATCGGCAGCAAGCAGTAGGAGTGGGTGGAGCGTCCTCCTCTGCAGTGAGCGTCAAATCTGGTGTACCTCAGGGGTCTGTGCTAGGTCCATGCTTGTTCCTAGTATATATCAATGACCTCCCTGAGAAGCTCTTAGCGAAGGCACGGATGTTCGCGATGACACAGCAGTATGCAGGATGATAGCCAACAGCCAAGACCAAGAACAGCTCCAAGAAGATCTCCAACGCCTAGCCGATCGGGAGAGGAGTTGGGATATGGAGTTTCATCCTGCAAAATGCCAAGCCCTCCGTGTCACAAGGAGTAGGTCCCCACTTCACTACGATTATTCCCTTCACGGATATACCCTCGACACCGTAACATCTACAAAATACCTTGGTGTCACCGTGGCCAAATACATGAGTTGGAACGAACACATAAACAACCTGTGTTTCAAAGGAAACAGAATGCTCAAATTCCTCGGAGGGAACCTGAAAATCAGCTCCTCAGAGATCAAGGAACGAGCCTACAAAGCGCTAGTTCGCCCCCATACAGAGAAAAACATAACTAAAATAGAATAGGTTCAAAGACGAGCTGCACGCTTCGTCCTCAACAGATATAAGAACACTTCTGGTGTTAGCAGCATGCTGGTCACTTTGGGCTGGCCCTCATTGGAGAAACGACGGCAAGTAGCAAGACTCTCTATGCTGCTCAAAGTGCACCAAGGCCTTGTTCACTGTCCCAGCCTAAAAGCAAAACTAGTCCCTCCACCTGACCGTAAGCGACGTGGCCATGACAGACAGTTCCACTTGATCACATCAAGGACCCAGTATAGAGCTGCTTCATTTCTGCCTAGAACTGTCAAGAACTGGAACAGTCTCCAACAAGGAACAGTTGAGGCCACAACACTTGACACATTCGTGTCAAGGGCCTCCAAAATCCCAGACTAGACCGATCCCCCTTCCCTCCCCCCCACTTCCCCTCAGAGCCCCGCCCCACCCACCCTGCTGCCCTCTTCACCCACCCCACCCCTCTTCAACCCCCTTCCCCTCCTACCTCCTCACCCCACCACCCTCATTCCCCACCCCCACCCCACCATCATCATGATTAAAACTAACTGTTAAGACATGTCCACTGCCCCAGATTTATCTGCTGCAAACCCCCCAGTTATAGGCGCCAGAATAATCAAGTTTGATTGTGGGCCCTCAACACTGAAGAAGAAGAAGAAGAAGAAGAAGAAGAGAAGAATTTGGATTCGGTCTTCATTCGTACTCATGATGATGTTTATTCTGGAGATGAACTGCCATTGTCGTGCTTTGTGACTGAAAAATGGATTGATGGGTAATTTTTGTCCTATGTAATGAATGTGCATATGATGTCATACTGATTACTTGTTTTCATGTGTAGGGTGTGACAGTCTGCAGGAAGGCTGGGGCCATTTCTCACATTGTGGTAATGTTCATTGTTTAGACTATGTTGAGACTATATGTTGCTTAGGGATGGATGGCTTGGTGTTTGGTCTCTATTCTTTCCTGTTGGTCTTGGTCGAGTGCAGATAATACATGTAGACCAAGGGATACGCGCTGGTGACTTACGTTTGCGCATCTTTTGATATGTTCACTTACACAGGTATATTATACTTGTTGGGTGAACGTAGAGGAGTATATGTTCTTTTTGTGCTGAGTCAATGTATATATGTGTGTGTGTGTATGATGTATGTGTGTGTGTGTGTGTATGTGTATGTGTGTGTGTGTATGTGTATGTGTGTATGTGTATGTTGTGTTGTGTGTGTGTATGTGTGTATGTGTGTGTGTATATGTGTGTGTGTGTGTGTATGTATGTGTGTGTGTGTGTGTGTGTGTGTGTGTGTGTGTGTGTGTATGTGTGTGTGTGTATGTGTATGTATGTGTATGTGTGTATGTGTATGTGTGTGTATGTGAGATTGAGTGTTTGTGTGTTTTGGAAACGTGTGTGTGTGTGTGTGTGTGTGCAAATGGATTTATTGACATCAGCACGTGCATACGTGTGTATAGGCATGTACGTACATGCTTATGTATAAATGTTGGGATCTGATTACTTGCATGAAAATTTGCAAAGATTGAAGCCAATCCAATATGAAAGGAGATTTAATGTCTGTGCACGTCTATATATGCTTAATTATGCTTTGAATTAATGATTCACAATTGATCTTTTTTTCCGCTTTATCGTTGGGAAATCTGTCATACCTATCTTCTCAATTGTTTCAACTTTTGAGAAAACTTTGTATTCATATAAATACATGTATATATTTGTTTACTGTATCTGTGTATAATTTGTGTTTGTTATACATGTTAGTCCTAATCTTTTCAGATCTTGAGATATATTTAAGAAACGTGCATGTCACTAAACAATCCACTGTATATAATACTGTATGGACAAAGGTTTGTAATTTTTTTGTGCTAGAAACAACTGTGCTGGAATCACTTGGAACAATTTTCTTAGAATAATGAAAACTATCAATAATGGATAGCATCATAATTGCCTCTTTAAATTGTCAAGGTTTGGGGGATATGCGAAAACGAAAACGAAGAGATGTTTCCCATTACCTGAAACAGAAAAAAATATTCGATATACTGTCTCCAAGACACACATTTTAACAAGAGATTAGAGCAATATGTAACTTCAGAATGGGGATATAAATGCTTTTTTGCATCATACCAGTCTAATTCTAGAGGAGTTGCTGTTTTATTTTCAAACAATTTTGAATTTAAAGTAAACGTTAAACGAGACCAAAATGGCAACTATATCATTCTGTTATTTTCGTCAATGGAAAAGGATTTATTCTTGGTGAATGTTTATGATGATGATGATGATGATGATGAATGTTTATGATCCCAATAAAGATGACACGATGTTTTTTAATACATTAAAAGATGTAATTAAAAGTTACAAAAATAACAATATCGTCGCTGTAGGTGATTGGAACATTGCTATAGATCCAAACATGGACTGTCATAACTATGTGCGCGTTAACAACCCCAAAGCCAAAGAAGCACTCGAAAACATGACAAGAGAACTTAATCTGACAGATATCCGGAGAGAGAACAATCCTGAATGTATGCGGTATGCGTGGAGAAAACTGACACCACTCAAACAAAGCCGACTCGATTATTTCCTAATGTCTGATACTCTGTATTGGTATTATGAAAGCACAGATATTCTTTCAGGCCACCGTTCAGATCATTCAATGGTAACACTTCGCTTACTATTCCACAAAACCGAAAAGACGAGAGTTTTCTGTAAATTCAATACATCTCTCCTAAGGGATGAACAATATGTGAAAGAAAGAAATGAAGAGATTTCAAATCCTCAGGGCTGCCAGAAGTAAGGTTCAGCTTAACGCCAGGCGCTGCGCAAACGAGTACTGGACAGAGCTCAGTGAAGAGATACAGAGTGCTGCTGAAAGAGGCAACATCCGAGGAATGTATGATGGCATCAAGAAGGCACTGGGACCAACACAGAGCAAGATCGCCCCCCTCAAATCCTCCACTGGGGAAGTAATCAGCAATCCTAGCCAACAGATGAAAAGATGGGCGGAACACTACTCCGACCTCTACTCCACACAGAACATGGTGTCCCCTTAGCCCTCGATGCCATCAAGTGCATGCCGGTAATGGAAGAACTTGACGCAGAGCCAACTGCGGACGAACTCAGCAAGGCCATTGATAGCCTGGCATCAGGGAAGGCACCTGGCAACGACGGAATTCCCCCAGACCTCATCAAGCACTGCAAGACTTCTCTTCTGCACCCTTTGCACGCAGTTCTCTGTCAGTGTTGGAATGAGGGAGCTGTACCACAGGACATGAGGGACGTCAAGATCGTCACCCTGTACAAAAACAAGGGCGAAAGGAGCGACTGCAACAACTACAGAGGTATCTCGCTCCTCAGCATTGTTGGCAAAGTCTATACTCGGGTCCTCCTAATCCGCCTGCAGAAACTGGCTGAACGCGTCTACCCGAAATCACAGTGTGGTTTTCGAGCAGAGAGATCCACGGTAGACATGGTCTTCTCTCTTCGCCAAATCCAGGAGAAGTGCAGAGAGCAGCGGATGCCCCTATATGTGGCATTCATTGACCTCACCAAGGCCTTTGACCTAGTCAGCAGAGATGGCCTTTTCAGGGCTCTCCGAAAAATCGGTTGCCCCCCCAAACTGCACAGCTTAATTGAGTCCTTCCACTCAAACATGAAAGGGATGGTGCAGTTCAACGGAAACCTCTCCAAGCCCTTCGACGTACGCAGCGGTGTGAAACAAGGCTGCGTCCTGGCCCCAACCCTCTTTGGAATCTTCTTCGCTCTCCTCCTGAGGCATGCGTTCAGCACAGCGCAAGAAGGGATCCACCTGCGGACCAGATCAGATGGCAGGCTCTTCAACCTCGCCTGCCTCAGAGCAAGGACAAATGTCGGTGAAGCCCTCATCAGAGACATGCTATTTGCCGACGATGCCGCAGTTGTGACCCATACTCAGCGGGACTTGCAGTCACTAATGGACCGCTTCTCCCAGGCCTGCAAAGATTTTGGTCTGACCAACAGTCTTAAGAAGACAAACGTCCTGGGCCAAGACACGCCATCTCTACCAGCCATCACCATTGATGACTACGAGCTTGAAGCCATCCATCAATTCACATATCTTGGGTCCACCATCACCGATAACCTCTCCCTTGACACAGAGGTCGACAAGAGGATCGGGAAGGCAGCCACAACACTAGCCCGCCTCACACAAAGGGTGTGGACAAATCCCAAGTTGACCACAAAGACAAAGATGGCTGTATACAACGCCTGTGTCCTCAGCACCTTGCTGTATGGCAGCGAGGCGTGGACCACGCATGCTCATCAGGAGAAAAGGCTCAATGCCTTCCACCCGAGAAGCCTACGGCGCATACTTGGCATTTCCTGGCAAGACAAGGTGACCAACACCGAAGTCCTAACCTGCGCTGGCCTACCAACCATGCATACCATGCTGAGACAGCGTCGGCTGCGCTGGTTGGGCCACGTTCGCCGCATGGAAGATGGTCGCATCCCAAAAGACATCCTTTATGGTGAGCTTGCCACAGGGCAGAGAAACATGACGTTTGCAAGCGTGACATGAAGGCACTTGAGATCAACACTGAGTCCTGGGAGGACCTCGCAGACGACCGCAACAGCTGGAGAACTACTCTCAAGAAACAGCTGCGGATTGGCGAGGACAAACTGTCAGCTGCTGCAGCAGAAAATCGAGTTCGCAGAAAAGGGATGACAGCCAACAGACCAGCATCAGCATACACATGCGACCGCTGCGACAGAGACTGCCTCTCTCGCATTGGTCTGTACAGTCACAGGCGACGCTGCTTGGACCAAGCAGACAGCCCATCTAGACATTAGAACGGATGTACTTTGTCCATGGTCAGTCATGATCCAAGGAGGCCTACTACTACTACTACAAATCATTCTTCATTTATGTAGTTTTATCAGTCAGTTTACTATCATAATCACTTTCTACCAACTTTACAATAATAATAATAATAATTACAATATTTATATAGCGCAAAATCTTGATAAAATCAAATCTAAGCGCTGAAACAGACACACACACACGCACGAGCGCACACACACGCACGCACGCACGCACGCACACACACGCACGCACACACACACACACACACACACACACTCGCGCGCGCGCACACACACACACACACACGCACACGGCTATAAATGGGGAGAAAGAATAAAAGCAATGGAAAATTATAGAGAGCATATTATATACAATTATATATTACAATGTGATTCCCCTCCGAGTGGAGACAGGCTGCAGAGGGGATTGAGTGAGGTCAGGATTTTATGCAGAGGAGAAAAGGTGAGTTTTGAGAGCGGACTTGAAGGAGACAAAAGTAGGTTGCTGACGGACTGAGAGAGGAAGTTTAATCCAGGAGAGCGGACCAGAAACAGAGAAGGCTCGTGGACCATAGGTATTGAGCTTAGTGCGTGGAAAGCGAAAAGTCAGAGGATCGGAGGGTACGTGAGGGAACATAGATCTCAAGTAGGCTTGACAGGTAATCGGGGGCTGCGTTATTGAAGCTTTTGTAGCACATGGTATCTAGTTTGTACTGTATGCGCTTTGATACAGGGAGCCAGTGAAGTTGTGCCAGGAGAGGAGATATGTGGTCAGCTTTTTTTCTTTTTGAGTACAAGGCGTGCAGCATTGTTTTGAATGCGCTGTAGGATGTGAATGGTGGAGGCAGGAAGACCAGACAGGAGTGAATTGCAATAGTCAATGCGAGACATTATGAAGGAGAGAACGAGTTTTGCAGTTGTTTCCACAGAGAGATACTTCCTGATCAGGCTTATACGATGGAGGTGATAGTTGCAAGATCTGGCAGTTTGAGAAACAAAGTTGTTCATGGAGAGGGTAGAGTCAATGCAGACACCAAGGTTTTTAGCTGAATCAGAAATTGGGACTGATGTGTTACATAATGAGAGAGAAAGAGGAGGCAGCTGAGAAAGTTTCTGACGGGTGCCAATGAGGATAGCTTCTCTCTTGTCATCATTTAGCTGAAGTTCGTTGTATGTCATCCAATTTTTGATGTCCGAGTAACACTCAGTGGTGCGAGTCAGGAGGCGCTGTATATTGTCAGGTGAGTCACTGTCTTGAAGTTGGGTGTCATCAGCATAGAAGTGGTGTTTTATAGAGTGGGAGTTGATGATGGTGGACAGGGGGGAGGTGTAAAGAGTGAAAAGAACAGGGCCAAGGACAGATCCTTGTGGAACACCACAGGTCAGGTATGCAGGTTGAGAGTAAGTGCCATTGATGAGAACAGTTTGTTTTCTGTTTGATAGATATGAAGTGAACCAGGAGAGAGCAATGTCAGATATGCCAAAAGTATGATGAAGTCTAGAAAGGAGAATACCATGATGAATGGTATCAAAGGCTGCAGACAGATCAAGGAGTGTGAGGAGAGAGACTTTGCCAGTATCAGTTGCAAGGAGGAGATTGTTGAGAATGTGTAGCAAGGCAGTTTCAGTGCTATGGCACTGGCGGTAGGCTGACTGGAAAGGATTGAGGAGATTGTTGGCAGACAGGTGAGAGTTCAGTTGGTTGAGGACAACTTTTTCGATGAGTTTTGACAAGAAAGAGAGATTAGAGATAGGCCGGTAATTTTTCAGTTCATTTGGGTCTAAATTGTATTTCTTGAGGAGAGGGTGAACAATAGCAGACTTGAAAGAATCTGGGACAGTTCCAGTTTGGAGAGAAGTGTTTGATGATGTCAGTGATGAATGGGAGGAGCGTAGGGAGACAGTCAGAGTAGAGAGAACCTGGAAGAGGATCCAGTTCGCAGGTTTTGAACGACATGGATCTGATTGTGTTGAGAATTTCTTCTTGTGAGACTGGGGTAAAAGTAGTAAGAGGTGTGCCAGAGAAGGAAGGGTCAGGTGGGCATGGTTGACAGGGTGTCCTGTCAAGCCTGTCACGAAGAGTTTGTATTTTGGTGGTGAAATACTTGGAGAATACAGATGGGAGTTCTTCATTTATGTGGGGTTTTTTATGGTTGTAAAGAGTTCTTTTGAAGAAGAGGCATTCAAGATTTTGGCTTGGAAATAGCTTGTTTTTGCAGATGCAATGAGGGTGGGTACTTTTGTTTTAGAGGCTTGGAAAAGTTGCCTATGTACAGTGAGTTTGGATTTGCGCCAGCGGCGCTCTGCTCTGCGGCAGGCACGTTTTGCACAGGCAATCTCATGAGTGAGCCAGGGGGTAGGGGGGCGGTCAGGTAAAAGACGTGTTGTGGCTGGAGCATGAGTGTCCAGAAGATGGTGGAGAGTAGTATAGAATTCATCGGCAAGATTATGTGACTTTTCAGAAAGGAGACGGGAGGCAGATGAAAATGTGGAGAGGTCGATAGATCTGAGATTGCGTCGAGTCACTGTGCGCATGGTACGGGAAGGAGGAGGAATGTCAAGAGAACAGAGAATTGCAGAGTGGTCAGATGGAAGGGCTGAAGTTAGACGGGTAGAAAGAAGTAAGCAGTTGTCAGTAGCTGAATTGTGGTGATCACGAGAAATGATCCAGTCAAGAATGTGACCTTTTTGATGGGTTGGTTCAGAAATGTGTTGAGTCATATTGTGATTGGACAGAGAGTTGATGATATGTCTTGTGTCATAACGGTGAGTGTTGTCATAGTGGACATTGATGTCACCTAGAATGATGAGATTTCCAGGTAAGAGGCAGTAGTAATCAAAAGTTGATCAAAGTCAGAGAGAAACATGGATTGTGGTGAGCTTGTTGGCAGAGCTAGGTGGAGGTCGATAGACACAGGAGGTGATGGGGTGAGGGGTGGATTGGAAGGATACTTCAACGTGCTCAAAAGAAGGATGGGAGAAAGGCAGAGACTGCGAGAAAGACAGGCGGGAATGGAGTGAGTCGTTGTAGAGGATGGCGTAACCACCACCTCGGGATGAGCGATGGAAAGAAGCAAGCCTGTAACCACTCGGAGTGAGACTCACATGTATAGGTTCATGACCAAGGGGGTTAAGCCATGTTTCGGTGATAAAAGCAATGTCAACATGCTCATCTGCGATAAAGTCAGCAATGACATCGGCTTTGCCATCAGTGCATGTTGACTGAGCGTTAAAAATGCATAGTTTTAGTTTATCACAATGCGGCGGCCGAGGTGGAGACGAAGGCAGCACCGATGGGACAGAAGACGAAGGCGACACCAGTGGGGCAGAAGATGAAGGCAGCAACGACGGGACAGAAGACGAAGGAGGCACCCGCAGGACAGAAGACAAAGGCGGCACCAGTGGGACAGAAGACAAAGGCAGCACCAGCGGGACAGAAGATGAGGACAGCGCCGGCGGGACAGAAGACGAAAGCGGCAACCGGCGGGACAGAAGGCGAAGGCGGCACCGGCGGGACAGAAGGCGAAGGCGAAGACGGCAGAGGAGGAGACGAAGTTTGCAGCAGCAAGGTCGAGTGCAGGGGCAGTGGAGGAGACGAAGAAGCAGAAGACGAAAAGTGGTGTCGGACTGGCACAGCAGGAGGCAGATTGTGCCAAAGTCGGTGGAGACGTCCACCACGACAGGATCGCGCAGTATGTTCCTGTTTGTGGTAGATTTCTCGTACAAGCCATTATCATACTCACTGTCTACGAATTTTACACACAAAAACTATTCCTGTTTGTGGTAGTTATGCCATACATTCTATTGTTATTTCGCTTTGGACGATTTTTACACATTCTTTCTCTTTGTGTGCAGTTTCATTATTCAACCTGCAATTGTTTCAGTAGACACGTGTCATTGTTTCCCTTCCGGTCGACCAGACGGTGAAGTTGTGTGCTTCCTGTCAAGAGAAGTGCTGTCTCTCTCGGGGAATGCATTCTGTTTGTGCAGACGCCACAAATATCCAGCTAGTAATCGTGCTGAGTGTGTACTTGAAGCGACACTGTCACATATCTACGGCTGAAAATGGCACACGTAAGTGACTGTTCTGGGTCTAACTGATATTTAGAACTGAAACATGGAGATTATACCAGTCGCCGTGGTGTAGGGGTTAACGCAACGGACTACCGACTGGAAGGTTGGGGGTTCGAATCCCCATCAGTATCTTCAAAAATCATTGTGGGATTTTTCGGCTCTAACCGGATCCTACCCAGAGTTGGGCGTGCTATGGACTCATTGGGAAGACTGAAACCACACAGTCGAGTCTCATCCACTTCACGGAGGCATCACTGAGGGTTTGCTCAAATCTTCTGACCAACACCACAGGTGTCTGTATCTCTCCGGCCTGGTTGACGCCAGGATATGTTATGATTGTAAGAGTAGAGTACAACCCTGTCACGCAGTCTCAATTCTAGATGGAACTCCATAGCATCATGATTATCATCCACATCGACATCATCATCATCGCATAATAAAAACTGTTTCAGCTTCTGTGGCCATTAAAGTGGCGTAGAATATGGGACGAAAAAGGGAAAAAGTGACCACAAAGGTAGTCTCCTTGAGTGCAATGATCATAAAAAAAAGAAAAGAAACGTAGAGATTATTATTATCACAACTGTTTAAAACCCAGCCGGCTGCGCAGACCCATACCGAGGTTAAACTTCCTTGGTTTCAGTTTCAGTTTCAGTTTCAGTTTCAGTTTCTCAAGATGACGTCTCCGCACTCGGAACGAATTCCATATGCACTAACGTTACAGGTGCCACGTGTATGGTGACTGTGGCACATGCCTTAAGCCTGCACATAAACCCATGAGCTGGCCAGGTCCTGAGGCCCTATCTAGACTATGTTTTTCCTAGTCTAAAGGTCATATTGGTATTTTATCAGCCTATCACTGGAATAATCTTGGTTATATGTAAATGATATGTGTTTGTTTGTAACTTACCTTCAAAATAAGGAACAAAACCATATCGAAATATACACAACACCTCGTTGTCCTTGAAAAAACAAAATGGAAAAAAGAAATACACGTGTCAATGCATTTGTGGCCTAGAATATTGCACTGAATTTAAGCTTCTGCACAGGTAAGGACTGTTGTCTACACACACACACACACACACTACAACACACACACACACACACACACACACACACACACATATATATATATATATATATATATGTATTTGTACATATATGTATATATACACACACACAGATACACACACACACATACACACACACACACACACACACACATATATATATATATATATATATATATATGTGTGTGTGTGTGTGTGTGTGTGTGTGTGTGTGTGTGTAGCGATATATATACATGTATTATTTGGATTGATAATTCGGTGTATATATTGTGTGCATTTTTAGTTCTTAAGGATGCCTAATGTGCAGACGCAATTTTAGGTAATTTAGGGCCGTTTTTATATGTATGTTTTAGAGCCCTTAGTTAAATTTACATTTGTATTCAGGTATGTTTTTTAAGTCCCTTGGTGATAAATTGAATGGAGTGGTCAATGCCAGAGGCATGTGCCTGAACACATTGATATGTGTAATTAATTTTCTTTTCCATTTTGTTTTCTTTCAGCAAGGTATGCGCATTTTTTTAAAGATGGCTGTAGCCCTGATATGGCTCTGTGCAGTCTGCTGGGCTTAAAGCAAGCAACAATAACGTTAACAGTAACATTATGTCATTCATATCAAGAGATTTTTTACCTGGTTATCATTCATACAAAGTCATTTAACCCATGTGATATGTTCTATATGTCAAAATTTAGCGCCTCGCTACTATAGTTAAGATCATTCATTTTGCTTGGATATTCACTTGCATGTCATCCATATTAAGGGATTTTTACACGTATGTCATTATTATCAAGGGACTTGTACCTGTATGCCATTCACATTAAGAGATACTGACCTGTCTGTCATTCATATCAAAGTATTTAACCCGTATGACTTGATCTATATGTCAAGATGTTGTGCCTTATCAACATAGTCAAAAACCATTCATATCAGGTGGATATTTACCTGTATGTCATATTTATTACGTGGGATTTTTTACCTGTTTACGTTCTTGTCAGGAAATTTTAACCTATTTCATTCGTGGTAAGGGATTCTTACCAACAGCTCATTCTTATCAAAGGATATTTTTACCTGTATCTCATTCATACCAAAGGGAGTTTTTAGCCTGTATATTATTTATATCAAAGCAATCAGTATCTGTATTTCATTTTGTAACATGGTAATTTTTACATGCATTCCATTCACTTCACGATTCTTTTCTTTTTTTAAAAATTTGTATGCCAACTTGATCTCAAAGGCATATGTCAAAGTTAAACTGATATAAGATTTATTGGAATGTATTGTCAGACAGCAACTTACGCTGAAGAGAGAAACATAAAAACTCACAGCCGTTGAACTGATATTAAGATTATAGGAATTTATTGTCACACAGCAACTGACGCTGAAGAAGAACATAACGCAACTCACAATCGTTCAGCTGATATCAGATTTTATATATACATACACATGTCATTTACATGTAACCAGATTATTCCAGTGGTAGGCTGATAAAATACCAGTATAAAATATAGACTAGGTAAAACATAGTCTAGATAGGGCCTCAGGACCTGGCCAGCTCATGGGTTTGTGTGCAGGCTTACGGCATGTGCCATGATCACCATACACATGGCACCTGTGACGTTATATGGAATTCGAGTGCGGAGACGTCATCTTGAGAAACTGAAACTGAAACTTATAGGGATTTATTATCAGACAGCAACTGACGCTGAAGAAAGACAACATAAAACAATTCACATTCGTTCCTTGCAGGGTGGAGTTAATCCGGCCACTCCAGAAGACGACTGGATAGTGCTATCAGAGAGTGGTATCCCAATCTTCAAACAGAAACCTATTTCGTACCACCCGTACATTTCAATCGCCAGTGTCACGACGTGCTACCATAGAGGGCCAGACAGTCCGCGTCCTTGATAACCCATCTGCGGTGGCCCCAAACGTCGGAACCCCAATCGTCGCGATTGTGAGTCGGTGAAAGGGAGAGTGTTCACCGAAAACCCTGCCACGCTGGACCCCGAGCGTATTCAGGACTCGGATCGTCTGGACGACGAAGCGTCTAAAAAATGCCTGGACTTTCTGCACAAGCCGTGTGATGAGCTGCCACAAGTCATGGTGGTTGTGTCACAACTGATGTTCAGAAAGTATCTGGACAACGTGACCAGCCCTACTGCCGTCGCCATGGCCCAGTTGCCGGACGTCAGGTCCCTCCCTGATCAAAAACTCGCAGATGGTGAGTGTGACATTTTGATCATCCACAGACACCACGGGTTTATCATCGGGGAGGTGAAGTCAGTTGGAGGCAGCGACTACTTCTCCACGCTGTCCGACGCGACAAGGAGCGGACAGTGCTTCAGGTGGTTAACAAGGCGTTAAAGCAACTCAACAACCAGGAGAAAGTTGCGAGGCACCTGCTGTCTGACGTGAACAACGTCAGGGTGCCAGTGGTGTGGCCCCCATCCCGTAACAAAGATCCTCCTGCTGCCAAACCTCACGTCTTTCAATTGCGGCAAACCCTGGACACCTGTCAATCCTCAGCCAGACAAGTAAGTGCACAGCCATAATTGTAAAACAGTTTCACACCGCGCGCACACACACAAAGCTTGTAGAGTGGCCGTGTGACGGTAAATAGCAAGATTATTGGTCAGATACAGAAAAAGCAGGTGTACATGTAGTTCGTTCGTGTGAGTTACAAGTGGTCCAGAAATCAAAACAGATTGTGTCTGATAAAAAGTCGAATCCTACCAAACCGTACCCAACTACTACCACCATATAGGACCTTGTTTTATTCTTTAATAAAACGAAAAACCTGAGGAACACGATCCAGCTTTATCACAGAACCTATTCAGTTCTTTTACGCCAAGTGTGATGACCATTACATTTCTTTTTCAAACTTTAAACGACAAAGTATAATTGCAAGCACATCGTAAGAAAATAAATATTTATATTTCAGATTGTGATAGATATTAACGATGATAAATTGATATTTCAGATTGTGATAATTACTGAGTGATAAATGATATATTTAGATTGTGATAAATATTCACTGAGTGATAAATATTAATTGATGTGATAAATATTGATATTTCAGATTGTGAAAGATATTTACTGAGTGATAAATATTGATATTTCAGATTGTGATAATATTCACTGAGTGATAAATATTGATATTTCAGATTGTGAAAATATTACTGAGTGATAAATATTGATATTTCAGATTGTGATAAATATTCACTGAGTGATAAGTATTGATATTTTAGATTGTGATAAATATTCACTGAGTGATAAATATTGATATTTTAGATTGTGATAAATATTCACTGAGTGATAATATTGATATTTCAGATTGTGATAAATATTCACTGAGTGATAAATATGATATTTCATATTGTGATAAATATTCACTGAGTGATAAATATTGATATTTCAGATTGTGATAAATATTCACTGAGTGATAAATATTGATATTTCAGATTGTGATGAATATTTACTGAGTGATAAATATTGATATTTCAGATTGTGATAATATTAATGACATCGATAAAATCTGATATTTTCAGATTGTGATAATATTAACGATGATAATATGATATTTAATTGTATAATTCACTGATGATGTTGATATTTCAGATTGTGATAATTTCACGAGATAATTTGATATTTCAGATTGTATAATATTCACTGATGATGTTTGATATTTCAGATTGTGATGAATATTAACAGACTGATAATTTGATATTTCAATTGTGATGAATATTAAACACGAATGAATTGATTTGATATGTCAATATTCTGATGTGATAACATACCGATCATATTTGATAATTCACATTGTTATGAATATTAACACACTATGAATGTTGATATGTTAGATTCTGATGAATATTAACACACCGATCAATGTTGATATTTTCAATTGTATGAATATTAACACACTAATGAATTTGATATGTCAGAATCTGACTGAATATTAACACACAATCAATGTTGATATTTCACATTGTTTGAATATTAACACACTAATGAATATTGATATGTCAGATTCTGATGAAGATTAACACACCGATCAATGTTGATATTTCACATTGTTGAATATTAACACACAATGAATGTATTTCGATTCTATAATTAACAATGTTGATATTTCAATTGCGATGAACATAGACACACACTGATAAATGTTTTATCGGTTGCGGTGAATATAAACACAATGACAATGATGATTTCATATTTTGATGATAATGAACTGATAAGTACATTTTACGGATGAATAAAACACACTGCCAAATGTTGGCATTTCAGATTTGATAAACATAACAGATATGCATGTATTTCGGATTGTGCTAAATATGAATACACTGATAAATGTTAACATTTCAGATAGTAGTGAACATATAAAACTCTGATTAATTTTGATATTTCAGATTGTGAGTGGTATGATGACGCCATAACTGATGCTGTTTTTTAATATGTATTTTAGACAGCGGTGAACGTATAAACACTCTGATTAATATTGATATTGCCTGATTGTGATCAGTATAATCACACCATATCTGATGCTTTTTTAAATATGTATCTTAGATAGCAGTGAACGTATGAACACTCTGATTAATGTTGCTATTTCAGACTGTGATCAGTATGATCACGCCATAACTAATGCTGTTTATTTTTCAATATGTATTTTAGATTGCAGTGAATATATAAACTCTCATTAATGTTAATATTTCATATTAGGATCAATATCATCACGCCATAACTGATGCTTTTTTAGTATGTATTTTAGATAGCGGTCAATATATAAACTCTGATTAATATTGATATTTCAGATTGTGATCAGTATGATCACGCCATAACTGATACTGTTTTGTTTAACTAAATATCTATCTATCAATCTATCTATCTATCTATCTATCTATCTATCATCTATCTATGCATCTATCTATCTATCATCTATCTAGCTCTCTGTCTATCTATATATCTATCTATCTATCTATCTATTTATCGATCTATCTATCTGTCTATCTATCTATCTATCTATCTATCATCTATCTATCTCTCTATCTATCTATCTATCGACCTATCAATCTATCTATGTATCTATGTATCTATGTATCTATCTATGTATCTATCTATGTATCTATCTGTCTGTCTGTTTATTTATCTACCTATCTGTCTATCTGTCTGTCTGTCTGTCTGTTTATCTATCTATCTATCTGTCTATCTGTCTGTCTGTCTGTCTGTCTATCTATCTGTCTATCTATACATATAATTATATATAGACATGCATATATCAGATAGCGGGAATATATAAACATTGTGATTAATTTTGACATTTCAGATTTGGATCAGTACGATCACGCCATAACTGATGCTGTTATATATATATATAGGTAGAAAGAAACACTAGGGAGAGCTAAACAACAGAAGGTCTTCAGAGATGTAACCCCCTTTAGACAAGTGTTTCGGCCCTGAACTCCTTACACTCTCGGGGGGCCGGGCCACATCCAGGTCATGACTCCTGGATGCCCTTCTGCTGTTTTCTATTTTTTTTCTTTTCCCACGCCGGGGAGCGAACCTGGGCGATTCTGCGCTTCAGAACTGCGGTATATATATGTTAGGTAGCGGTGAATACATAAACACTCTGATTAAT
>JAPXFY010000029.1:36778198-36780698 GCA_030674185.1 Monoplex corrugatus
AGATTAAATTTATTGCATTGCAGGCATATTTGATGATGCAAGAAGCTGGTGGATAGGGCGAGGGAATCAAAGGATTCAGTTCTTGCTTTGCTGGCATAGTTGACAATGCAAGAATCTGGTGGATAGGGTGAAGGGATTCCTTGTTTGCATTGCTGGCCTAGTTGACAATACAGGAAGCTGGTGGATAGGGTGAGGGAATCAAAGGATTCAGTTCCTGCTTTGCTGGCATACTTGACAATGCAAGAATCTGGTGGACAGGGTGAGGGAATCAAAGTTTTCTTTTTTTGCATTGCTGGCATAGTTGACAATGCAAGAATCTGGTGGATAGGGTGAGGGAATCAAAGGATTCAGTTCTTGCTTTGCTGGCATACTTGACAATGCAAGAATCTGGTGGACAGGGTGAGGGAATCAAAGTTTTCTTTTTTTGCATTGCTGGCATAGTTGACAATGCAAGAATCTGGTGGATAGGGTGAGGGAATCAAAGGATTCAGTTCTTGCTTTGCTGGCATACTTGACAATGCAAGAATCTGGTGGACAGGGTGAGGGAATCAAAGTTTTCTTTTTTTGCATTGCTGGCATAGTTGACAATGCAAGAATCTGGTGGATAGGGTGAGGGAATCAAAGGATTCAGTTCTTGCTTTGCTGGCATACTTGACAATGCAAGAATGGTGGATAGGGTGAGGGAATCAAAGGATTCAGTTCTTGCTTTGCTGGCATAGTTGACAATGCAAGAATCTGGTGGATAGGGTGAGGGAATCAAAGGATTCAGTTCTTGCTTTGCTGGCATAGTTGACAATGCAAGAATCTGGTGGATAGGGTGAGGGAATCAAAGGATTCAGTTCTTGCTTTGCTGGCATAGTTGACAGTGCAAGAATCTGGTGGATTGGGTGAGGGAATCAAAGGATTCAGTTTTTTGCTTTGCTGGCATAGTTGACAATGCAAGAATCTGGTGGATTGGGTGAGGGAATCAAAGGATTCAGTTTTTTGCTTTGCTGGCATAGTTGACAATGCAAGAATCTGGTGGATTGGGTGAGGGAATCAAAGGATTCAGTTCTTGCTTTGCTGGCATAGTTGACAATGCAAGAATCTGGTGGATAGGGTGAGGGAATCAAAGGATTCAGTTCTTGCTTTGCTGGCATAGTTGACAATGCAAGAATCTGGTGGATAGGGTGAGGGAATCAAAGGATTCAGTTTTTTGATTTGCTGGCATAGTTGACAATGCAGGAAGCTGGTGGACAGGGTGAGGGAATCGAAGGATTCAGTTTTTTGCTTTGCTGGCATACTTGACGATGCAAGAATCTGGTGGACAGGATGAGGGAATCAAAGGATTCAGTTCTTGCTTTGCTGGCATACTTGACAATGCAGGACGCTGATAGACAGGGAGCAGGAGTCAAACGGTTAAAGGAATGAAGCCTAAAAAACTGTCAGATTATGAAGGAGTGTAGAAACGATCAGGATGCAGAAGGAGGGGGGTAGGTGTGGGGGTGGTACGGGGGGTGGGGTGGGGGGGGTTGGATGGGTTGTTCTCTTGGTTCAATAGCTCTTTGACTGATGATGTTTTCGTGGATGAAAGAGGACTCTCTGTTTGGTTCTAGCACCAGTTGCGTTTGGAATGTTGCTACGTTATTGATAGGTTTCATGCGTTTTTGAATTTTTTTTCTTGCTTTTCTTTGTTGTTGTTTTTTTTTTGGGGGGGTTTAGGGCAGGAGGGGTTTTGTTCTGAAACTACATACGGACACAGATACACACACAAACACACACACATACACACACACACACACACACACACACACACACACACACACACACACACACACACACACAGACACACATACACATACACATACACACACAAAACACACACACACACACACACACACACACACACATAGACGGAGATACTGAGTCACACACACACACACACACACACACACACACACACACACACACACACGCATGCACACACGCATGCACACACGCACGCACACACACACACGTACGCACGAATGCACGCACACACACACACATGCACGCACGCACACACACACAGACACACATGCGCTCTTCACTCATTCACTCACTCACTCACTCACTGCTTCACTCATTCACTCATTCACTCACTCACATTCACAAACACACCAGGCAAATTAAGTCACAATATCAATCTCTTCTTTGTTTCAAGTATTTTCAAAGCATCTTCAAACAACAAAGAAATGATTGTTCACTCCCTCCTTGCGAGAACACACACACACACACAACACACACACACACCACACACACACAAACACATACCACATACACACACACACACATACATACACGCACACACACATATATACACGCACGCACACACACATACACACACATACATACACACACATAAACACACACAGCACGCACACGCACGCACACACACACCCACACACACGCACACAAATATGCACACACAACACACACACACACACACACACCACGCACACGCACGCACGCACGCTCGCAC
>JAPXFY010000029.1:36795698-36798198 GCA_030674185.1 Monoplex corrugatus
CTTAAAACTAGTTACGTATGAAAATGCATTACTGACTGTATACATGTGAATGTGCATTAGAATCATTGTTGCACGTTTTACTATTTTCACGTTTACGTTTCAAAGAAAAGAACCTTCTCACGAAGGTTAAATAAAAACAAAAACAAAAACATCACACAACCACCACGATAAGGAAAAAGAAAAAGAAAAAAGAATCAGACATCAGAAACACAACTACAGAAAAGCCATCGATTATGAAACATCTGAAACAAAGCGATTGCCAACGCTAAACAAACAGAAACCAGAAACAGGAAGAAAATTAATAAAATAATAACAACGTGTAAACAGTGCACGAGACAAGACAGAGGCAAATATTAGCCAACTGTCTTTTGTCAAACCGTACACAAAAGACACCACACAAAACAAGTTCATCAGATTTAGGACAAAAAAAAACCAGATCAGAAAACTGTCCTTGGTATTTCGTTTGTCGTTTGGAGAAGAGAGGCCTCAAACAGTTCCAAGAATGAACATCTGCATTTTTCTTTTTTTTTCTTTTCTTTTCTTTTGTTTTTTTGTTTTTGATTGTTTTGTTTGTTTGATTGTTTTTCGTTTTTGTGTTTTGTTTTCGTTTTTGTTTTGGTCCGCAAGACGTTAGATGGTTGCCTTTACTAATGAGTTGCTTTGCTTCCGTTTCAATTTCTCAGATGAGTTTGGAGAAGAGAGGCCTCAAAGAGTTCCAAGGATGATTTTTCTTATTTTATTTTTTTTATTTTTACTATTTTTTTTTTTTGGCAATAAGACTTACAATGGTTGCCTTTATAAATGAGTTGCTTTTCTTCCATTTCAGTTTTATCAAGATGACGTCTCCACGCTCAGAATGAATTCCATATGCACTAACGTCAGGTTGACCCAGGGGAAAGAAATATTGGATGGACTTGTAGGGTGGCTGAGGACAGAGAGGGTGGAAAATGTGCTTGCGCAACAAGGGATAGATACATATGGAGGGCCATGATCGCCAATGCCATGCGGCAGGACACTTGATGATGATAACTAACGTTCAGGGGTGCCACGTGATGGAGAAGAAAAAGGAAGGCAGCAGGCACGCAACTTACCCCTTCCTGGCACGGGGAGGTAGTGTGACGAAAAACAGCAATAATGAATTCTTTTCGAATAAGTACACTTTAACCCTTTTCCTACCAAGAAAATAGGTCACTATACTAACTATTGACCAAGTAATGTTAGGAGAGAGACTTCTGAAACACTCAAATTACGCCTGGTTTTTTTTGCCATTTTTGCCGCTTCAAACGTCGTGTAAACGGAGAAAGGAAATGACAAGAGTATACTCCCTTTGTCGGAAAAGGATTCACGTCAGAAATGCGGTCATTTTCTTTTTATATACTCGAAACTGAAACTACGATTCAGGGCACGAAATCCTCGTGACGTGGTCCACGGAGAGAGAAAGAGGATCTCGTGACGCGGTACGGAATGTGTTAAACCCTTTAACGAGAATCTACCATGTTAGCAACGGGTAGTGGGGAATCAGGGTTCGATTCTGGAGAGGGAGCATGAGTTGCTTTGCATGTTATGGTTGTAATCAACTGGGTGACTGATGTTCCAAGTTATATTGTTCATCTGACATATTGCAAAATAGCATGAATACGTGTAACAAGCACTTATTGGGGACTAACTTTCTGATATAGGAACCTGAAAAAACACGAAAGAAGAATACGAACGCGTATTTCATACAACAAGACAAGACAGGCGCTTTTTAAATTTTCGGCCAACTGGCCTTTGTCAAGCGGAAGGTTACAAACAAACAAACACCAGATACAAAAATTATGAGAAAAAGACTGAAATTTCCCTGCTGCTGTGTCTAATGTGAGAAAAGAAATAAACTGACTAGTTCAATCTCTTGTAGACACATACATTTTGTATAACTGTTAACTTGAAAACAAAATCTTTGAAACAAACAAATATGAAAGTGCGTGTTATGTATTGAATAGAATGTTTGACATACATATGACAAAAAACACCTTGTAACTGAGGTGAGAAATCCCTGCTGACAACCACTACATTTGGGGTTCTAGTGATCCATAAATTGTTCTTACCTATTTCTTTCACAACGAGTGGCATACATAGATTTCTCACTATACGTAGGATTAATCCTTTTTGCTGACTCTATATAAATGTCTATTATGGTACACAAACATATATTGAATACTGTAGTGATACTAATATTAAGATAAACCAAAGGAACATGTAGGATTAAACATCTTTGATAACTGTATATATATGTCAATGTATGATATGAAAACATTTATTGATACCTCATTGATATCAGTGTTAAGATAAACCGAAGGAACACTTAAGATTACTCCTCTTTGTTAACTAACTCCGTATATTGGTATAGGTATAAAAACATTTTTTGAATACTGCATTGATATCGGTATTAATAAGATAGACCCAAGGAACACTTAAGATTACTCCTCTTTGTTAACTAACTCCGTATATTGGTATAGGT
>JAPXFY010000029.1:36800698-36803198 GCA_030674185.1 Monoplex corrugatus
GTGTGTGTGGTTGTGTGTAGTGTGCGTTGTGTGTGGTGTGTGTGTGTGTGTGTGTGTGTGTGTGTGTGAGAAGAGTAGAGAGAGTGTGTGTGTGTAAAGTGTGTGTGTGTGTTTGTGTGTGTTTGTGTGTGTGTGTATCGTGTGTACGTGTGTTGTGTGTGTGTGTGTGTGTGTGTGTGTGTGTGTGTCTGTGTGTACGTGTGTGTGTGTGTGTGCTTATGTGTGGTTATGTGTGCATGGATTGTGAGAATGTGTGCGTGTGTGTGCATATCCGTGCGTACACAACCCCCCCCCACACACACACACACGCGCGCGCGCGCGCACACACTTAAACACATCGATTACTCTTACAATCAAAAATCAATCTCTCCACTCATCTCTAGAGCGCAATCACACTTCACCACATTCACACTGATGTTACTTTTTATATGCAATATTGATAACCCTGGCCACGCCATCAGTGCAGGGACCCAAAGCAGCAACGTCAGCTGAAGTACCAAAGAAGACAGAGAAAAGACACAGAAGAAGGGGCCAGGATCACCTTGGCAGAATCGGCCAAGCCAAACCAGCATTCAAGAAGATGACAAGCATTCTTACCAACAAATGCCTATCAATTAACATCAGGAAGAGAGTTCTTGAATGTTATAATAGAACCAATGCTATTGTACGGATGTGATGTGTGGACAGTCAACAAGCAAAGCCAGAACAAGATTGAGGCAGCCGAGATGTGGTTTCTAAGAAGAATGTTGAGAGTGCCATGGACAGCAAAGAAAACAAACGAGACAGTCTTGATGGAGGCAGACACAAGTAGATCATTCATAAGGAAGATTAGGAAAAGACAAGCAACATTTATAGGCCATTTTATGAGGAAGGGGGATTTGGAGCACCTGGTCACAACGGGAAAGCTGGAGGGAAAGAGAGCACCAGGTAGACCCAGGGAGAAAATGCTAGACGGACTTGCAGAGTGACTGAAGACGAGGAGGGTGGAGGAGATGCTTGAGGCAACAAGAGATAGAGACAGATGGAAGTCCATGATCGCCGACGCCATGCGGCAAGGCACCTGATGATCATGATGATCACCTAGCGCGGGAGTCATTTTCATGTTTTTTTGTTTCTCAGCAATGAGACATCTGCTTTTGTTGAATGTTTGTCAAAGTATGCAGAAATTATGGGGCTTTCCTACAAAAGTACTATTCAGATCATATTTACCAGTGATTTGTCTAAAACAATTTTTTGTTTTATATTTTAATTCCGCATACCCCCAAAACTCCATACATTTACATAATCTCTCTCTCTCTCACTCTAATTATACTACATATTTGATTATTTCAGGACTGTTTTTGGAGTGGTTGAACTGGATCCTGTTCTATCTATACGTGTGTAGATCTAGATGAGGTAGTCTTTTAGTATCCGGCCCCTACAAACAGTAAAAAAAAAATTAAACAAAATTAAAAAATCATAACCTGTCTTCTATAGTGACAACTGTATTTAAAATAGACAAGGTTCCAGCACTAATAAGAGACAATATCCATGCCAGGTTTCATAGCTCTATCTTAAAAAACAAAATAAATATGATGGAAAAACCAGTGAAACGGTGAGGAATTGAAATATCTAAAAAAAACATTTTTTTCGAGACAAATCACTGGTAGATATGATCAAAATAGTACTTTTGTAGGAAAGCCACATCAATTTCAGCATACTTTGTCAAAATTTCAACAAAATCAGATGTGTCTTTGCTGAGAAACGAAAAAACATAAAAATGACCCCGTGCTAGGTGATACTGGCTTAAACCGTACTGGCAATCTCAAATCTTAGATATACAGTTACATCGACAAAGACAAGCACAAAAAGCAACGTCATCGTCATCATCATCATCATCATCTCCTTTATCATCATCATGATCGTCATCGTCATCGTCGTCATCGTTGTCGTCGTCATCGTCATCGTCATCATCATTGATCGTCGTCGTCGTCGTCGTCGTCGTCATCATCACATCACATCATCACATCATCATCATCATCATCATCATCTTCATCATCATCATCTTCATCATCGTATGGACACTGTTGTTGTTTTCATAATCATGCACCATTTGATCTATTTTGTGTGTGTGTGTGTGTGTGTGTGTGTGTGTGTGTGTGTGTGTGTGTGTGTGTGTGTGTGTGTGTGTGTGTGTGTGTGTGTGGTGTGTGTGTGGTGTGTGTGTGTGTGTGCGTGCGTGCGAGTGTGTGTGTGTGTGTGTGTGTGTCTGTGTGTTTGTGTCTGTGTGTTTGTGTGAGGGTGATGTATCTAATATAAATTGACGACACGTTCTTTGAAATTGTTCATTTTGATTATCTGGAGAAGTATCCATAAATGTGATAAATACATTTTGTTTATTTGTTTGTTTGTTTTTTTTTTCTTCCGAAATCAAGTTTCATCTGAAGACATCTTTAAACCGAATATAAAAAAGTCCCATATGATTCATTGTCTCCTTCTAATGTGAATGGTGTGTCACTAG
>JAPXFY010000029.1:36808198-36810698 GCA_030674185.1 Monoplex corrugatus
CGAACATATTCAAATCATATATAATGAACAATCATCCATTTTACCAGTACTACATAATGCAAACAAAACAAAACAAAAATATCAGAACAGTGTTCCACATTCAGGCCAATAATTTGTCTAGGTTTAGACAAACCAAAATCTTTTTCACACACCCACACCCACACACACACGCACCCATATACACTCACACGCGGGCGCGCGCTCGTGCGCACGCACACACACATCAAAACTGTAATATGATGAAACATCTGGGCTAGACCACCCAAACCTTACATTTAATGATAATAATAAAATCTTCACATAACTGCCTCAAAATACTCTGTTAACAAGGGACATCACTATGCCTTTTATTTTTTTTTTTTTTTTTAAAGACAAAGAGAGAGAGAGAGAGAGAAAGAAAGAGAGAGAAGACGAAGAGAGAGAGAGAGAGAAAGACAAAGAGAGAGAGAGAGAGAGAGAAGAGAATGAATAGAGAGAATGGAGAAAGAGAGAGAATGAGAGAGAGAGAGAATGAGAGAGAATGAGAGAGAGAATGAGAGAGAGAGACAGATATATATATATATATATATAATATATATATATATTAAGAGAGAGAGAGAGAGAGAGAGAGAGAGGGGAGAGAGAGAGAGAGAGAGATAAAAGAGAGAAAGACCACACTAATTCAGATTCAGGCAATACGACCTACCGTTACGAGCCAAAAGAACGTTCGATGTTTTATAAATCTACATCTATAAAAACGGGATAACTTTTTCCCTGAGACATTTTCTTTACATAAAATCATACATACACAGGCAGACATAGACACACACACACACACACACACACACACACACACACACACACACACACACACACACACACACACACACACAAGAAGACAATAAAACACACAACACACACACACAAACACAGAGACATACACACTCACAAACACACACACACACACACACACTCACGCATGCACATGCGCACACAAACAGACACACAAACACACACACACTCACACACACACACACACACACACTCCCCCCCACACACACACACCACGCATGCACACGCGCACACAGCATACACACAAACACACACAAATATATGATATATATTATATATATATATATTACATTATACAATGTATATAATATATATATATTTTATATATGTGTTGTGTGTGTACAGATACGTGTTATATATATATATATATATATATATATATATATGTGTGTGTGTGTGTGTGTGTGTGTGTGTGTGTTGTGTGGCGCGCGCGCGTATGTGTATGTGTATGTGTGCATGTTTGTGGAGGTAGATAGATAGTCATGAATATAAATAGATCTATAGACAGACAGACAGGCAAGCAGAAAGACAGACAGACAGACATAGTCATAGATAGATAAATAAATAGGAAGAGAGGAGAGATAAGGGTGAGAAACAGACAAACAGACAGAGAGCAAAATACAGATATTTATACAGACAAGCACGCAATCGTATAGACCTACAGGTCGAAATGAAAGCACAGAAACAAACAAGCAACAAACAATGCAAAGCCCATCCCCAAAGACAAGGAGTGGGTGGATGTTCCGGCAGAGTAGGAGAAGAGGACACTTGAAAAACATAATGTTTGGCCCATGGAAAAAAACAACACTATAATTACAGCATGTTTTTGAATGGAAGAAGATAAAAGAAGAAATGCTTGCTTGCGTGCTTGGGTGCGGGAGAGCTTCTGTGTGTGTTGTGTGTTTGTGTGTGTGATTGTGTGTGTGTGTGTGTGTGTTGTGTGGGTGTGTGTGTGTGTGTGTGTGTGTGTGTGTGGTGTGTGTGTGTGTTTGTGTGTGTGTGTGTGTGATGTGTGTGTGTGTGTGTGTGTGTGTGTGTGTGTGTGTGGTGTTGTTGGTGTTACGTGTGCGTGTGAGTGTGTGTTTTTATGTGCCTACATAAAAATGGTGAGGAAGGACAACATCCCCTTTTCACAGACACACGGACACACATCCACTTCCACTCACAATATACACACACACACATACACGCACGAATGTACATACACTCACCACACACACACACACACACACACACACACACACACACACACACACACACACACAACACACACACATACACAATCACACACACATACACACACACACATCTTATGTAAGAACAAAGGTGGGAGAGTGAATAAAGGAATGAAAGGGTGGATGTGATTGGCATTTGCTATATCGTTTTCAATAATAATGATAATAATAATGATAATAATAATAATAACTATAATAATATGATAATAACCATATAATGATAATTATTATGATAAAATAATAATGATAATAATATTAATAATGATATTAACAATAATAATGATAATAACAATGATGATAATAATAATAATAATATAGTAATATAATAATAATAATAATAGTAATAATAATAATAATAGTAATAACAACCAAATAATAACAATAAATATTATCATCATCATAATAATGGTACGGATAACAATATGATGATAATG
>JAPXFY010000029.1:36820698-36828198 GCA_030674185.1 Monoplex corrugatus
GAGACAAACTAGCGTCTATTCGCACTAAAGGTCCGGATATGTTATTCGTCAATATTCATTACTTCTTTGTTGTTTTTATTGTCGTTGTCTTGTGTTTTACATATGAGATATAACAGGTGGAGAGATATGTGTTATTACAATATGTGACCTCCCATCACCAGTTCAGTCTTAATTCGCAGTTTGTCAAATAGCACTAGGAGCTGAAAAGGTGACTGAAGGTCTATCTGGGATGTTTTGATTTTTCTTAAAATTGATTTCTGTGGACTATAATCTATCCCCCAGAATGTTTTTTTCTTGAAAAAATATCATTAATCAATTGAAAATTGTATTTTTATGCAGTGACAGTAGCAGACAGAACGCAATTTTTTTTTTACTAAAATTACCTATTTTGTCTCATATTGTGAACCGTAACATGTACAAGACCCCGACAAGTAATATACTGACAGAAAGCATTGGTGCACCTTTCAGATAATGACAGCTAAAATTAGAAACAAACCGGGTCAAAGCCACCAAATAAAGAAATTTAAGGTAAATGTGTAGGAGAGCACATAAAAACTTTAGAGGCCGTTTTTTTCAAAATGGCTGTCGTACAACTTAATAATTTTAAACATACATAACGTCTACATATTTTTTTTAGGACAAGCTTTATTCAAGTACCAAAATAATCAGCAGAATGTACACTTTCCAGTGATATGTATATCTCAAAATGCCCCAAATGCTAGTTAAGACTGATGTGCTGGGAGGTCACATATAGTCTGTTCTTCTTATTATTTTTAAATTACAGATTGATGCAAGGAAAGACGTAGATCTCACTCCAGACAAGACCTCACGATATTGCCAGCGTGTGGGACTTATGCAATGGCTTAGGGTAAATGCCGTGATCATTTTGGAATTTGTCTATCACATGGCCTCCTTGGCATAACTGCATAAGAAATTTATACCGAATGCAGAGATGCCATCTTAAGAAACTGAAGCTGAAACAGACAAACTGGACAAGCAGAGCAATTTGTGACATACTTTCGTGTACCTTTATCTTCATACAGCACACAAACTTAGGGGCTGTCTCTGATATTTTGTTATCTACATCACCTTAGAATACGATTTGCATTATTTGCATATTTTTCCACTAATAAACACATCAGAGCAAATTACACAACCAAAGAACTCTGTGTGTAAAATGTCATAGATTCTACTTATATAAGAAGCCAAAAATAAACATACAGAGCTACGAAAGAAACACGAATAGATATCAAACAACATTATTGCAACATTGTGCTTAAAACATTGTGTTTGACGATTAAATTATAACAGAATAAGAAGAGAACTCCTGTTTCTCTTTTTGTTCAGAATGCAAAGAGGAGAAAAATACCAGACATGACAATCTAAGTCTATTTTCAAAACAAAACAAGAAAAGAGCTATATACTTTACTAGTTAGCACATGATGCAACAAATCTAAAAGAAGGGAAAAGAATGATAGAAATATTTCGAAATAAGATAGAATATGGAACAAACAAACTGGTCAAGTCAACTAACAATGCATTGTTTTTTGTTTGCTTACTTAAACCAAATTCTTTTTGTGTAATATTTAGTTTAATGATTGGTTCATTTGTATTGAGTTTCTAGTGACCTTAGAGTGTAGGGAGTTTAGGACTGAAACACTTGCTTGAGGGGTGTTTCTCCTCTGAAAACTTTCTGCTTTCCAGCTTTCCCAACAGTTTCTTGCCATATGCTAATTATTTCATTTGCATCCAATGTTTAGCGATATGTTTCAATTAGAGTCAAAATGTTAAAGAAAGGTGATATTTAGTGGTAAAATATTAACAAAATACAAATCAAAATATTTCAAACCAGTTGTTGTGGTATAGCAGTTAGCACAATAGACCTACCAACTGGAAGGTTGTGGATTCAAATCCCCATAAATCGTTTTAAAAAATCGGTGTGGGATTTTTCGGCTCCAGCAGGGTTCTACCCAGAGTTGAGCGTGCTCTGAGATCATTGGGAAGATTGGGACCACACGCTCGAGTCTCATCCACTTCACGGATGCATCACAGAAGATGCCCTTAAGTCTTCTGACAAACATTGCATGTCTCTTACATCTTATAGGCCAGTCTGACAGCAGTTTATATTATTACAGTAAACGTAGAATACACCCCTATCACGTTGTCTCAATCGTAAATCAAAAACTCCTTGGCATCATGATTTTTATCTTCATCGTTATTTTCAAAATTGCATTGTAAAAACCGTGTCAGCTTCTGTGGCCATTAAGGTGGCATTGAAAATGGGACAGAAGAAAAAATAATGGTGAGCACAAACGAAATTTTCCAACGTGCGATGATCCTGAAAAAACAAATCAAATAGTATCCATCTATCCCTAGAGAATAAAGAATCACAAGCTGAGGTAGGTTGAAGGTACTACTGATTTTTATTTTTTTATTTTTTATTTTTTGGGTTTTTTTGTGTGTTTTTTTGTCACGCTTTTTTCCTTAGTCTTGTCTGGTTCCTATTATCCATCCATCTCCAGAGAACATGGAATCATCGTGGGCTAGGATGGGCTGGAGGTTTTATTTCTGATTTTTCGACACGTTCTCTTCCATACTGTTGCCCGTTGCCTTATAGCCTCTCTCCTCCTCGTTCCACTTTGATCATCTAGATACAAGTATTTAACTTCAGCAGAACTATTAATCTCAGCCATCTAAACCTATGACCATGTTTACCAGGAGCATTTGTATCTTAGACCTTTCACTGCATTTAAAATGCACTCGAAATATAACTAAATGTGTTTGGAGAATAACCTAGAAATCTTTGCTGACATTTATACACATCTTTTCTGTGTAGCTGCGACTGGACTGGGCTAAGAGCCACATGCAGATTATGGTTTTTTGTTAAGCACTGCGTATTCCCCTAGAATTCTGTCAAATCATCGACAATGATAAATACGTGCCTTCGAGTTGATAAAAACCTATCCACAAATCAGTGATATTTTTGCTACAGAAACACAAACAAACCTCTGTTGTTTGGAAAGAATTTTCCGTGCAAATCAATCTCTTTCTCTCTCCCTGTCTCTGTCTCTCTCCCTCTCTCTCTCTCTGTCTCTCTCTGTCTCGCTCTGTCTCTCTCTCTATCTCTCTCTCTCTCTCTCTGTATGTCTCTCTGTGTGTCTCTGTTTATGTCTCTGTCTGCCTGTCTGTCTGTCTCTCTCTGTGTATATACACGCACACACACACACACACACACACACACACACACACACACACACACACACACACACACACACTTGTATATATATATATTATATATATATAATATGTATATGTGTGTGTATGTGCGTGTGTGTGCGTGCGTGTGTGTGTGTGTGTGTGCGTGTGTGTGTGTGTGTGTGTGTGTTCCTCTGTGTGTGTGTGTGTGTGTTAACAGGCGTAGAAGTTTTATAGAATGGTAGACACAAAGGCACAGGAAGATAATGATGACAAAAATATCAGAGAAATAAAGACCAGAAATAACAGGGGAACATGAGTAGAAGAAAAGAGCAAAACAGCAATAACAGATTGTTCCAGAAGGCCAGGATGCTATATATAACAGGAAATGTAAAGGAAGATGTGTAGCAATCAGTGTTACATGATAACCCTATTTCTACATACTTCCCAGCCACAATTCGGTACAATCTTCTTCTTCTCATCTTGGCCAAAACATGATGGACACAAATGCCAGAGATTTATCCCTCAACGGAAAATAAGAACTAAGTTTCCACATAAAAATATGCACATTGCATAATCGTGTCTCCCTCTACCCAACGTGGAAAAAGAGAGAAGAAATGGTAAAGACATATGATG
Source organism: Monoplex corrugatus (assembly GCA_030674185.1). Lineage (NCBI taxonomy): Eukaryota > Metazoa > Mollusca > Gastropoda > Littorinimorpha > Ranellidae > Monoplex > Monoplex corrugatus. The sequence goes on from JAPXFY010000029.1 coordinate 36,824,530, forward strand.
AAATTTCACTTCTGTTTCCTCATGTATCATTCAATAGTGATACTGAAATCAAGTGATCCGTATATATTATTTTATTGATCTACTTCTCATCAGCACGAATAAAAAGACTAAAACTTAATGTATGATATCAGTTTTAGCTGCTTTTTTAACATTGTTGAGTCAGCTTTTAAGGGGAGTGTAGTCTGTTTGTGGATATTTAGTGTGATATTGGTCAGAAGTCAATAATGTTCCCTCCATTTTAACACAGCGAATTAAAACCTCTGATCACATTAATCCGAAGTCATCCATCAGCGACTGTGTTAAATGTGGTCAAATGTTACCCAAAAATGACTGTCACATCTTTGTTGAAACTTCTAAATGAATTTTACTTAGTAATGACCTTAACCTATTGTACATTTTATGAAATTAAAAAGAAAAATAGTGACTTTAAGTCATGCTCAAGACAATTTTTTTGTATTTATAATTTTTATTAACCTAGATGTAGCTGCAAACAAAAATAACATGAAACTTGTCAAATAAACTCATGCATTCCATGAATCTTTGTGAAGTTATCAGTTACAGACATTAACTTGGGCCTAAATTCGATTGAATTTTGACTGATACAGCATAGACATTTTCAGTAATATAATTCCATATTTTGTATCAACCTGGTCAAAGTTTTAAGCCATGCTAATCCAAATATACGTATCCTAGCTTATTCAGTGGACGTGACCTAAGTCTCGGATTCCCCCCGTGGGGATGTCGGGGGCTCTTTCAGTGTAAATAGCATCCCCACCTTCTGGAAATTCTGTGCTAGAAATTTCCTCTTTTCTGTCACTCTCTTTGTTTCTGTATTGTTCCTTTGTTTTCTGTCATTTTTTCGCGTCATTTTCTGCCTTGCTGGTCCGTTCACCTGTATGTGTTCGATAAAGTTTTACGTACATTTTCCTAGGATTGATAATTAGGTACATGTATTTAGTGCATTTTTGGCTTTAGGGAGGTAAGATATGCAGAAGCTATTATAGGTAATTTATGCCCGTTTTTATGTATATGTTTTTGTATTTAGGTATGGTTTTTTTTTAATCACCTGTGCGATAAATTGGACGGAGTAGTCAACGCCAAGGGCATGTCCCTAGATTATGTGTGCGAATGCATTGATATGTGAAATTTCCATTTCTTTTTTTTTTCCTGTTGAAGTTTTGTATGTTTTGAAGCGGTTATAGCCCTGACATGCCTCTACGCAGTCGGCTGGGCTTTAAACAACAATAACGACAACAGATCTCGGATTTGGCAGAAATCCATTCCCTCATATTACTCAGTCTGTATGCAGAACATCGCTTGGTCTCCAGCCCAAAGTTTAAAAAAAAGTTACAGATGGCACAGGGGGTATAACAACTATATGATGATTATATACTCAGGAAATTGCTCGCAAAAAACTGAGAAAATGTTACTGATATACACCTGTTATGTTCACACTCACACACACACACACACACACACACACACACACACACACACACACACACACACACACACACACACACACACACACACACACACACATACACACACACACATACACACACACACATCATACACGCATTCGTTCTCTCTCTCTCTCTCTCTCTCTCTCTCTCTCTCTCTCTCTCTCTCTCTCTCTCTCTCTCCCCCTCTGCCTGTGTCTCTGTCTCTCTCTGTCTCTCTGATCGTTGTAAAGCAATTTATATCATACAAAAGCGCAGACAACAAAAAGAAGATAGAAAGAAGAAAAAAGGAAAGAAAGAAAGAAAAAAGAAAGAAAAAGAAGACAAAGAAGAAGAGGAAGTAGAACAAGAAAGAGAAGAAGAAGAACAGGAACAAGAGAAGAAGAAGAACAAGAACAAGAACACGAAGAACAAGAACAAGAAGAACAAGAAGAGCAAGAACAAAAACAAGAAGAACAAGAAGAAGAAGAAGAAAAACAAGAAGAAGAACAAGAAGAAGAACAAGAAGAACAAGAAGAAAAACAAGAAGAAGAAGAACAAGAAGAAGAAGAACAACAAGAAGAACAACAAGAAGAACAACAACAACAAAAAGAAGATAGACCCAAAGATTGATTCTCTATTCTTCCAATTTCTTCCAATCATCCCATGTTGCTGTCATACTCCGGGTTATCCGGTATGGACTCTACAGTTACCAGGGTTTAACATGGCCATCATTGAGTGTATGTAACTGACCATCTGTGTCTTTGGGTGGGGGATTTTTTGTTTGTTTGTTTGTCTATTTGTTTGCTTGTTATTGTTGTTTTTGTTTTTGATTTTTGGGGGGTTATTCGTTTGTTTGTTTGTTTGTTGTCGTTTTCATATGGAAGGGAGCATTCTGATCATTCTTATCTGTTATGCTTTGTGCGGTTACCCATTTGACATGACCGAAAACGAACAGATCAGAGCGACGGGCATCAAACAGCAACAGTGGATGAAGTTTGGATATGTGATCAGAATGTTGCTCAGCCAAGCTTTCGAGCTTACATTGCTCCGGTTTCAGAGACAGGTCTCTGTGGCATTGGATAGATAAGGTGGCAGACACCCTTTAAATCTACAACATATTCTCTACGCCGTTTATATGTAAAGGGAGAAGTAACGGAATCAACAGAAAGACAACTCCAAAAAAGCATAAAAAATAGATTTTTAGACATATCAGATATTATGCAATTTATTCCAGGCTCAAAACCGATCTGGATGAGAAAGCTTAGAATTACAGAACACAAATGCAAAATATTTATTTCTAAGGTACACTACCTTTTGTAAATGCAGCATAACAAATGTGGATCCAGCTTTGGATTACATAAAGTTGATAATAACTTATTCTGGAAATACATTTTAATGTATACAATACTTTCTGCAGATATATACAATTAACATGGCAGACAGATTTGCTTTCAGCACCGATTCTGTTTAAAAGACAAAATAAAATTGGAAATGGTATGATATAATTTACTAGTTGGATTTAAGAGAAAACAAAAACACACAAAAACAAAATAGGGGGGGGGGAGGGGGTATTGATAATTGATCATTCATGACACCTGTTGACTCTAATAGAAAACAGACCACATATCATTATTGTCTTTATGTAAAGAATCGGACTATCAATTAAGGAATACAAACAAATGCTTCGAAATTATGATTTATAAATGTTTAGAAGAATTGGGAACAAACGCTTCATGGGAAAGGGTATTTATTGAATGTCATAAAATACGAGAATATAATATCAAATAGTTTTAAAATACACATTGTGCATAGAATTGTGGGAATGAATGCCATTCTTTAAAAAAATTAGACTTGTGAGTGAGGGTCACAGTAAATTCTGTTTGGAAACGAGAACAGCATTGGAAGTGTTTACATTTCAAAAGATTACGGATAAAATAGAAGAATTGTTGAGCTCAAAATGAATCATTTGCGCGAACATGAAATTATCCAAAAACGTAATGTCATTTGGTGAAAATATGCGTGGACATTTATTGTTTGATCCTGTAGTCCTTAAATGAAACATGTGCAATTATCCTAGCATTGTAGGATAAAAATCTATCAAACACCTTTCTTTCAAAGATATCTTGCCACAAAATAATACCTGATAGAAGAATGTAATGCAAAGGTAAGATGATAGGCACATACTTTTAGAGAACAAAGGCTGACATATTTCTTCCAAGTTTCA
>JAPXFY010000029.1:36848198-36850698 GCA_030674185.1 Monoplex corrugatus
ATGCGCTGTAGGATGTGAATGGTGGAGGCAGGAAGACCAGACAGGAGTGAATTGCAATAGTCAATGCGAGACATTATGAAGGAGAGAACGAGTTTTGCAGTTGTTTCGACAGAGAGATACTTCGTGATCAGCCTTATACGATGGAGATGATAGTAGCAGGATCTGGCAGTTTGAGTAACAAAGTTGTTCATGGAGAGGGTAGAGTCAATGCAGACACCAAGGTTTTTAGCTGAATCAGAAATTGGGACTGACGTGTTACATAATGGGAGAGAAAGAGGAGGCAGCTGAGAAAGTTTCTGACGGGTGCCAATGAGGATAGCTTCTGTTTTGTCGTCATTAAGCTGAAGTCTATTGTGTGTCATCCAGTTCTTAATGTCCGAGTAACACTCAGTGGTGCGAGTCAACAGGCGCTGTATATTATCAGGTGAGTCACTGTCTTGAAGTTGGGTGTCATCAGCATAGAAGTGGTGTTTTATAGAATGGGAGTTGATGATGGTGGACAGGGGGGAGGTGTAAAGAGTGAAAAGAACAGGGCCAAGGACAGATCCTTGTGGAACACCACAGGTCAGGTATGCGGGTTGAGAGCAAGTGTATGCTCCAACTACCAGCCACGAAGACCAGGTGGTTGAAGAATTCTATGAGAAAATAGAAGACACCATAGGAAAAGCCCCCAGGAAAGACATCATCATAGTTCAGGGGGACTTCAACGCCAAAGTCGGCCCAGATGCCTACAAAAACTGGGCTGGAACAGTGGGTCAATTTGGCACAGGGGAAACTAATGACAGGGGACTTCGCCTTCTGGAGTTTGCCTGCACCCAACGGCTCACCATTGCCAACACCCTCTACCCCCACAAACTGTCAAGAAGAACAACCTGGCATGCACCGAACGGAAAGACTCACAACCAGATCGACTTTGTCCTCACACCGCGGCGCTTCAAATCAAGCATTAATAAAGCAAAGACGAGGACATACCCTGGAGCTGATATAGGCAGCGACCACGACCTCGTGCTGCTCACAATGAAGATCAAATTGAAAAAGAAGTACCAAGCTGCGCAGCCACGCATCAAGTTTGACCTGGAAAAGCTAAAAGATCCAGAGATAGAAGAGGCATTCCAGGCACAGCTCGGGGGGCGGTTCGCGGCACTCAACTTCCTGGACAGCGACATCAACGACCTCACAAACAACTTTGGTGAGGCAGTCCGCGAAACAGCAGAGGAGGTACTGGGGCGACAGAGGAAGAAACACCAAGCATGGATCTCAAATGACATCCTTGACCTCTGCGACAACAGAAGATCACTGAAGAAGACGAAAAACTCCAGCCCTGAAGAAGCCGCACAGTATCGTAAAACCAACAACCTTGTAAAGAAGAAAATGATTGAAGCCAAAGAACAATGGATCAACAACCAGTGTGAGAACATCGAGAAAGGCATGAAAAAAGGAAACAGCAAACATGCCTTCACCACACTGAAAAACCTTACCAAGACGCAGCAAAACAGATCGTCAGTCATCGAGGATACCTCAGGCGAGCTGCTGACAGAAAGCTCCGCTGTTCTGAACAGATGGACGCAGTACTGCCAAGAACTATACAACTACCCAATACAGCCAGATGACAGTTTGTTTCAGGGGGACTCAACACCATTGAGGGAATCCTCACCGCTACCAGTGATGAGAGAAGAAGTGGAAGAAGCCATCCGCAGCCTACCAGCAGGGAAATCACCTGGAGCAGACAATATCCCAGCAGAGCTGCTCAAACATGGAGGGAATGATTTGGTCACTCGTGTAACATCGATTTGTCAGAAGATCTGGGAGACAAAACAGTGGCCCACAGAATGGACTCAATCACTCATCATCCCCCTGCCCAAAAAGGGAAATATGCGCCAATGCCAGAATTACAGAACAATAAGTCTCATTAGCCACACCAGCAAGATCATGCTCAGAGTCATATTGAATCGACTGAAGAAAGAAGCGGAAGAACACCTTGCGGAAGAACAAGCTGGATTTAGGGCGGGCAGAAGCACAGTAGAACAGATCTTCACCTGCCGGATAATGATGGAGAAACATCTGCAGCATCAGAGAGACCTGTTCCACAACTTCATAGACTTTAAAAAAGCATTCGACAGGGTGTGGCATAAGGGTTTGTGGCAGGTGCTAAGAAAGTTTGGCATAGAGGAAGGTCTCGTCCAAACCATCCAGGCGCTGTATAACACTGCCAGCAGCGCAGTTCTCCTCAACAACCAGATAGGGGACTACTTCAAGACCACAGTTGGAGTCCGTCAAGGCTGCCTACTCTCTCCCGTGCTGTTCAATCTCTTCCTGGAGAACATCATGCGTGAAGCTCTCCATGACTTCCACTCCACTGTCTCCATCGGAGGAAGAACCATCAACAACCTGAGGTTCGCAGATGACATCGACCTGATGGGAGGCAGCAACGAAGAACTACAAGACCTGACCATGAGACTGGAAGAAAGTGCAGGTGCACACGGAATGGAAGTGAGCACAG
>JAPXFY010000029.1:36858198-36865698 GCA_030674185.1 Monoplex corrugatus
GTACAAAGTCAAAAGTGTGCAAATCATGTGAGCTGTATGCTAAGGTTGATAAAAACACGGTCAGGTATCAGAAATGGCAAGCTAGTCACGCCGAAGAATGCACCAAAAACCACACAGGCTCATCAGGATCAATGGAGAAAGAAATAATCAAAGAAATATTTTGTTCTTCAGTGGAAAATCATAATCTCAGATATACAAGGTACATTGGGGATGGGGATACAAATTCTTTTAAATGTATACATGATACAAAACCTTATGGCCAACAACTCGACATAGAGAAAATAGAATGTGTAGGACATATTCAGAAAAGAATGGGCACAAGGCTGCGGCAGTTGAAAAGAAACCTGGGGGATAGGAAATTAGCAGATGGCAAAACAATTGGTGGGCAACATAGATTAACAAAAGACAAAATAGACGTCATACAGACTCATTATGGAAATGCTATCAGGGGAAACAAAAACAATCTAGACGAGATGAGAAAAGCTGTCTGGGCCATTTTTTTTCACTATAACTCTACTGACGCAGAACCTACACATCATTTCTGCAAGGAATCATGGTGCCCCTACAGAAAGGCAATAGCTTCAGGCACAGCTGACAATTACACCCATAGCTCCAGTTTGCCAAAGGCAGTATTAGAGCAAATCAAACCTGTGTTCAAAGATTTGGCTAACACACAGCTGTTGAGGAAGTGTGTTGACGGCTACACCCAAAACGCTAATGAGGCTCTGAATGGAGTAATCTGGAGGTATTGCCCCAAAACAGGAAATCATGGACTGGTTACTGCCAACATTGCAGTGGGTATTGCTGTTGGAGTTTTCAATGATGGTGCATCTGCTTTGGGAGTCATTATGCATAAGTTAGACTTGTGTGTAGGTCAGTTCACCAAAGACTTTCTCATGCTCAAGGATGCTATGCGCATTCAAAATGCACAAAGACAGTCAAAACTTGCAACACATGAAGAACGCAGGGCAAGGAGGCGAAGTAGACTACAACTGGAAGATGCACAGGAAGAAGCAGAAGGATTTCCATACCTGGCAGGGGGTCATTAATGGGAAACAGGTAGGAGCATGTACTGTGTTCTGCGTGTTTTGGCGTTTGTCAACGTTTGTCAAAATTGACCTTTTTTTTTTGTCGTTTTGCGTTCCTAGTGCGTACAAATATTAACCAATCTGCATGAATTTTGGCACAAAGCTTTATCATACTAACAGCTAGCTTGTGTCATACCAGATTTTGGATAACTTGTATAGTTTAGTAATAAAGCTTGTAAAAGTGTAAAAATTTTTAATGACATTTAACGCGAATTTTATACGCCCATAGAATGAAGACAAAACTGGATATCAAAAAGTTGGTATGACAAAAGCTTCATTTTGTAATATAGGTTATATTAAAAAAAACAAATCTTCAAAAAGAATTATACCCTGGGAATTAGTCTGTCAAAAACTATCACTATTTTTGGTATCGAAAATTTCACATTAATTTACATAATTAATTACAACACAAATTATATGAAACATTTTACCAAAATAATATTTTTTTCTATTAGAGACATGTATCCTGCAGATTTCTGCCAAAAATCAGGTTTCTAGCTTATGTATATCCACTGTTACTAAAATAAACAAAAAATAGCTTCTCCGCCACTGTACCTGCTACCTTAAAACGCCTGAGTTTGATTCTCATTTTTTTAATGTTATGTATTATAACCCTGTGGCCGGATCTATGAACAGAGCATAAGGTGTACTTACTGATTTATGCACTGCACAACTTTATGTCCTGGTTTTTGCTTCCGCCAATTCCTCTTCTATTGAACAGCAGATATATATATATATATATATATATATATATATATATATATATATATATATATATATGTGTGTGTGTGTGTGTGTGTATACAGAGAGAGAGAGAAAGAGAGCGAGAGAGAAGGAGAGAGTTAGAGAGTGAGACAGAGAGAAGGAGAGAGAGAAAGAAAGCGAGAGAGAGAGCGAAGGAGAGAGAGAGAGAGAGTGAGTGAGACAGAGAGAGTGAGAGAGAGGAGAGAGAGAAAGAGAGAAAGAGAGAGAGAGAGACAGAGACAGAGACAGAGAAACAGTGAGACAGAAACAGACAGAGACAGAGACAGAGAGACAGAGAGAACCGACGACGGAAAAAGCAAGACTGTCTCCTTTTTTTCAAAGATAAGAACAAGGGAAACAACTCTGTGTGTTTCCTGCGTGCTCTGTTGTTGTTATTGCCAGCGTAATCTGTTGTTATCAATATCTTCCCAAGTTGGTGATTTTGATGTCACAGCTAATAGAGTTGGCCTTCAGAGTATCCGTGTGTCCCACAATTGTGTTCCCCTGGTCAAGATGTCTTTGTTTCAGCTCTCTGTACAGGATCATCTTTGAGATGCGGCCATCTTCCATATGGACAATGCGTCCTGTCTAACGAGGCTGGCATTTGATGAGTAGAAACGAAATGCTTATCAAACCACACTGCCTCAGAACTTGGATGTTTGAGACTTGTTCTCTCCTCTGTGTCTCTCTCTGTTTCTTTGCCTTTCTGTCTCTGTCTCTGTCTCTGTCTCTGTGTCTCTGTGTCTCTGTCTCTGTGTCTCTGTCTCTATCTCTGTCTCTGTCTCTCTGTCTCTCTCTGTTTCTTTGTCTTTCTGTCTCTGTCTCTGTCTCTGTCTCTGTATCTCTGTGTCTCTGTCTCTGTGTCTCTGTGTCTCTCTGTCTCTGTCTATGTCTCTACCTCTGTCTCTGTCTCTCTGTCTCTCTGTCTCTGTCTCTGTCTCTCTGTCTCTCTGTCTCTCCGTCTCTCTTTCTATCACGCACATTGACAATATGTGCGTTACAAAGTGAGCAAAGACCGTCAGGTTTCGGTTGATCTTAATTAATGGTAAATACTTCAACCATTTTGTTTTAAAGGTTATTAATGAAACGCTAAATCCGTGTGCACAGTTTTGTCAACACCAAACGGTACTGCACTTTCAGTCAATTTAATAATTTGCACAGATGGTACATTCTGATTTCAAGAGTACTTCGGTCCTTCTCCAGAAACGTTTCGTAAGTAAACAATTCTAAAATATATATTATTATCAATAATAATTATGTGATCAATAATGTCTAAAAGACTGAAAAGATAACCAGCGGCTTCAGGACATCTGGCTCTCAAGCCAAAGTTCTCGCCATACAGGTTGGAGCAAGGGGATTGGCAGGCACATTAGCCAATGACCTCATGAAACAGCTCTCGATTTCTGGGAGACAGAGAGATCCAGGGCCCTACAGGCAATGGCAGAAGCAGCAGAAAAAGAGTTCCAGCTGAATCTGGACCAGGAGGTACAAAAGCGAACTTAATTAGGCTTAACACTCAACCAAAATGTTGTTGGTGACCGATATCTAAGTGGTTAAGACATCCGCCACAAGGGTGACTTTGCCTTGAGAAGCCTGATTATCTTAGATTCGCTTGTTCGATTCCAGGTTGACAAATTTCTAGAAAAAATGGCGACATTTTCAGTTTCAGTTTCAATTTCTCAAGATGACGTCTCCGCACTCGGAATGAATTCCACATGCACTAACGTCACAGATGCCATGTGATGGGGAAAAAACCCACGCTGATCACGACACAAGCCTTAAGCCTGCACATTAACCCAAGAGCTGGCCAGCAGAAGGGCATCCGGAAAATCATGACCTGGATACAGCCCAGCCCTCCCTTGGAGTGTCAGGAGTTAAAGCACCAACACACTTGCTTGACGGGAGTGTCTTCTCTGAGGACCTTCTGCTGCCTGGTTCTCCTTGGGGTTTCTTGGTACTTCGTTTCTAAACAAAAGTTTTGACATGTGTTTGTTGTAAACCTTGCACAGACATCTTTGGTGGAAGTGTTCCAGATAGTGATCAAAGAACGTATTCTTCCGCTCGCCTCCATGCCTGCCAAGCACAGAGGATTCTTTTTTGAGAGTGGAGGGAGTGGAGTACTCTAAGGCAGATATCATCATAATCATCATGTGCCCTGCTGAATGTCGTTGGCGATCATGGCCCTCCAAACGAATCAATCTTTTGTCGCTGCATGCACATTTCTATCCTCATCCACTCCGTAAAACCCCTCCAATATTTTCTCCCTGGATCCACCTGATGCTTTTTATTTTTTCGCTCCAGCTTTCCTGTTGTGACTAGGTGCTCTCTTTTACTACAACTTTCTTGTTGTGATTGGTTGTTTACATTTCTCTTGCCTCATAAAATGTACTATACGTGTTGCTTGTCTTTTCCTAATCTTAAACAATCTTTTGAAAATCTGTCTGTGTGTCTGTCTGTCTGACTTTCTGTCTGTCTGTCTGAATCTCTCTCTCTCTCTCTCTCTCTCTCTCTCTCTCTCTCTCTCTCTCACTCTTCTTCTTTGAAACAAACATACAAACAAATAAACAAACGTGTTAACGTTGTGGGCACGCAAATTTTAGAAGCACGCACAGGCACCATAACAACGCTGGCCATGTTTCCTTTTAAATGTTCACTACAAATCATCTGAGCGGCATTTCTTACAAAACTAACAATGATGTGCTTTTTGTTTGGTTGGTTGGTTTGGTTTATTTCTTTTGTTTGTTTGTTTATTTATTCGTTTGTTTGTTTGTTTGTTTGTTTGTTTGCTTTGGAGCTTTTCTTTTTTAGTTTATTCTGCAAGCAGTACTACGACATTGCTTGAAAGTTAACCAATCGAGGGTGGGAGGGTGAGGAAGGGAGAGAGAGAGAGAGAGAGAGAGACAAAGAGAGAGAGTGAGACAGACAGACAGACAAAGACAGGCAAACAGACACAGAGATACTGAGAGAGAAAGATAGAGGAAGAGGAGGAGAGAGACACACACACATACACGAACAGACAGACAGACAGACAGAGAGTCAGAAAGACACAGAGAGAGAGAGCGAGACAGACAGAGACAGACAGACACAGAGATAAAGAGAGAGTAAGAGAGACAGACGGGCAGACAGACAGACAGATAGACAGAGAGAGCGAGAGCGAAAAAAAGTTAGAGAGAGAGAGACAGACAGACACACAGACACACAGACACACAGACACACAGACAAACAGACGCACAGACACACGCACACACAGACACACACACACATACACACACAGACACACACAGACACACACACACACACACAAACACACACACACACACACACACACACAAACACACAAAGGGGGGGTGGAGGAAGTTCTGAATGCAAAAGGGACCGGTATTGGGTCGTCTCACTTCACTATGAGAACCACTTAACCATATATCAGCCCTGACAACACCCTCCCATATACAGAAACACTGGTTGATCTGAAACAACAAAACTACTCGTGGCTGTCGTATCTATTCATTTTGTTTCCCTTTTCTTTGGTTTTATTTTGTTCTGTGTTTTTGTTGGGTGTATTTCAACCATGTCTGTCATTCTGGTTGTTTGTGTGTTGTTCCAGTCTTCATTTTTTTTAATGTTTTCTAATTCCTGTTTCTATTCTTCGTGTTTAGACTTTTTTTTTACCGAAGATTGAAAACGATAGCGAGCACTTCACAAAGACAAAGAAACTTGAACCCATTTTCCTTTGTCCTGTTCAACAAAGCTCGAGAAACTGCCAAGCGATACAAAGCGAGCTGTGAAACTGAAAGAGGCAGAGAAAGAATAAAAGGAAGAAAGAAAGAATAAACACGGAAAGCAATGGTGAAAGAATGATGAAAAGATGGAAGAAAAAGAATAGATAAAATGAGTGACAGAATGAAATAAAAAAAACAACACAAACAATCGAACAAATGGGATAAAGGAAGGATGAAAATAAAGGGTAGAACGAAAGGAAAAGAGAAAAAGAAGAAGAGGAGGAGGAGGAGAGATGCAGGTGGAGGAAGAGTAGTATAAAAAAAAGAGAAGAAAATGAAGAAAAAAAAAACAAGAAAAAAAACAAAGAAACAAAGAAGAAGGCGGGAGGGGGAGGGGGAGGGGGAGGGAGAGGAGGAAAGTAATTAAGAATAGAAAAAAGGACCTCCCCCCCCCCCCAAAAAAAAAACAAAAAACAAAATGAACAAATGGAAGAAAAACAAATTGGCAGTACATGAAGGCGAAACTCAGGACAAAAAGATTACAAAAATGGAACAATAATAAAATAAACAAAACAAAAAAAGAGGAAAACAAACAAACAAACACACGATACAGAAAAAAACGAGAAAAAAATACTGTAGAGGAACGCAAAACAAAAACAAAAATAAAACGAAAAAAACTGATGGAACTAATGGAAGGAAGGAACGTAAGAAGAAAAGACAATACAGAAGGAGAGAAAAGCATAAAATGAAGAAAAACAGAATGATGAAGAATGAAATTAAAATAAAAAGAGGGGACGGGAGAGAGAAAACAGAACAAGACAAAATAGACATTGAATAGAGAAGGAAGGCAAAGAATAAATATGAACAAAGACGAAGAAAAAAAACGGAAAGATAAAAGACTATAAAAAAAGAGAAGTAACTGAAAGACACTTACAAACAGTAGACACAGACACAGACAGACACACACACACACACACACACACACACACACACACACACACACACACACACACACACACACACACACACGCACACACACACATACACACACAAAAATACAGACACAAACACGAACAAACACACAACACACACATTCAAACACACACACACACACACACATAAATTTACACACAAACACAAACACACGCACAAACGCACACACAAACACACACACAAACACACACACACACACGCACGCACACGCACACACACACACACACACACGCACACACACAAGCATAGACACACAAACACAAACAAACACACAAACACACACACACTCAAACAGACACATAAATTCACACACAAACACACACACACACACACAAACGCACACACAAGCACACAAATACACACACACACATAAACACATACACACAGAAATGTATACACACACAAACGCACAAGCAAACGCTCAAACCCACACACACACACACACACACACATACACACACACACACACACACACACACACAAACACGCGCACACCCACAAACACACACACACACACACAAACACACACACACATAAACACACACAAACACACAAACAAAAACACACACACGCATGCTCGCGCGCGCATGCACTACACACTGAGAAGAAGAAACCAGAGAGCAGACAGCAAAGATTTAACAACAACAAAAAACACCTACAACAACAACAACAAAAAACACCTACAACAACAACAACAAAAAAGACCAAATTTTGCAAAGTCAAACCTACAATCAAACTGTATTCAGTTTCGAAATGGACACTACTTTCACTTAGAGTAAACGTTCAAGAGAAGAAGGCACCAAACAATGTTTAAGAAATGAAGGTAAAGACGATTGAAAAGAAGTGGTACGGGAGTATTCACGATTACTTTTGAAAGAAAATAAAGTCAGAGCGAAAGAAAGCGAGTGGGTGATAAAGGCAGACAAAGTGAGTGAGAGAAATAGATATACGACGAG
>JAPXFY010000029.1:36898198-36913198 GCA_030674185.1 Monoplex corrugatus
ATTTATGCAGGCGAGATGGTCTGAGAAGAATGTTGAGAGTTCCATGGAGAGCAAAGAAAACAAACGAGGCAGTCTTGATGGAGGCAGACACAAGTAGATCACTCATAAGGAAGATTAGGAAAAGACAGGCAACATTTATAGGCCATTTTATGAGGAAGGGGGATTGGAGCACCTGGTCACAACGGGAAAGCTGGAGGGAAAGAGAGCACCAGGTAGACCCAGGGAGAAAATGCTAGGGCGGACTTGCAGAGTGGCTGGGGACGAGGAAGGTGGGGGAGATGCTAGGGGCAAGGAGATAGAGACAGATGGAAGTCCATGATCGTCAACGCCATGCGCAGGGCACCTGATGATGATGATGAATGGACAACTGACTGTAATTCTTCATCAATCTGATCAGTCAAACACACCACACACACACACACACACACAACACACACACACACACACACAACACATACACATACCACTACACACACACACACACACACACACATCACACATCAAACAACACCAACCCACCACACTACACCACACTACACACACCCCACACATACACTCACACATACCACCACACACCACCACACACACATACACATACACACTCACACCACACACCACCACACACCACACACACACACACACACACGGGGGGGGGGATGGTAGAAGGGAGCAGGGAGAGATAATTGGCTTCTACTGAGAGTTGACGTGCTATGAGCTCATTTAGAAGACTACGAAACTCATAGTCCAGTCTCAACCATTTTACGGATGACGCGTCATTTAAGAGCGCTGTACAAATTGCCTGAACAGCACTTGCTAGGATCTGTCTCATGGGTCCGGTTGACATTAGGGTACAGTGCGGAATTAACCGTAGAGTGCAGGCCTGTCACGCAGTCTCTGTCCTAGACAGAACTCTATAGCATGTATCATGATCATTATCCCAATTTTATCATGAAACTATCATTCATCAAAAGCATTAAGAAAATCGCCCCAGACACTCTGGTCCTTCGCATCTTGATCTTGTGGTGATCTCAGTTTTGGTTTTCTCTTCCTCTTCAAAGATGACGTCTTTGACGGTCGTTCATAAAGGGATACAGGGAGGGGTCAGGGGAGGGAATGAAAGAAGAAGTTGTCGTTTAAGGGGGCAGACCTACCCAGATTTGGGTACCAAGATTGTGATGTTCAGTGTTTCAGTTCTAATTAACCAATCACCATGATATTTGGCAAGAAGATACATCAGACAGTATTCTTTGGAACAAAGTCTAGGCAGTCAGTAAATTAGCAATGGCACGTTCGAAACGTGGCTTTTCGTTGATAACGTCTTCATTGGAAAAGACAGTATCATTGCAATTGGCACTGTCATTGTCATTGTCTCTCCCGCTTCTCCTTGTGTTTGTCTGTCTGTCTGTTTTGTCTCTCTCCCCTCTTCTCTCTCCTCTCCTCTCTCTCTCTATCTGAGTTTCTGTCTCTGTCTCTGTCTGTCTGTCTGTCTGTCTGTCTGTCTCTCTCTCTCTCTCTTCCTCTCCCTCTCTCTCCCCCCTCTCCCTCCCTCTCTCTTAACAAACAGTGCCCTTGGTAAGTTGGATCAGAACAGGCTCCATCGATTTCCACCTTGCGATAGTGCAGGGTCTCTTCATGTGGGTGGCCTCGTGGCGGCTTGACATCACTATGTAAGTCATCGGTGCTTGGACTGAATGAACCTGGGATCGGTGGATTGATAAAGAACCGGACGGACTGAGCGACAATTAGAATCAATGTCTATGAAGCGACGCAGAGAATAAGGCAGCATTATTAAGGAGGGAAAATGCAGTCAGAAGGAAACAAAAACAACACAAACAATGCAAAGACAAACAAGCAACAAAAAAAAAATCAGACACGACAGTATATACATCATATCGAACGCAGACAGAAAACAAACAGGATGTACATGTGGACTCTAATAGGACAGTGCAGGACCAGCCAGGTCTACTAGAGGAGACAGGGGGTTTACAAGGCTCGACACAGACATGACTGAAATAAGTCAAGAAAAACACTGGTGATGAGTCAGAAACAAGATGGTCAAGCCATGCACATAATTCTCATTTACGTCAGCTTCGTCATTCATTCTATTTGTGCGATATTTACGTTTTCATTCCATCAATTTTCAATGGTTTTTTTTTTGTTTTTTTAGGATCATTGCACTTAGGGAGGTTACCTTTGTACTCACCATTTTTTTTTGGGGGGGGGGAGGAGGGTCCATTTTCTAAGCCATCATTAATGGCCACAGAAGCTGACATATTTTTGTTTTGTTTTTGTTTTTTGTTTGTTTTTTACAATGCTATGATGATGATAATCATGATGCTATGAAGTTCCACCTAGGACTGAGCTGCGTGACAGGGCTGTACGCTACGCTTACTATCATAATATATCCTGGCGTCAGCCAGGCCCGAGAGATACAGACACCTACGGTGCTGGCCAGAAAATCTGAGCAACACCCTGAATGATGCATCCGTGAAGTGGATGAGACTCGACTGTGTGGTCCCAGTCTTCCTAGTGAGCCCATAGCACGTCCGACTCTGGGTAGGAGCCGGTTAGAACCGAAAAATCCCACAATGATATAGTTTTGAAGGGACTAATGGGGACACGAACTCACAACCTTCCAGTCGGTAGTCCGTTGCGTTAACCACTACACCAATTTTTTTTCAAGGTTTGTATCCATGTGTTTGCCATTATCATTAAATATATTATCAAATTCGATTCAGATGGCCATGATACAATTATTTCTTTAACATTAACTGGGACCACACAAATCGAGTCTGATCCACTTTACAGATGCGTCATTGACAGTGTTTCTCAAATGTGCTGGCCTACACGACAGGTGTCTGTATCTGTCAGGCCTGGTTGGCACCAAGATATACATCATGTTTGCAAGCGTAGAGTACAGTCCTGTCACGTAGTTACTATCGTGGTTGGAACTCCATAGCACCATACTTATCATCCTCATCGCCATCATCATCATTATAGCATTGTAAAAAAAAAATTCCCCTTTTCTTTGGCCGTTAAGATTCCGTAGAAAATGGAACCAGAAAATTTTGAAACAAAAAACAAGCAAAAAAAAAACAAACAAAAAACTATGGCCTCATCTTTCACAGGTTAAGATATCGACCCCCTATACTTTGAGGAAACAAACAAACAAACAAATCAAAGAAAACAAAATATAAACAAACAAACAAATCAAAGAAAACAAAATATAAACAAACAAGAAAACCTTGTGTGGGTCGCTGAAAATCGAAACTACAACCCCTGCATTGTCAACAACATGGAGCTGTATCCAATCACACAGCATTTAGAATTCTCATTGGAAACAGTTCGTTCACACACACACACACACACACACACACACACACACACACACACACACACGCGCGCGCGCGCGCACACGCACACGCACACATACACACATATGCACACACACACATGCATACACACACATATAACACACATTAACAGTAACACACACAAGTACATGCACCCAAAACCAATCTCACAAATACATACACACGCACGCATGCACACGCACGCACACACACACACATACACAACACACACACACACGCACGCACACACACATACGCGCGCGCGCACACACACATACACACACACACACACACACACACACACACACACACACACACAAATAAACATTGAGAGACACATTGAAAAACACAATCGTAATAACAACATTTTTACACGCCTGGACAAGCACATATATACAAGTATAGATACTCTCTCTCTCTCTCTCTCTCTCTCTCTCTCTCTCTCTCTCTGTCTCTCTGTCTGTCTCTCTTTCTCTCTGTCGCATACACACACACAGACACACAGACACACAGACGCGCACACACACACACACACACACTCACATACACGCACACATACGCGCGCTCGGGGGCTCACACATGCACAAACACACATACACATACGCACATCCCCAACCTCTCGTTCTCTCTCTCTCTCTCTCTCTCTCTCTCTCACACACACACACACACACACACACAGACACATACAGACACACACCATACACACACAGACACACACACATACACACACACACAGACACACACACACACACACACACAAAATATGCATATGTACACACACACACACATATATATGTATGTATACAATACATATATGTATATATAGGTGACACGAATCAACAGTCTCTTTCTAAAAGATATAGTTAAAAACAGCCAGACACGATAGTACATGTATAGTATCAAACGCAGACAACGACAATGGCTATCAGAGGAATAAAAATCATACCGACTGTGACAGACACTGAGCACAAAGTAAACAAAGCTGACGGAAATCCAATAGGAAACAGTCAAAAAAAAACGACAGTAAGTAAACAGTACGATAGAAACTAGACAAGGAAACAGGAGAGAAGTGACAGATGTTTACCGAAGACGAATTTATGCATCGCAGACGTAGACATTTCCAAAAAAACCAGAGTGTACTGATTATAGCAGAGAGTGGATATGTAGGACAGTGACTGCAACGGGTCCTGCAAATTAACCCCCAAACAAACTGCACGTGCTTCGAGTTCCATCGACACACAGTCTCTGTCTCCTGGGTACCATGCCCAAGACTACAATGGACACAGTCTCTATCTTCTGGTTGTCTTGAATGATATACAATAGACATACCCTCTTATCTCCTGGCTGCCTTGACTAATATGCGATGGACACAGTCTCTGTCTTCATGGCTGTCTTGACTAATATACAAAGGACATAGTCTCTGTCTTCATGGTTGTTTTGACTAATATACATTGGACACAGTCTCTGTCTTCTAGTTATCTTGCAAAACATGTGATGGACACAAGTCTCTGTCTTCGTGGCTGTCTTGACTAATATACGAAGGACATAGTCTCTGTCTTCATGGTTGTTTTGACTAACATACATGTACATTGGACACAGTCTTTGTCTTCTGGTTATCTTGCAAAACATGTGATGGACACAGTCTCTGTCTCCTGACTGTTTTGCCAACTATTCAATGGTCATATTCTCCAGATTGTTTTGACGAACATAATGGATACAGCCTCTGTGTTCATGGTTGTCTTGACTAAAATGCAGTGGACACAGTCTTCATGTTTGTCTTGCATATATTACAATAATCAAAGTCGCTGTCTTCATGATTGTCTTGACTAACACACAATAGACACAATCTCTGTCTTCATGGTTGTTTTGTCTAACTTACAATGGACAGTCTCTGTCTTCATGGTTGTCTTGACTAACACACAATAGACACAGTCTCTGTCTTCATGGTTGTCTTGTCTAACTTACAATGGACAGTCTCTGTATTCTGGTTGTCTTGACTAATACACAATAGACACAGTCTCTGTTTCGTTCTTTCTACAGCCAACTCGGAAGACACGGCAAAGCTTCTTCGTCTTTACTCGTCGCTCTCTGATTCTCAACTAACTACAGTATATATACATATCACAGTGAACAGCAATCAGTTATCTCTTAAACGAATATCATGCCGTGCTGTTACCCGCACGCTGTTTACTGTTAACACACGTCACATCTCCCTTTCTTTAAGGAAACAAAATCAATCATTTTTCCTATCTTTCAGTCCATACGAAATAAATGTGTTTCCTACCTTTATCACAACATTAACTTAACAAACACTCATTCTTTCTCTCACGCACAGGGCCCAATCATTCATTCACCTCATTTTATCTCGGATCATTATACTATCCATCATCATCATCATGTCCATATTTCGCAATGCTTTCAGTTTATCTGATTGTGGTAGAGTCTTCAGTTTCATTCATATTTCAGGAAATCTGGCCTTTTGCTTTGTCTTCCAGATCTTGTTTTGTAAGGAGAACTAACTGGTTCGGGTTGTCCTGTCCTTGTTTGTTTGATAACTTCATCTGGCTCCTTGATGCTGGTTGTCTCAGACATTTTGATGACTGGTGACTGATCAGATGAGTTCTCACGGACAGACGATGCTGGCGTCCTGACATCTGTTCCAGTTCCAGTTTTCTTGTTGTCTTCCAGCATCTGTTTTGATGGAATGATGATTTACTGTTGCTTGCCTGATGTGTCGCTTTCCTGATGTCTTCCAGAAATCATCCTTCTCTGGATAAATCGTTGAGGGTTGATTGTCTGCTGAAGCTCCGTTTCTGTTGTGTCTCGTAGCTGACGACGATTCCTTCTGTACTGACGTCCGTCCTCTGTGCGAATGTTGTATGACCGGATGTTCATCTGTTGGTCTACTTTGGCGCTGATCCACTTTTTGGATCCTGGAGGTTGGAATTTCACAATCTGTCCCGGACTCAGTTCTGTCAGCTCTACTGCGCTTCTGTTGTAATAGTGCGCTTGTTTCAGTTTCCTTTTCTCAAGTTCTTTCTTGATTGGTACAACTGTAGGTTGGAGTAATGTCTTTGACGTCGGCACTTGTGTTCGTGTTCTTCTGTCGAACAGTCTCTGAGCAGGCGAACTGTTTACAGTCTCTGTCGGGATGTTTCTCAGCTCAAGTAAAGCGAGGAAGGGATCTTGATTGTTGTGTTCTGCTTTCTTCATGCACGTCTTTGCAGCCTTCACCGCGCTCTCTGCTTTTCCATGGACTGAGGGTAGTGTGGTGAGCTTGTTACGTGTTCAAACCCATGTTTTTCTGAACTTTCCAAACTGGTTTGATGTGAATTGAGTTCCACAGTCTGTTGTCAGGCGTTCTGGTATTCCGTATCTTGCCAAGTGTCTCTTCAGACAGATGATGACCTCTTTGGATTCTCTTGTTTGTAACCGATCAATCTCAAAGAAATCAGAGTAGTGATCGACCATGAGCAGGTATTCATTGCCATTATGTTCAAAGATGTCACAAGCGATATGTTGCCATGGCAGGTCAGGGATCTCTGTACTGATAAGTGGTTCCTTCTGCTGACCACGTTGGTATGTGTTACAGGCGCTGCATGTTTTGACAAAATCTTCAATGTCCATGTTCATCCTGGGCCAGTAGACTACCTCACGTGCTCTTCTTATGCAGCTCTGAATTCCTGAGTGGCTTGCATGAAGTTTCTCAAGAATGTCTGCTCTTTCGCTTTCAGGTACAATTACTCTGTGGCTTTTGAAGACAAGTCCGTTGTGGACTGACAGTTCCTCCCTGAAAGGAAAGTATTCTTGTAACTGTAATGAAAGTTGTTGTTTCTCCTCTGGCCAGCCTTGTAGAATGACAGCTTTCAGGGTTTTCATGGTTGCATCTTCCTGGGTTGCTTGCTGCAGACTGTTCAGTCTCTCTTGGCTGATGGCCAGTTTTTGTAACGAGTCTGTTTTCTCCAGGTCTGTGAGGAAAACGGCTTCCTTGTGGGTGACTTGCTGTTCCGCTTTTCCACAGACTGCTCTGCTGAGGGTGTCAGCCAGGTGCATCTCAGATCCACGCTTGTATACTACCGTGTACCTGAACTTCTGAGTTCTGAGTAGCATCCTCTGAATCCTCTTAGGTGCTGAGAGCAGGCTCTTCTTGTGAATGGTCTCTAGTGGTTTGTGGTCGGTCTCCACCAGGATGTCTCTTCCATAGACGTATCTCTCAAACCTTTCCAGACCGAAAAGTATTGCCAACATCTCTTTTTCTATTTGAGCATAGCTTTTTTCTGTCTCGGTCAAGGCTCGTGATGCGTACTGAATCGGTTGACCATCCTGCATGAGACAAGCTCCAAGTCCAAACTGTGAAGCATCACTCTGAAGGGTGGTTGTACGCTTTCCTGAAGAGTCAAAGTAGCGAAGTACCGGTGGCTCAGAGAGTATCTTCTTCACTTTCTTCAGGGTTTCTCCGTGTACGTCTTCATCCCATCTGAAGTGGACGTCTTTTTTGACCAGTTCTCTGAGTGGTGCTACTGCCTCAGACAGGTTTGGTGCAAATTTCTGAAGATATCCGTCTACACCGAGTAGTCTCTGCACAGCTGCTTTGTCTTCTGGCACTGGGAGTTGTTGGACAGCGTCCAATTTCTTTGGGTCGGCGTTCAAGCCTTCTCTTGAGAAGATGTGTCCCAAATATGATATCTCTGTTCGTTTCATCTCAACCTTCTCCTTGTTGAGTTTGATTCCAGTCTCTTGGCATCGTTGTAGCAAACGGTTCAGGTTGGTATCATGAACTTGTGCTCCTGCTCGTCGGTTGGTCTTCTACCAAAAACAAAGATGTCATCATGAACCGCTACCACGCCTGGCAGTCCTGCCAGAGCGATGTCAATCCTCCTCTGGAATTCTACTGGTGCTGGTGAAATTCCAAAGGGCATTCGTTTCCATCGGTATTTGCCAAATGGCGTCTCAAATGTTGTCAGGTAGCTGCTGTCTTCGTCTAGTTCAACGTGCCAAAACCCGTTTTTCGCGTCCAGGTGTGTGAAGTATTTTGCATCTTTGAGGAGAGGCAGTACGTCATCAATGGTTGGCATGGGGTACTCGTTTCTCCTGAGGGCTTTGTTCAGTGGCTTGGGGTCGATGCACAGCCTGACTTTCCCATTGCTCTTTGTTGTTACGACCAAACTGCTTATCCACTCCGTTGGCGTATCTACTTTAGTGACCACGTTCAGTTTTTTCAACCTCTTCAGCTCGTCCTTCACTTTCTCTTGCACTGCTATCGGCCACTTTCGGCAAGGCATCTTCATTGGAGCAATACTGGGGTCTGTTTCTAGGTGTAATTTCCCTTCTAGTTTTCCTTCACCTTCAAAGACATCGTTGTACTTTGTGAGCATATCTTTTGCATTTTCCTCTTCTTTCTGATTCGCCGCTATCGTTGCAATGTTCTCTTCATTGATCGTCAACAATTGCATGTGCTGTACAGCTTTCAGTCCCAGTACTGGCTTACAGTCCGTTTTGGTGATCGCGAAGTTGACTTTGTATTTCCTTCTGTTCTTGGGGTTTTTCACTCGCAGCACTATCTCCCCACAGGCTTCATTTCTGTTCCGTTGAACATCTCCAGCTTCTTCTTAGTCTCTTGCAGGTCAGACTTTCTTTCATCTCCTGTGACTTCTCTGTACAGGCTCTCAGACATCACGTTTGTTGTTGCACCTGTGTCAAGAAGAAATGTTACCGGCATCTCATTTATCAGCATTTTTGCTCGTATGTTTCTCTCCTTTTTTCTGGTTTTGTCTTCGATCCCGAGGATTTCATTATCGCTTTCAGTGTCAGTCTCTTCTTCTTCGAAGTGCCGAACTCTTGTTTTCTTTTGATTTTTCTTGGGTGTTCTGCAGCATGAAGCAAAGTGATTATTTCCTCCACAAGCTTTGCATTTTCTTCCAAATGCTGGACATTTCTCTTTTGCTCTTGGGTGCTTTCCACCACAATATCCGCACTTCTCTCTGTACTCTGGTTTTTTGCTATACTGCTTTGCTGTCTTCTTTTCTTTGAAAGCTTGGACTTCCTGCGTGTCCTGCATTTTTCTCATCATTTGGACGGTTTGATGTTGACTTGATTCATGCGCTCTGCACATATCAATACATGCAGTCAATATCAGCTATCGCACTTCCAGTAATTTTGATCGCAGAGTCTCGTCATGTACACCCAGTACGATTTGATCTCTCAACAGTCTATCTTCCAGTGTACCATAGTTACAGGTCTTGATCAGTCTCCGCAGTTCTGCTACAAACTGTTCGATAGATTCTCCTGCTGCTTGACGTCTGCAGTTGAATCTGAATGCTTCGTAAGTTTCATTGGTTGAACCCACACAGTATTCTTCGAATTTCTGGAGAACAGTGTCAATGTCATATCTTTCAGCTTCATTAGCAAATGCCAATCCTTCATAGATGTCCATAAAATCCAGCCCGATGCAAGAAAGAAAAACTGCTGTTCTGTATGTTGAGTCTTCTGTCTGTGTTGTCACAATTTCATAGCTGTCCCAAAGCCTCTTGAATTTCTTCCAGCTGCTCTGCAGGTTTCCTCTATTCACATCAAGTTTAGGAGGCAAGGGAATCTTGGCATGTCGTCGACTGGCTCTTCTCTTCTTCTTGTTCATCTTCCATGGTTGAACTTTTTAGTCTTCAATATTCTGGATTTTTGTTAGAGTTCGTAATCCCACTTCTGACACCATGTTTCGTTCTTTCTACAGCCAACTCGGAAGACAGGGCAATGCTTCTTCGTCTTTACTCGTCGCTCTCTAATTCTCAACTAACTACAGTATATATACATATCACAGTGAACAGCAATCAGTTATCACTTAAACGAATATCATGCCGTGCTGTTACCCGCACGCTGTTTACTGTTAACACACGTCACAGTCTCTGTCTTCATGGTTGTCTTGTCTAACACACAATAGACACAGTCTCTGTCTTCATGGTTGTCTTGTCTAACACACAATAGACACAGTCTCTGTCTTCTGGTTGTCTTGACTAACACACAATAGACACAGTCTCTGTCTTCATGGTTGTCTTGACTAACACACAATAGACACAGTCTCTGTCTTCATGGTTGTCTTGTCTAACACACAATAGACACAGTCTCTGTCTTCTGGTTGTCTTGACTAACACACAATAGACACAGTCTCTGTCTTCATGGTTGTCTTGTCTAACACACAATAGACACAGTCTCTGTCTTCTGGTTGTCTTGACTAACACACAATAGACACAGTCTCTGTCTTCATGGTTGTCTTGTCTAACACACAATAGACACAGTCTCTGTCTTCATGGTTGTCTTGACTAATACACAATAGACACAGTCTCTGTCTTCATGGTTGTCTTGTCTAACACACAATAGACACAGTCTCTGTCTTCTGGTTGTCTTGTCTAACACACAATAGACACAGTCTCTGTCTTCTGGTTGTCTTGACTAACACACAATAGACACAGTCTCTGTCTTCATGGTTGTCTTGACTAACACACAATAGACACAGTCTCTGTCTTCATGGTTGTCTTGTCTAACACACAATAGACACAGTCTCTGTCTTCATGGTTGTCTTGACTAATACACAATAGACACAGTCTCTGTCTTCATGGTTGTCTTGTCTAACACACAATAGACACAGTCTCTGTCTTCATGGTTGTCTTGTATAACACACAATAGACACAGTCTCTGTCTTCATGGTTGTCTTGACTAATACACAATAGACACAGTCTCTGTCTTCATGGTTGTCTTGTCTAACACACAATGGACACAGTCTCTGTCTTCATGGTTGTCTTGACTAACCTACAATGGACACAGTCTCTGTCTTCATGGTTGTCTTGACTAACCTACAATGGACACAGTCTATGTCTTCATGGTTGTCTTGACTAAACTACAATGGACACAGTCTATGTCTTCATGGTTGTCTTGACTAACCTACAATGGACACAGTCTCTGTCTTCATGGTTGTCTTGACTAACCTACAATGGACACAGTCTATGTCTTCATGGTTGTCTTGACTAACCTACAATGGACACAGTCTATGTCTTCATGGTTGTCTTGACTAACCTACAATGGACACAGTCTATGTCTTCATGGCTGTCTTGACTAACCTACAATGGACACAGTCTCTGTCTTCATGGTTGTCTTGACTAACCTACAATGGAGACAGTCTCTGTCTTCATGGTTATCTTGACTAACCTACAATGGAGACAGTCTCTGTCTTCATGGTTGTCTTGACTAACCTACAATGGAGACAGTCTCTGTCTTCATGGTTGTCTTGACTAACCTACAATGGAGACAGTCTCTGTCTTCATGTTTGTCTTGACTAACCTACAATGGACACAGTCTCTGTCTTCGTGTTTGTCTTGACTAACCTACAATGGACACAGTCTCTGTCTTCGTGTTTGTCTTGACTAATCTACAATGGACACAGTCTCTGTCTTCGTGTTTGTCTTGACTAACCTACAATGGACACAGTCTCTGTCTTCGTGTTTGTCTTGACTAACCTACAATGGACACAGTCTCTGTCTTCGTGTTTGTCTTGACTAACCTACAATGGACACAGTCTCTGTCTTCGTGTTTGTCTTGACTAACCTACAATGGACACAGTCTCTGTCTTCATGGTTGTCTTGACTAATATACAATGGACACAGTCTCTGTCTTCATGGTTGTCTTGACTAATATACAATGGAGACAGTCTGTCTTCGTGTTTGTCTTGTCTAACCTACAATGGACACAGTCTGTCTTCGTGTTTGTCTTGACTAATCTACAATGGACACAGTCTGTCTTCGTGTTTGTCTTGACTAACCTACAATGGACACAGTCTGTCTTCGTGTTTGTCTTGTCTAACCTACAATGTACACAGTCTGTCTTCGTGTTTGTCTTGTCTAACCTACAATGGACACAGTCTGTCTTCGTGTTTGTCTTGTCTAACATACAATGGACACAGTCTGTCTTCGTGTTTGTCTTGTCTAACCTACAATGGAGACAGTCTCTGTTTTCATGGTTGTCTTGACTAACCTACAATGGACACAGTCTGTCTTCGTGTTTGTCTTGTCTAACATACAATGGACATAATGTCCTGGTTGTCTTGTCTAACATACATTGGACATAATGTCCTGGTTGTCTTGTCTAACATACAATGGACACAATGTCCTGGTTGTCTTGTCTAAAATACAATGGACATAATGTCCTGGTTGTCTTGTCTAACATACAATGGACATAATGTCCTGGTTGTCTTGTCTAACATACAATGGATATAATGTCCTGGTTGTCGTGTCTAACATACAATGGACATAATGTCCTGGTTGTCTTGTCTAACATACAATGGACATAATGTCCTGGTTGTCGTGTCTAACATACAATGGACATAATGTCCTGGTTGTGGTGTCTAACATACAAAGGACACAATGTTCTGGTTGTCTTGTCTAACATACAATGGACATAATGTTCTGGTTGTCTTGTCTAACATACAATGGACACAATGTCCTGGTTGTCGTGTCTAACATACAATGGACATAATGTCCTGGTTGTCTTATCTAACATACAATGGACACAATGTCCTGGTTGTCTTGTCTAACATACATTGGACATAATGTCCTGGTTGTCTTGTCTAACATACAATGGACACAGTGTCCTGGTTGTCTTGTCTAAAATACAATGGACATAATGTTTGGTTGTCTTGTCTAACATACATTGGACACAGTGTCCTGGTTGTCTTGTCTAACATACATTGGACATAATGTCCTGGTTGTCTTGTCTAACATACAATGGACACAATGTCCTGGTTGTCTTGTCTAACATACAATGGACACAATGTCCTGGTTGTCTTGTCTAACGT
Organism: Monoplex corrugatus; assembly: GCA_030674185.1. NCBI lineage: Eukaryota > Metazoa > Mollusca > Gastropoda > Littorinimorpha > Ranellidae > Monoplex > Monoplex corrugatus. The sequence continues at coordinate 36,911,390 of JAPXFY010000029.1, forward strand.
ACATAGGACACAATGTCCTGGTTGTCTTGTCTAACATACAATGGACACAATACCCTGGTTGTCTTGTCTAACATACAATGGACACAATGTCCTGGTTGTCTTGTCTAACATACAATGGACACAATGTCCTTCCTGTCTTGTATAACATACAATGGACATAATGTCCTTCCTGTCTTGTCTAACATACAATGGACACAATGTCCTGGTTGTCTTGTCTAACATACAATGGACACAATGTCCTGGTTGTCTTGTCTAACGTACATAGGACACAATGTCCTGGTTGTCTTGTCTAACATACAACGGACACAGACGTTTGCTTGTCTTGCCAAACACACATTTACATTGGGCATAGACCTTGGTTGTCTTACCTAATATACACTGGGCACAGTGTCTGATGTCTTACCTAATATACATTGGGCACAGTGTCTGATGTCTTACCTAATATACATTGGGCACAGTGTCTGTTGTCTTACATTGGGCACAGTGTCTGTTGTCTTACCTTATATACACTGGGCACAGTGTCTGTTGTCTTACCTAATATACACTAGACACAATGACTGTTGTCTTACCTAATATACATTGGGCATAATGTCTGTTGTCTTACTAATATACATTGGGCACAATGCCTGTTGTCTTACCTAATATACATTGGGCACAATGTCTGTTGTCTTTCCTAATATACATTGGGCACAATGTCTGTTGTCTTACCTCATATACATTGGGCACATGTCTGATGTCTTACCTAATGTACATTGGGCACAATGTCTGTTGTCTTACCTAATATACATTGGGCACAATGTCTGTTGTCTTACCTAATGTACATTGGGCACAATGTCTGTTGTCTTACCTAATATACATTGGGCACAGTTCGTTCGTTCGTCCTTTGATTTAACGTCTTTTCACTATAAGTGATATTAGACGGCACTGTGTCCTGGTTTTCGTGCATAACATACAATGGACACAGACTTTTGCTTGTCTTGCCCAACACACATTTTACATTGGGCATAGTGTTGTCTTACCTAATAAATATACATTGGGCACAATATCTGTCGTCTTGCCTAAACACACTGGACGTAGATTCCCGATTGTCATGTCCAACATACACTTGACACAGTGTCCTGGTTTTCTTGTCTAATGTGTATTGGATACCATGTATCTGTTGTATTGCCTTGTCTTGGTTGTCTTGCTTAATATCCATTGGACACAGTGTCTCCGCTGTATTACCCAGTTGGATACCTTGTCTCTGTTATAATTCCTAAAATACGTGTACATTGGATGTTGCGTCTCTATTGTATTGCCTAATATACATTCGACACAGTGTCTTGGTTATCTTCCCTATCATTCATTAGACACACATTCCTGAATACCTTCCTTTACATACATTGGATATACACTTCTGGTTGTCCTGCCTTATATACTTTTGGTTGTCCTGCCTAATATGTATTCGACATATTGTCCTGCCTAATATGTATTCGACATATTGTCCTGCCTAATATGTATTCGACACATTGTCCTGCCTAATATGTATTCGACATATTGTCCTGCCTAATATGTATTCGACACATTGTCCTGCCTAATATGCATTCGACACATTCCCCATTTTAAAAGTTCAAACATCTATGTCTACAAGAAACAATCCAAAAACATTTTCCATCTTATGACATGATGGAGGGTGGTAGTGTTAACAGGAAGAGGTGAGAGGTGGGAGAGAACAGACATCCAGACACCCAATCTATTCCCCTCCCATCTATATGAAAGCATAGTAAAGCGATATTCACAAAATAAATCAATTAAATTTACTTTAGCAAT
>JAPXFY010000029.1:36918198-36935698 GCA_030674185.1 Monoplex corrugatus
ATCATTTATTCTCCATTCTTGTAATCTGTTGTGATCGTCTTGTTTCACGTTCGTTTCCAAGGAGCTTTATCTGATGTGAGTGCAACAGTTCCGGAACTCCAACGTCGTCATTAACCCTTGGACTCCCTTACCCTGTCTATCAGTATCCTGCGTTGCCAACCATGTTAGCTAAACAAAAATTCAACCCTTTGACTCCCTTCCCCTACCCACCAACTTCCTGCAGGAAGCTGGTAGGTAGGGGGAAGAGAGTCAAAGGGTTAAGTTTTTTGTAGTTGGTGGATAGGTTGCGGGAGTCAAACGGTTAAGGCTTCTGTGATAAAACGTATATCACGCTAACACACACAATTGAGTATCACTGCCTTGTTGCTAACTTTTCTTGTTTTGTGTGCATTATGAATGTTCCTTATTGTCGTCACTTGTGGTGAAGGGCGATATCAAATGTGACCTGTTCTTAGAGGCAGTGAGAAAAGTTGCACGAAACTGAACCAAGATGAAGCTTGAGAAAGTGTATAGTGATGGTCAGTCAGGGGAAATTTGAGATTTCTGTTGGAATTTGTTCTTTGGGCGTACTTTTAACTGTACGATAATAAATTTCACAGTCGAATTATTCACCCTCTCAACACATAATTTGCTGATAAAATTAAGTAATTAATGGAGAAGCTTTTTGCAATGTGTTCATAATATTACTGAAATTTAGCTTTTTTTTCAAAACACATGTCAAGCCAAATGTTTTGAAAATGGTTTTTGAAGTTTGTGCCAATTCACACTTCCAGTTGCTGCTCACATAATTCAAAATAACCTATCGAATACAGAAGAGAGCGTTTTATTAGCTCAGGCTAATGAATGATCACAAAGTTTCCTCTCTGCTTTCTCAAACAAGATTGTTTCACTTGCAGTATTCGTAATACTTTAAAACCATAACTTTTTACAGTTTGTCCAGAATTCCAGAGTCCCTGTTCTGATACAGTATTCGAAATAACCCAATAAAACATAAGAGATGTAGTCATAGTAATTGCAGGAAAACTAACAGTGATAGTGTTCAAAGTTTTCTACTCTGTTTTCTCAACACCAATTTTAAACGCATGTGTGAATATTCAAACAGTGACAACTCCTACAGGATATTGTTGTAAAAACGTCATTATTTATTATCCTTTTGCGAAAACTTTTGCATACCATTGTTTTTCTCCTTTTTTTTCAGTTGTAGGTCAGTTTGTTTTCTAATACACCTGATTTATATGATAAGTCAATTGTTTCTTGTTTATCTTATTATTTTTTTTTTTATCATTATCATAGTATAGTAGTGTTATTATTATTATTGTTGTTATTTTATCATTTTATTATATTAATTATCATTATTATCAGTTAGTTAAATAGTCAGTTACTTACTTACTTACTTTGTCAGTTAGGTTTTTTATCATTATAAGTAGTAAGTAGTAGAGTAGTTTAGCAGAAAACAAACTGTTCCATCAATGGACTTACTCTCAACCTGCATACCTGACCTGTGGTGTTCCACAAGGATCTGTCCTTGGCCCTGTTCTTTTCACTCTTTATACCTCCCCCTGTCCACCATCATCAACTCCCACTCTATAAAACACCACTTCTATGCTGATGACACCCAACTTCAAGACAGTGACTCACCTGATAATATACAGCGCCTGTTGACTCGCACCACTGAGTGTTACTCGGACATCAAGAACTGGATGACGTTCAACAAACTTCAGCTTAATGACGACAAGACAGAAGCTATCCTCATTGGCACCCGTCAGAAACTTTCTCAGCTGCCTCCTCTTTCTCTCCCATTATGTAACACATCAGTCCCAATTTCTGATTCAGCTAAAAACCTTGGTGTCTGCATTGACTCTACCCTCTCCATGAACAACTTTGTTTCTCAAACTGCCAGATCTTGCTACTATCACCTCCATCGTATAAGCCTGATCAGGAAGTATCTCTCTGTCGAAACAACTGCAAAACTCGTTCTCTCCTTCATAATGTCTCGCATTGACTATTGCAATTCACTCCTGTCTGGTCTTCCTGCCTCCACCATTCACATCCTACAGCGCATTCAAAACAATGCTGTACGCCTTGTACCCAAAAAGAAAAAAGCTGACCACATATCTCCTCTCCTGGCACAACCTCACTGGCTCCCTGTATCAAAGCGCATACAGTACAAACTAGACACCATGTGCTACAAAAGCCTCAATAACGCAGCCCCCGATTACCTGTCAAGCCTACTTGAGATCTATGTTCCCTCACGTACCCTCCGCTCTGCCTCCGATCCTCTGACTTTTCGCTTTCCACACGCTAAGCTCAATACCTATGGTCCACGAGCCTTCTCTGTTTCTGGTCCACTCTCCTGGAACAAACTTCCTCTCTCAGTCCATCAGCAACCTACTTTTGTCTCCTTCAATTCCGCTCTCAAAACTCACCTTTTCTCCTCTGCATAAAATCCTAACCTCACTCAACCCCCCTCTGCAGCCTGTCTCCGCTCGGAGGGAAATCACTTTGTTATAACATACAATTGTATATGATATGCTCTCTATAATTTTCCATTGCTTTTATTCTTGCTTTTATTGCTTTTATTCTTTCTCCCCATTTATAGCCATGCGTGTGTGTGTGTGTGTATGTGTGTGTGTGTGTGTGTGTGCGTGCGTGCGTACGTGCGTGCGTGCGTGCGTGCGTGCGTGTGTGTCTGTTTCAGCGCTTAGATTTAATTTTGTCGAGATTTTGCGCTATATAAATATTGTAATTATTATTATTATTATTAGTCGTAGTAGAAATAGTAGTAGTAGTAGTGTCATTATTATTATCGTTGTTATTTTATCATTTTTATTATTATTATTATCATTATTATCAGTTAGTTAAATAGTCAGTTACTTACTTACTTACTTACTTTGTCAGTTAGGTTTTTTATCATTATAAGTAGTAGTAGTAGTAGTAGTAGTAGTAGTAGTAGCAGTAGTAGTAGTAGAAGTAATCGTAGTAGAAGTAGTAGTAGTAGTAGTGTCATTATTATTATCGTTGTTATTTTATCATTTTTATTATTATTACTATTATTATTATTAAAAGTTATTTAAATGGTCAGTTACTTACTTACTTACTTACTTTGTCAGTTAGTTAGTTAGTTGGTTAGTGAGTTGGTTAGTTAGTTAGTTAGTTAGTTAGTTAGTTAGTTAGTTAGTTAGTTAGTTAGTTAGTTAGTTAGTTAGTTAATTCTTGCTTTTCACTTTTTTTCGTTAGAAATGAAACAAAGCTAAAAATTCAAACGGTATAGATGAAAATTAGCTGCAAAGAAGACAACATTCGTATTCGCCACTGAAGGAAAATAGAAAAGCATAGCATGTGGAGAAATCAAAGAGATGAAAAAAAAGGAAAAAAAACCAAGAATACAATGAAGCAGAAATACAATCAATCAGTCATCGTCAGATTAACGCATATTGTGCTGATAAGAAATTACCAGGTAATTCCTGATAACCGAAAATATGATTTAAATTATAAGTATATTAAAATGGAAAATCATTAGACAAGTAATCCTTTTGACTAAGTGTTTAAAAGAGAGAAAAAAGAGAACAAAGAGAAGAAAAGAAAAAAAAAAGTTGGAGAAGAAATATATAATAATAATAATAATAATAATATAATAATGTTTATTTATATAGCGCATATTCCATGCAAACATGCTCACCAGCGCTTTACATTTCGCAAAACAAAAAATGTTCACAACTACGTATACATGAGAAAACAACCACCATCAAAGCTACACAAGTAAGAAGATACATCAAAAACCACAGAATATTCAAGTTCAAACACTGACTTACGCAATGAAACAACAACAGACCTTCGTAATAATAATAATAATAATAATAATGAGCATTTATATAGCGCACAGTCCAAAAAATTGCTTCTGGCGCTTTAACAAGTACACACACACACACACACAGACACACACACACACACACACAACACACACACACACGCACGCACGCACGCGCGCGCGCGCACGCACACACACACACAAACACACACACACAAATACACGATCGCAGGTTTCAATATCATAAGCATAAAGAAGAAGCATCACGAAGAGGAGAAGTCAGCACGAAACAGATGTGTTTTGAGTGAGTTTTGAAAGAGGTAATAGACTCTGCGTGCTGAGAGGAGTTGGTAGGGTATTCACGTAGTGGGAGCCTGGTAAGAGAAAGATCGTTGGCCAAAGTTTTTGTCCAAATATATGGAGACTGATAGAGAAAAAAGAGATGTGTATGTAGATTTAGACAAAAAGAATAAAAAAGTAGGCGAAGAACAAGAAAGAAAACCAACCCAATGACTGACTTCATGCTCGCGATATCTTGTAATCATTTCATTGTATTGTTTTAGGAGAGTCTGCCCAATATGACCGCAACAGTTAGAAACATGCAATGTTGTCATTATGGTGCCTGTGCTAGCACATTTGTGACGCTCACACATAACGGAGTATCCTGCTTGTTTGATGATTGTCCTTCTTTTTGTGTGTATGATGCATGTTGTTGTTGTTGGTATTTGTGATTATGAACGGTATCGTATATGACTCGTTCTCATAAATGGTGACATAAGTTACAGTTTCAGTTTCTCAAGACGACGTCTCCGCGCCCGGAACTAATTCCATGATTATGCACTAACGTCACAGGTGCCAATGTGTATGGCGATCATGACACAAGCTTAAGCCTGCACATAAATCCATGAGCTGGCCAGGTCCTGAGGCCCTACCTAGACTATGTTTTACCTAGTCTATATTTCATTCTGATGTTTTATCAGCCTACCACTTGAATAATCTTGGTTACATGTAAATGACATGTGTATCTGTGTATCTTACCTTCAAAAAAGGAACATATATATAAAGTAAACAAAAAAAATAATAGTTAAAGGTCTGAATCAAAACGCAACTAGCCATTCTGTATAAACTTGTCTCACATGACAGAACCCCCCCCCCCCCCCAGTCAATGTCCAAATGCTCAGCTGTCTATCGTGGTGAAATAAGTCAAATGGGAGTGGACTGAGATATTGCCCCAGCAAGTTGGTTAAGATGTTTCAAGGTGAAATTGAGATTTTAGTTATAACTTGTTCTTGGGTTTTTCTTTACGTATACAATAGGTTTCACAATGAAATACACCTTAAACAAAGCAACGAAATTAAATCATTATTGCGATGTTACTAAGAAATGCTTTGATGAAATTACATGTACCTTAACATTGGCACATGAAAAAAAGAAAATGACTGCTGGGAGTTGCATTATTAAGAAGATTAAATGTGCATGATTATCCTTGGCCCCAAACGTTTATAGACCTAAAACATTCCTGTTTTAAAGCGTACGATATCTGCATATAAATGCTGAACAAAAAAAAAAAGAAACTTTACTAAGGAAACATTGACAGTGAGTAATCTCTTACTTTATCTTTCATTTTCTGACAAAAAGGATTGTGTTCATGTGACATTGCAGTTGGCCTCCATTACACAGTTCGTGTTATTGACATTATTTGTATATCACTGAAAAACAAAGGTGGCATTTTAATGTGACGATTCTTCTGATACCTCAAATAATTGACTGTGAGAATGGGTCACGAATTATTGCTTGCATAACTTTTCTTTCGTTAATGTTTCTTTAGATGCATAAGTGTTTATTTTATGATATATACAAATTCTTATCTGATGTTTCGTATATGTTTTGTTTAGTAAAAATTAAATCATGTATCTGTTTTTCAGCAGTAGATGCATAAGCGCATAGAACAATGCACATATGAGCTATTAGTTTAGACGAGGAAGAAAAACAAATGTACTGGAAAATAAAAGAAGAAAAGAAAAAGAAACTGGTCATTGAAAGAAGAACATGAACAAGCAGAGATCAAACAGAAGGAAGAGGAAGAAAAAAAGGAAGAAGATAAAGAAAAAAAGGTAGAAAGACCAGAAGAAGGAGAAGAAGGGAAAAAAGGAAATGGGGACGGACAGGGCGAGGCAAAGAAGAAGAAAAAGAAACGTGCAAGAAGGGAAGATGAGGGGAAAAAAAGCTGCAAAGGAAAAAATATAATGAAAGAGAGATCATCCCAGTGATTGACTTTCCATCCATGCAATTTCTTCTGGTGATCTTGTTCTACCGTTTCAAGGGAGTTTACCCGATGTAAAAGCAAAAGTTAAAAAGTTGCAGAGGTCCAATGACGTCATAAAGGTAACCAGGTTATACAAGGACACGTCAAACGCTCACATACAACTGGCTAGCCTGCCTTGTGGATGATTTTCTTTTTTTCGTGTCGGTATTTATACTCACGAGCAATATCAAAATGAGACCTGTTCTCATACACAGTGATATAATTCGCACGACACTGAACCAAGAGAAAGACCTAGGGTACAGCTACGAGTAAAAAATATACAATGAAATCTTCCGATTTTGTTGGGATTTATTCTATGGGATTTATTTTTAATTCTAAGGATAAGTTTCAAAGTCGAAATGTCCTACACCGTATGCAATAGACTTAAGTATTAAGGATGACACACCTTGTCTATGCTGTCATGAAATTACCCGAAACAAGCAGTTTTCACACCCCAACACGAAACCAATACCCAATCAACAACCCAACAATATATACATCGAAGTTTATGACACAACTTCAGAGTACTGCACGGTGTAAGGTAAAATAACGACCCAATCAGAATGGACAGGACAGGACAGCAATCATAGGGCTCTCTAAGGGAAACCTGAAAAGTACAAAATAATCTCAAACTTTCTCCTCAGATTTCTCAAAAGAATGATTGCTAACATGTATCATATCAGTTTCCATTTTCTTTTTAGTTTCTCAAGATGACGTCTCCGTGCTTGGAATGGATTCCATATGCACTAACGTCACAAGTGCCATAACATGTGATATTTCGACTGGCCACAAAACCCAACAGGTTTCGTCTACAAGATATCAGCAATACAAGATTCATCATCATCAGGTGCCTTGCCGCATGACGTTGGCAATCATGGACTTCCATCTGTCTCTATCTCTTGTTACCTCAAGCATATAAGATTAAGAAGGAAAATCCATGCCCTTCAAATTGTATCCACAACATGATATCTGCAAACATGGTCATCATTATTTCTCTGTGAGAACAAGTTGATAAGTTTTGCATAGCCTTTGTTTCAGAATTGTTTGGCCATGGATATGTCAGTGTTGTTCTTCCAATGCATACTTTTATCTATTTATTGGTGTTTCACGTGCTCCTGCTCTTTCTTTTATAAGTAAAAATTAGACAAAGCCAATTTTTTGAACGATGGAGATGTTGACAAATACAATTTCCATTGCAGAAGATCGGGGAGAAAATAAATGAAGAAGAAGAAAAATAAAGAGAAGTGGGGTTTGAAAGAACAACAATAAACACAAGCAGAAGAAAATCAGTTTCAATAATCATTTGTTATCAGATTAACTAATGCTGTGCCGACAAATCCATTAACTAGGGATTTCATGATAAATGAAAAGATGAAACAAAAACAAAAAGCCCCACAAAACAAAGCGAAACGGTAGAAACAAACAAACAAACAACAACAGTAAAAGAAGCATATTACAATTGTGTTTCGAAAAGAAAATAACAGACAAAACGAATCTTTTTTTTAAACAAATCTTTTAAAAGCAGAAGAAACAAGCAAATAAACAAACCAACAGAAAAAAAGAGAAGAGCAAGAAAGGAAAAGAGAAAGAAAAAAAAGAAGTGGAGGAAGAAAAAAGTGAAAAAAGAAAAAAGAAGAAGAAAAGAAGAAGAAAACAAGAACAAGAAGAACAAGAAGAACAAGAAGAAGAAGAAAAAGAAAAAAAGAGACAGAGAAGGAAAAGGAGAAGACGTAGAAGAAAAAGTAGACGAAAAAGAAAAGAAAAAGAAGAAGAAGAAGAGCAGGTGCAATAACAAAACCAAGAACAAGAACAACAAGAACAAGAAGAAAGGGTAAAAAAGAAAGAGAGAGAGAGGAAGAAAAAAAAGAAATACTGACTAAAAAAAAGGGACAAAAAGACGGAACAAAGTACACAAAACAGTGTAAAACCAGACACAACGAAATAAAGAATCAGCATTAAAGAACCTAGTATGATCAAATCAAGAATAAGAAAACCAATCGAGTAAGTAATCTCTTTCGATCATCTCGTTTCACCGTTCCAAGTTGGTTTATCCGTTGTGAATGCAACAGTTTCAGATGTTCAATGCCGTTATTAAGGAGGCTGAGCAAGACCATATGTGACGCTCACACACAACTGGATGGTGCGCCTTGTTGCTGACTTCTCTTCTTTGTGTGCATATAGAATGTTATTATCCCTGGCTATTTGTTGTTATGGACGTGACCTGTTTACTCTGGTAGCATCAGCCGAACGAAAGCGAATCAAGGTACACCCTCGTGAAGGCAGTGATGGCCTTTCATTGGAAACATAAGATTTTAGTTGGAATTTGTTCTATGGGGTCTCCAAGGATGTACAATAAATTTCACACTGAAATTGGACATGACAAGAGAAAAATGTTTGATTGGAATTTGTTCTATGGGCTTTCCGTGGATGTACAATAAATTTCACACTGAAACTTTACACGAAGAAGAAAAAAATTGAATTTGTTCTGTGGGTTTTCCATGGATGTACAGTATGTTTCACAATGAAACTGACCTTGAAAGAAAACAAGACAAAAAAAGGACAAAAGACAATAGTTTTAAATGAATATGATGAATCCTTCGGAAATGCGTTCATGACGGTTGCTGAATTTGGCAGTTTTCACACTGTTCCCACAATTGAACCCCAACAGTTCATGCATACTTTTGAAGCTTGTGACACACATTATTGCTGTTGTATAATACTAATTCAAAATAATGGGTTCAATGCCCGTCACTAAAGATGCTGAGCAATACCATATGTGACGCTCACACACAAACTGGATGGCGCAGCGCGCCTTGTCGCTGACGTCTCTTGTTTTGTGTGTATAAGGAATGTTATTATTTCGTGGCTATTTGTGATTATGGACGTGACCTGTTTACTTTGGTGACATCAGCCGAACAGAAGCGAACCAAAGTACACCCTCGTGAAGGCAAGTGATAGTGTTACAGGGGAAACCTGAGATTGTGCTGGAATTTGTTATATGGGCTTTCCGTGGATGAACAATACGTTTTTCACTGAAATTGGATATTAAAGAAAAGAGAAAAAAAGAAAATGTCCATTGAAATTTGTTCTATGGGCTTTCCATGGATGTACAATAAATTTCACACTGAAATTGGATCTAAAAAGAAAAAAAAAAGAAATTTCAGTTGGAATTTTTCTATGGGCTTTCCATGGATGTACAATAAATTTCACACTGAAACTAGACATAGAAAAGGAAAAAAGAAAGAAATGTCATTTGGAATTTTTTTCTGTGGGCTTTCCATGGATGTACAATATATTTCATTCTGAAACTGACCATGAAAGAAAAAAAAGAAAAAGAAAAGACATACTATTAAGTGATTATGGTCAATCATTCGGAAATGCGTTCATGACGATTGTTGAACTTGGCAGTTTTCACACTAGTGCACTGTTCCCAAAATTGAACTCCAGCAATTCATGCATACCTTTCAAACCTGTGACACAAATTCTCAGTGTTCATCTCATCATCATCATCATCATCATCATCATCATCATCATCATCATCATGTGCCCTGCCGCATGGCGTTGGCGATCATGGCCCTCCATATGCATCAATCCCTTGTCGCCGCAAGCACATCTTCCACCTTCTCTGTCCTCAGTTACCCTGCAAATCCGTCCAATGTTTTCTCCCTGGGTCTACCTGGTGTTCTCTTTCCCTCCAGTTTTCCTGTTGTGACCAGGTGCTCTAATTCCCCTTTCCTCAAAAAATGGCCTACACATGTTGCTTGTCTTTTCCTAATCTTCCTTATGAATGATCTTCTTGTGTCTGCCTCCATCAAGACTGTCTCGTTTCTTTTCTTTGCTGTCCATGGAACTCTCAACATTCTTTTTAGAAACTACATTTCGGCTGCCTCAAAGGAAACAGAAAGAGATAATAAAAAGAAGTGGAGGTGGAAAAAAAGGGAAGAGAAGAAGCAGAAGTAGTGTTGTAGTGTTCTGAGTGGTGTATATATTAATTCAAAATAACACAATCAGAGTACACACAAGACAATAGTCCTAGGGCTTACTACAGAGAACCTTGACATGAATGTTCTCAAACTTTCTGCTCCGATTTCTCAGAAGAAGAACTACACACATGTATTTCAGTTAGCAATATGTTTCGTCCTCGAGACATCAACCGTGTATGGCTCGGAAGGAAAGGTTCATGTCCTTTTAGTTGTACCAGCAACATGGAATATTTGTGAGAAGAGGTTACTAAATATCGTTTGGATATCCCTTGGTTCGTCATGCTTTTTCTAAACATATGTCAGTGTTTTTTCTTGAAATACGCACGTTTTTTGTCTATTTCTTGACGTTTCACGTGCTTCTAGTTTTCCCTTTGTCAGTAGAAATGAAAGAAATATATATATATATATTAGAAAAAGCACAGAGGCTAGCAAATTGAATAATGTCTATACCTGTCAAGGAAGAAGAAGATAAAGGAGACGAAAAAGGGGGAATACTAAACCAAAATGGGATCTGAAAGAACAGAGACACAGAGAAACAGAGGAAAAATTGATTTTACTTTCATCAATAGTCTACTGTCGGATTAACTAATTTTGTGCTGACAAGGCATATAATGATAAATGAAATGGTCAATGAAATAATTAAGCAAACAATAAATCATTAGATTAAATAAATGAACAACAAGAAAATAAAACCCATAAGGAAACAGTTTATAAGCACGCAAAAAGTGCGTGCCAAGGAATTCATTTAAAAAAAATACTTTGAGACACAAGGAACGAGAAAATGATATAAAGACAAAAAAGGAGAAGAGCCAGAACGAAATGGAGAGAAGACAAAAAGGAGGAGGAGGAAGAAGAAGAAAAAAAAAAGAAAAAAAAAAAAAAGACAGACAGACAGACCAGTTGAACGGAGGAAAGAAAGAAATGTAAACTGAAAGAGAGAGAGAGAAAGAGATAGGGAGAGAGAGAGAGAGAAAGAGATGGGAGAGAGAGAGAGAGAGAGAGAGAGAGAAAGAGGTGGGAGAGAGACAGAGAAAGAGAGAGAGAGACTGCCTGTCTGTCTGTCTTCTGTCTCTCCTCTCTGTCTGTCTGTCTGTCTGCCTCTCTGTCTCTCCTCTCTGTCTCTCCCTCTTTCTTTGTCTGTCTATGTCTGCCTGTCTGCCTGCCTGTCTGTCTGCCTGTCTGTCTGTCTGTCTCTCCCCTCTGTCTGTCTGTCTGACAAACAGGCAGACAGACAGGCAGACATAGACAGACAAAGAAAGAGGGAGAGACAGAGAGGAGAGACAGAGAGGCAGACAGACAGGCAGACAGACAGACAGACAGACAGAGACAGACAAAGAAAGAGGGAGAGAGAGATAGAGACAGACAGATAAACACGTAAAAAGAAGTAAGCAAAACATGAAAAGACAAAGAAACAAAAACAAAACAAAACAAAAAAGCAGGAAATAAAAAAAAACACAAAAACACAAAAACAGAACAAGAAGAAAACAAAGATCAAGAAGATGCAAAAATGAGAAATCCTACCCAATGATTGACTCTACATCCTTTGCAATCACTTCTGATCGTTTCGTTTTACCCATTTAAGGGGAGGTTATCCGATGTGAATGCCACATTTGCAAAGGTCCAGTGACGTCGTTAAGCGGCTGTACTGTGCAAGAAAACGTGACGTTCACACACACACACGCACACACACACACACACACACACACACACACACACACACACGCACACACATACAACACACACACACACACACACACACACACACACACACACACACACACACACACACACACACAACTGAGTTTCCTCCTGCCTTGTTGCTAACTTTTCTTGTTTTGTATGCATTATGACTGTTCTAATTGTCGTCATTTGTGGTTATGGGCGACATAAAATATGACCTGTTCTTATTTTCTTCCCAATGAGCATGCTGGGGACTCCTTCAATATGAATAGTATCCCCCATCTTCTGGAACTTCTGTGCTAGAAATTTCCTCTTTTCTGTCAGTCTCTTTTGGATCTACCTTCTTCTTTTGCTTTTTGTCATTTCTTCCTATCATTTTCTGCCCTGCTGGTCCATTCACCTGTATGTGTTTGATAAAGTCTGACGTATTTTCTCTTGGGACTGATAACTAGGTACATAATTATATTGAGTGCATTTTTGGCTCTTGGGAAATGTGATATGCGGAAGGGACTTAAGACAATTTAGTTTGTTTTTTATGTATGTTTTGTTGTCTTTAATTATGTTTAGATTTATATTCAGGTACGTTTTTTTTTTAAAACGATCTGTGTGGAGTGATGAACTCCAGGGACATATCCTTAGATTACGTGTGTACTTCTTATTTGTGTACTTAACTGTCTTAACCTTTGAATGTGTTTTGAGACTTGATATACCCCTGATATGGCTCTACGCAGTCGGCTGGGCTTTAAAAGGTAATAATAACAACAGCCTGTACTCATAGACAGTGACAGCAGTGACGACACTGAGCCAGGGCAGAGTCTCAGGACGATCTATGTGAAAAACCTTGAGATTTTAGACGAAATTTTCTTCTTCGCATTTACGCATACAATAGGTTTCACAGCGATTGTTACCCTAAAATACAAACAAACAAACAAATAAGCAAACTAACAAACAAACAAAATACAAAAGAAAACCAAACAAAAAGCAAACATTCAATCAAAGAAACAAACAAAAATTATGAATGAAAAAATCAAATAATTCTGGTGAAACCCATTAGATATGCTTTGATGAAATAACTTGAAAACTGACTCTAATGGAAATAAAACAACTACCAGGGACCGTATTATTTAAAAGAGTAAATGCGGGTATGTATCCCAGCCTCAAGAGAAGGAAAGCAAAGTACATGATTGTAGTAATGTCCCCAGGAAACTCGACTTTAAATTTATGCTAAATAGTCTATGGTCAATCTGCATATATCATTACCAGCTTTTTTTGATTCAATCATTTGATGTTATGCATATAAACGAAACAATAATTCTCTGCAAGGGTGGGATGTTTCAGTTGCAATTTCATCGAGATAACATCTCAGCACTCGGAATGAAATCCCCATGCAATAACACCATTGATGTCATGTGATGGAAAAGATCCAACAATAATCCTGGCAAAAGTCTGAAAGCTTTCACAAGAAACTCAAGGTGTAGGAGAGTTCTTGAGTAAAAGCGGCGCACGTCATATTTGAACCCATACATTTTTTCAGGTAGAAAAAAAAACTAAACTGGTGATTAGGTAGGAAAGAACTATTACTAAACTGGTGATTAGGTAGGAAAGAACTATTACTAAACTGGTGATTAGGTAGGAAAAAAATACTCTTACTAAACTGGTGATTAGGTAGGAAAAAAACTATAACTAAATTGGTGATTATGTAGGAAAAAAACTATTTCTAAACTGGTGATTATGTAGGAAAAAAACTATTTCTAAACTGGTGATTAGGTAGGAAAAAAATACTCTTACTAAACTGGTGATTAGGTAGGAAAAAAACTATAACTAAATTGGTGATTATGTAGGAAAAAAAACTATTTCTAAACTGGTGATTAGATAGGAAAAAAAAACTATTACTAAACTGGTGATTAGGTAGGAAAGAACTATTACTAAACTGGTGATTAGGTAGGAACGAACTATTACTAAACTGGTGATTAGGTAGGAAAGAACTATTACTAAACTGGTGATTAGGTAGGAACGAACTATTACTAAACTGGTGATTAGGTAGGAAAGAACTATTACTAAACTGGTGATTAGGTAGGAACGAACTATTACTAAACTGGTGATTAGGTAGGAAAGAACTATTACTAAACAGGTGATTAGGTAGGAAAAAAATACTCTTACTAAACTGGTGATTAGGTAGGAAAAAAACTATAACTACATTGGTGATTAGGTAGGAAAAAAACTATTTCTAAACTGGTGATTAGGTAGGAAAAAAACTATTTCTAAACTGGTGATTAGGTAGGAAAAAATACTCTTACTAAACTGGTGATTAGGTAGGAAAAAAATACTCTTACTAAACTGGTGATTAGGTAGGAAAAAAACTATAACTAAATTGGTGATTAGGTAGGAAAAAAACTATTTCTAAACTGGTGATTAGATAGGGAAACAAAACTATTACTAAACTGGTGATTATATATATTTTATATATATATATTTTATTTATATAGCGCAAAATCTTGATAAAATCAAATCTAAGCGCTGAGCGTATACATGCATACATACCTACATACATATGAGCGTATACATGCATACATACATGCATACATACTTACATACATAAATCTAAGCTGAGCGTATACATGCATACATACATACATACATAAATCTAAGCGTATACATACATACATACGTACGCACATGCATACATAATAATTACAATATTTATACAGCGCAAAATCTCGACAAAATCAAATCCAAACGCCGAAAAAGACACACAAGCACACACGCACACACGCACGCACGCACGCACACACACGCACGCGCACACACACACACACACACACACGCATGGCCACAAATGGGGAGAAAGAATAAAAGCAATAAAAGCAAGAATAAACCACAGAAAACCACAGAGAGCACATCATATACAATTATATATTAAAACAAAGTGATTCCCCTCCGAGCGGAGACAGGCTGCAGAGGGGGATTGAGTGAGGTTAGGATTTTATGCAGAGGAGAAAAAGTGAGTTTTGAGAGCGGACTTGAAGGAGGCAAAAGTAGGTTGCTGACGGACTGAGAGAGGAAGTTTGTTCCAGGAGAGTGGACCAGAAACAGAGAAGGCTCGTGGACCATAGGTATTGAGCTTAGTGCGTGGAAAGCGAAAAGTCAGAGGATCGGAGGCAGAGCGGAGGGTACGTGAGGGAACATAGATCTCAAGTAGGCTTGACAGGTAATCGAAGGCTGCGTAATTGAGGCTTTTGTAGCACATGGTGTCTAGTTTGTACTGTATGCGCTTTGATACAGGGAGCCAGTGAAGTTGTGCCAGGAGAGGAGATATGTGGTCAGCTTTTTTCTTTTTGAGTACAAGGTAGGAAAGAACTATTACTAAACTGGTGATTAGGTAGGAAAGAACTATTACTAAACTGGTGATTAAGTAGCAAAGATACTATAACTAAACTGGTAATTAAAATTATGCCAACTTTGCTTAGCTGAGACCAGAAGCAAAGATGGCATCTACACCCAGTAACGCCCACCCCCCACCCATCCACCCACACCCACACCCACACCCCTGCCTCCCCACCAGCGACGAAACTGTTCAAGGAACGAGATCACGTCGACAGATATCTTATTCCTGGAAGCCCTCTCAACGTTATACGCCTGATAAGAAAATTAATGATGAATTCAGCGTCATTTAAACCGGAAAGGCCGACGTTGCGGAAGTCCTATAGCTGTCTTGCTGGGTTTAAAAAAAGCCTGTACTGTTTCATTTTTTTTTATTTTTTTTTTTTATTTAGCGAGTTAATTTTTGTATTGAAACTAGGAGTCCTTGCAGAATGTGTTCGCGTTTCTTTCCTTTCAGATTTTTTTTGTTTATTTTTTCTTTCAGTATGTCGGTTTATATATGTATATGCGTTTCTTTTTATTTGTTTCTTTTCATTTTCTTTATGCTGCATTCCTTCGTCTTATTTCTATTTTCCATGCCATCTATTACTTTTAGTTAAAAAAAACAGTGCAGCTCTAAAATGCTAGATACATTTACAGCTTTGTCTTCGTTACATTTTTCAAGAACTCTTCCCTTTGTTTTTGTTTTGTCTTGTTTTGTTTTGTCTTTTTAATTGTTTTGTGGTGAATGTGGGACTCTTTATCTTTCGTAAACAACGAAAAGAGAGAATGATGCAAAATAGAGACGAATGAGACAGAAGAAGAGAAAGAAACATCAACAAAACCACAGTAACAACAACAACGAATCTACAAAAAAAATAAATAAATAAATAAAAAACCCAAACAAGCGAAGGTAAAGTAAGTGGAGATGGAAGTCAAGAAACACACAATGACACAAACATGTAAACAGGGACAGAAGCAACGACAGACAAAGAAAGAGCAACGTTACTGTGACAAAGACAGTCTCCGTTGGGAAATCAACCCGAACTCCAGAGTTATTTCATCGAACAACAACAACAACAACAACAACGATGACAACAACAACAACAACAACAATGACAACAACAACAACAACAACAACAAATCTACCAAACAAACAAACAAGGGTAAAGCAAGTGCAAATGCGAGTCAAGGAACAGACAACGACACGAACATACATACAGAGACACAAAGACACAAACATACATACAGACACACAACCACACAAACATACATACGGACACACAACCACACAAACATACATACAGATACACAACCACAAAATCATACATACAGCCACACAACGACACAAACATACATACAGACACACAACGACACAAACACATACAGACACACAACGACACAAACATACATACAGACACACAACGACACAAACATACATACAGACACACAACGACACAAACATACATACAGACACACAACGACACAAACATACATACGGACACACAACGACACAAACATACATACAGATACACAACCACACAAACATACAGACAGACACACAACGACACAAACATACATACAGACACACAACGACACAAACATACATACAGACACACAACGACACAAACATACATACAGACACACAACCACACAAACATACATACAGACACATAACCACACAAACATACATACAGACACACAATGACACAAACAAACATGCATACAGAGACACAATGACACAAACATACATACAGACACACAACGACACAAACATGCATACAGACACACAACGACACAAACATACATACAGACACGCAACGACACAAATATACATACAGACACACAGCCACACAAACATACATACAGACAAACAACGACATAAACATACATACAGACACACAGCCACACAAACATACATAACACACAACGACACAAACATACATACAGACACACAACGACACAAACATACATACAGACACACAACGACACAAACATACATTCAGACACACAACGACACAAACATGCATACAGACACAACGACACAAACATACCTACAGACATACAACAACACAATCATACACACAGACACACCCACACAAACATACATACAGACACACAACGACATAAACATACATACAGACACACAACCACACAAACATACACACAGACACACAACGACACAAACATACATACAGACACACAACTACACAAACATACATACAGACACACAACCACACAAACATACAGACAACGACACAAACAAACATACATAACCACACAAACATACATACAGACACACAACGACACAAACATACATACACACAACGACACAAACATACATACAGACACACAACGACACAA
>JAPXFY010000029.1:36940698-36943198 GCA_030674185.1 Monoplex corrugatus
CATCCTGCATTGTCAACCATTCTAGGAAAGCAAATACTTAACCCTTTGACGCCCTCACCCCATCCATGAGCATCCTACACTGTCAGTCATGCTTACAAAGCACAAACTTAACCCTTTGACGCCTTCACCCCATCCATCAGCATCCTGCACTGTCAGCCATGCTTGCAAAGCAAAAACTTAACCCTTTGACGTCCTCACCCTATCCATCATCATCCTGCATTGTCAATCATGCTAGCGAAGCACAAACTTAACCCTTTTGACTCTCACACCCTATCCATCATCATCCTGCATTGTCAATCATGCTAGCGAAGCACAAACTTAACCCTTTTGACTCTCACACCCTATCCATCATCATCCTGCATTGTCAACCATTCTAGCAAAGCAAAAACATAACCCTTTGACTCACTCATTCTGCAGGGAGCTGGTGAATAGAGTAGGGAGTCAAAAGGTTGTATTTTGTTGTTATTGTTGTTGTTTTGCAGTTGGTGGATAGGGTGCGGGGAGTCAAAGAGTTAAGTAAACTGTTTATAATACCTTGTAACAAATCACTTCAGTAAACTGTGTACAGTGGTAGCCATTAACTTATCGCCTAAGTAAATTGTCCGTAGTGGCTTTTAGCTTATCAACTAAAGTAAACTGTCAAGATTTCACCACTGTGGCTTAGGCGCTGTTACGATCTTTTAGAATTCTACATACAGATGTGCACATGTTTCTATTATCGTGTGACGTGGGAGGGGGCAGTATTGTTTATACCAGCTACCGGCTTATATCATCTTTAAGTAAACTGCTCAGACTTGGCCGGCGCGTAAGGTGTGTAAAGTGGAGTGTATAGCCTGGTAGTTATAATGCAGCTGCCTGGAGAAAACCAGGTTGGAATCACATATTGAATGGGAATACAGGGGGGTGCAAAAGTAGGTATACAGTAAGTACCACATCATTATTATAATGCTTAATTCCGCTCTCGAGTAGAGGAGTGTGTGAATACCGACGGCAAGCAGTTTGAGTATCTGAGGGATTAAGGCTGTGCTTGTTATTACATGTATATGCAATATTCAGTTGTTTGTATAATAAATGCAATGAATATTGCACGTGTTTTCTTTTTTTCATAACTGTATACCTACTTTTGCACCCCCCTGTATTTTCTCCCACCATCAGCCCCCTAACCTCAATCCCTCTTCCCCCCACCCCACATCCCCACCCCTTCGACTAGATCTTACAGGATATGTCTCGGTACGTCCCAAGTTCGATTCGTCCCAGGTTCGATATGTCCCAGGTTCGATATGTCCCAGGTTCGATACGTCCCAGGTTTGATATGTCCCAGGTTCTGTACGTCCTAGGTTCGATACGTCCCAGCTTCGATGCGTCTCAGGTTCCATACGTCCTAGGTTTGATACATCCCAGGTTCGATACGTCCCAGGTTCGATACGTCCTTGGTTCGATACGTCCTTGGTTCGATACGTCCTTGGTTCGATACATCCCAGGTTCGATACGTCTCAGGTTCGATAGATCCTAGGTTCGATACATCGTAAGTTCGATACAGCCCAGCTTCGATACGTCTCAGGTTCCGTACGTCCTAGGTTCGATACGTCCCAGGTTCAATACGTCCCAGGTTCGATACGCCCCAGGTTCGATACGTCCAAGGTTTGATGAGTCCCAGATTCGATACGTCCCAGATTCGATATGTCCCAGGTTCGATACGTCCCAGATTCGATACGTCCCAGATTCGATACGTCCCAGATTCGATACGTCCCAGATTCGATATGTCCCAGGTTCGATACGTCCCAGGTTCGATATGTCCCAGTTGAATACGTCCCATTTCGATACGTCCCCAGGTTCAATAAGTCCTAGGTTTGATACATCCCAGGTTTGATACGTCCCATTTCGGTATGTCCCAGGTTCGATATGTCCCAGGTTTGATACGTCCCAGGTTCGATATGTCCCAGGTTCGATACGTCCCAGATTCGATACGTCCCAGGTTCAATACGTGTAGGTTCGATATGTCCCAGATTCGATACGTCCCATGTTGGAGATGTCCCAGGCTGGATACGTCCCAGGTTCAATATGTCCCAGGTTCGATACGTCCCAGGTTCGATATTGCCAGATTCGATACGTCCCAGGATCGACACGTCGTAGGTTCGATACGTCCCAGGTTCAATATGTCGTAGGTTCGATACGTCCTAAGTTCAATATATCCCAGATTTGATATATGTCCCAGGTTCGATATGTCCCAGAACCGATACGTCCCAGGTAAAAAAAAAAAATCTTTTTTGGCGTGCATGTGTCGCGTATTTATATCGAGAAACTGAAACTGAACAACTGAACAACACCGTAAACAGATGTCTCTGATCATGTACGTCCTATCTACCTGTGATCTTATCTCTACACCGTCACCCTCCCATATCTAATTACATCCAGGAGTCGTTTTGGCTTCGTCCTTTGAGTCTCCACATTCCCACAATCATACCCTCGCCGCCATTCCTATCCAAAATTCCAAACGAAC
>JAPXFY010000029.1:36948198-36953198 GCA_030674185.1 Monoplex corrugatus
AATCAAACTTTCAGTTCAAAATATTTGTAAAAAAATGCAGTATTCTTCGTTATATCATTTGAGATTAATTGTTACCACATATTTTCGTATTCAACTGAACGGTTTGAAAACAAAATATTGTAAAAACGTTTTATGTATTTGCGGTGAACAATTCACATTGTATCACTGTTTGTTTTACTGCAGAAAGCTTCGTTATTTTTTACCAAAGATGTTTACACAAGGAAACTATCTTGAAAAGCATTTTAAAGAAGTAATATCAGATCAAGTTCTGTTAGTTAAAATTTCAGAATCATTGGTTCACAGTCCTGTTAATGCGTTACTTTAAGGTTATTATTTTAATTATCATTATCTTATTTTGTTTTGTTTTGCTTTTTATGACGATTTTTCTTTTACATTTGATGTTAGCGTTGTTCTAGTTTCATTTCTCTGTTCATCCATATCCTTTTTCTAAAGACCTTGCCGATTCCTTTTAATTTTATTCCGTCTCTTACTCTGTTCCCTCCTGTCCCCTCCTGTCCCCTCCTCCCTCCCCCCCCCAAAAAAAAAATCATCCTCCATGCCATTTTTACCCGTCTAATATCACGTATAGTGAAAAGACGTTAAATCAAGGAACGAATGAACGAACACACACACACACACACATACACACACACACACACACACACACACACACACACACACACACACACACACACACACACACACACACACATACACACACACACACACACACACGAACAACACAGAGCTTTTTGAACGAATATATCACACATATGCGACGAATTCAAGAGGTTTGCACAAATGAAAGAATAACCTGAAAAAAGAAACATTTTCATCAGACTGGATCAGAATGAAAGTAAGAACAGGCTGTGTCGAACGGCGATGTAAATTGCTTTCTTAAGTACTGATGTATATGTACGCTTTCAATTAACCAACACAACAACATGCAGAATCCACTTTAAACAGGTAATGAGAAACAGATTGTGCAGAAAATGAAAGAGCTAAGTGAATACTGAGGGGGTGGGAGGGTGGGGTGGGGGGCAGAGTGAAGACAATTTCAGGAAAGAACAATTATGAAATGGAACACTTTAAATTGATGAGGCAGAAACGCATGCATGTTTGATTTTACAATTATGCACACACCCATACATACATGCAGGTGCAGATACACACACACACATGCATACACACACACACACACACACACACACACACACACACACACACACACACACACACACACACACACACACACACACACACACACACACACACACACACACATATATATATGAGCGGGCACGCAGACATGCACCTCCGCCGCATGCGCACACACATAATACATTCTCTCTCTCTCTCTCTCTCTCTCTCTCTCTCTCTCCTCTCTCTCTCTCTCTCTCTCTCCTCGCACACATACACGCACGCGCGCATATATGCTCAGAAACACGAACACACATACACATGCACACACACACACACACACACACACACACACACACACACACACACACACACACACACACCACATCACATCACATCACATCACATCACATCACATCACATCACATCACATCACACAAAAGAAGAAGACACACGAACACTCCCTTTAATCATTCCCATCATGTTCTGAAACAGTATATTCCGACACTGGTCTTTTTTTTACACATGCTTCACATTTGGAGAAAGACGGTAACGTTCTACCCGCCAATTACATAACAACAGTTCCAAGTTTCCGGCTTCATATCCTTCCCAACACCCTCTTCCAGTACCTCTCTAAAGACACATGTGGACTGGAACCAGAAAAAAACAACAACACGAAAATAGAATCAGAACGCGTATTTAATACAACCAGACAAGACAGGCGCAAACTTTCCGCCTACTGGCCTTTGTCTAACGTAAATGTATGATCACAACAACAACAACAACAACAACAACAAAATAACACCAAAATACACACACAAGGA
This sequence comes from Monoplex corrugatus, assembly GCA_030674185.1. Taxonomy (NCBI): domain Eukaryota; kingdom Metazoa; phylum Mollusca; class Gastropoda; order Littorinimorpha; family Ranellidae; genus Monoplex; species Monoplex corrugatus. The sequence continues at coordinate 36,950,163 of JAPXFY010000029.1, forward strand.
GAAAAAAGATTAAAACTTCCCTGCTGCTTCGTTCATACACAGTATTTCTGCAGGCTCAGGAATACTGTCTAGACATATTTGTTTTTGCTTTCTTGTTTTTGGTTTTGGGTCTTTGTTGTAGTTGTTGTGGTGGTGGTGGTGGTGGTGGTTTTTTGTTTGTTTGTTTTTTTGTTTGTTTGTTTGTTTACAGACACAGGAACTGTTTAGACATACATTTTGTTTGTTTGTTTGTTTTTTTGTTTTGCAGACACAGGAAGACTGTCTAGCCACACACGGCTTTTTTCTGCAGACAGAGGAAGACTGTCTAGACATACACAATTTTTCTTCTGCAGACACAGGAAGACTGTCTAGCCACACACGGCTTTTTTCCTGCAGACAGAGGAAGACTGTCTAGACATACACAATTTTTCTTCTGCAGACACAGGAAGACTGTCTAGACACACACGGTTTTTCTTCTTCAGACACAGGAAGACTGTCTAGACACACACGTTTTTTCTTCTGCAGACACAGGAAGACTGTCTAGACACACACGGTTTTTCTTCTGCAGACACAGGAAGACTGTCTAGACACACACGTTTTTTCTTCTGCAGACACAGGAAGACTGTCTAGACACACACGTTTTTTCTTCTGCAGACACAGGAAGACTGTCTAGACACACACGTTTTTTCTTCTGCAGACACAGGAAGACTGTCTAGACACACACGGTTTTTCTTCTGCAGACACAGGAAGACTGTCTAGACACACACGGTTTTTCTTCTGCAGACACAGGAAGACTGTCTAGACACACACGGTTTTTCTTCTGCAGACACAGGAAGACTGTCTAGACATACACAGTTTTTCTCCGGCAGCACACGAAGACACTGGATCGTAGACAACACTGTTTTTCTACAGACACAGGAAGACTGTCTAGACACACATGGTTTTTCTACAGACACAGGAAGACTGTCTAGACACACACGGTTTTTCTACAGACACAGGAAGACTGTCTAGACACACACAGTTTTTCTACAGACACAGGAAGACTGTCTAGACATACACGTTTTTTCTACAGACACAGGAAGACTGTCTAGACGTACACGGTTTTTCTACAGACACAGGAAGACTGTCTAGACGTACACGGTTTTTCTACAGACACAGGAAGACTGTCTAGACGTACACGGTTTTTCTACGACACACTAGAAAGAATGTCTAGACGTACACTGTTTTTCTACAGACACACTAGAAAATGTCTAGACACACACAGTTTTTCTACAGACACACTAGAAAGAATGTCTAGACACACACAGTTTTTCTACAGACACACTAGAAAGAATGTCTAGACACACACAGTTTTTCTACAGACACACTAGAAAGACTGTCTAGACACACACAGTTTTTTCTACAGACACAGAAAGAATGTCTAGACATACACAGTTTTTTCTACAGACACAGGAAGACTGTCTAGACATGCTCGGTTTTTCTACAGACACAAAAGACTATCTAGACATATATGGTTTTTCTGCAGACACAGGAAGACTGTCTAGACATACACAGTTTTTTCTACAGACACAGAAAGACTGTCTAGACATATACGTTTTTCTACATACACAGAAAGACTGTCTAGACAAAAAACGGTTTTTCTACAGACACAGAAAGACTGTCTAGACATACACGTTTTTCTACAGACACAGAAAGACTGTCTAGACACACACGAGTTTTTCTGCAGATACACTAGAAAGAATGTCTATACATACACGGTTTTTCTACAGACACATGAAGACTGTCTAGACACACACAGTTTTTTCTACAGACACACTAGAAAGACTGTCTAGACATACACGGTATTTCAACAGCCACAGAAGACTGTCTAGACATACACGTTTTTCTGCAGACACGGGAAGACTGTCTAGACATACACGGTTTTTTCTACAGACACACTAGAAAGAATGTCTAGACATACACGTTTTTCTGCAGACACACTAGAAAGAATGTCTAGACATACACAGTTTTTTTCTACAGACACACTAGAAAGAATGTCTAGACATACACAGTTTTTTCTACAGACACACTAGAAAGAATGTCTAGACATACACAGTTTTTCTACAGACACAGGAATACTGTCTAGACATAGACAGTTTTTTCTACAGACACACTAGAAAGAATGTCTAGACATACACAGTTTTTTTTCTACAGACACACTAGAAAGACTGTCTAGACATACACGGTATTTCAACAGCCACAGGAAGACTGTCTAGACGCACACGGTTTTTTGTTTTTTGTTTTGTTTGTTTGTTTTTTGCAGACACAGGAAGACTGTAAAGCCACGCTCGAGTTTTTCCTCAGACACATGAAGATTGTCTAGACATACACAGTTTTTACTTACTCATACACACAAAGGCTATCTAGACATACACGATTTTTTTTCTGCAGTGACAGTAAGACAGTCTCTAGCCACACACCATCTTTCTGTAGAAACATGGTTCAAACCTGAAGCAAGTCATTTCTTTTTTGTTACTGGGCTGGTTGGTTGGTTCATGATTTCCAGATCTGATGTCTCTCATCCTTGCTTGCTGCCCATCTTTAGGCTCCAATCATTCTGGTCGTGTCAGCGTAGTGCTTCATAATTTCTTCTCCCACTCCTCCTCATTTGAAGACCAAGCTATGACAAGGGGCTTTGTGCAAATCTAGGTAATCTGTCTCTCTGTCTGTCTCTCTGTATCTGTCTGTCTCTCTGTCTCTCTTTGTTTCTCTGTCTCTGTCTCTGTCTGTCTCTATATGTCTGTCTGTCTCTGTCTGTCTCATTGTCTCTGTTTCTGTCTGTCTCTCTCTATCTCTATCTGTCTCTCTCTATCTCTGTCTCTGTCTGTCTCTCTGTCTCTGTCTCTCTGTCTCTCTGTCTCTGTCTCTGTCTGTCTCTGTCTCTGTCTCTGTTTCTGTCTGTCTCTCTCTGTCTCTGTCTGTCTTCTCTATCCTTGTCTCTGTCTGTCTTTCTCTATCTCTGTCTCTGTCTGTCTCTGTCTCTGTCTCTGTCTCTCTCTATCTCTGTCTCTGTCTTCT
>JAPXFY010000029.1:36958198-36960698 GCA_030674185.1 Monoplex corrugatus
GATCAAGGAGCGTGAGAGAGAGAGACTTTGCCAGTATCAGTTGCAAGGAGGAGATTGTTGAGAATGTGTAGCAGGGCAGTTTCAGTGCTATGGCGCTGGCGGTAGGCTGACTGGAAAGGATTGAGGAGATTGTTGGCAGACAGGTGAGAGTTCAGTTGGTTGAGGACAACTTTTTCGATGAGTTTTGACAAGAAAGAGAGATTAGAAATAGGCCGGTAATTTTTCAGTTCATTTGAGTCTAAATTGTATTTCTTGAGGAGAGGGTGAACAACAGCAGACTTGAAAGAATCCGGGACAGTTCCAGTTTGAAGAGAAGTTTGATGATGTCAGTGATGAATGGGAGGAGAGTAGGGAGACAGTCAGAGTAGAGAGAACCTGGAAGAGGATCCAGTTCGCAGGTTTTGAACGACATGGATCTGATTGTGTTGAGAATTTCTTCTTGTGAGACTGGGGTAAAAGTAGTAAGAGGTGTGCCAGAGAAGGAAGGGTCAGGTGGGCATGGTTGACAGGGTGTCCTATCAAGCCTGTCACGAAGAGTTTGTATTTTGGTGGTGAAATACTTGGAGAATACAGATGGGAGTTCTTCATTTGTGTGTTTTGTTGGGAGAGGTAAATCTTTTCGTGTGCCAAGGAGATGATTTATGATTGTAAAGAGTTCTCTTGAAGAAGAGGCATTCAGGATTTTGGTTTGGAAATAGCTTGTTTTTGCAGATGCAATGAGGGTGGATACTTTTGTTTTAGAGGCTTGGAAAAGTTGCCTATGTACAGTGAGTTTGGATTTGCGCCAGCGGCGCTCTGCTCTGCGGCGGGCACGTTTTGCACAGGCAATCTCATGAGTGAGCCAGGGGGTAGGGGGCGGTCAGGTAAAAGACGGGTTGTGGCTGGAGCAAGAGTGTCCAGAAGATGGTGGAGAGTAGTATAGAATTCATCGGCAAGGTTATGTGACTTTTCAGAAAGGAGGCGGGAGGCATCAGATGAAAATGTGGAGAGGTCAATAGATTTGAGATTGCGTCGAGTCACTGTGCGCGTGGTACGGGAAGGAGGAGAAATGTCAAGAGAACAGAGAATTGCAGAGTGGTCAGATGGAAGGGCTGAAGTTAGACGGGTAGAAAGAACTAGGCAGTTGTCAGTAGCTAAATTGTGGTGATCACGAGAAATGATCCAGTCAAGAATGCGACCTTTTTGATGGGTTGGTTCAAAAATATTTTGTGTCATATTGTGATTGGACAGAGAGTTGATGATATGTCTTGTGTCATAACGGTGAGTGTTGTCGTAGTGGACATTGATGTCACCTAGAATGATGAGATATCCAGGTAAGAGGCAGTAGTAATCAAGTAATTGATCAAAGTCAGAGAGAAACATGAGCTTGTTGGCAGAGCTAGGTGGAGGTCGATAGACACAGGAGAAGGTGATGGGGTGAGGGGTGGATTGGAAGGATACTTCAACGTGCTCGAAAGAAGGATGGGAGAAAGGCAGAGATTGCGAGAAAGATAGGCGGGAATGGAGTGAGTCGTTGTAGAGGATGGCGATACCACCACCTCGGGATGAGCGATGGAAAGAAGCAAGCCTGTAACCACTCGGAGTGAGACTCGCATGTATAGGTTCATGACCAAGGGGTTTAAGCCATGTTTCTGTGATAAAAACAATGCAACATGCTCATCTGCGATAAAGTCAGCAATGACAATACATCATCATCATCATCATCATCATCATCATCAGGTGCCCTGCCGCATGGCGTTGGCGACCATGGACTTCCATCCATCTCTATCTCTCAATGCCCCTAGCATCCCCCCCCACCCTCCTCATCCCCAGCCACTCTGCAAGTCCGTCCAGCATTCTCTCCTGGGTCTACCTGGTGCTCTCTTTCCCTCCAGCTTTCCCGTTGTGATCAGGTGCTCCAAATCCCCCTTCCTCATAAAATGGCCTATAAATGTTGCCTGTCTTTTCCTAATCGTCCTTATCAGTGATCTACTTGTGTCTGCCTCCATCAAGACTGTCTCGTTTGTCTTCTTTGCTGTCCATGGAACTCTCAACATTCTTCTCAGAAACCACATCTCAGCTGCCTCAATGTTGCTCTGGCTTTGTCTGCTGACTGTCCACGCCTTGCAATACAACATAATGCAAAAACAATGCAGTGAAATGAATGAACAATTAGGGTACAGAAAATGATGGCAGCGAAACATGTGTAACGGCAATTTCGCGAACAACAATAACGCATAATTAAGGGACTTGAGGCAACATGTGGGCGGTGAAACATTAGCATAACATCATCAAAAAAACAGATGAAACAAAACGCTGAAAAAGATTTTAATATGTTTTTTTATAACCAGACAATCGAAAACATAAAGATTGGTGATATTTGTTTTGCTATTTTTTGATACTCACTGTTGTTGTTTTGTTTTATTTTGTTTTGTTTTGTTTTGTTTTGTTTTGTTTTGTTTTTCACTGCAAAGCATTTAATCACATTCAGTGTCATTGTGTTGTCCATTTTCCCCACTCC
>JAPXFY010000029.1:36970698-36988198 GCA_030674185.1 Monoplex corrugatus
TTATTTCTTTTCTTAAGACCTCAATTTCATGTGGCTTATGAATAATGTTCAGACCCTTCGAGAATCTACAAAACTTCTAACTCTGTTCCAACTTTCTTGCTGCCCCAGTGACTTTGTGCCCAAGCTATTCATTCCAGCTATACAACACATCACCGGCCCCAAGTTTATTCAGCCAAAGTCCCAGTGTCACAGAAGCCCATGGAAGACAGAGATGACAAGCTACCATTAAGCCACGTACCGGAGGAGACCCAGCACTGATGACAAGTCACTTTGGTTGGGTTTAGCACTGCCTGTTGTGATCCAACTTATTAAAAAGACACTATCTACTGATCCCGTCCTACTAAGGACAGTAACTCACTCAGTCACGGAGCCTCATCGAGTGAGAACCCCCCCCCCCCCCCACACACACACACTCTCCCCAGCCCCAAGTTAAGGGACCACTGAAGACGATCTCAAAAATAGCTAACAGAATCGGCCAAGCCAAAACAGCATTCAAGAAGATGAAAAGCATTCTTACCTACAAATGCCAATCAATTAACATCAGGAAGAGAGTTTTTGAATGTTATGTAGAATCAATACTGTTATACAGTTGTGAGGAGTGGACAGTCAACAAGCAAAGCCAGAACAAGATTGAGACAGCCCAGATGTGGTTTCTAAGAAGAATGTTGAGAGTTCCATGGACAGCAAAAACAAACAAACAAGACAGTCTTGATGGAGGCAGACACAAGTAGATCACTGATAAGGAAGATTAGGAAAAGACAGGCAACATTTATAAGCCATTTTATGAGGAAAGGGGAACTGGGAGCACCTGGTCACAACAGGAAAGCTGAATGTAAGAGAACACCAGGTAGACCCAGGTAGAAAATATTGGACGGACTTGCAGGGTGGCTGAGGACAGAGAGGGTGGAAGATGTGCTCGCGGCAATAAGGGATAGGTACATATGAAGGGCCACGATCGCCAACGCCATGTAGCAGGGCACATGATGATGGTGATGATGAAGACGATCCCTTTCCTCAACGTCAATGATCAGTTCCCAGTAAAGCAAACGCACTCTATTAACCCAGAACAACAAAACAACAAACCGCATCCGGACAAGAATAGATGAAGAGAAACACCTGAAGCAAAATGTTAGACCAGAAGGGTGGGAGTACATCACTTTCGACATGAAAATTGAAAGAGCACACAATCGTTCATTTCGAGGCACTTATGTGCCCGCGTGTGTGTACGGACATATGTGAATATATACAGTGCTAAACTACCTGCAGCTCTTCCTGTTTGTATTTAAGCACACACACAGACACAGACACAGACACACACACACACACATACACACACACACACACATACATACATACCACAGATATACACACACACACACACACACACGCACGTAACACAACCACACAACACACCACATACATACACGTATACGTATAACATACATACACACATAACACACACACACACAATACAAGCGCGCCACACACACACACACACCATGGTCTCTCACACACACACGGTCACACACACACAATTACACACACGCACGAGCACACAAAACGCACACACGCTCACCACACACACACACACATACATATATACACACACATAGTTTCACAATTCACGGTCTCACACACCAGCACGCACAAACACACACACAAACACATAAACACACAAACACACACACTTACACAAACACACATACACACACACACACAAAACACACGCACACACACACACACGCACACACACGTGCACGCACATACTCAAGCACACGCACGCACGCACACCACACACACACCACACTACACATACACACACACACACACACACACACACACACCAACTGTTAAATCAAACTAATTAGCTTTCTTTCCATCTGCTACCCATTTGAGGAGCGAAAGATGCAGTTTTCTACCTGCCAACTGTAATAACAGTCCTACAATTTTCCTTTGCCTACCTGTCGCATGGTGTAGTGGATAGCGCAACGGACAACAGACTGGAATGTTGTGGGTTTGAACCCATAGCTATAAATCGTGGACATTTTCAGCTCTAACCACCTCTTATGCACAGACGAGTGTTATGGACTCATTCGGAAAACTGAGACCACACACTCTGGTTTTTATCTACTTCACTATTGCGTCCTTGGGGGTGTTGCTATTAAATCTCCTAACCAACACTGCAGGTGTCAGTATTTCTAGGGCCTGGCTGAAGGCAGGATACATGACAGTTAGTGAAAAAAACACACCGCAGTCACACAGCCTCACTTTGAGATGGAAATCCGTCGCCGGAGAAACGCCTAGTACCCCCAAGGGTTAATCTAAAGACTTGCAGGAGACTGTTCGCTTGGGTACACCACGTCCTCTGCACGCAATGAGTTGCCGACCAGTTTAAGAGATGTTCCAACCCTTCAAGCTTTCAAAAGAAGACTAGACTCAAAGCACATTTGTTTCTGCAGGCATTTTCATAAGTATCCCCCCCCCCTTTTTTTTGTTGTTGTTGCTGTTGTTGTTGTTGTTATTGTTGGCTTTTTGTTGTTGTGTGACTGAAAAATGATGTTACTGGTATGTGAGTGAGATTATTCACGCAACAGCACAGTGAGTCGAACTGAGAATAGCGCTATACAAAAGCTATTTATTACTATTGTTATTATCATGACAATCATTTTCATCATCATCATCATCATCATCATCATCATCACCACCACCACCACCATCATCATCATCATCATCATCATCATCATCACCACCACCACCACAGCATTATAGAATTATCCCAGCTTCCACGGCCGGCCATTAACCCTTTGACTCCCGCGCCCTGTCCACCAGCATCCTGCATTTGCCAATCATGCAAATTAATTATGCTACCCTGTACCAAGACAAATATCTAATCATGCTACCCTGTACCAGCAGGAAGCTGGTGGTTAGGGTGAGGGTATCAAAGGGTTGGGGTTTTTTTTGCAATCGGTGGATAAGGGTGCGGGAGTCAAAGGGTTACGGTGACGTAGAAAGTGGATCAGTAAAAAAAAACCGAGGTGAACGAACACAACTGGTCTATGAAAATGCCAAGGCGTAATTTTCTTCAAAAGTGTACATTAGCTCCTTACTTTGCCCAAAAGCCTTCTTCAGTAACCTCTTTCGAGACAAAACAAGACTGTCTGGCCATTACTAACATTTTTTTTTTATGTATTTATTTAGTTTTGAGTTTGGTTGACATCCTGTAACATGTTTTTTTGTTAACGTTTATATAGTTACAGATTTCAATTTAAAACCTGGAATTTAGCTGAGTGGGAGAAAAAGACTTCCTGCCCACTGAAACATAAAGGAAGACCTACATCTTTCTACTTAATTTTATGTTTGTCCTTTGTTTTTTTTTGTTTTTTTTTGTTTTGTTTTTGTTTGTTTGTTTTGTTTTGTTTTGTTTCGTTTTGTTTCGTTTTGTTTTGTTTTTGTGTGCACGGTTGACGAAGGTCAGTTGGCCGAAAATTTGCGCCTGACGGATTTTGTTATAATGAATGATCATTATTTGTGTGTGTGTGTGTGTGTGTGTGTGTGTGTGTGTGTGTGTGTGTGTGTGTGTGTGTGTGTGTGTGTGTGTTGTGTGTGTGTGTGTGTGTGTGCACGCGCGCACGTGCACGCGGGCGCGTATGTGTGTTTGTGTGTATGTGTGAGTGTGTGTGTGTGTGTGTGTTTGTGTGTATGTGTGTATGTGTGTGTGTGTGCGTGCGTGCGTGCGTGCGTGCCTGCGTGTGTGTGTGTGTGTGTGTGTGTGTGTGTGTGTGTGTGTGTGTGTGCTTCTGGTTTAAATGAGCAATGGCTGAATGAAGGAAAAACAACTGGAAAAGCAACTCTTGGGCAACAAAGATGACTTAGTGAAAAACATATATTTATCAAGACAGCACAGGGTTATTTGAGGGTAGCTACACTCGAACGAGAGAGAGAAAACATCAAGAGCAAGCCGTTAATGCTTTTCTCCTCGGTATAATCATAAATAGCCGGCAGAATCGGCCAAGCCAAAACAGCATTCAAGAAGATGACAAGCATTCTTACCAACAAATGCCTATCAATTAACATCAGGAAGAGACTTCTTGAATGTTATATAGAATCAGTACTGTTGTACGGATGTGAGGCGTGGACAGACAACAAACAAAGCCAGAACAAGATTGAGGCAGCCGAGATGTGGTTTCTAAGAAGAATGTTGAGAGTTCTATGGACAGCAAAGAAAAGAAACGAGACAGTCTCGATGGAGGCAGACCCAAGTAGATCACTGATAAGGAAGATTAGGAAAAGACAGGCAACATTTATAGGCCATTTTATGAGGAAGGGGATTTGGAGCACCTGGTCACAACGGGAAAGCTGGAGGGAAAGAGAGCACCAGGTAGACCCAGGGAGAAAATGCTGGACGGACTTGCAGGGTGGCTGAGGACAGAGAGGGTGGAAGATGTGCTCGCGGCAACAAGGGATAGGTACATATGAAGGGCCACGATCGCCAACGCCATGCAGCAGGGCACATGATGATGGTGATGATGAAGACGATCCCTTTCCTCAACGTCAATGATCAGTTCCCAGTAAAGCAAACGCACTATATTAACCCAGAACAACAACAAAAACAGACCGCATCCGGACAAGAATAGATGAAGAGAAACACCTGAAGCAAAATGTTAGACCAGAAGGGTGGGAGTACATCACTTTCGACATGAACATTGAAAGAGCACACAATCGTTCATTTCGAGGCACTTATGTGCCCGCGTGTATGTACGGACACATGTGGATATATACAGTGCTAAACTACTTGCAGCTCTTCCTGTTTGTATTTAAGCACACACACAGACACAGACACAGACACAGACACACACACACACACACACATACATACCACAGATACACACACACACACGTACGTACACACACACACACACACACACATACATACACGTATACGTATAACATACATACACACACATACACACACACACATACATACATGTATACGTATAACATACATACACACACACACACACATACACACACAGATACAAGTGCGCGCGCACACACACACACACACACACACACACACACACACACACACACATGGTCTCTCACACACACACGGTCTCACACACACAATTACACACACGCACGAGCACACAAACGCACACGCACACAAACGCAACACGCTCATGCACACACACACACACATACATATATACACACACATAGTTTCACACATTCACGGTCTCACACACCAGCACGCACAAACACACACACAAACACATAAACACACAAACAAACAACACACACCTACACAAACACACATACACACACACACACACAAAACACACGCACACACACACACACGCACACACACACGTGCACGCACATACTCAAGCACACGCACGCACACACGCACACACACACACACTCACACACACACACACACACACACACACACACACACACCAACTGTTAAATCAAACTAATTAGCTTTCTTTCCATCTGCTACCCACTTGAGGAGCGAAAGATGCAGTTTTCTACCTGCCAACTGTAATAACAGTCCTACAATTTTCTTTGCCTACCTGTCGCATGGTGTAGTGGATAGCGCAACGGACAACAGACTTGGAATGTTGTGGGTTTGAACCCATAGCTATAAATCGTGGACATTTTCAGCTCTAACCACCTTTTATGCACAGACGAGTGTTATGGACTCATTCAGGAAAACTGAGACCACACACTCGGGTTTTCATCTACTTCACTATTGCGTCCTTGGGGGTGTTGCTATTAAATCTCCTAACCAACACTGCAGGTGTCAGTATTTCTAGAGCCTGGCTGAAGGCAGGATACATGACAGTTAGTGAAAAAAAACACACCGCAGTCACACAGCCTCACTTTGAGATGGAAATCCGTCGCCGGAGAAACGCCTAGTACTCCCAAGGTTTAATCTAAAGACTTGCAGGAGACTGTTCGCTTGGGAACACCACGTCCTCTGCATGCAATGAGTTGCCGACCAGTTTAAGAGATGTTCCAACCCTTCAAGCTTTCAAAAGAAGACTCAAAGCACATTTGTTTTCTGCAGGCATTTTCATAAGTATCCCCCCCCCCTTTTTTTTGTTGTTGTTGTTGTTGTTGTTGTTATTGTTGTTGTTATTGTAGGCTTTTTGTTGTTGTGTGACTGAAAAATGATGTTACTGGTATGTGAGTGAGATTATTCACGCAACAGCACAGTGAGTCGAACTGAGAATAGCGCTATACAAAAGCTATTTATTACTATTGTTATTATCATGACAATCATTTTCATCATCATCATCATCATCATCATCATCACCACCACCATCATCATCATCATCATCATCATCATCATCATCATCACCACCACCACAGCATTATAGAATTATCCCAGCTTCCACGGCCGCCCATTAACCCTTTGACTCCCGCGCCCTGTCCACCAGCATCCTGCATTTGCCAATCATGCAAATTAATGATGCTACCCTGTACCAAGACAAATATCTAATCATGCTACCCTGTACCAGCAGGAAGCTGGTGGGTAGGGTAAGGGTATCAAACGGTTGGGTTTTTTGCAGTCGGTGGATAAGGGTGCGGGAGTCAAAGGGTTACGGTGACGTAGAAAGTGGATCAGTCAAAAAAAAACGAGGTGAACGAACACAACTGGTCTATGAAACTGCCAAGGCGTAATTTTCTTCAAAAGTGTACGTTAGCTCCTGACTTTGCCCAAAAGCCTTCTTCAGTAACCTCTTTCGAGACAAAACAAGACTGTCTGGCCATTACTAACATTTTTTTTTATGTATTTATTTAGTTTTGGGTTTGGTTGACATCCTGTAACATGTTTTTTTGTTAACGTTTATATAGTTACAATTTTCAATTTAAAACCTGGAATTTAGCTGAGTGGGAGAAAAAGACTTCCTGCCCACTGGAACATAAAGGAAGACCTACATTTTTCTACTTAATTTTATGTTTGTCCTTTGTTTTTTTTTGTTTTTTTGTTTTTGTTTTGTTTGTTTTGTTTTGTTTTGTTTTGTTTCGTTTCGTTTTGTTTTGTTTTTGTGTGCACGGTTGACGAAGGTCAGTTGGCCGAAAATTTGCGCCTGACGGATTTTGTTATAATGAATAATCATTATTTGTGTGTGTGTGTGTGTGTGTGTGTGTGTGTGTGTGTGTGTGCACGCGCGCACGTGCGCGCGGGCGCGTGTGTGTGTTTGTGTGTGTGTGTGTGTGTGTGAGTGTGTGTGTGTGTGTGTGTTTGTGTTTGTCTGTATGTGTGTGTGTGTGTGTGTGTGTGTTTATGCGTGTTTGTGTGTGTGTGTGTGTGTGTGTGTGTGTGTGTGTGTGTGTGTGTGTCTGTGTGTGTGTGTTGCTTCTGGTTTAAATGAGCAATGGCTGAATGAAGGAAAAACAACTGGAAAAGCAACTCTTGGGCAACACAGATGACTTTGTGAAAAACATATATTTATCAAGACAGCACCGGGTTATTTGAGGGTAGCTACACTCGAACGAGAGAGAGAAAACATCAAGAGCAAGCCGTTAATGCTTTTCTCCTCGGTATAATCAGAAATAGCCGGCAGAATCGGCCAAGCCAAAACAGCATTCAAGAAGATGACAAGCATTCTTACCAACAAATGCCTATCAATTAACATCAGGAAGAGAGTTCTTGAATGTTATATAGAACAAATACTGTTGTACGGATGTGAGGCATAGACAGTCAACAAGCAAAGCTAGAACAAGATTGAGATGTGGTTTCTAAGAAGAATGTTGAGAGTTCTATGGACAGCAAAGAAAAGAAACGAGACAGTCTCGATGGAGGCAGACACAAGTAGATCACTGATAAGGAAGATTAGGAAAAGACAGGCAACATTTATAAGCCATTTTATGAGGAAGGGGATTTGGAGCACCTGATCACAACGGGAAAGCTGGAGGGAAAGAGAGCACCAGGTAGACCCAGGGAGAAAATATTGGACGGACTTGCAGGGTGGCTGAGGACAGAGAGGGTGGAAGATGTGCTCGCGGCAACAAGGGATAGGTACATATGAAGGGCCACGATCGCCAACGCCATGCAGCAGGGCACATGATGATGGTGATGATGAAGACGATCCCTTTCCTCAACGTCAATGATCAGTTCCCAGTGAAGCAAACGCACTCTATTAACCCAGAACAACAAAACAACAAACCGCATCCGGACAAGAATAGATGAAGGGAAACACCTGAAGCAAAATGTTAGACCAGAAGGGTGGGAGTACATCACTTTCGACATGAAAATTGAAAGAGCACACAATCGTTCATATCGAGGCACTTATGTGTCCGCGTGTGTGTACGGACACATGTGGATATATACAGTGCTAAACTACCTGCAGCTCTTCCTGTTTGTATTTAAGCACACACACAGACACAGACACAGACACAGACACAGACATACACACATACACACACACACACACATACATACCACAGATACACACACACACACACACACACACACACACACACATACACACACACACGCACGTACACACACACACACACATACATACACGTATACGTATAACACATACACACACATACACACACACACATGCAAGCGCACACACACACACACACACACACACACACACACACATGGTCTCTCACACACACACGGTCTCACACACACAATTACACACACGCACGAGCACACAAACGCACACGCTCATGCACACACACACATATATATATATACACACACATAGTTTCACACACCAGCACGCACAAACACACACACAAACACATAAACACACAAACAAACACACACACCAACACAAACACACATACACACACACACAAAACACACGCACACACACACACATGCACACACACGTGCACGCACATACTCAAGCACACGCACGCACACACGCACACACACACACACACACTCACATACACACACACACACACACACACACACACACACCAACTGTTAAATCAAACTAATTAGCTTTATTTCCATCTGCTACCCATTTGAGGAGCGAAAGATGCAGTTTTCTACCTGCCAACTGTAATAACAGTCCTACAATTTTCTGTGCCTACCTGTCGCATGGTGTAGTGGATAGCGCAACGGACAACAGACTGGAATGTTGTGGGTTTGAACCCATAGCTATAAATCGTGGACATTTTCAGCTCTAACCACCTCTTATGCACAGACGAGTGTTATGGACTCATTCAGGAAAACTGAGACCACACACTCTGGTTTTCATCTACTTCACTATTGCGTCCTTGGGGGTGTTGCTATTAAATCTCCTAACCAACACTGCAGGTGTCAGTATTTCTAGGGCCTGGCTGAAGGCAGGATACATGACAGTAAGTGAAAAAACACACCGCAGTCACACAGCCTCACTTTGAGATGGAAATCCGTCGCCGGAGAAACGCCTAGTACCCCCAAGGGTTAATCTAAAGACTTGCAGGAGACTGTTCGCTTGGGTACACCACGTCCTCTGCATTCAATGAGTTGCCGACCAGTTTAAGAGATGTTCCAACCCTTCAAGCTTTCAAAAGAAGACTCAAAGCACATTTGTTTCTGCAGGCATTTTCATAAGTATCCCCCCCCCCCCTTTTTTTGTTTGTTGTTGTTGCTGTTGTTGTTGTTGTTGTTGTTGTTATTGTTGGCTTTTTGTTGTTGTGTGACTGAAAAATGATGTTACTAGTATGTGAGTGAGATTATTCACGCAACAGCACAGTGAGTCGAACTGAGAATAGCGCTATACAAAAGCTATTTATTACTATTGTTATTATCATGACAATCATTTTCATCATCATCATCATCATCATCATCATCATCATCATCATCATCATCACCACCACCACCATCATCATCATCACCACCACCACCACCATCATCATCATCATCATCATCATCATCATCATCATCACCACCACCACAGCATTATAGAATTATCCCAGCTTCCACGGCCGCCCATTAACCCTTTGACTCCCGCGCCCTGTCCACCAGCATCCTGCATTTGCCAATCATGCAAATTAATTATGCTACCCTGTACCAAGACAAATATCTAATCATGCTACCCTGTACCAGCAGGAAGCTGGGGGTTAGGGTGAGGGTATCAAAGGGTTGGGTTTTTTTGCAGTCGGTGGATAAGGGTGCGGGAGTCAAAGGGTTACGGTGACGTAGAAAGTGGATCAGTAAAAAAAAAACGAGGTGAACGAACACAACTGGTCTATGAAAATGCCAAGGCGTAATTTTCTTCAAAAGTGTACATTAGCTCCTTAATTTGCCCAAAAGCCTTCTTCAGTAACCTGTGTGTATGTGTGTGTGTGTGTGTATGTGTGTGAGTGTGTGTGTATATATATATATATATATATATATGTGTGTGTGTGTGTGTGTGTGTGTGTGTGTGTGTGTGTGTGTGTGTGTGTGTGTGTGTGTGTGTGTGTGTGTGTGTGTGTGTGAGTGTTTATTTCTTTTCTTAAGACCTCAATTTCATGTGGCTTATGGATAATGTTCACACCCTTCAGAGAAGCTACTAAACTTCTAACTCTGTTCCAACTTTCTTGCTGCCCCAGTGACTTTTGCCCAAGCTATTCATTCCAGCTATACAACACATCACCGGCCCCAAGTTTATTCAGCCAAAGTCCCAGTGTCATAGAAGCCCATGGAAGACAGAGATGACAAGCTACCATGAAGCCACGTACCGGAGGAGACCCAGCACTGATGACAAGTCAGTTTGGTTGGGTTCAGCACTGCCTGTTGTGATCCAACTTATTAAAAAGACACTATTTACTGATTCCGTCCTACAAAGGATAGTAACTCACTCAGTCACGGAGCCTCATCGAGTGAGAACCCCCCCCCCCCCACACCTCTCCCCAGCCCCAAGTTAAGGGACCACTGAAGACGATCTCAAAAATAGCTAACAGAATCGGCCAAGCCAAAACAGCATTCAAGAAGATGAAAAGCGTTCTTACCTACAAATGCCAATCAATTAACATCAGGAAGAGAGTTTTTGAATGTTATAATAGAATCAATACTGTTATGCAGTTGTGAGGAGTGGACAGTCAACAAGCAAAGCCAGAACAAGATTGAGACAGCCCAGATGTGGTTTCTAAGAAGAATGTTGAGAGTTCCATGGACAGCAAAAAAAAAAAAAACAAGACAGTCTTGATGGAGGCAGACACAAGTAGATCACTGATAAGGAAGATTAGGAAAAGACAGGCAACATTTATAAGCCATTTTATGAGGAAAGGGGAATTGGAGCACCTGGTCACAACAGGAAACCTGGATGTAAGAGAACACCAGGTAGACCCAGGGAGAAAATATTGGACGGACTTGCAGGGTGGCTGAGGACAGAGAGGGTGGAAGATGTGCTTGCGGCAACAAGGGATAGGTACATATGAAGGGCCACGATCGCCAACGCCATGCAGCAGGGCACATGATGATGGTGATGATGAAGACGATCCCTTTCCTCAACGTCAATGATCAGTTCCCAGTAAAGCAAACGCACTCTATTAACCCAGAACAACAAAAAAACAGACCGCATCCGGACAAGAATAGATGAAGAGAAACACCTGAAGCAAAATGTTAGACCAGAAGGGTGGGAATACATCACTTTCGACATGAAAATTGAAAGAGCACACAATCGTTCATTTCGAGGCACTTATGTGCCCGCGTGTGTGTACGGACATATGTGAATATATACAGTGCTAAACTACCTGCTGCTCTTCCTGTTTGTATTTAAGCGCACACACAGACACAGACACAGACACACACACACACACATACATACCATAGATACACACACACACACACACGCACGTACACACACACACACACACACACACACACATACATACACGTATACGTATAACATACATACACACACATACACACACATACATACATACACGTATATATAACATACATACACACACACACACACACAATACACACACAGATACAAGTGCGCGCACACACACACACACACACACACACACACACACACACACACATGGTCTCTCACACACACACGGTCTCACACACACAATTACACACACGCACGAGCACACAAACGCACACGCACACAAACGCACACGCTCATGCACACACACACATACATACATATATACACACACATAGTTTCACACATTCACGGTCTCACACACCAGCACGCACAAACACACACACAAACACATAAACACACAAACACACACACTTACACAAACACACATACACACACACACACACAAAACACACGCACACACACACACACGCACACACACGTGCACGCACATACTCAAGCACACGCACGCCACACACACACACACTCACATACACACACACACACACACACCAACTGTTAAATCAAACTAATTAGCTTTCTTTCCATCTGCTACCCATTTGAGGAGCGAAAGATGCAGTTTTCTACCTGCCAACTGTAATAACAGTCCTACAATTTTCTTTGCCTACCTGTCGCATGGTGTAGTGGATAGCGCAACGGACAACAGACTTGGAATGTTGTGGGTTTGAACCCATAGCTATAAATCGTGGACATTTTCAGCTCTAACCACCTCTTATGCACAGACGAGTGTTATGGACTCATTCAGGAAAACTGAGACCACACACTCGGGTTTTCATCTACTTCACTATTGCGTCCTTGGGGGTGTTGCTATTAAATCTCCTAACCAACACTGCAGGTGTCAGTATTTCTAGGGCCTGGCTGAAGGCAGGATACATGACAGTTAGTGAAAAAACACACCCGCAGTCACACAGCCTCACTTTGAGATGGAAATCCGTCGCCGGAGAAACGCCTAGTACTCCCAAGGGTTAATCTAAAGACTGCAGGAGACTGTTCGTTTGGATACACCACGTCCTCTGCATGCAATGAGTTGCCGACCAGTTTAAGAGATGTTCCAACCCTTCAAGCTTTCAAAAGAAGACTCAAAGCACATTTGTTTCTGCAGGCATTTTCATAAGTATCCCCCCCCCCCCCCCTTTTTTTTTTGTAGCTGTTGTTGTTGTTGTTATTGTTGGCTTTTTGTTGTTGTGTGACTGAAAAATGATGTTACTGGTATGTGAGTGAGATTATTCACAGTGAGTCGAACTGAGAATAGCGCTATACAAAAGCTATTTATTACTATTGTTATTATCATGACAATCATTTTCATCATCATCATCATCATCATCATCATCACCACCACCACCACCACCACCACCATCATCATCATCATCATCATCACCACCACAGCATTATAGAATTATCCCAGCTTCCACGGCCGGCCATTAACCCTTTGACTCCCCGCCCTGTCCACCCGCATCCTGCATTTGCCAATCATGCAAATTAATTATGCTACCCTGTACCAAGACAAATATCTAATCATGCTACCCACCAGCAGGAAGCTGGTAGGTAGGGTGAGGGTATCAAATGGTTGGGTTTTTTGCAGTCGGTGGATAAGGGTGCGGGAGTCAAAGGGTTACGGTGACGTAGAAAGTGGATCAGTAAAAAAAAAAACGAGGTGAACGAACACAACTGGTCTATGAAAATGCCAAGGCGTAATTTTCTTCAAAAGTGTACATTAGCTCCTGACTTTGCCCAAAAGCCTTCTTCAGTAACCTCTTTCGAGACAAAACAAGACTGTCTGGCCATTACTAACATTTTTTTTATGTATTTATTTAGTTTTGGGTTTGGTTGACATCCTGTAACATGTTTTTTTGTTAACGTTTATATAGTTACAATTTTCAATTTAAAACCTGGAATTTAGCTGAGTGGGAGAAAAAGACTTCCTGCCCACTGGAACATAAAGGAAGACCTACATTTTTCTACTTAATTTTATGTTTGTCCTTTGTTTTTTGGGTTTTTGTTTTGTTTTTGTTTTGTTTTGTTTTGTTTTGTTTCGTTTCGTTTCGTTTTGTTTTGTTTTGTTTCGTTTCGTTTTGTTTTGTTTTGTTTCGTTTTGTTTGTTTTGTTTTGTTTCGTTTTGTTTTGTTTTGTTTTGTTTTTGTGTGCACGGTTGACGAAGGTCAGTTGGCCGAAAATTTGCTCCTGACGGATTTTGTTATAATGAATGATCATTATTTGTGTGTGTTGTGTGTGTGTGTGTGTGTGTGTGTGTGTGTGTGTGTGTGTGTGTGTGTGTGTGTGTGGTGTGTGTGTGTGTGTGTGTGTGTGTGTTTGTGTGTGTGTGCACGCGCGCACGTGCGCGCGGGCGCGTGTGTGTGTTAGTGTGTGTGTGTTCGTGTGAGTGTGTGTGTGTGTGTGAGTGTGTGTGTGTGTGTGTGTTTGTGTGTATGTGTGTGTGTGAGTGTGTGCTTCTGGTTTAAATGAGCAATGGCTGAATGAAGGACAAACAACTGGAAAAGCAACTCTTGGGCAACAAAGATGACTTTGTGAAAAACATATATTTATCAAGACAGCACAGGGTTATTTGAGGGTAGCTACAATCGAACGAGAGAGAGAAAACATCAAGAGCAAGCCGTTAATGCTTTTCTCCTCGGTATAATCAGAAATAGCCGGCAGAATCGGCCAAGCCAAAACAGCATTCAAGAAGATGACAAGCATTCTTACCAACAAATGCCTATCAATTAACATCAGGAAGAGAGTTCTTGAATGTTATATAGAACAAATACTGTTGTACGGATGTGAGGCGTAGACAGTCAACAAGCAAAGCCAGAACAAGATTGAGACAGCCGAGATGTGGTTTCTAAGAAGAATGTTGAGAGTTCTATGGACAGCAAAGAAAAGAAACGAGACAGTCTCGATGGAGGCAGACACAAGTAGATCACTCATAAGGAAGATTACGAAAAGACAGGCAACATTTATAGGCCATTTTATGTGGAAGGGGGATTTGGAGCACCTGGTCACAACGGGAAAGCTGGAGGGAAAGAGAGCACCAGGTAGACCCAGGGAGAAAATGCTGGACGGACTTGCAGCGTGGCTGGGGACGAGGATGGTAGGGGAGATGCCAGGAGGAACGAGAGATAGAGACAGATGGAAAGTCCATGATCGCCAGTGCCATGCAGCAAGGCACCTGATGATGATGATGATGATGATGATGATAATCAGTCCTTAGCCCTAATTTTCCTATTTGGATGAATTTATATCTCTGCTGCAGAAATTCTGTCTGTGTATTTTCGTGTCAATCTGTATGTCTATCTGCTTATTCGTCCGTGTCTGTGTCGGTGAGTCTACCAGTGTTTTCTTTTGTTGTTGGCTATCTGTGTGTGTGTGTGTGTCTGCCTTTCTGTCAATCAGTCTCTCTGTTTGTTTACTGAAATTGTTGTTAAATGTAATTTGTGTTGTCATTGTGTATAACGTAGTACCTTCCCTCCACGTTTTTGTAACACTGGTATATTTTGTAATAAAGATTTGTCTTACCTCACCTCATCTCACTTTACCTCACCTTATCTTACCTTAATTTACCTTACCTTACTATACCTTACCCTACCTTATCTTACCCTACTTTACATTACCTTACCCTACTTTACCTTACCTACCATACCCTACCGTACCCTACCCTACCCTACATTATCCTACCCTACCATACCCTAGCCTAACCTACCCTACCCTACCTACCTACCATACCATACCATACCATACCATACCATACCATACCTTACCCACCATATCATACAATACCATACCATACCATACCATACCATACCATACCATACCTTACCCACCATACCATACCATACCGTACCATACCATACCATTACATATCATACCCTACCCTACCCTACCTTACCCTACCCTACCCTACCCTACCCTACCATACCATACCATACCATTTCATACCATACCATACCCTACCATACCATACCATACCGTACCATGCCATACCATACCATACCATACCATACCATGCCATACCATACCATACCATACCACACCACACCATACCATACCATACCATTACATATCATACCCTACCCTACCCTACCCTACCATACCATACCATACCATGCCATACGCTAGCCTAGCCTAGCCTACCCTATAACCCTACATACCATACCATACCTTACCATACCTTACCATACCTTTCCATACCATACCTACCATACCTACCATACCATACATACCATACCATACCATAACATACCTCTACCATACATACCATACCATACCATACCATACCATTACCATACCTTACCTACCTTCCATACCATACCATACCATACCTTACCATACCATACACCATACCATACCATACCATACCTTACCATACTACCTTACCATACCATACCATCCATACCTTACCATACCTTACCATACCATACCATACCATACCATACCATACCATACCATACCATACCATACCATACCATACCTTACCATACCTTACCATTCCATACCATACCATACCTTACCATACCTTACCATACCATACCATACCATACCATACCATAACCATACCATACATCCATACCTTACCTTACCTTACCATACCATACCATACCCATACCATACCATACCATACCATACCATACCATACCATACCATACCATACCATACTACCTACCTTACCTACTATACCATACCATACCATACCATACCATACCATACATCCATACCATACCTTACCATACCATACTTACATACCTACCATACACCTCTACCATACAACCATACCATACCATACCATACATCATACCATACCATACCATACCATACCATACCATACCTACATACCATACCATACCATACCATACCATACCATACCATACCATACCATTACCTTACCATACCATACCAACCATACCATACCATACATACCATTACCATACCTACCTTACCATACTACCTACCATACCATACCATAACCAATACCTTACCATACTCCATACCATACCTTACCATACCATACCTACCTTACCATACCATACCATACCATACCATACCTTACCATACCAATACCATACCAATACCATACCATACCATACCATACCATACCATACCATACCATACCTTACCATACCATACCATACCATACCTTACCATACCTTACCTTACCTTATCTTACTTTATCTTGTCTTGTCTTGTCTTTTATTTTCTTTATCCCGTGAGAATCAGATTGAAAACATCCAGCCCAGAACATTGAAATAAGCAGCAACAATAACATACCCATATCTTGTACAATAATGATGTATTTCAAACTCACATCTTTAACACACTCAAGCCCTCTGCCAGGACATAACATTCTGCCACTGAGATACTTGTCGGCAGGTCAGTGGGGAAGCGCATATGGAACTGTCCCGGTGCAAAAAAAAAAAATCTTCTTCTGAGCGATGTCCAATTCAACAGCAAGCGAAAACGTTTTCTGTATGAACGTGAAACATCACATTGCTCTTACGAGAGACAGATCACGACCACACTCTGATAGATACTATAGTAAGCAGGTTAGTGTAAAGCGCATATGGAATTGACGCAGTGCAATGAATCCTCTCCTGAACAAACTACGATACTTCAACGGCAAACAAAAGGAATTCTACGTGGAAGTCACATTTTTTTTTTTT
>JAPXFY010000029.1:36998198-37010698 GCA_030674185.1 Monoplex corrugatus
GAAATGGATGCGACATTGTCCCAATCTTCCCACTGAGCCCATCAGCACGCTGAACTGTGAGCAGGAGTCAGCTAGTGACAACAGAAATTACAAGTTTTTGACAGTGATGATGACAAACAAACCCACTAACTTTCAGTTCCATTCTGGATCGAGACTGCACCACAAGGCTGCATTCTGCACCTACGTCCTGGCATCAACCAGGCCCGACAGATAAGATACAGACAGCTGCGGTGCTGGTCAACAGATTTGAGTAACACCCCCAATGATACATCCGTGAAGTTGATGTGACGCGATAATGTGTGTCGTTATAGTCTTCCCGAAGCATATCAGAAATAGCCAGCAGAATCGGCCAAGTCAAAATAGCATTCAAGAAGATGAAAAGCATTCTTACCAACAAATGCCTATCCATTAACATCAGGAAGAGAGTTCTTGAATGTTATATAGAGCTGATAATGTTATACGTCGTGAAACCTGGACATTCAATAAGCAAAGCCAGAAAAAGATTGAGGCAGCCGAGATGTGGTTTCTAAGAAGAATGTTGAGAGTTTCATGGACAGCAAAGAAAACAAACGAGACAGTCTTGATGGAGGCAGACACGTGAAGATCATTCACAAGGAGGATTAGGAAAAGACAGGCAACATTCATATGTCATTTTATGAGGAAAGGAGAATTGGAGCACCTGGTCACTACAGGAAAGCTGGAGGGAAAGAGAGCACCAGGTAGACCCAGGGAAAAAATATTGGACCGACTTGTAGAGTGGCTGAAGACAGAGAGGGTGGAGGATGTGCTTGCGGCAACAAGGGATAGATACATATGGAGGGCCATGATCGCCAACGCCATGTGGCAAGGAACTTGATGATAATGATGATGATGATGATGATGATGATGATGATGATGATGATGATGATGATGATGATGATAGTCTTCCCAATGAGCCCACCAGCACGCTGAACTGTGGACAGGGATCAGTAGGGGACAACAAAAACCACACAAGTTTTGACAGCGGTGATGACACGCCAGCCCTCAACCTTCCAGTCGATACAGTCGATAGTCCCTTGGCGCTAACCACTGCAACACGACGACTGCGTCTTATGGTAAATTTAGTTTTGGGTCCCTCCACCGCTTCCATCAGCCTGGAATAGACTTCTGCTTCGCTTTCGCCTAACAGCTACCCTTTCTGCTTTTAAATCCAATTTAAAAACCCACCTCTTTTCCCAATAATGAGTTCCACAAATACTTCTTTCCCTGAGCTGGTGTATTAATTAAATATTGTAAGGTGGTCTTTGTCGATTGTATGCATATGCCTGGAGCGTGAGTGCGCTTTGATTTTAATTGTCAAGATTTGGCGCCGTATATATACTGTAATTATTAATCACTACTATCATTCCATCCCTTGGGGAATAATTCATACCCTGATCTTTAACGTGGGTAATTCAAAGGAGACTGTCACGTTAAAAGGGGAGCAGGGGGCTAGGGGAGGGGGAGTGGGCGTTTGTTTCTTTGGAATTTGCTCAAACAGGGAATCTCTTACTCAGGCAATTCCTTAAGCGCTCTTCCCAAATCTGCCTGACAGTTATCCAGCAGACTCCTTGAGCTCGTGCAAAACCTTACCGCACAGACACATGAAATAGGGAGGATAGGAGGAGTGGTACTGGTGAACGAATGGAACCTATGAAGCACTAAGCCGACACCAGCAGAAACCAGTTTTCAATTTTGAGGGCTAGGATCTAATTCGATTTGTGTTTCAGTTTCAGTATGTCAAAACGACATCAACACACTCGGAACGAATTCCATATGCAATAACGTCACAGGTGCCATGTGTATGGTGATCATGGCACAAGCCTTAAAAAATGTGGTGTGGTTAAAACATGATGACTACTTAATTAAAAGTTCCCCGTCGGGATGGTTTTGTTCTTTTGAAAGACCCAAGGATCCGAGATCTGGTGTTCCTATCGTAATAAAACTTAAAGGAATTATTGCTTTCATCTCGTTGATAGGCAGCGGAGGCTTTGTGCATTGGGTAGGGATGAGGCTAGGGCTGGGGGGGGGGGGGGGGGGGCTTTTTATGATGTGAGACAACGTTTACATTGAGTGGCTAGTTGTGTTGTGAATCAGACCTTTAATTGTTTATTCAATTTATTTATCTGTTCTTTTTTTTTTTGAAGATAAGGTACACAAATACACATGTCATTTACATGTAACCAAGATTGTTCCAATGACAGATTGAGACCATACAAGTTAAAAAAAAAAAAGTAGGATAAATAAAACATCGGCTAGGTAGTGCCTCGGGACCTGGACGGCTCATGGGTTTATGTGCAGGCTTTAAACGTTCAGTTATAAAATTGGGACTTTCAGATCTAAGAGATGCCTTCAGATCTAAGAGATGCCACTTATCAACCCTTTATCTCCTGCACCCTGTCCACCAGCATCCTGCATTGTCAACCATGCTAGCAAAGCAAAGAAATTTTAACCATTTGACTCCCTCACCTATACCACCAGTTTCCTTCCTGCTGGCAGGAAGCTGGTGGATATAATGAAGGAGTCAAAGGGTTAACTTTTTTGCAGTTGATGGATAGGGTTCGGGAGTCAAAGGGTTAAGGACGAGGGGGTGGTGGGTAAAGTGGCTGGGTTTCTGTAGCCTAGGGTTCTCTGTGACCTCGTAACCACTAAACCATTACAGACGTTACTAGTAGCTTAGTAATTATGGTGGTGTGCGGGGCACGGTAGGTCAAATCTGAACACTACCTTAACCCTTTGACTCCTACACCCTATCCACCAGCTGCAAAAAAAAACTAAACCCTTTGGCTGCCTCACCCTATCCACTAGCTTTCTGCTACAGGAAGCTGGTGGATAGGATCAGAGGCAATCAAAGGATTAAGTAAGTATTTGCATGCTAAGCATGTCAGCAATGCAGGATGCTGGTGGACAGGGTGAGGGAGTCAAAGTGTTAAGTTTTTGCTTTGCTAGCTTGGTTGACAATGCAAGATGTTGGTGGACAGGGTGCGGGAGCCAAAGTGTTAATAAGTGGCATCTCTTTGATCTGAAAGTCCCAATTTTACAACTGATTCTTCAAAAAAATGTGAAAGCTGGTGGACTGGGTGAGAGGCAGTCAAAGAGTTAAGTTTTCACTTTGCTGAGCATGGTTAGCAATGCAGGATGTTGGTGGATAGGGTGCGGGAATCAAAGGTTAATAATTGCATCTCTTAGATCTGAAAGTCCCAATTTTACAACTGATTCTTCAAAAAAATGTGAAAGCTGGTGGACTGGGTGACAGGCAGTCAAAGGGTTTTAAGTTTTCACTTTGCTAAGCATGGTCAGCAATGCAGGATGTTGGTGGACAGGCTGCGGGAGTCGAACAGTTAACGACGCAGCAGTAGCAGCAGCAGCAGCAGTAGCAGTAGAGTCACGTTCGTTGACGTGACCTCAACCGCGGCTTGATGCTGATAACTAGTGTCAGTGCATCTTGACACTACCCGTTAAGCCTGACATGGGTTGTCTTCGTGTGAGGTTCGTGCAAACACGAATCCACGTGGAATAGAACACAGTTAAATCCTGACGGTCAAATCACGCGATGGCAGCAATGACGAAATCCATTTCATGTCGAAAAGGAAACACACGCGCGCGCGCGCGCGTGCGAGCGCAAACACACACACAGACACGCGCGCGCACACACACGCACACACACACACACACTCGCGCGTGTGCAAACACACACACGCACGACACACACACACACACACTCGCGCGTGCGCAAACACACACACACACACACACACACACACACACACACACACACCTGCACACCCGCGCCAACACGCATACACATACACCCCAAACACACAAACAACCTCTCTCTCTCACTCTCTCTCTTTCTCTCTCTGTTTCTGTCTCTGTCTCTGTCTCTCTCTGTCTCTGTCTCTGTCTGTCTCTGTCTGTCTCTCTCTCTGTCTGTCTGTCTCTCTCTCTGTGTCTGTCTCAGTCTCTGTCTCTGTCTGTCTCTCTCTCTCTCTGTCTCTCTCTCTCTATCTCTGTCTCAGTCTCTGTCTCTGTCTCTCTCTCTGTGTCTCTGTCTGTCTATCTGTCTCTCTCTGTCTCTCTCTGTCTCTCTCTCTGTCTCTCTCTCTGTCTCTCTCTGTCTCTCTCTCTCTGTCTCTCTGCCTGTCTCTGTCTCTCTCTGTCTCTCTCTCTCTCTCTCTCTCTCTCTCTCTCTCTCTCTCTGCTTGTATAATTCTGTTTGTATATAATTGTGTGTGTGCGCGCGCAAGTGTATGTGTCTGTGCGTGCGTGCGTGCATGTGTATGTGTGCACGAGTGCGCGCGCGAGCGCACACGAGCGCACTATTGCCCTACCAGGGCAAAATGATGAAACAACACACGAGGAGAGAAGCTGGAATCGTGGCAATTAACTGTAGCCGCCGCCAGCTCTCAGTTTAGGAGGAAAAGAAGAGGAGGGAGGGGAGGTTAATGGGGGGGGGGGAGCATGGAGGGAGAGAAGGAGGGACCACCATAATAGTATTGCTTTAACCGTCCGTTAAACCCTTTTCTGCTATTTCCCTCCTGTCTCCAACTCAGAGTCTGCCTCATGTCCGTTCCAGATTAGTCTGGCAGCCCTCCATCCCATCATCTGCTCGCTGCACTGCCTCTTGTGTGTCACTCACTGTTTCCGTCCGTACCGTGTATTTCCACTTTCAGTCGCGGACACCACCATCGTGTCGTCCCTCGTGTCATAGCCAGCGGAACAGTCTTTTCTTTTTTTTTTTTTTTTTTTACTTTTTAAAATTTATTTGTTTTCACAACAGATATCTAACATACAATGTGGCAACGAAGAATGACAACAAAACAAAAAACAAAACAATCTTTTTTTTTTTTTGTACATACACAAAATGACAAGAAAATGTTGACACATGAACTCTGCACAATATACAGAATGTACAGAATGATATTTTTCACATTAGAAGTTTAAAAAAATGAACATTCGGATTTAACGCGTGTCGACATTTCCCCTATAAATCAGCGGAGCAATCTTGAAAGAGGCAAATACAAAAAGAAATTTTGATGAAGAAGATTAGGAACAGACAAACAAGCAACATTTTTAGGATATTTTATGAGGCAAGAGAAATTAGAGCACCTAATCACAACAGGAAAGCTGGAGGGGAAAAAAGAGCACCAGGTAGATCCAGGGAGAAAATACTTTATAGACTTGCGTTGTGGACTGGATTAGGATAGAGAGGGTGAGAGATGTACCTGCAGTGACAAAGGATAGATTCGTATGGAGGGCCATGATCGCCAACGCCATGTGGCAGGGCACATGATGATGATGATGATGATGATGATGATGATGATGATGATTTCCACTTTCCAACACACCACCAAACAAACGGCCAAGCAGATTAGCTGTCTCTTGGTTGAACCATGGACTCGAGATCTGATGTCAGGTTTCATTCGTCCAGGCCTGTAACATTTTATACAAGAAGAAGAAGAAGAATGCGAAGAAGAAGAAGAATGCGAAGAAGAAGAAGAATGCGAAGAAGAAGAAGAAGAAGAATGCGAAGAAGAAGAAGAATTAAGAAGAAGAAGAAGAAGAAGAAGAAGATGATGATGATGATGATGATGATGATGATGATGATGATGATGATGATGATGATGATGATGATGATGATGATGATGATGATGATGATGAAGAAGAATGCGAAGAAGAAGAATGCGAAGAAGAAGAATGCGAAGAAGAATGCAAAGAAGAAGAAGAAGAAGAGGGATTCATCGCACACTGACAATCCCATATGCGTTCCGCTCACATTTGACAACTATGATCTTGCAAACTCGTTGAGCTTGCACAAAACTTTTGTGTCGGCAAAGTCTTGAAATGGGGTCAGAGGGAGGGGAAAGAGAACATGATCGTCATCATCATTATCATCATCATCATTATCATCATCATCATCATCATCATAATCATCATCATCATCAGGTGCCCTGCCGCATGGCGTTGGTGATCAAGCCTCTGCATACGAATCTATCCTTTGTCGCTGCAAGTACATTTCCCACCCTCTCTGTCTTCATCCACTGCGCAAGTCCGTCCATATTTTTCTCCCTGGGTCTACCTGGTGCTCTCTTTCCCTCCAGCTTTTCTGTTGCGACTAGGCGCCCAAACGTTTCTTGCCTCATCAAATGTCCTATGAATGTTGGTTGCCTTTCCTAATCTTCTTCATGAATGTACTTTGTGTGTTTGCCTCTTTCAAGACTGTCTCAGGAAAGAAAACAGGACCTCATCATCATCATCATCGTCATCATCATCATTATCATCATGTGCCCTGCCGCATGGAGTTGGCGATCATCGCCCTCCATCCGAATCTGTCCTTAATGATCTCCCTGTGTCTGCCTCCTTCAAGACTGTCTCGTTTGTTGTCTTTGCTGTTCATGGAACTGTCAACCTTCTTCTTAGAAACGACATTTCTGTCGCGTAAATTTTGTTCTGACTTTGCGTGTTGACTGTCCACGCCTCACAAACGAACAAGATCTACGAAACACTAAATTTAGACTCCCAGAATGATAATGGAGTTTAAAGGATTCGATGCAAACATGTCAGTTTTTATATTGCAAACTTATGACTAAACCCAAGAATGATATCCCAAGTCGCTCTGTTAAACAGAACTAGAACGTCTGCATGACTATGGGAGTCATTTGGTGTTTATCTATTCACCTACTTACTTACTTGTTATTCACTTACTTACTTACTTACTTGCTTACTTACTTACTTACTTACGTATTTACGTATTTACTTACTTACTTACTTACTTACTTACTTACTTACTTATTTACTGTGTGTGTCTGTTCGCGTGTGCGTGTGTGTGTGTCTTCTTCGTGAGCGTGTGTGTGTATGATTTTCGTTTTGGTTATAAATATTTCATGTTTATTATTAATCTTTTTTGTGTGTGCTTTTATGTTTGTGTGTTTTTTCCAACTTATGTTGCACTATAGTACTGGTCACGGAGTCGAAGACACATTTTCATAATAAAACGACGATGCATGATAATGGGGATGATACTCATGATCAAATGAAATTCCATTCTGGATTGAGACGGCGTGGCAGAGCTGTACCCTACGCTTTTTTTTAAAAAATCGTATATCCAAGCGTCAAAGAGGACCGAGAAATACAGACAACTGCGGTTTTGGGTCAAGAAATTTGAGCAACATCTTCAATGACGCATCCGCGAAATGGACGAAACACGAATTGTGTGGTCCCAGTCCTCTCAATGAGCCTATAGCTTAATCATCTTTAGATAGGAACCGGTTCGAACTGTGTGGTCCCAGTCATGTGAAATAGCCTATAGCTTATTCAAATTTGAACAGGAATCGCTTGCTTGAGTGGGGCTGCAAAATCCTGCAATGATTTTGACAGAAATGAATTGGTATCGTCATCGCACATTTTCTCTCATAAGAAGAAGAAGAAGAAGAAGAAAGAAGAAAAAATAAATAAATAAATAAAAGGCGCGGAATGTATGTAAATGTCCACCAGCGCAGTTACAGGTCAAACTCTTAACCCGTGCAATTTGTGGGGAAAAACCGGAATCTCTGTCACTGTAAACATTGTTCTCCCCCCCCTCTGGAACTTCTATGCTTCTTATTCCTTTAACTGTCGTTTTCTTCGAATTTCAATCTCGTGTCTGAAAAAGTGGGAGCGACCGAGCGAGCGACCGATCGTGATAAGAGAGAGAGAGAGAGACAGACAGACAGACAGACAGACAGGCAGAGACAGACAGAGACAGACAGACAGACAGACAGGCAGACAGACAGACAGAGACAGACAGACAGACAGGCAGGCAGACAGAGACAGACAGACAGATAGACGGAGACAGACAGAGAGAGAGACAAACAGACATAGGAAGAGAGACAGACAGACAGACAGACAGGCAGGCAGGCAGGCAGGCAGACAGACAGAGGAAGATAGAGAGAGAGGGTCAGACACACCGATAGACAGACAAGCAGACAGAGGAAGAGAAAGATAGAGAGAGAGAAGGGAACGAGAAAGAAGGTAAGGAAAAAAGAAAGAAAGAGAGGCGAAGAAGAAGAGAGACAGTGGGTATGTGTATGAGAGAGAGAGGCTGAGACAGAGACAGATATTAAGACAGACAGACAGACAGACAGACAGAGAGACATGAAGACAGAGAGGAATAGTGTACACGTGTACGTGCGTGTGCATCCATGCTGGGGTGTGCGTGTGTGATTGTGTGTTATGTGTGCGTATGTCTGCATAATTAAAAAAAATCGCAAACTGTAAAGCGCTTTATGTTTGATAAAAGACATTATACAATTTTCCAGTTTATTCTAGTTGTAGAAGTAGTAGTAGTAGTAGTAGTTGTTGTAGTAGTAATAGGAGTAGTGGTAGTAGTGGTAGTAGTAACGGTAGTAGCTATAGTAGTAGTAGTGGTAGTAGTAATAGAAGTAATAGTAGTAGTAGTATGTGTATCAGCATCATCATCATCATCATCATCATTATCATCATCATCATCATCATCATCATCATCATCATCATCATCATCATCATTATTGTTGTTATTATTATTATCATTATTATCATATTAGTATCATCGTTATTGTTATTGTTATCATTATCATCCTCATCCTTATCCTCTTCCTCCTCCTCCTCCTCATCATCATCATCACTATCATCACCATCATACTTCAATAATAGTATTTCATATAGGTCGACTGGAGGGGTTTGCATTTGTGTGTGTGCGTGTGTGCGTGTTTGTGTATTTGTGTGTATACGCGTACGTGCGTGTGTGCGTGCGTGTGTGCGCGCGCGCGTGTGTGTGTGTGTGTGTGTGTGTGTGTGTGTGTGTGTGTGTGTGTCTGTCTGTCTGTCTGTCTGTCTGCCCTGTGACAAAAATATTTCTGAAGCGAGACTTTCTCAGCTTTTCTTAAGTTTACTTATCAAATCTATTGAGTCTTCCTGTCCTGAGTATCTCACCCATCTGTTACATCTCTACACGCCATCTCGAGCTTTGCGGTCCTCATCTGATACCCGTCTCTATAGTATCCCCATAGTCCGCACTAAAAGGTTTGGGCAGCGTTCTTTTTCCTATCAAGCTCCAACCATCTGGAATCAGTTACCTCGCTCTCTTAGATACTCACCCTCTCTGTCCACATTCAAACGCTCCCTCAAAACTCACCTGTTTCCCAAAACTGGTAATCTCTGCCCCCTTCCCCCCATGTAATGTAATGGTGACATTATAGTGTCTTAGTGTCAATGTGTCATTGTATTTGCATGTCATGCTGTGTGTGTGTTTGTGTGTGTGTGTGTGTGTTTGTGTGTGTGTGGGTGCTTCTGTGGGCGTGTGTGTGTGTGCTTGTGATTCTGGTTATATGTTTTGCCATTGTAAACGCCTAGGGCATTAATTTGATTAGGCGTACTAAATGTTCATAATAATAATAATAATAATAATAATCTTTACTAAATGTTGCTCAAGGCTGTGTACCATTGAGAAGTCGAAAAAGCGTTAAGTGTGCGAAGGTTTTTTTCAAAGGATTGATGAGGAATTGAACCGACAACTTCCAAAACCGCTGCTCCATAGCGCTAACCACCGCACCATGTAACTGGTCGTGTTGTGATGCTAGTATTGATCGATTGATTGATTGATTGATTGATTTAGTTCAGTTTTTACGTCGACACCCAGCCTCAGGTGATTATAGCCAACGGGGATAACCATCCCAGGGAAGTGGGGGAAGGGGGAACTCATCTAATCCTATACTAACACCACCAGAATAACAATGATGTTAAGATGGGACAGTGACAAGACCAAGTTTTAATATACAGGGGGGGGGGGAGGGTGCAAAAGTAAGTATACAGTTATGAAAAAAGAAAACACGTACAATACTCATTGCATTTATTATACAAACAAATGAATATTGCATATACATATACATGTAATAACAAGCACAGCCTTAATCCCTCAGATACTCAAAACTGCTTTGCCGTCAGTATTCACACACTCCTCTAATCGAGAGCGGAACTAAACATTATAATAATGATGTGATACTTACTGTATACCTACTTTTGCACACACACCCCTCTCCCCTGTATAGCACACGCCGGGATTCGAACCCTACAACCATTAAGCATGTGACTCCGACGCTCAGCCAACTGAGCTATTGAGGTCCGGGTGACGCTGGTATTGCTCGGCTTCAGCTTTTTATTCCTTCGTTCATTTTAGTCTTCCCTCAATTGCTTGACAATTTGGTTTTGCTCTCTCCAGGCAACATCTCGCGAACCATTGTGCTGAATGGCTTAATTTAATGTTTGGTGGGCTGATGCCTTTTCGATCAATGAAACGTCTATCGATTTGGGACTAACTTCAAGCTCGCGTTGAGATCTTAAAAACAGAGAGAAAGAGAGAGAGGGAGACAGGCAGACATGCAAACAGAGAGAAGTGAGAGAGAGAGAGAGAGAAAGAGAGAGAGAGAGAGAGAAAGAGAGAGAGAGACAGACAGACAGACAGACATGCAAACAGAGAGAAGTGAGAGAGAGAGATAGAAAGAGAGAGAGAGAGAGACAGACATGCAAACAGAGAGAGAGAGAGAGAGAGAGAAAAAGAGAGAGAGACAGACAGACAGACATGCAAACAGAGAGAAGAGAGAGAGAGAGAGAAAGAGAGAGAGAGAGAGACAGCCATGCAAACAGAGAGAAGTGAGAGAGAGAGAGAGAGAGAAAGAAAGAGAGAGAGACAGACAGACAGACAGACAGACAGAGGCAGAGACAGACAGAGGGAATATGTGTCAAAACTCGCCACTTTATATCTTTTCTTGTGCTTGATTTATTTATTCATTCATTTTGTCTATTCATTTATTTGTTTGCTTTTATTTATTTATTTATTTATTTATCTGTTTGTTTATTCATTTATATTCATTCATTCATGTATTTATGTATCTATATGCTTATTTGTTTATTCTTTTAATACTTTTTTTTACTTATTTAGGCAGGAGACGTTGCGTTCCTTTTTTTTTTTGAAATGCTACACACACATGTCCATTCAAGTGCCCAGTTCTAGATGAACAAAGCTTGAGCAAATTGTGGTTCAACGTTAAGACTGATATGGCTTAAAAATACGACGTTTTTATATATACTGAAATGTTTATTTCATGAACATATGAATAGATTATATACTTGATGCTATTTGAAAGCTCGATGCAGAAGGAAGTTGTTGGAATCAGTTGATTTCTTTAATGGAAAAAAATCTACGATTTTGTTGTTGTTGCTGTTGTTGTTTGTTTTGTTTTTGTTTTCTTTTGTTGTTGTTGTGTTGTTGTGTTTGTTGTTTGTTGTTTGTTGTTTGTTTGTTTGGGGGTTACTTTTGTTGTTGATAAAAAAGAGCAAAAAAAAATGAAGAATGTTAGTAAAGCTTGGCCATTCTATATGCTACATTTTAAGTTGCATTTTTTCCCCCTTTATAATAATTATGGGTATATGCCATTGATGTGAAGATCAAAGGAGAACACGGGTCGTGATCCCCCCCTTTTGGGTCAAACGTGTCCTGGTGTTATTTATAGCTGAAGGTTCGAGACTTCCGGCTTCTCTCCCTTGGTCACAGAGACCAAGGGGGAGAGAAGTCAAATACAGCGTGACAAGGTCCCCAGGGGAAGTAAAACGCCCGCCGTGTAAGCCTCGCCTTTGTTCTCTGCAATCAACTTGGTGGGAGGGAGAGTTTTTTGAAAGGAAGGGGGTAAAAGGTAGAGAAGACAAGGGGGGTGGTTTTGTTCAAAGACTCCTGGTTCAAATGGGGCGTAATCCAATGGAGGTGGTTGGGGTGGGGGTGGGGGTGGGGGGGTGGGGGGGTTATAGTCACACGCAGACGCCTTTTTTTTAGAGAAAATGGCCAAGCCATCACGAACAAGAAGCAGTCTGTTTCTACTCACCAGTGAGAAAAGGGACTGGTTTTGTTCAACTGACTCCTGGTTCAAATTGGGCGTAATCCAATGGGGGCAGTGGTGGGATGGTGGTGGTGGTAATGGTGAGGGGGGGAGGTGTCTAGTCACACGCAGACTTTTTTTTTTTTTAGAGAAAATGGCCAAGCCTTCACGAGCCCAAATCAGTCTGTTTCTACTATGAGCGTGCATGGGACTGGTTTTGTTCAAACAACTCCTGGTTCAAGTGGGGCATAATCCAAAGGTGAGGGAGGTGGGGGTTGGGAGGGAGGTTGCAGTCACACGCAGGCGTCGTTTTAGAGAAAATGTCCAAGCCATCACGACGAACAAGAAGCATTCTGTATCTATTTATAAGTGTGCAAAGGACTGATTTTGTTCAACTGACTCCTCGTTCACATTGGGGCGTAATCCAATGAGAGTAGTGGAGGTGGGTGAGGGTGAGGGTGCGGGGGGGGAGGGGGTGTTGCAGTCACACGCAGACGCCTTTTTAGAAAAATGTCTCAAGCCATCACGACGAACAAAAAGCAGTCTGTTTCTACTTACGAGCGTGCAA
This sequence comes from Monoplex corrugatus, assembly GCA_030674185.1. NCBI lineage: Eukaryota > Metazoa > Mollusca > Gastropoda > Littorinimorpha > Ranellidae > Monoplex > Monoplex corrugatus. The sequence continues at coordinate 37,010,670 of JAPXFY010000029.1, forward strand.
GGGACTGATTTTGTTTAAACAACTCCTGG
>JAPXFY010000029.1:37020698-37025698 GCA_030674185.1 Monoplex corrugatus
CTTTCGTTTCATAAGGAAAATTAGGAAAAGACAAGGCAACATTTATAGGCCGTTTTATGAGGAAAGGGAAATTAGAGCACCTGGTCAAAACAGGAAAGCTGGAGGGAAAGAGAGCACCACACAGACTTAGGGAGAAAATATTGGACGAACTTGCAGGGTGGCTTTAGACTGAGATGGTGGAGGATGTGCTTGCGGCAGCAAGGGATAGATACATATGGAGGGCTATGATGGCCAACGCCATGCGGCAGGACACTTGATGATGAGGAGGAGGAATGTTGGGGTGTTTTAGGAGTGGGGCAAGCTGATAACTGACACTGTGTGTTTTCTGGATTCTGGTTTCCATCTCTGTGATGAGTTCTCCTTCTGTCATTTGAGAAAAATTCTGCCAAAGTGTTTGAATTCACTCAGGCGAGTTTAATGCCACTGCTGATGTTAGCGCTCAGATTTCTGCTGACCTTCATCATTTCAGTTTGACACATGCTAATTTTCATGTTGTAGGTTTGTTTTTTTTCGCAAGTGGTTTAGATGATGATTGTCAATTTCTGTGGTTGTTTTTCTTCTTCATGTGCCAGGCTCTGATCGTCTGCAAAGATCTCTTTGAATAACAACAACAACAACAACAACAACACCAACAGCAACAAATCTGATCGAAGTCAACGTGCCCTATGAAAGTAGAACTGAGAAAGCCCCATACCTATAGGACTGAAACGTATGCCAGTTTAGCCATCAGCTTGAGGAAACCAGGCTTCCAAGCCAAATTCCTTGCCATAGAGGTCAGACCAAGGAGGTTGGTACGTACAGTTGCCGATGACCCCATGAAGCAGTTTTTGATTTTTTGAAAGGAGAGGATCACAGGTCTAAAGGCAACAGCAGAACAGGTGAATAAAGTTCCAGCTGGACCTGGTTAGGGAGAAACAAAAGCAAACTTCATAAGGTTTAAAATGTCCTTAAATTCTGCAGCCGTCTGATAACTAAGTGGTTTCTTCTTCTTCTGCTTCTTCTTGGCATACGCTGCTACACAATTAGCCGAGTCCGGGTGATGAATGCAGCCGTCTTTTCCAGCTCCTGTCTGCAGCCATGGAGTTTGGTTATCAGCGGAGTGTCTGTCGGCCACAGGTCCTGTCTTGTCACCTGGTGAAGGGGACATCTTTGGAGTATATGCTCCGTGGTTTGGTCTTCTTGACCGCAGGGACAGGTTGGGGAGGGCGCCAGCTTCAGTTTGCGGTACATGTGGCTGTTCAGCCTATTGTGACCAGTGCGCAGCCTCACCGGGACAACTTGCTGCTCTCTAGACAACAGGTGGTAGTCATCCCTGTGTCGTCTCGGCATGGAAAGCGCCCTGATGATGCTCCTCTTCTAAGTGGCTAAGACATCTGTTACAACAGTGACTCGGCTTTGAGATGCTTGACCACCTTAGAGGCACCGGATCGAACTTGGGCGGGAAAAGAAAATGGCGACAGCAGAAGGGCATCTAGTAGTCATGAAAACACAGGCTAGGTAGGGCCTCAGGATCTGGGCAGCTAGTGGGTGTATGTGCAGGGTTTAGGTTTGTGCCATGATCACCATACACACGGCACCTGTGACGTTAGTGCATATGGAATTTGTTCCGAGAGCGGAGACGTCGTCTTGAGAAACTGAAACTGAATGTGGCCCGACCTCTTTAGGGAGTAGACAGCTTAGGGCTAAAACACTTGCTTCACGGCGGTTTCTCCTCTGACAGTATTTTACTGTTTAAGTCTTCCTAGAGTTTCTTGCCACTGGTTCAGGGTTATCTTCTCTCATAATCCTATCCATGTGAAGTATAAACCATTGCAGTAATAGGGCATAGCAGCCCTGGCTCTAAATGTGACTTCAAACAGGTCAGTCAGCCCTTCTGGTATGTGATGTGGAATATACTGATGCTGTTTGCGTAGATGGCTCCAGTGTTGTCTAAAAGTTGGCTTTTCACTTTGTGCAGCTCTGGCACTGTCCACAATTTGTATCTGTCAAATGCTTTTTTCTCGGTCTATGAACTCTACGGAATCAAGGTTTCTTTCTTTGATTTAACGTCTTTTCATTATGAGTGATATTAGACGAAAAGGTTCAGTTCTTTATTATGTTCGATTTTCACAAATCTGTCTGTAAGCTATTGATGTAGCGTCTGTGTAATCCCTTCCTTATTTTGATCCTACTTGTGCCTCGTTCAAAAAGGGTTTTATTTTGTTTTTAGTCCGTTGTTTCTAAATTTTGGCATATGTTTTGCCAACATGCTTCAAGGTGATATTCTTCTGTACACATCAAAATCTTTTATACATTGTCTTTCTAAATGGGAACAAGCTCTGGTCCTTGGTATCTTTTGGGACTGTCCTCTCTCTGTGTCTCTGTCTCTGTCTCTCTCTCTCTGTATGTCTGTCTGTCTCTGTCTCTCTGTCTCTGTCTCTGTTTCTCTCTCTCTCTCTCTCTCTCTCTCTCTCTCTCTCTCTCTCTCTCTCTCTCTCTCTCTGTGTGTGTGTTATAGTGGAATATTATCGTCAGTCATGTGATTATCACGTCCACACATATCAGAAAGGCTTATGTTGCCATTTTATCTATTCTGGAATTTCCACGACGAGCTAAAAACTCTAGTTGTTGTTACAAGGAAGTTCTTTGTTCCATGATTTATGACTGATGTATAAATATAGCAGCTGGCAACAACAGCAGTAACTTGATGTACAGGTAGTCTGACAGCATGGCGCTCATTTTAACTCCAATTTATTCGAGTTCACCTGAGGACGCTGATCTCACCAGAATATCTACTTCCTTCTTTCATTTTCACAGACGAGCGCGGTATTTGTTATTTATCTTTATCTAAAACTCAGCTGACTGCGTAGAGCCATATCGGGTTTATAACCGTTTTAAAACATGCACAATACTTCAACAGGGAAATAACGAAAAGAAAATTAAGTACACATATCAATGCATCCGCGCACTTGCTCTGATGAGATGCCCCTGGCGTTGACCACTCCATCTAATTTATCACACAGGAGATAAAAAAAAACCATCTGAATACAAATTAAAAATAAAGACTTCAGACTTCAGATTTCAGAATTTTTATTTTAGAAAGGCCATAGCCCCTACTGAAGGGGTGCTTGTAGGTGTAATGAAATAATCCGATACCATATTATACAGGATTAACAATCAACAATAAAATGAACTGTGCATTATCATAAAGCAATTTCCCTGAATTTAGCTGCTTTAAGCAGGAACAAACCACAATTCTTAATATAATCGAAACGAGTTGAACGATTAACAAACACAGTTTAAACATATTTGGGCATCTATAATATTTTTGAGGAATAAACCTTGAACGAATTTCGTCTAAAGCTGGACAACACAGGACAAAATGTATTTCGTCTTCTTCAGCTTGCATACATAAAGGCCAGAGCAAATCAGACTCTCTGTGTTGCTTGTATCTCAGTTGATGTACTTTGAAATTTGATAAACCAAATCTAAATTTTGCTATTGTTTTTTTTTTTTCAAATTAATATCCAGATCAAGCCTTATGTATGGCTTAGCACTGTGAGAATCAATGACAGTTCTGTAGAAATCATATCTTCCACTTGACTGTATATGGTCGTTCCACATTTGCCATCTACAATCAATCAATCTTTGCCGAAAATCACGAATAAACTGTCTATCATCACCAGCTCCTTGGAAAAACCAAACATCACCAAACCCATATTCATTCAGACACATACGTACACTAGTTACCCAATTGTTCTTATCTTTAACATCTAGATTTAAAAAATATAGAGCGCGGTAGTAAAGTGGATAACTGTTGGAGTTCCAGGCAGAAGATCCTGGGTTCGATTCGCCTTGACACTTCTACATGGTTCGTAAAGGAAGAAGATTTCTTCCAATCTCCCAACTCAAATATTCCTGCAAGTCTTCTAATACCTAAACTCCTTTTCGTGTGTATACGTACGCAGAATAACAAATATGCACGTTAAGGATATTGCATGTCATGATGGTGGCTGGTTTATATGGAAGAATTAAAACACCGAGAATGCTTTAAGCAATGGCAAGTTTGATTGATTGGTTTGGTTCAAGTTTTATTTACGTCGACACCCACCTCAGGCTGAAGACTAAGAGGGTGGAAGAGATGCTAGGGGCAACGAGAGATAGGGACAAATGGAAGTCCATGATCGCCGACGCCATGCGGCAAGGCACCTGATGATGATAATAACCATCCCAGGGAAGTGGGGGAAGCAGGGGGAGGGGCCGGGGCTTATCTAATCCTACACTGACACCACCAGAACAACAATGATGTTAAGATGGGACAGTGAGACGGCCAGTTTTAATGGGGGTGGGTGGGTTATCTAATCCTATACTGACACCACCAGAACCAAAATGATGTTAAGATGGGACAGCGAGAAGGCCAGTTTCAATTAATGTAGCGCATCCCGGGGGTCTAACCCACAACAATTAGCATGTAAATCCGACGCTCAAACAAAGTTTGAAAAATAGCTCTTAGCTTATAACTTTTACCGTTGAAAAATAAAGCACCATTGGTTAAACCCTCTCTCCCTCCTTTTTTTTTAAATAAGCTATAACTGCTGCTTCGAGGAACGAATATACAAAACTGTAACAAATCAACGTTCCAAAAGTAATACAAATAAAAACAAAAACAAAAAACAGAACAAACTGTACACACAAAAATCTTCTTTATCCCATGTTTGTCTTTCAATCTGTCTCTATTTACCTCCCTTGTTACCACTTTCATTCAAAATTCATTGATCTGATAATTATAAAATTTAAAAAAAAAAAAAAAAAATCAATGAATCCTCAATCAAACAAATCACAATTTTCTATATCAACTTCATAAAATAAAAAGAAATCATCCTGTATTTGGAAATATCATGCAATATAAAAAAAATGCAATAAAGTTGGCCCCTGGAAACACGTGCTCCTGCATTAATCCATCACTGAAAACCGTCTTTGATGCACATGGTCGTTTATCTAAACATGGATTGACATCAGTT
>JAPXFY010000029.1:37033198-37035698 GCA_030674185.1 Monoplex corrugatus
ACTTTACCTATCCCTCTAACTATAGCACTTTACCTATCCCCTCTAACTATAGCACTTTACCTACCCCTTTAACTATAGCACTTTACCTATCCCCTCTAACTATAGCATTTTACCTATCCCCTCTAACTATAGCACTTTACCTATCCCGTCTAACTATAGCACTTTACCTAACCACTCTAACTATAGATTTTACCTATCCCCTTTAACTATAGCACTTTACCTATCCCCTCTAATTATAGCAGTTTACCTATCCAATTTAAATATAGCACTTTACTTTTCCCCTTTAACTATAGCACGTTACCTATACTCTTTAACTATAGCACTTTACCTATTCCCTCTAATTATAGCACTTTACCTATCCCCTTTAACTATAGCACTTTACCTATCCACCTTAACTATAGCAATTTACCTATTCCCTATAACTATAGCACTTTATCTATCACCTTTAACTATAGCACTTTACCTATCCCCTATAGCTATAGCAATTTACCTATTCCCTATAACTATAGCATTTTACCTATCCCCTATAACTATAGCAATTTGCATATCCCCTTTAACTATAGCACTTTACCTATCCCCTTTAACTATAGCACTTTACCTATCCTCTTTAACTATAGCACTTTACCTATCCACTCTAACTATAGCAATTTACCTATCCCCTTTAACTATACCATTTTACCTATCCCCTTTAACTACAGCACTTTACCTATCCCCTTTATCTATAGTACTTTACCTATCCCCTTTATCTATAGCACTTTACCTATCCCCTTTAACTATAGCACTTTATCTATCCCCTTTATCTATAGCACTTTATCTATCCCCTTTAACTATAGCACTTTATCTATCCCCTTTAACTATAACACTTTATCTATCCCCTTTAACTAGAGCACTTTACCTATCCCCTTTAACTACAGCACTTTACCTATCCACCTTAACTATAGCAATTTACCTATTCCCTATAACTATAGCACTTTATCTATCCCCTTTAACTATAGCACTTTACCTATCCCCTATAGATATAGCAATTTACCTATTCCCTATAACTATAGCATTTTACCTATCCCCTATAACTATAGCAATTTGCATATCCCCTTTAACTATAGCACTTTACCTATCCCCTTTAACTATTGCACTTTACCTATCCTCTTTAACTATAGCACTTTACCTATCCACTCTAACTATAGCAATTTACCTATCCCCTTTAACTATACCACTTTACCTATCCCCTTTAACTACAGCACTTTACCTATCCCCTTTATCTATAGTACTTTACCTATCCCCTTTATCTAAAGCACTTTACCTATCCCCTTTAACTATAGCACTTTATCTATCCCCTTTATCTATAGCACTTTATCTATCCCCTTTAACTATAGCACTTTATCTATCCCCTTTAACTATAACACTTTATCTATCCCTTTTAACTATAGCACTTTATCTGTCCCCTTTACCTGTAGCATATAGCATTTTACCTATCCCTTAATCTATGACACCTTAACTATCCCCATTAACTATAGCACTTTGCCTATCCCTTTTATCTATAGCACTTTACGTATTTAATCAGCGCACTTTACCTATCCTGTTTAATACTTTACCTATCCCCTTAAACTATAGCTTGTAGCACTTCACCTATTCCCTTTAACTACAGCATGTAGCACTTCACCTATCCCCTTTAAATACAGCACATCAAACTTCAGCTATTCCCTTTGAATTGTAACATAAAGTACTTTATCTTATCCCCTTTAACTGTATCATATAGCACATCACCTACCCTTTTTAATTATAATACAATACCTATCTCATTTCAACCGTAGCACATTATCTATCCCCTACAATCATAGCACTTTACCTATCCCCTTTTAACTGTAGCACTTTGCTGATCCTCGTCTCCCTGTTCCCTGGTCTGAGCTTCATCTGAACTGTCCACTTTCCTGTCTCTGTCAGACTGTGTGTGTGTGTGTGTGTGTGTGTGTGTGTGTGTGTGTGTGTGTGTGTGTGTGTGTGTGTGTGTGTGTGTGTGTGTGTGTGTGTGTGTGTGTGTGTATCTGTGTGTGTGTATGTGTGTGTCTGTCTGTCTGTCTGTCTCTCTCTCTCTATCTCTCTCTCTCCTAACTTTTTTTTTCCTATTCCATTAAAGCAGTCATACTTGAAACATTGAAGAGTATCAGCGCGTGCGCGTGCGCGTGGGCGTGCGCGTACGTACACACACACACACACACACACACACATACACATACACATACACATACACATACACATACATACAAGCACACACACACACACACACACACAAATGTACAAACACACACACACACACACAACACAAAGGTACAAACACACACAGCCATACACACACGAAACATATATAAACATACACATTCACACACACAACACACACACACACACACACACACACACACACACACACACACACACACACACACACACACACACACACACACACACATGTATCATTTGAGATCGATTGTTGCTGTTTGTTTTC
>JAPXFY010000029.1:37043198-37048198 GCA_030674185.1 Monoplex corrugatus
TTTGTCTGCCTACATCCTTGAATACACACTTACAAAAAGCTGTCTCTGTCGTGTCTGATTTTGTGGGTACTATCAAGTTATATCCATTTCCTATAGACATCAGTGTTTCAGGCTTTAAAGAATTCTTTTCGATTTTTGTCTTCCAAAGTTAGTGATCGTCGAATCAAGCTTGACAAGACCTTCTGTTCTACATCTCATCCTAATGCTCATTTCACAGGCTCTCCATTTACTGAATCTCAACCAGTCTCTGAAATTGTGATTGCTAGCTAGTCTTCTGAAAGAAATGTCATGCAATTCTGTGGACTCGACCCCAGACCCTGGCATAGAGTCAAGCTGTTTCGTGCTGCTCAAATGTGATTGTGTTCTGTGCAAACACTGCTGTCAGCAGCTTACTCTGCTGCAAAACTAATAGCTAGCTTCTAATCAGCACACTTGACTGACTGTTCTATGGTATAGTTTGCTGGTTAATTGTCCGCCTTTGTTTGTCCGATCGTCCATGCCCCAGAGACATAAGCCCTGTGTAGATCACTCTAGCGTGACTTTATGACACGCTGTCACGCTAATGGACCGAGCCTGTATTCAAATTAGTGATAATGAAGTATTTCGAATGATATGTCGTTCTTATGCAGCGCTCGAAAGATGAATTTGCATAAGGAGCGAGGATAACGTGTAGGAGTCAAAGAGTTAACGGTATCTTTTGCACCGTGTTGCGAGTTTAATCAGTGACTATTGCACCGTGCTGTTTATTGAACTGATAAATTTTGCAGTGCGTTGCTAATTAATTTGATGACTTTTGCGCTGTGGTGTTTATTAAACTGCTAACTTTTTGCTCTGAGTTGTCTATTACATCGTGTTGTTGATTACACTGGTCATTTTGCACTGTGTAACATTTAAAGGCTGACACTGGATTTTTGTTTATAAGGTTGGTGACTTTTGTACTGTGTTGTTAAATTGTTAGTGTGTGTGTGTGTGTGTGTGTGTGTGTGTGTTAGTGTGTGTGTTTTAGTGTGTGTGTGTTAGTGTGTGTGTTAGTGTGTTAGTGTAGACAAAAGGGGATGGAGACAGTTAATGGGGCATGCGTCAGCGGCTACCATCAAAAATGATGTCGCCGGCAGATGAACAGGTGATGCAGCGCTATTCTCTGATAATACTTGGACTCACCGTGCTTTACATATTATCAGGTATTTCAGTGGAGATGTTTTAGTTTAGTGCAAAGAATTTAAACTGTTAAAAGCAAGTTGACCTCACTCCGCTATGCTGTTGGTTTGTGTCTATGGTGGGCGAGTACGCACGGTGAATTCATGTTTCCATAAGCCAGCCAGTGATATGACTTACAGGATCTCTAATATGCACATCTGATGTTCTCTACATGAAGAGGGTATAGTCACTGGCTTGTCTGCATACATATGGACATGGGGGTTCAGAAAAATCTCCATCCACCGTTCACTCACAGGTGGTGGTGTCTAGACAGATAGACAAATAAACAGATAGATAGACAGGAAGATAGATATATAAATAAATAGATCGGTAGATATATAGCTAGCTAGCTAGCTACCTAGAAAGCTAGCTAGCTAGATACATAGATAGACAGACAGAGACAGGCAAACACATAGGCAGATAGAGATAGATAGATAGATAGTTAGAAAGACAGACAGACAGGCAGATAGATAGATAGATAGATAGATTGATTGATTGATTGAAAGATAGATAGATAGATAGATCGATAGATAGATCAATAGATAACTGGATATTTAGTTAGCTAGCTAGATAGACAGACAGACAGGCAGACAGACAGACATAGAGATAGATAGATAGATAGATAGACAGATAGATAGATAGACAGACAGATAGATAGATAGATAGATAGATAGATAGATGGACAGACAGACAGATACATACATACATACAGACCATACAGACATTGACAGACAGACAGATAGATAGATAAATAGATAGACAGACAGACAGACAGACAGATAGATAGATAGATAGATAGATAGATAGATAGATAGATAGATAGATAGATAGACAGATAGATAAATAGAGAGATAGATAGATAGATACGCCTGCATACATCATGAAGACACAGAAGACTGAACATTAAAAGGGAGATAATAAGAGAAGAAGCAAAGATAATACACAGACAAACGACCTGGCAAACTTATGAGCAAGTACGAACCGTAACTCGATACACAATACATTCAATCCCCAGCGCGAACATCGCTCAATGATTAATTAACTACAATGAGATAATGAACAAGGCAATAGTAGTAACAGCCGTTAACTGATTCATCGCCGTAAGAATTTACAATCCCTTTCTAATCGAGGGTAAATCACGGCAGAACACTATGCTGACTACGCCAGAAATACACGCTTGTAATACTGATGGTATCCGACTGATGAATAGGTGTGTACGTCCTCATTGATCTTCCTGTGTGCGTGTGTGTGTGGTGGTGGTGGTGGTGGTGGTGTGTGTGTGTGTGTGTTAGTGTGTGTGTGTGTGTTAGTTTGTGTGTGTGAGAGTGTGTTAGTGTGTGTGTGTGTTAGTGTGTGTGTGTGTTAGTGTGTGTGTGTGAGAGTGTGTGTGTGTGTGTTTGTGTGTGTTTGTGTGTGTGTTAGTGTGTGTATGTGTGTTAGTGTGTGTGTGTGTTAGTGTGTGTGTGTCTGTGTTAGTGTGTGTGTGTGTGTGTGTGTTTGTGGTGTTTGTGTGTGTGTGTGTTAGTGTGTGTGTGTGTGTTAGTGTGTGTGTGTGTTGGTGTGCGTGTGTGTGTGTGTTAGTGTGTGTGTGTGTGTTAGTGTGTGTGTGTGTTAGTGTGTGTGTGTGTTGTGTGTGTGTGTTGTGTGTGTGTGTGTTAAAGTTGTAGTGTGTGTGTTAGTATGCGTGTGTGTGTGTGTGTGTTATGTGTGTGTGTATGTGTTAGTGTGTGTGTGTGTTTGTGTGTGTTTGTGTGTGTGTGTGTGTGTTAGTGTGTGTGTGTGTGTGTGTGTGTGTGTGTTAGTGTGTGTTAGTGTTAGTGTTTGTGTGTGGGTTAGTGTTAGTGTGTGTGTGTTTGTGTGTGTGTTAGTGTGTGTGTGTTAGTGTGTGTGTGTGTGTGTGTGTTAGTGTGTGTGTGTGTGTTAGTGTGTGTGTGTGTTAGTGTGTGTGTGTTAGTGTGTGTGTGTGTGTTAGTGTGCGTGTGTGTGTGTTAGTGTTAGTGTGTGTGTGTGTGTTTGTGTGTGTGTGTGTGTGTTAGTGTGTGTGTGCGTGTGTGTTAGTGTATGTGTGTTAGTGTGTGTGTATGTGTGTTAGTGTGCATGTGTGTGTGTGTTTAGTGTGTGTGTGTTAGTGTGTGTGTTAGTGTGTGTGTGTGTTAGTGGTGTGTGTTAGTGTGTGTGTGTGTTAGTGTGTGTGTTAGTGTGTTAGTGTCTGTGTGTGTTATGTGTGTGTGTGTGTTAGTGTGTGTTGTGTGTGTTAGTGTTTGTGTGTGTGTGTGTAATGTGTGTGTGTGTGTGTGTGTGGTGTGTGTGTGTGTGTGTGTGTGTGTGTGTGTGTGTGTGTGTTGGCGGGGTGGTGGTGGGGTGGTGGGTACATGCTCTTCAGGCAGACACTGCATCGGAAGAATTTCCTGCGGTTCTAGATTCTGGTTCCGTCGGTTCCTCTTCTTGTTAATTAACCCCTTTAACTCCCGCACCCTGTCCACCAGCATCCTTCATCGTCAACCATGTTAGTAAAAACAAACAAAACATCGACTCTTTGACTCGGTCATCCTTTTCCGCTAGCTTCCTGCAGGAAGCTGCTTGAAAGGGTGAGGCAGTCAAAGGGTTAATGTTTTGCAGAGCGCGAGGATAACGTGCAGGAGTCAAAGAGTTAACGGTATCTTTTGCACCGTGTTGCGAGTTTAATCAGTGACTATTGCACCGTGCTGTTTATTGAACTGATAAATTTTGCAGTGCGTTGCTAATTAATTTGATGACTTTTGCGCTGTGGTGTTTATTAAACTGCTAACTTTTTGTTCTGAGTTGTCTATTACATCGTGTTGTTGATTAAACTGGTCATTTTGCACTGTGTAACATATAAAGGCTGACACTGGATTTTTGTTTATAAGGTTGGTGACTTTTGTACTGTGTTGTTAAATTCCAGGCCGTGATGGATAAGGTGAGGGAATCGAAAGGTTAAATTTTTGATTTGCTGGCATGGTTGACAATGCAGGATGCTGGGGGACAGGGTGTAGGAGTCAAAATGTTAAAGAGAAAACAAAACAACAACTTAACAGAGAAGCACAAAATACAATCACAACGCGTGTTCGATATGAACCAGAAAAAAATATACACGAAAAAAAAAATCAGAACGCGTATTTAATACAACCAGACAAGACAGGCGCAAATTTTCGGCCAACTGGCCTTTGTCAAGCGTAAGATCACAAACACAGAGCGGCAGTTTGCTAAGCTTAAATAAACACCACAACGCAGCAAATCAATTGGCAGCACACAGCAAAACTAATTCTATCAGGTTGGTGATTTTCGTACCGTGTTATTAAATTCCAGGCTAGGAAGCTGGTGAATAGGGTGAGGAAATCAAAGGGTTAAGTTTTTGATTTGCTGGCATGGTTGACAATGCAGGAATTGGTGACAGGTGAGGGAATCAACAGTTAAGTTTTTGATTTGCTGCATGGTTGACAATGCAGGAAGCGATGGATAGTGTAGGGAATCAAAAGGTTAAGTTTTGATTTGCTAGCATGGTTGACAATAAAGAAAGCTGGTGCATAGGGTGAGGGAATCAAAAGGTTAAGTGTTTGATTTGCTAGCATGGTTGACAATAAAGAAAGCTGGTGTATAGGGTGAGGGAATCAAAAGGTTAAGTGTTTGATTTGCTAGCATGGTTGACAATAAAGAAAGCTGGTGTATAGGGTGAGGAATCAAAAGGTTAAGTGTTCGATTTGCTGGCATGGTTGACAATGCAGGATGTTGGCGTTTGTTTGTTTGTTTGTGATCTTACGCCTGCCGAAGGTCAGTTGGCCGAA
>JAPXFY010000029.1:37050698-37078198 GCA_030674185.1 Monoplex corrugatus
AGCTTGGCGCGCCCACTTGATTACACGCAATCACACACACACACACACATAGACACAAGCACGCACACAGACACACACATACAGACATACACACGCGCACACACACACATACACACGCACACACACACATACACCCACCCACACTCTCTCACACACACACACACACACACTCACATACCCACGCACACCCTCATACACACACACACACACTCACACACACACACTCACATACCCACGCACACCAACATAGACATTCACACACACACGCACACACTCATACAAACACACACAAACACACACACACACTCACACTCACATACCCACGCACACCCTCATACACACACACACACAAACACACTCACTCAAACACACACACATTCTCATTTGTAGCAATCAGATTGAAGGTGAAGTAAGAGACTCCTCCACAGATTGAAGGTGAAGTAAGAGACTCGTCCACAGATTGAAGGTGAAGTAAGAGACTCGTCCACAGATTGAAGGTGAAGTAAGAGACTCGTCCACAGATTGAAGGTGAAGTAAGAGACTCGTCCACAGATTGAAGGTGAAGTAAGAGACTCGTAGTGATTCCGCATCCTTTTAATCTTAGAACTCTCTGTCTCTCGGTCTCTGTCTCTCTCTCTTTCTGCCTCTGTCTCTCTCTCTTTTTTTCCCTCTCTCTCTTCTGGCTCTGTCTCTGTCTGTCTGTCTCTCTATCTCTCTCTCTTTCTTTCTGGAAGTAAACCATAGCAAAGAAGAGGACAAGACAGAAAAATGCCGAACGACTTTAATGCCCATCGCATAGCGATAGGAATTTTCTATCCCACGCTGCTCCATCTCCTGCAAAAGAAAACTACCTTATGGGGAAACTCTGGTATCAAAAGCAAGACAAAATCACAGGGCGGAGAGATGGCAGACGGTGTTCTACTTGGCTTGCTTCTCACCCTATTGTTTTGGGGGGGCATTTTACTGAGATGCGGAGACGTCGAGCAAAATCCGGGACCTGGACCCTCCAGAGCAGACAACAAGAGGCAGACCAGGCTGACTGACGTGTCACACAGGACCTCGACCGACCGTATGTCCGGAGCATCGGAAAGCGGGCAGACTCCTCCTCTGCATCAGTCCACGGTGGAAGACTTGGCTGAAATGCTGAAGGCCATGATCAACTCGATGAACAGTGAGTTTGGTAAAGTAAACGAAGGAGTGGCACAGCTGAATGAGCGGTATTCATCTTTGGACAGAGGTATCAGGGATCTGAGAGAGGAGGTGGGAGTTTTGCGGTCAGAAAATAAGAAATTAATGGAAATAAACTCTGAGTTGGTAAATAGAGTAGAAGAATGAAAAAGAAAAACAGATGATCTCGAGGGAAGATCCAAGAGGAACAATTTGATTTTTTACGGAATTGCCAGGGGACAATACGAGACCAATGATCAGTGCGCATGAAAATTGAAAGATGTGCTGACAGACCAATTAGAGCTGTCACAAGATATAGAATTCGATAGAGTGCACCGTATTAACACAAAGCCTGACTCACCGATCATTGCCCGTTGCTGCTTCTATAGACAAAAGTATTTAATTCTGAAATTTAAAAGGAAACTGAAAGGCAGCAACGTTTTCATTGATGAAGACTTCTCTACACAGGTTCGAGAGATCAGACGTAAGTTGTCTCCACATCTGAAAAAAGCTAGGGACAGTGGCAAAAAAGCGGCTATGGTCTTTGACCATTTGATTATTGATGGGAAAAAATGGTATTTAGGGGACAATGGTACTCTTTCGTTCTTTCTACAGCCAACTCGGAAGACAGGGCAATGCTTCTTCGTCTTTACTCCTCCCTGTCTGATTCTCAACTAACTATATATACATTTCACAGTGAACAGCAATCAGTTATCATTTAAACGAATATTATGCCGTGCTGCTATCCGCACGTTGTTTACTGTCAACACACGTCACATCTCCCTTTCTTTAAGGAAACAAAATCAATTAATCATTTTTCCTATCTTTCAGTCCATACGAAATAAATGTGTTTCCTACCTTTATCACAACATCAACTTAACAAACACTCATTCTTTCTCTCACGCACAGGGCCCAATCATTCATTCACCTCATTTTATCTCTGATCATTATACTATCCATCATCATCATGTCCATATTTCGCAATGCTTTCAGTTTATCTGATTGTGGTAGAGTCTTCAGTTTCATTCATATTTCAGGAAATCTGGCCTTTTGCTTTGTCTTCCAGATCTTGTTCTGTAAGGAGAACTAACTGGTTCGGGTTGTCCTGTTCTTGTTTGTTTGATAACTTCATCTGGCTCCTTGATGCTGGTGGTCTCAGACATTTTGATGACTGGTGACTGATCAGATGAGTTCTCACGGACAGACGATGCTGGCGTCCTGACATCTGTTCCAGTTCCAGTTTTCTTGTTATCTTCCAGCATCTGTTTTGATGAAATGATGATTTGCTGTTGCTTGCCTGATGTGTCGCTTTCCTGATGTCTTCCAGAAATCATCCTTCTCTGGACAAGTCGTTGAGGGTTGATTGTCTGCTGAAGCTCCGTTTCTGTTGTGTCTCGTAGCTGACGACGATTCCTTCTGTACTGACGTCCGTCCTCTGTGCGAATGTTGTATGACCAGATGTTCACCTGTTGGTCTACTTTGGCGCTGATCCACTTTTTGGATCCTGGAGGTTGGAATTTCACAATCTGTCCTGGACTCAGTTCTGTCAGCTCTACTGCGCTTCTGTTGTAGTAGTGCGCTTGCTTCAGTTTCCTTTTCTCAAGTTCTTTCTTGATTGGTACAACTGTAGGTAGGAGTAATGTCTTTGACGTCGGCACTTGTGTTCGTGTTCTTCTGCCGAACAGTCTCTGAGCAGGCGAACTGTTTACAGTCTCTGTCGGGATGTTTCTCAGCTCAAGTAAAGCGAGGAAGGGATCTTGATTGTTGTGTTCTGCTTTCTTCATGCACGTCTTTGCAGCCTTCACCGCGCTCTCTGCTTTTCCATTGGACTGAGGGTAGTGTGGTGAGCTTGTTACGTGTTCAAACCCATATGTTTTTCTGAACTTTCCAAACTGGTTTGATGTGAATTGAGTTCCACAGTCTGTTGTCAGGCGTTCTGGTATTCCGTGTCTTGCCAAGTGTCTCTTCAGACAGATGATGACCTCTTTGGATTCTCTTGTTTGTAACCGATCAATCTCAAAGAAATCAGAGTAGTGATCCACCATGACCAGGTATTCATTGCATTATGTTCAAAGATGTCACAAGCGATGTGTTGCCAGGGCAGGTCAGGGATCTCTGTGCTGATAAGTGGTTCCTTCTGCTGGTATGTGTTACAGGCACTGCATGTTTTGACAAAATCTTCAGTGTCCATGTTCATCCTGGGCCAGTAGACTACCTCACGTGCTCTTCTTATGCAGCTCTGAATTCCTGAGTGGCTTGCATGAAGTTTCTCAAGGATGTCTGCTCTTTCGCTTTCAGGTACAATTACTCTGTGGCTTTTGAAGACAAGTCCGTTGTGGACTGACAGTTCCTCCCTGAAAGGAAAGTATTCTTGTAACTGTAATGAAAGTTGTTGTTTCTCCTCTGGCCAGCCTTGTAGAATGACAGCTTTCAGGCTTTTCATGGTTGCATCTTCCTGAGTTGCTTGCTGCAGACTGTTCAGTCTCTCTTGGCTGATGGCCAGTTCTTGCAATGAGTCTGTTTTCTCCAGGTCTGTGAGGAAAATGGCTTCCTTGTGGGTGACTTGCTGTTCCACTTTTCCACAGACTGCTCTGCTGAGGGTGTCAGCCAGGTGCATCTCAGATCCACGCTTGTACACTACTGTGTACCTGAACTTCTGAGTTCTGAGTAGCATCCTCTGAATCCTCTTAGGTGCTGAGAGCAGGCTCTTCTTGTGAATGGTCTCTAGTGGTTTGTGGTCAGTCTCCACCAGGATGTCTCTTCCATAGACGTATCTCTCAAACCTTTCCAGACCGAAGAGTATTGCCAACATCTCCTTTTCTATTTGAGCATAGCTTTTTTCTGTCTCGATCAAGGCTCGTGATGCGTACTGAATCGGTTGACCATCCTGCATGAGACAAGCTCCAAGTCCAAACTGTGAAGCATCACACTGAAGGGTGGTTGTACGCTTTCCTGAAGAGTCAAAGTAGCGAAGTACCGGTGGCTCAGAGAGTATCTTCTTCACTTTCTTTAGGGCTTCTCCGTGGACGTCTTCATCTGAAGTGGACGTCTTTTTTACCAGTTCTCTGAGTGGTGCTGCTGCCTCAGACAGGTTTGGTGCAAATTTCTGAAGGTATCCGACTACACCGAGTAGTCTCTGCACAGCTGCTTTGTCTTCTGGCACTGGGAGTTGTTGGACAGCGTCCAATTTCTTTGGGTCGGCTTTCAAGCCTTCTCTTGAGAAGATGTGTCCCAAATATGATATCTCTGTTCGTTTCATCTCAACCTTCTCCTTGTTGAGTTTGATTCCAGTCTCTCGGCATCGTTGTAGCAAACGGTTCAGGTTGGTATCATGAACTTGTGCTCCTGCTTCGTCGGTTGGTCCTCTGCCAAAAACAAAGATGTCATCATGAACCGCCACCATGCCTGGCAGTCCTGCCAGAGCGATGTCAATCCTCCGCTGGAATTCTTCTGGGGCTGGTGAAATTCCAAAGGGCATTCGTTTCCATCGGCGTTTGCCAAAAGGCGTCTCAAATGTTGTCAGGTAGCTGCTGTCTTCGTCCAGTTCAACGTGCCAAAACCCGTTTTTCGCGTCCAGGTGTGTGAAGTATTTTGCATCTTTGAGGAGAGGCAGTACATCATCAATGGTTAGCATGGGGTACTCGTTTCTCCTGAGGGCTTTGTTCAGTGGCTTAGGGTCGATGCACAGTTTGACTTTCCCATTGCTCTTTGTTGTTACGACCAAACTGCTTATCCATTCCGTTGGCGTGTCTACTTTAGTGACCACGTCCAGTTTTTTCAACCTCTTCAGCTCGTCCTTCACTTTCTCTTGCACTGCTATCGGCCACTTTCTGCAAGGCATCTTCACTGGAGCAATACTGGGGTCTGTTTCTAGTGTAATTTCCCTTCTAGTTTTCCTTCTCCTTCAAAGACATCGTTGTACTTTGTGAGCATATCTTTTGCATTTTCCTCCTCTTTCTGATTCGCCGCTATCGTTGCAATGTTCTCTTCATTGATCGTCAACAATTGCATGTGCTGTACAGATTTCAGTCCCAGTACTGGCTTACAGTCCGTTTTGGTGATCGCGAAGTTGACTTTGTATTTCCTTCTGTTCTTGGGGTTTTTCACTCGCAGCACTATCTCCCCCACAGGCTTCATTTCTGTTCCGTTGAACATCACCAACTTCTTCTTCGTCTCTTGCAGGTCAGACTTTCTTTCATCTCCTGTGACGTCTCTGTACAGGCTCTCAGACATCACGTTTGTTGTTGCACCTGTGTCAAGAAGAAATGTTACCGGCATCTCATTTATCAGCATTTTTGCTCGTATGTTTCTCTCCTTTTTTCTGGTTTTGTCTTCGACCCGAGGATTTCATTATCGCTTTCAGTGTCAGTCTCTTCTTCTTCGAAGTGCCGAACTGTTGTTTTCTTTTGATTTTTCTTGGGTGTTCTGCAGCATGAAGCAAAGTGATTATTTCCTCCACAAGCTTTGCATTTTCTTCCAAATGCTGGACATTTCTCTTTTGCTCTTGGGTGCTTTCCACCACAATATCCGTATTTCTCTCTGTATTCTGGTTTGTTTCCTTTGCTATACTGCTTTGCTGTCTTCTTTTCTTTGAAAGCTTGGACTTCCTGCGTGTCCTGCGTTTTTCTCATCATTTGGACGGTTTGATGTCGACTTGATTCATGCGCTCTGCACATATCAATACATGCAGTCAATGTCAGCTGTCGCACTTCCAGTAATTTTGATCGCAGAATCTCGTCATGTACACCCAGTACGATTTGATCTCTCAACAGTCTGTCTTCCAGTGTACCATAGTTACAGGTCTTGATCAGTCTCCGCAGTTCTGCTACAAACTGTTCGATAGATTCTCCGGCTGCTTGATGTCTGCAGTTGAATCTGAATGCTTCGTAAGTTTCATTGGTTGAACCCACACAGTATTCTTCGAATTTCTGGAGAACGGTGTCAATGTCATTTCTTTCAGCTTCATTAGCAAGTGCCAATCCTTCATAGATGTCCATAGCATCCAGCCCGATGCAAGAAAGAAAAACTGCTGTTCTGTATGTTGAGTCTTCTTCTGTCTGTGTTGTCACAATTTCATAGCTGTCCCAAAGCCTCTTGAATTTCCTCCAGCTGCTCTGCAGGTTTCCTCCATTCACATCAAGTTTAGGAGGCAAGGGAATCTTGGCATGTCGTCGACTGGCTCTTCTCTCTTCTTGTTCATCTTCCATGGTTGAACTTTAGTCTTCAATACTCTGGATTTTTGTTAGAGTCCGTAATCACGATTCTGACACCATCTTTCGTTCTTTCTACAGCCAACTCGGAAGACAGGGCAATGCTTCTTCGTCTTTACTCCTCCCTGTCTGATTCTCAACTGACCATATATATACATTTCACAGTGAACAGCAATCAGTTATCATTTAAACGAATATCATGCCGTGCTGCTATCCGCACGCTGTTTACTGTCAACACACGTCACAAGTACTTTGGAGGAAAAGGGATAGGGGGTCGGCCGGCCCTGTGACAGTGGCTGTTTTTGTCCTGGGGGAACTGATAGGGTGAACCAAGGGGTTGCGGCACCGGGAGCGAGTTCGCCTGTCAGTGCGGCTTTTGAGCACATCGTGTTGGGACAGGGTGGTGAGCGCTCTGACAGTGGGGAGCGCGAGGGGATTGCAACGGTCACAGAAAATAAATATGCCTTTTCGTTCCTATCATGGAATATAAATGGTCTGTTGAAAAAATTTTGTGATCATGATTTTGTTAATTTTGTCTGTAAGTTTGATTTTGTTTGTCTAGTTGAGACATTTTTGGAACATGTTCAGACAGACATATTTCATGGATTTAAAGTTTTTTGTAAACCTGCCATAAAATTGTCTAGAAAAGGAGACGATCAGGTGGAGTTGTTTGTCTGGTAAAAAATGAATTTCTACCTTTGTCAAAAAAGTTGAGGTTACTGAACATGTTAATTGCTGTGCATTTGTTATCAGTAAGCAGTTGTTTGGAGTTTAGAAAGATGTGTTGTATGTTTGTTCATATGTCCCACCAGAAGGTTCTCCATTTTATGAGTATTTTGATGTTCCAAACGGAATTGAGTTACTAGAAGAATATCTCATTGATCTCCTGCTAAAAAAAATGATTGTTGGGTTATTTTGTGTGGGGATTTGAACAGTAGGACGTCTAACATTCGCCATGATATTCATGTAAACAATATCCTTGAAATGCAATGTAGAAGTCAGCCAAATAGTGTTAACTGCTGCTCTCAGGATTTATTTTTAAATAACTATGGTAAATTACTTTTGAATATGTGTACGTCATTAGATCTGTGTATTTTAAATGGTGTATGTAAAGGTGACCTTCAAGGTCGCTATACATATATTTCTGATTTGAGTAATAGTGTCAATGATTATTTTATTTTTTCAAACGATCTGTTTTCTCTTGTTTGCGATTCATGTGAATTAGGTGTCGATGAGAGAATTGAATCTAATCATATGCCTGTAACAGTGTGTATTGCCTTCCCAAAAGGAAACAAACCTGTAACTGTTAATACAGAGAATAAAAATGACATGATCGAAAAATTGTTTGGAAAAATGAGTCTGCTCATGTTTATTATGAAAATCTGTGTAAGGAAGAATCACAGACACAGTTTAGTGCTGCTACAGATTTAATTGACGTGAATGTTAATGATGCTCTCGACTTGTGTAATGAATGTATTAAGAAATGTGCTCGTTGTATGCAAAAGCGTGTATATATTAACAAAAATAAGACACCATGTGATTGGTTTGATCAGGAATGTGTAGGTAAGAAAAGATACGTCAGGAGATTGTTAAAAAGAAGCCAACGGTCATTAAAACCAGAAGACCAACACGAGTATTTAGTTGCCAGACGTGAATATAAGAATCTGCTAAAGAAAAAGAAAAAACAGTGTAATGATACATTGCTGGATAAACTCTTATCTTCTATAAAAAGTCAAAGGGAATTTTGGGACACTGTTCACAGAGTTTCATTTAAAGGAAAACAACCAAAAAGCAATATTGCACTTGACACATAGTTCCAACATTTTAAAGCATTGCTCGAAATAGAGAATATTAATGGTACGGAACATGACGATGTATGTGTTGGTGAGGTACCTGATGATGAGGGGAGTGGATATATGGATCGGCCAATCTCGACAGAAGAGGTATTACTTGCATTGAGAAAGCTGAAAAATAGGAAATCAGCTGGCCCAGATGGTATTATTAGTGAGCTCCTTAAAGAATCAAGTGATCAGGTAGTACAATTTTTTGTAAGCTTATTCAATAGACTTTTTGATTATGGTGAGTTTCCTCGAAACTGGTCTGAATCAATCATGGTACCTCTTTTTAAAAAGGTGATATTAATAACCCAAATAATTATAGGGGCATTTCTATTAGTGATGTAAGTAGCAAACTTTTTTGTACGATTATCACTAACAGATTACAGGAATGGGTAGAAGAAAATAGTATTACTGGTGATCACCAAGCAGGGTTTAAAAAAGGATATTCAACAGTAGATCATATATTTACTTTACATGCTGTTGTACAAAAACAGTTTACACATAATCGCAAACTTTATGTAGCTTTTATAGATTTCCAAAAGGCATTTGATTCTATCAACAGGAATTTACTTTGGCCAATCTTACTTTAAAATGGTATTAAAGGTAAACTATATAAATGTGTCAAAAGCATGTATAAGACTGTTATATCAAAGGTAAGATGTGGAGTTAAATTCACTGACTTTATCAACTGCACAACTGGAGTGAGACAGGGAGATGCATGTAGTCCGGTATTCTCTCTTTTCATAAAAGAATTAGCGCTAGAAGTAATAAATAATGGAAAACATGGAGCTGTTTTGTCTCAAGATGCATTTGAACTGTTCATTCTGTTGTTGGCTGATGATGATGTTCTGTTGTCAGAAACAGTTGCTGGATTGCAGGCGCAGTTGAATAGCTTACAACGTGCTACGTCTTCGCTCCAGCTAAAAGTTAATATGAGTAAAACTAATATTGTATTTAGAAAAGGTGGATATTTAGGTGCAAGAGAACGATGGGTGTATGATGGTGCTGTAATACCCGTTGTAAATATTTACATTTGGTAATTTTTTTCACTACGCGATTGAGTTATGTTGTTGCTTGTAAGGATCTTGCCAGTAGAGCTAAAAATGCATTGTTATGGATTATGAAGAAATTGTACAGTCTTAATAATAATTCTTTGGAACTGTTTGTTAAGCTTTTTGATTCCCAGATCCAACCAATTATGCAATATGGCTCCGAAATTTGGGGGCTAGAGAAAGCTGTTGTTCATTGTGAATCAGTTCATTTGTTTGCCCTTAAAAAGTTGTTGGGAGTAGATAGGAGAACGCCTAATGATTTTGTGTATGGCGAAACTAATCGTTACCCTGTATATGTGAATTCTGCTGTTAATTGTATCCGATATTGGCTCAGATTATTACATATGGATAAATTTAGGATACCATGGAAAGCATATAAAATGCTGCATGATCTAGATGCCAATGGTAAGAAAAACTGGGTATCGAATGTACGTTTGTGTTTGTACAAATATGGATTTGGATGTGTGGTTATATCAGGGAGTCGGTAGTGTGAATGGCTTTATTCGTATTTTTCGTCAACGCTTGATAGACTGTAGATGGCAGGACTGGAATTATCATATTAACAACAGCGAAAGATTTAATTTATACAGAACATTTAGTAGTGTATCTGAAATAAAACTATTTGCAGCTAAATTTAGAACGACATGTGAAGTATATTACAAGATTTAGGTTTGGTGTATCTGATTTGGCTGTACATCGATATAAAGTATTAAATGATTTATTATGTCCATTATGCAAAGAATCTAAAGAAGACGAAGTACAAAGTATTTGTCTTTTGTTGTAAAGCACTTACAGATTTTAGGGAAAAGTTTATTCAGCCTAAGTATTATAGACAGCCTTGTCTGTTTAAACTGTGCTTGTTGTCATCAACAAATATAGAAGTTGTCCGCAAATTTTCTGTGTTCTTATATAAAGCTATGAAATTTAGAGAAAATGCTGTGTCATAAGATGAGTTATGGATATGTATAATTCAAACCTTTTTGTGCATTATTTAGAAGGTATTGTATTGTTCACATACCCCTTCATAAGGGGCCAAGGCCTAATATGAATAAACTATCTGAAGTCTCTTTCTTTCTGTCTCTGTATGTCTATTTGTCTTTCTGTCTGTCTGCCTCTCTGTTTCCTCTCTCTCTATATATCTTTCACGCACACACACCCGCAAATACACATAGAACCCACACATAGAGCACACACACACACACACACACACTCGTGTAAAATCACTCTCTCTCATCAAGGTAAGACATGGAGCAGTCTTCACAACACAGATGGTCCCGTCCGTCTTCATAAAATCCCCACGGTTTTGTTACCAGTGTTACAACAAATAGCACTACACTGTGTTATATTGTGTTGTATTGTATTGTATTGTAAGACCATGAAGACCTGTAAGTTTTAAGGACAAACAACTACCCTGGATGTATCCATGCAGCATCCAGAAGTTACGGTGCCTGACGGAAATCGCGTGGCAGCACAAAGAGGATATACGCCGTTGCTCTGGATCCGACCAATGCAGAGGGTAAATTGTGCAGATTCCAAGGGTGTGCAGATTTGGATGGAGCGCGTATGGAATTGCCCGAGGAATCCCTCCTATCATTATCATCATGTGCCCTACCGCATGGCGTTGGCGATTATGGCCCTCCATACGACTATCCCTTTTCGCTGCAAGTATATATCCCACCCTCTCTCTTCAGCCACTCTGCAAGTCTGTCCAATTTCCCCCTGGGTCTACCAGGTATTCTCTATCCCTACAACTTTCCTATTGTGACAAAGTGCTCTAATCTCTCTTGCCTCATAGAATGTGTTATAAATGTTGCTCGTCCTTTCCTTACCTTCATTAATGTTCGTCTTGTGTCCTCCTCCTTCAAGACTGTCTCGTTTGTTTTCTTTGCTGTCCATGTAACTCAATATTCTTCTTGGAAACCACATTTAAACTTAAAAAATCTATCTTACCGCTATGATACACATTTTCTATAATTGTGACCCTTCAAATTATTCAGTTAAATTTAACTTAATTTATATCTTTGTTTCTGTCTTGTCTGGTTGCATTTACGCGTTCTGATTCTTTTTTCGTGTTTTTTTGTTTTGTTTTTTTTTTGTTCCTTTTTGCTTGAACGCGGGCGATCACACGTGTGGACTTCTGACAAAGGATTGGTTAAAATCTATATACTTGTAGGCCTACTTGTAAAACTGTTCAATGAAAGCTGATCACAATACGATCATAAGGAAATCATGCATAAAGTTTCTCACGTTTATATCTACACGCCTCCAATCTCCATCACACACCTCCAATCTCCAACACACGCCTCCAATCTCCATCACACGCCTCCAATCTCCATCACACGCCTCCAATCTCCATCACACGCCTCCAATCTCCATCACACGCCTCCAATCTCCAACACACGCCCTAGAATACTAGACAGGCCAATTCAAACTCCAGTCGGACCACTCATCCAATTTGTTTAAAGGTCAGCCTATTAACAACCAGGACATTGATTAGATCAACACACACACACACACACACACACACACGCAGGCACACGCCATGTTGCAATTTCATAAACGCTCATTAGAAAAATCAAGAACACATTTGCATTAATAGCAAGAAACACGAGGGTAGGGGTATCTCACGGATAAAACTCGAAAGACAACACGCAGTCTGAATCTTCACTCGACAAAATACTTTTATTACTACCGTCAATACATGTACACACAATTATCTTCCCCCAAACAATAATTCATCTCGACTTGGACAGCCCTCTCCCTCACACACTTATCGTTGTTTAAACCTTTGGCTCCCTTACCCTATCCACTAGCTGCAAAAACTTTGTGACTCCTTCATCCAACCCTGCTTCTTGCAGGAAGCTAGTGGATAGGGTGAGAATCAAAGGGTTAAGTTTTTGTTTTGCTAGCATGGTTGGCAATGCACGATTCTGGTGTACAGGGTGCGGGAGTCAAAGGGTTAAAGTCCAGCTGACTCAATAGAGCATATCAGAGCTATAACCGTTTCAAAACATACACAATTCAACAGGAAATACAAACATTCAAGTGCACATATCAATGCATTCGCGCACATAGTCTTAGGACATGCCTCTGGCGTTGTTCATTCTGTCCAATTTATCACACAAGTTTAAAAACACCTGAATACTAACGTTATTGTTATTGTTTAAAGCCCAGCCGACTGCGTAGAGCCATATCAGGGCTATAACCGCTTCAAAACTCCCAACAGGAAAAAGAAAAAAAGTACACATAACGCATTCGTGCACTTAATATAAGGACATGCCCCCGGCGTTGACCACTCCGTCCAATTTATCGCACAGGGGAGATTTAAAAAACACCTGAATACAAATATTAGCATACATAAGGGCACCAAAATAATAACAGGCATAAATTACCTAAAATCGCTTCCGCATATCTCACCTCCCTAGAGCCAAAAATGCACTTTTTTTATTGTTTAAGTCCAGCCGACTGCGCAGAGCCATGTCCGGGTATAACCGCTTCAAAGCACAAAACTTCAACAGGAAAACAAAACAAAATTAAGTACACACATCAATGCATTCGCGCACATAATCTTAAGTACATGCCCCCGGTGTAGGACCATTCCGTCCGATTTATCGTACAGGGGAGATTTAAAAAACACCTGAATACAAACATAAGCATACATAAGGACACCAAAACATAAAAACAGGCATAAATTACCTAAAATTTCTTCCACATATAATTACAATATTAATTATTATATGTGGAAGAAATTTTAGGTAATCTCACCTTAGAGCCAAAAATGCACTTAATACATGTACCCAATCAGCAATCCGAAGAAAAAGTAAGTAAGACAATCGAAAAAATACAGGTGAATGGACCATTAAGGCAGAAAATAAGTAGAAATGACAGAAAGCAAGGCAAACGAGGCAGAAACAAAGAGTGACAGAAAAGAGGAAATTTCTAGCGCAGAATTTCCAGAAGGTGGGGGATACTATTTATACTGAAAGAGCCCCCTGCAACCCAACGGGGAAGCAGAGGGGATTAAAAAATATACCTGAACACAAATTTAAACTATAAGGGCACTAAACCAAAAATAGACCTGTACTTCAAATTGCTTCCACATAGCTCATTGTACCAGAGCCAAAAAACATGAATACATGTACCCAATAATTAATTCTAAGATAAAGTACACAAGACTTGATCGAACGCGTACAGATGAATGGACCTGCAAGGCAGTAAATGATGGGAAGAAATGACAAAGCAAAGGTGGAAGACAAAAACAGAGCGACAGAAAAGAGGGCATTTCTAGCACACAATTTTCCAGAAGGTGGGTATACTATTTATACTGAAAGAAACCCCCGGCATCCTCAAAAGGGCATTTTTGTTTATTTTTAACGAATAAATTTTAAACCAGTCTGTCCTTGCCAAGCAACCGTAAATCTACATTCACACACAATAGAGCCTTCATTAGAAAATGCACACACAGCGTACTCGCCGGCCCCAACTGACCTAAACATTCGCAATACCTCACCCATGAACTTAGAAAACAAAGACAAAGACAAAAACAAAAAAACCCGCAACGAAAACATGCATACACACAAATAACTGGACACATTCGCCGTCCATACCTCATTAACCGTCCTCCATCCCCCCTCCACGCACACACACAAACTCCAAAAGCACACACCTTACACATGCTCTTCCACACACACGCTCGCTCGCGCACGCACGCACCCAACACACGTACGCACCCAAAACATGCGCGCTCGCGCACACACCAGACACAAAAACACAAGACAAGCACACAACACACACTCAACAGACGGGAGAATGTTTTCCGTAAGTTGCAAAAGGCAGGAAAATGCAGTTGGAATTTATATTGCTTATAGCACAGCCGACGTCTCCAACATTATCATGGCCAACATCACTGAAAACTACCCCACGTTTAATTAAAAATGTCATTTCACTTCATATTGCTTATAGTCCAGCCGACTACTTGAGCCATATCATGGGTTTAATCAAGAAATGAAAAAAAACAACGATCTTTTCAAGTTTCAATTTAATTTAATTCCCATAATACTCCCGCTTTAACCCTTTGAATACCATTGCCTGTCCACCTGCGTCCTTCACTGTCAACCATGCCAGCAAAGCAAAAACTTAACCCTGTGACTCCCTCACCCTAACCTCCAGCTTCCTGCAGGAAGCTGGTGGATAGGGTGAGGGAGTCAAAGGGATACGCTTTCGCAATTGGCGGATAGGGTAAGGGAGTCAAAAGATTAAACACTTTACAAAAATCCATACAAGTCTCTAAACATTTTCCCATACGCATGATCATACGAGCTGAAATTCCAGTATAACTTCTAAAAACGTCAAAAATTGGATGATGTCTCGAAAAGATTTAAAGAGCGTTACACATACACACACACTAGACATAATATAAATACACACATACACACCACAATCACACGCACGCACCACACATAACCGTCCCCCACCCCAAAAAAAAATCAAAACAAAAAACGCACCTCGCACATGTCTTACACACACACACATATACACAGACAACATAAACACACAAATACACAATCACACTCCACAAAGGAGGGTAAAATGTTTTCCTTAAATAGCGAAAGGCAGGAAAATACAGTTAGATTTTCATATTGCTTATAGAACAGCCGACATCTAGATAACATTACGGGCCAACAGCACGCACACTACAAATTAACTCATTAATAAAAAATGGGGAAAAAAAGATACAACCATCCTTTCAAGTTTCAATTTAGTTTTTTTAAAAATTCCCACAACACTCCGTTTAGCCCTTTGACTACCACCACCTGTCCACCAGAATCCTGCATTGTTAACCATACTAGCAAAGCAAAAACTTGACCATGACTCCCTCACCCTAACCTTCAGCTTCCTGCAGGAAGAGATGGATACGGTGAGGGAGTAGAGGGATACGTTTTTCGCAATTGGTGGATAGTGTGCAGGAATCAAAAGGTTAAAAAGAATTGAAAAAAAAAAAACGGGAAAAAAACCCACAAAGAACGGACCAATCCTTCCAAGTCTCAATTTAAACATTTTCCCATACGCATGGTCATACGACGTGAAATCCCATTATATCTGGTCAAAATGTAAAAATTGCACGCTATCTTGAAAACGTTCTTTCAAGAGTGTTAGAAAATGCAGTACAAATTTCTCATTTGAAAAAGGAGCTTAATTACAACTTCAGTAATAGTCATCAAAATAGCTTCATAAATAACCCATAATTGAAATACAGTCACACAATAAAATCATATTTTAACGAAAACATCCACACACAGAAACCACAATTAGGACGGTAAACGCCGTCCTATCCCACTAAAACAGCCCCCACCCCCCACCAAAAAAAAAAAATCAAAACAAAGCACGCACCTCGCACATGCCTTACACACACACACACACACACGCATGCACCACACACATGCGCGTTCACACGCACACACGACAGACAAAGTAAACACAGACACACAACCACACACACACACTCCACAAAAGAGGGTAAATGTTTTCCTTCAATAGCAAAAGGCAGGAAAACGCAGTTAGATTTTCATATTCCTTACAGAACAGCCGACATCTAGAAAAACATTATCATGGCCGACAGCACACACCACAAATTAACTCATTTAATTAAAAAAATGGAATAAAAATGAACCATCCTTTCAAGTTTCAATTTAGTTTTTAAAAAATTCCCACAACACTCGGTTTAGCCCGTTGACTACCACCAGAATCCTGCATTGTTAACCATGCTAGTAAAGCAACTGAATAGATTCTTTAAAGAGTGTTAGAAAATGCAGTACGAACTGTTCACTTGACAAAAAGGAGCTTCATTACAACTTTCAGAAATACGGTCATAAAAATATTCATAAGTAAGCCATAACTGACGAAACACAGGCACACACAATAAATAAATAATTTTTAAAATATTTTAACGAAACAATTTTAAATCAACAGCGGTCTGTCTTTACCGCGCAACCATACATCCACAAGCACACACAACAGTCTTCATTAGAAAATGCACACACAGCGTACTCACCCACCACCACCCCAAGGCCAACTGACCTAAACATCTGCCACACCCCACCACACCTAAAGAAAAACAAAAAACAAACTAAAAAAACTACGACGAAAACATGCATACACAGAAACCACAATCAGGACGCGTAACCACCGTCCATATCCCACTATAACAACCGCCCCCCTCCAAAAAAACAAAGCACGCACCTTGCACGTCTTACACCACACATGCACACACACCACACACATGCGCATGCACACACACACACACACACACCACACACAACACACTCTAGACACGGACAATATACATGTAAACACACAGACACACACACACAACACACTCCGCAAAAGAGTGTAAAATGTTTTCCTTAAACAGCAAAAGGCAGCAATATGCAGTTGGATTTTCATACTGCTTATAGAACAGCCGACATCTAGATAACATTATCATGCCGGCCAACAGCACGCACACCACAAATTAACTCAATTAAAAAAAAGGGAAAAAAAGGTACAACCATCCTTTCAAGTTTCAATTTAGTTTTTTTTTTAAATTTCCACAACACTCCGTTTAGCCCTTTGACTACCATCACCTGTCCACCAGAATCCTGCATTGTTAACCATACTAGTAAAGCAAAACTTGACCATGAATTCCCTCACCCTAACCTCCAGCTTCCTGCAGGAAGATGATGGATACGGTGAGGGAGTCAAAGTGATACGATTTTGCAATTGGTGGATAGTGTGCGGGAGTCAAAGGGTTAAAATGAATTGAAAAAAGCAGAAAAACAGACCAATCCTTCCACTGTAACAACCGCCCCATTCCCCCAAACACCTCGCACATTGTCTTACACCCACACACCACACCAATGCGTGCGTGCGCCACACACACACAAGACACACAATATAAACAGACACAATCACACACACACGCATCACAAACATACCAAATAAAACACACACACACACACACACAACGAAACACACACACTCCGCAACAGAAGGTAAAATGTTTTCCTTAGAATGCAAAAGGCAGGATGATGCAGTAAAGAGTTTCATATTGCTTATAGCTCAGCCGACATCTAGAACATCATGGCCAACAGCACACTACAAATTAACTCACGTTTAATTTAACGGACCAAAAACAAAAAAAACATCCTTTCAAGTTTCAATTTATTTAAAACCTATTCCCACAACACTCCACCTGTCCACCAGCATCCTTCATTGTAAACCAATCAAAGTAAAAACTTAACCCTTTGACTCCCTCACCCTAACGTCCAGCTTCCTGCAGGGTGAGGTGTCGAAGGGATAAGATTTTGCAATGGTGGGTATGATGCAGGAGTCAAATGTTAAAAAGAATTTTAAAAGAAAAAAAAAAACCAAAAAAGAAAAAAAAAAAACCGGGAACAATCCTTCCAATTCTCAATTTAAATATTTCCTCATACGTATGGTCATACGAGGTGAAATCCCATTATATTTTGTCAAAACATAAAAACTGTGCGTTATCTTGGAAAAGGTTCTTTAAAGAGTTCGAAAATGCAGTACGAATTGTTCACTTGACAGGAGCTTCATTACAATTTTCAGAAATAGTCATAAAAATAGCTTTATAAATAACCCATAATTGATGAAATACAGGCACAACAATATATTCATTTACTTTAACGAATAATTTTTAAATCAACAGCAGTCTGTCTTTATCACCCAGCCATACACAGCTTTCACTAGAAAAATGCACACACAGCGTACTCACCCACAACCACCCCCAAGGCCAACTGACCTAAACATCCATTAAACCCCACGACGACAAGACCAAAAAAAACTAACAAAAAAACTACCACGATGAAAACATGCATACACAGAAACCACAAACCGTCCATATCCCACTGTAACAACCGTCCCCCCAACACCGACCCTCCAAAAAAACAAAAACAAAAACGCACACCTCGCACATTGTCTTACACACACACGCACCACACACAAACTACATGTACACACAAGCACGCGCGCACCACACAGACAATATAAACACAGACACACAACACATATATACACACACACACTCTCCAGCAGAGGGTAAAATAATGTTTTCTTTAAATGGCAAAAGGCAGGAAAATGCAGTTAAGAGTTTCATATTGCCTAAAGCATAGCCAACAGCACTCTACTCTACCTCACTTTTATTCAAAACGACAACAGGAAAAAAAAAAAACCGTACAACCACCCTTTCAAGTTTCAACTTTTTTTAAATTCCCATAATGCTCCACCGTTTAACCCTTTGAATACCACCGCCTGTCCACCAGTATCCTTCACTGTCAGCCATGCCAGCAAAGCAAAAACTAAACCCTTTGACTTCCACACCATAACCTGCGGGAAGCTGGTGCATAGGTGAGGGAGTCAAAGGGATACGTTTTTGCAATTGGTGGATATGGTGCGGGGGTCAAAGAGTTAAAAATACAATTAAAAATAAAACGAAAAAAACCAAAATCGAACAATCTTTCCAAGTCTCAATTTGATTTTCCCATACGTATGGTCATACGTGAAACCCCATTATATCTTGTCAAAACGTAAGAATTGCACGATATCTTGAAAAGGTTCTTGAAACTGTTAGAAAATGCAGTATGAATTGTTCACATGACAAAGGACCATTACAACTTTCAGAAATACTATAATAAAAATATTGCTTCATAAATAACCCATAACTGACGAAATACAGGCACAGTAAAATAATCATTTTTTCGTATTTTAACGAATACATTTTATATCAACAGCAGTCTTGTCTTTACCACACAGCCGTACATCCACAAGCACACACAGCACAGTCTTCATTAGAAAATGCACACACAGCGTACTCACCCATCACCACCCCCAAGGCCAAATGATCTAAACATCCGCTATACCCCACCACACCCACGGGGGAAAAAACTATCACGACGGAAACACGCATACACAGAAACCAACGCAGACACATAACCACCGTCCATACCCCACTATAACAACCGCCCCACCCCCCAAAAAAAATGAAAACAAAAAAAGCACACACCTCGCGCATTCTTACACACACACACCCTGCCTGTAACCTCCCCCCCCCCCCCCCAAAAAAAAAAAACACACACACACACACACTTTATACGTTACAGTAATCAAAATAAGACAAATGCTGTATTTCCCAAGTTAAATTTTCATCGGAAATTTAAGTATTGTTCTAATCAATGCTACCATACAACGGAAATTAAAGTATTGATATTAATCAATGCTACGATACAGTTGCCATCGAAAGGTTTAAGAAAAAAATAGCCGTGGTAATCAGTGCCACTTTTCCTTTAATGTGAAATAAATTATGGTAATAAACACTACCATACAGCAATGTTCATGTAAAATTCAAAAAGAAAAACTGTCACCACCACCACCATTGGACAGTTTTCAGAGAAAAAAAACAAAAAACTAGGGTAATCACCACCGTACATTTTTCACTATTTTTTGTTTTAATGCCCAGCCTACTGTACGGAGCCCCTTTTCCCCTTTTATTGTTGTTTAAAGCCCAGCCGACTGCGCAGAGCCATATCAGGGCTATAACTGCTTCAAAACACACAACTTCAACAAGAAACAAAAATTAAGTACACATATCAATGTATTAGCGCACATAATCTAAGGGCATGCCCCCGGCGTAGGACCATTCTGTCCGATTTATCGCACAGGGTAGATTTAAAAAACACATCTGAATACAAATATCAGCATACATAAGGACACCAAAACATAAAAACAGGCATAAATTACCTAAAATTGCTTCCGCATATCTCACCTGCTTAGAGTCAAAAATGCACTTAATACATGTACCAATTATCAATCCGAAAAAAAGTACGCAAGACTTTATCGAAAAAATACAGGTGAATAGACCATTAAGGCAGAAAATAAGTAGAAATGACAGATAAGAAGGCAACAGGGCAGAAAGAGTGACAGAAAAGAGGAAATTCTAGCACAGAATTTCCAGAAGGTGCGGATATTATTCATACTGAAAAAAACTCCAGCAACCCAGCGGGGGGGCTCAGGGTTATAATCGTCTGAAATGTACACAACTCAATGGAGGGAAAAACTGGAAACAAATTACTCGTCAATGCATTCGCGCACATAATCTTAGGATATGCTCTCTGCATTTACCACTCCGAATTTCTTCCAAGGGTTTAAAAAAATCTGATTACAAATTTAAACAAACACTAAATCATAACGTGGGCCCAAAATTACCTATAATTATTTCGGCACATCACATTTCCTTACAGCAAAAAATGCACTTAATACATGTACCCAATCAATATTTTTTGTTTACAGCCCAGCCGACTGTGTAGAATCATATCAAGGTTACAACCATTTCCAAAAATAATGCTTCAACAGGGAAAAAACAGGGAAAAGAAATTTTAAGTACACATACCAATGCATTCACATACACATAATCTAAGGAAATGTCTCTGGCGTTGACCAATCCTGTCCAATTCATCACACGTGGGCTTTAAAAAATACCTGAATACAAAGTCAAATATAAGTAAGGACACTAAAACATACAACGGGCCTAAATTACTTAAAATTGCTTCCGCAAATCCCATATGCGTAATGCCAAAAATGCACTTAACACATGTACCCAATCGCTATTACTATGATTTTTGTTTCAAGCCCAGCCGACTGCGTAGAGCCGTATCAGGGCTATAGCCTTTTCTAAACATGCACAATACTTCAACATGAAAAAAAAAGGAAAAGAAAAAACTTTGTCGTGAAGGTTGGAAAACATTTCAATCACACACACACACACACAATCCTGCAGGATGTCCAAAATGACCACTTGAAAAAAAAATGTCCCGCTCCAAAGTAAAGGAATGAACAGAAAAGAGGAAATTTCTAGCACAGAATTTCCAAAAGGTGCGAGTACTATTTGTGACCTCCCAGCACGAAATTAGTCTTAACTAGCATTTTGGGTATTTTGAGATACATATCACTGGAAAGTGTACATTCTGATTATTTTGGTACCTGAATAAAGCTTGTACTAAAAAAAATGCAAGTTATGTATGTTTAAAGTCATTAAGTTGTTTGACGGCCATTTTGAGAAAACGGCCTATAAAGCTTTTATGTACTCTCCTGCACATTTTCCTTAAATTTATTTGGTGGCTTTGACCCGGTTAGTTTCTAATTTTAGCTGTTATTATCTCAAAGGTGCACCAAAGAGCTTTCTGTCAGTATATTACATGTAAGGTTCAGTACAGGTTACAGTTCGCAATAAAGGACAAAAATAGGTACTTTGGTAAGAAATTGCATTCTTTCTGCTGCGATCAGTGCATTAAAATACCATTTTAAATTGATTGATATTTTTTCAAGAAAAAAATTCTGTGGGGGATAGATTATATAATCCACAGAAATCAATTTTGAGAAAAAGTCAAAACACCCTAGACAGACCCTCAGTCACCTTTTCAGCTCCTAGTGCTGTTCGACTGACTGAGTTAAGACTGATTTGGTGGTGGGATGTCGCATTTATACTGAAAAAGCCCCCGGCATCCCCAAGGGGGTAATTTTCATTTTGACTACGAATCGCCAACGCACAAAAATAAAAACGCGTATTCAACCTACAAGATAGACGTTAACTTTCGGCTTACCTGCCTTTGCCAATCTACAACACACACACACACGCGTGCGCGCGCACACACATGGACAAAAAAAAATATTTCCCCCGATATCTCGCCGAGCGGAAGAAAATGACCGATATTTAAGATATGTAACCCCCTTTTATTTTCGTTGCCGCGATGGTAATGCTGTTGAACATACTGACCGATTGGTCTTAGGTGCGTCACTTAAAACGATTCTTTCCCTTTATTACCTTGTCTGTTTTTCTTTTTTGTTTTTTTTTATTTGTTTTTCGATTTTGCTTTCACACTATTTTACAGTTAGGCGCTCACTAGAAAAACCTACGCTTATATGGTAACCACAAGCCGACCACAAAACCTACACATATATGGTAACCATAAGCCAATCACAAAACTACACATATATGGTAACCATAAGCCAACACAAAACTCATTATATGGTAATCATAAGCCGACACAAAACCTCATTATAGGTAATCATAAGCGACACAAAAACACATATAGTAACATAAGCCAACCACAAAATACATATATATGGTAATCATAAGCCGACACAAAACCTACATTATAGTAATCATAAGCCGACCACAAAAACTGATACAGTAATCATAAGCCGACCACAAAAATCACACTATACAGTAATCGTAAAGCCAACCACAAAAATCACATATATACGTAATCATAAGCCAACCACAAAACCTACACTTATACAGTAATCATAAGCCGACCACAAAAAAACTATACAGTAATCATAAGCCGACCACAAAACCTACACTATAATGTAACCATAAGCCAACCACAAAACCTACATATATACGGTAATCATAAGCCGACCACAAAACCTGCATTTATACGGTAATCATAAACCACACAAAACCTCACTATACAGTAATCATAAACCGACCACAAAATCACACTATACAGTAATATAAGCCGACCACAAAAACCACACTATACAGTAATCATAAGCCAACCACAAAACCTGCACTATACGTAATCATAAACCAACCACAAAACCTACACTATACAGTATATAAACCGACCACAAAAACCTACACTATACAGTAATATAAGCCGACCACAAAAATCACTCACTATCAGTAATCATAAGCCGACCACAAAACCTGCACTATACGTAATCATAAAACCAACCACAAAACACTACACTATACAGTTATAAAACCGAACCACAAAACCTACACTATACAGTAATCATAAGCCGACCACAAAACCTCACTATACAGTAATCATAAGCCAACCACAAAACCTCACTATACAGTATCATAAACCAACCACAAAACATATAGCTATATAGTATACATATCATAAACCAACACCAAAACCTGCACTATACAGTAATCATAAGCCAACCACAAAACCTACACATACAGTAATCATAAGCCAACCACAAAAATCACACTATACAGTAATCATAAACCAACCACAAAACCTGCACTATACAGTAATCATAAGCCAACCACAAAACCGCACTATACAGTAATCATAAGCCAACCACAAAACCGCCTATACGTAATCATAAGCGACCACAAAATCACTATACGTAATCATAAGCCGACCACAAAAATCACACTATACAGTAATCAAAGCCGACCACAAAAACGACACTCATACGTAATCATAAGCCGACACAAAACCGCACTATACAGTAATCTAAGCGACCACAAAACCTGCTATACGGTAATCATAAGCCGACCACAAAAATCACATATACAGTAATCATAGCGACCACAAAATCACACTATACAGTTAATATATGCCGACCACAAATCACATATAGTAATCATAAGCCGACCACAAAACCTAACTCCATGGTAATCTTAAGCTGACCACAAACTACATTTATACGGTAATCAAGCATACGACAAAACCCACACTATACAGTAAACGTAAGCCGACTAAAAAACAAAACAAAAACAAGCTACATTTACATCTAAGCTACGCACAAAATGTTAAGGATCACTATGAGAAAACAGGTGCGTAATAAACTCAGTTCGCTACTGTTATTTATTTCTCAGTCCTGCCAAATTGTTATGAATTCTTGTTCAGCTGTAAGTGGGCGATGTTGTGTTAGTGCGAAAATTGCACGGGATTCTCTACTACTGAGCTCGGCCGCAAACGGAAAAGCGGAAACTTGCGAAAAAGGACCTTGTTTTGGACCGTTCTGCCTGAACACCATGCACAAGCCAGATGGAAAAACCATTATGCACGTGCAAGCACTGCTGTTTATGTGTGAGATGCTGTCTCTTGCTTGGCTTTATAAGAAGACATTCCACCAGTAGTAGGCCTGATCTGACAATGCCTCCACGACGAAAATTGAGCGAGTTTGAGAGGGGACGAGCTGTTGCATGGTTCCAAGATGGTGTTCCCAAGCGAGAAGTGGCCAGGCGACTTCAGGTGTCCATCTCGGTCATTGTCAGACTGATTCAACGCTTCACAGCCACTGGGAGGGTCCATGAAAGACGCAGATCTGGTCGACCGAAGAAGACAAACCCACGTGAAGATCGTCTCATTGAACGACAAGCCCTGCAGACAAGAACAGCCTCTTCCAGCATCATTCGAAGGCAGCTGAGGGTGGCTACTAACATGAACATCAGCCAGCAGACCATACGGAACCGCCTTCATGGGTTTAACCTCCGTTCTCGTCGCCCAGCTGTACGGCCACGCTTAACTCCAGCCCATAGGGCAGCACGCCGCGTCTTCTGCAGACGTCACGTGAGGTGGACACGTCAGCAATGGTCCCAGGTCCTGTTCAGTGATGAATCACGCTTCACCATGAACCACAACGACGGCCGACTGAGGGTCAGAGGCGCCCAGGGCAAAGCTTTATTGACACCACTGTCCAAGAAAAGGTGGCCTTTGGTGGAGGTTCTGTAATGGTCTGGGGGGCCTTCAGCCTTCACCACAGAACACCCTTGTATCATGTACAGGGTAACCTGACTGGCCTCTGATACCGGGATGAGATCCTTCGACCGCTGGCTGTGCCTACACTGCAGCAGATGGGACCGACGGCTGTCTACCAGGATGACAACGCTCGCCCCCACAGGGCAAGGGTGGTCAACGACTTCCTGCAGCAGTCTGGAGTCAACAGAATGGAGTGGCCAGCATGCAGTCCCGATCTCAACCCGATTGAGAACCTCTGGGATGAGCTGGATCGCAAACTGAGGAGCAACCACCCCCCTCCCAGGGATGCCCAACACTTCTACCAGATGCTGCAGACTGAGTGGCAGGCGCTTCCACAGAGGATCTTCACCAACCTGGTCAACTCGATGAGGACTCGCTGCGTCGAGTGCCAGAACAGCCATGGCGGTTACACGCATTACTGAACTTTTGGGAGCATCAGAATGCCCTGTCTTGTGATTTCAATGACTTTGGGAAATCAAATTTCGATACGTACCCACTTTGATCAAATGTACACACCAAACGATTGCTCGAAATTGAAGGCAATTGTATCGTTATCACTAAAGCATGGAATTAAATGTTTGCAAAACTTCAACGCATTGGCTTTCTTATTTTGAAAGTTATGAATTTTTGTGCAAGTGATCCTTAACTTTTTGTGCATAGTGTACGTTGTACCGACTTTGTTGCATAGGGAACCAGAGACGAGCAACTTTTTAGCGTAAAATATAGACGAAGGTAAAACAGTCTAAGTAGGGCCTCAGGGCCTGGCCAGCTCATGGGTTTACGTGCAGGCTTAAGGCTTGTGCCACGGTCACAATACACGTGGCACCTGTGACGTTAGTGCATATGGAATTCGCTCCGATCGCAGAGACGTCATCTGCGAAACTGAAACTAAAATTGAATTGCGTGGGTTAAAAAAAAGTACGTGTTATACAAAAAACCCATGCGTCATGTTATAAGTTTACGATTTTCTACCCAGCAAAGTGGAAAAGGATAGGGTAGAGGATATAGTTGGATCTCATGGCCTTGGTACACAAAATGAAAGGGGAGGGAAACTTGTAGAATGGGCATAGATGAATGAGTTCATAGTAGGAAACACCTGGTTTGAGCAGCCTAATAGAAGAAAATGGACTTAAATGAGTCCAGGAGATAATACCAAAAACCAGATGACACCGTGCTAATTGCGGAAAGTGAAAGGGACCTACAAAACCTTGTGAATATACTTGAAATAGAAAGCAAAGGTAAGGGGTTGGAACTAAACAGCAGGAAGACTGTCAAGCCTGTCACGAATAGTTTGTATTTTGGTGGTGAAATACTTGGAGAATACAGATGGGAGTTCTTCATTTGTGTGTTTTGTTGGGAGAGGTAAATCTTTTCGTGTGCCAAGGAGATGATTCATGGTTGTAAAGAGTTCTTTTGAAGAAAAGATATTCAGGATTTTGGTTTGGAAATAGCTTGTTTTTGCAGATGCAATGAGGGTGGATACTTTTGTTTTAGAGGCTTGGAAAAGTTGCCTAAGTACAGTGAGTTTGGATTTGCGCCAGCGGCGCTCTGCTCTGCGGCGGGCACGTTTTGCACAAGCCATTCTCATGAGTGAGCCAGGGGGTAGGGGGGCGGTCAGGTAAAAGAGGGGTTGTGGCTGGAGCATGAGTGTCCAGAAGATGGTGGAGAGTAGTATAGAATTCATCGGCAAGGTTATGTGACTTTTCAGAAAGGAGACGGAAGGCATCAGATGAAAAT
The DNA here is from genome assembly GCA_030674185.1 of Monoplex corrugatus. Classification (NCBI taxonomy): domain Eukaryota; kingdom Metazoa; phylum Mollusca; class Gastropoda; order Littorinimorpha; family Ranellidae; genus Monoplex; species Monoplex corrugatus. Next base: position 37,077,269 of record JAPXFY010000029.1, read on the forward strand.
GTGGAGAGGTCGATAGATTTGAGATTGCGTCGAGTCACTGTGCGCGTGGTACGGGAAGGAGGAGAAATGTCAAGAGAACAGAGAATTGCAGAGTGGTCAGATGGAAGGGCTGAAGTTAGACGGGTAGAAAGAACTAAGCAGTTGTCAGTAGCTGAATTGTGGTGATCACGAGAAATGATCCAGTCAAGAATGTGACCTTTTTGATGGGTTGGTTCAGAAATGTGTTGAGTCATATTGTGATTGGACAGAGAGTTGATATGTCTTGTGTCATAACGGTGAGTGTTGTCACAGTGGATATTGATGTCACTTAGAATGATGAGATTTCCAGGTAAGAGGCAGTAGTAGTCAAGTAGTTGGTCAAAGTCAGAGAGAAACATGGATGTGGTGAGCTTGTTGGCAGAGCTAGGTGGAGGTCGATAGACACAGGAGAAGGTGATGGGGTGAGGGGTGGATTGGAAAGATACTTCAACGTGCTCGAAAGAAGGATGGGAGAAAAGCAGAGACTGTGAGAAAGATAGGCGGGAATGGAGTGAGTCGTTGTAGAGGATGGCGATACCACCACCTCGGGATGAGCGATGGAAAGAAGCAAGCCTGTAACCACTTGGAGTGAGACTCGCATGTATAGGTTCATGACCAAGGGGATTAAGCCATGTTTCGGTTATAAAAGCAATGTCAACATGCTCATCTGAGATAAAGTCAGCAATGACATCGGCAGACAAACAAATATAATCAGGACAGACAAACAAACAGAAACAGGGACAGACAAACAAACAGAAACAGGGACAGACAAACAAACAGAAACAGGGGACAAACAAACAGAAACAGGGACAAACAAACAGAAACAGGGACAGACAAACAAACAGAAACAGGGACAGACAAACAAACAGAAACAGGGACAAACAAACAAGCAGAAACAGGGACAGACAAACA
>JAPXFY010000029.1:37115698-37118198 GCA_030674185.1 Monoplex corrugatus
TGAAGAAGACAACACAATCTTTTATATTTCAACCTTTTTGCTAGGACTCCCAGCATACATGGAAAGTTGATCAATCTATTGTGTGAATATACAGAAGACTAAATTGAGATACACGCTCTAAATAAATCGTATCGTAGTTCAGGGAGACAGGCAGACATATAGATCGATAGACATATACACAGACAGAGAGAGATAAATAGACAAAGAGACATATACATGTAGATAGATTGACAGACAAAGATAGACAGATAGATAGATAGATAGACACATAGATAGATAGATAGATAGAAGATAGATAGATAGATAGATACAGATAGAAGATAGACAGATAGATAGATATATAGATAGACAGACTAGACAGGACAGATAGATAGACAGACAGACAGACATATAGAATAATAAACAACTATATCATACATATATACATATATACATACATACATACAACCACATACATACATACATACATACATACATAGACAGACAGGCAGACAGACAGGCTGACAGACATATAAACAGATTGACAGATAGAGATTGATAGATAGATAGATAGATAGATAGATAGATAAATAGATAAATAGATAGATAGATGGACAGATAGGCGATGCCCCCTGATGCGGAAGCATTTTCGCTATTTGAAAACAAACAGCAAAAATTGACAAATAAATCAACAAATAAATAGATAGACAAATAAATAAATAAATAAATAAATAGATAGAAAATAAATGAATGAATAAATAAATAAATGGATGATTAAATAGATAGATAAATAAATAATAAATAAGTAAATAAACAAACAGATAATAAATAAATGAATAAATAAATAGCTAAATAGAGAAATGAATAAATATAGCCCAAAATGGAGCCCTTTCCTTTCGTATTACGTAATCAAATAAAAGCAAAGCATGAAACATTCCAATAATGAAAAAAAGTCTCAGGAACAAAAGAACTGCAGGCAAGAAATCTACATTTTACTTGACCCAGCCCCTTTCGAAAGTGTCAGCATTTTACAAACAACATAACAACAAGTGAACATGACAATCAGGCATCAATATGTATATAAAGGATTATTTTTTGTTTGTTTTTGTTTTGGATTTTGTTTGTTTTTGTGTTTGTTTGTTTGTCTGTTTGTTTGTTTTGTTTTGTTTTGTTTTTGTTTACAGCCCAGCTGACTGCGTAAGCCTTATCAGGGTTATAACCATTTCAAACCATACATGTACACAATACTTCAACAGGAAAAAAAAAAAGAGAGAAAATTAATTACAGATACCAATGCATTTACGCACATAATCCAAGGAGATGCTCTTGGCGTTGTCCACTCCGTCCCATTCATCGCAGAGGGGACTTAAAAAACCACGCGCCTCAGTACAAATTTAAACATAACTAGGGACAATAAATCATACATAAAAACGGGCATAAATAACTTCAAATTGCTCCCGCATATCACAAGTTCCCTAGAGTCCAAAATGTACGCGCTTAATGCACGTACCCAATTATCAATCCTAAGAGAAAGTATTTAACACTTTATCGAACACATACAAATGGATGGACCAGCAAGGCAGAAATTGATAGGAAGAAATGACAGAAAGCAGGGGAACAAAGCAAAAACAAACAAAGTGATAGAACAGAGGGCATTTTTAGCACAGAATTTCAAAAAGGTGGCGATACTATTTATACTGAAAGAGCCCCCAGTATCCGCAAAGGGGGTGGGTGGGGGGGGGGGGTATGGTACTAGGATAAATGAAAACTTGTTCGTGTTCAACGCTGATGCTTACCTAATAATAAACTTTCCACCACGAAATGAGTCACTTGTCCACTTCAGGCAGTTTTTCACTTTTTCATTGCTTCTAAATGTACATTTACTGCTCTTTCTAATGAAGAAAACCACTTTAAAATCGGACAATAAATACATGAGGTACAACCTTCCAAACACGGCACTCTTCCGAAACACAGTTTTGAGAAAATCAAGAAAAACGAAAATGAAAGTTCAGCATCAGCATGTTCGGTAGGGTAATGCAAATAGCTTTTTCATTAAGAAAGAACCACAACATGCGTAATTTATTGATTGTAGAATGTGTAGGAAGGGTTCCAGCATCCGCTAAAATCAACAACTCCATAACGAGCCTGACACCCTCTCGCTTATATTGCCCCATTGTGCAAAACGCTGCCCTGACACCCTCTCGCTTATTTTGCTCCATTGTGCAAAACGCTGCCAGTGGACAAGCGACTCATTCCGTGATGGAAGGTCACATATGTCTTCTGCATCATTGTCTTTAAGCAAAAGTGCTGATGGTCGCATTGCTTGCGAAAAAAAAAAAGTCAGCTGCCTTCTGGTGCTATCTGGATCAGCTTTGTGTGGTGCTTCTCCTTTGGCATTTTCGTCTCTAGACACGTCAACGGCCATAACTGGAATATATGGGGGCAGGAAGAAGGGAATAAAGCTCTTAAAAAGAAATTACTGTAACTTAGATCCAAAATCAATCCTCAAAAGAGGAAAATG
>JAPXFY010000029.1:37128198-37130698 GCA_030674185.1 Monoplex corrugatus
ACACTGCCTACATTTCACTATCTGAAACGTCAGACTCAGAGTCTGCCAATCCAAGGAAATCCATTTTACTTGCGGAATTCATGCAGCTATTCCCCTACATTCTCCACAGGCTACTGAGCACACCAGTCCACGTCGACGACAAGAACACCTTGATGTCTGGCAGTCAGTCTTGCAGCTGCATGTGATGATTTGGAGCAGGTATTCAGGCGCGACATCAATGTCTGTGTAGACTGGAAGCAGCAAGCCATCCTTCCTTTCCCATCCCCAGTCGGCAGGATCCAGCGTGAAGGTTTCTTTGCTCCCCAGGTGTAACCACTCCTGTACCTGAAAATGTGTCCTAAGGCTGTGGAACTTGGCAGCAGCAGATGTAGGAGGAAGCTTGTTTGGCTGCAAAGAAGATGTGGAGCTGGAAAGTTTCTGAACATATTTCACATGACGAAGTGTATTCAGACTGTCGTCGTCTTTGCCACCATACAACATCACCAGAACCTTTTCCCCTGCTGAGATGATTTCGTCTCTGTCAGATGAGGAACCAAAGACATGTGCCTGTTTTTGGAATGCTGTGGAGTTTTTCACCTTTTTCAAGGGAAGACTCTTTCCGATGCCAAATAGACTGCTGGTTGTATCACAGCCTCCGATAGCATGCAAGAACAGAATGCTGTCACAAATGACCGGTCCAAGGAATCTTTGTACAGCATGAATGTCCCAAATTCGAGCCTCGTTCTTCGTGCTACTTGGCTTGAAGTACACTTGATGGTGCTCTGGTTTGACGTGAGCAAGGAGGAGCACTAGGAGGTCTGTGTCTTCACCAACTAAGACAACATCCCCCTCTTGGGCCTCTTGCAATGCTGTCTCCACAATCATGCAGTCAGCATCAGCCGGAGCTTGACGAGTGTTGAAACCATGTGATTGCAGTGCGCTGCCAAGCATGGTAATGAACCGCTGCTTGTTGGATGGATTTCTCAGAAACCTTTCTTTCGAGTCACACGACAGCATATTTCCATCAAAAGAAACACATGTGCTTGCATTCCCTCCATGGCTCCTCCTCAAGTGTGCCACATCCTTGGTTGAAGGACCATGACTGTAGCCATCAAAGACGACAGTTCCTTTCTTGTACACTCTGATGACAAAGTCAATGTACATTTGTATCAGTTCACTGTACGATGAACCACGAGGCCATGGCAATCGATGCAGCAGAGAACCACCGTCTATGACGAAGCAGACATGGTCAGGGAGTTCAGCATTCACTTGTGCAGTGCTTGACCAGAGGTACTGGGCTACAACTGCTTTGTTGGCCTGTCTCAGAAGTCCTGACGAATCGAACAGGGCTGTTGGTACATTGCTCAGTTCAAATGAGAAAGCTTCTGCTAGAACATCAGGCGTGAGCTCAGCAACTCTCACCAATCTCTGGAAAAGAAGAGCTGAATCAACATGCACAATGTTTATGTTCTCAGCCATTGAAGTGGGAGTTTTTGATGCCATTGAAACAACTTGTTCCTTCTTCTTGAATGAGACATCAAGCGCACTTTTGCCTGTCATGTTGTCTAGAATACGTGTTCCCACCTGCTTGGCTTGATCAACATTGACAGACAGCTCTGCTGTCCTCCCAGTAGCGAGACACTGCAGAGCACCCCTGCCGCTGAAAGGATTTCTGTCCTGAAGGTACTGCAGTATCGTTGCCGTGTCTTTGTGGTCACGGTCCTGTCTGGCCTTGCTTACATCTTTGTGTTGCGTGTGCTGTTCGCTGTCAGTCGAAAAGGAAACGGCTGTTAGACACTGCATAGCTGAACTGATCTCGGCACAGGCAGGCATTCCAAGGAGCCAAACAAGACGTTCCAGTTCTCCCATGCCAGACCCACGGGTCAGACCTCCAACACTCTTTAGGCTTCTCATCAGAACTTGCTCTATCACAAGGTCAGTCGAAAGTCCGGCCCAAAACCGATTGCTTCTTCGGCAGACATGGTGACCTTTGCAGAAGTGTTCATACACATCAGGGTAGGCATCTTTGAGCTTCAACATTTCCTGCAAGTAAAGTCTAGCTGACTTTGTGTAGTTGTTGTGGCCTGCCGCGGCAAGGTATGGAAGCATGTCTCTGACAGATTCCAGGTGAAGCTCAAACATGCCCATCCTTTCGGCTTTGATGGATTTCCTCAGAATGTCGATCAAATCCATGTACTGCAGCCACATTCGTGCAGTTCTACAATTTAACAGGTGCCTGAACAAAAAAAATTTCATCAGAAAAGCGTTCGATCAGCTTCTTCTTCATGGTCTGTGCTGTGTAGGCCTCAAAACCTGTGCCTTCCAGACTGTTGCTCATCATCTGAACAAGATCTGGCACTGTAATTTTGTCTCTGTTGGCCTCTTGAAGATACCCAGCAACACTGTCAAATGCTTCAGATCTTGCTGTATCTGCAATTCTTTCAGAGCATGGTTTCTTTTTGGGAGGTTCATTGTCGGAAAACATCATTGGAATTGACAGTTTGGACCGGAAATTTGAGTA
>JAPXFY010000029.1:37148198-37155698 GCA_030674185.1 Monoplex corrugatus
TTCTCTCTCTCTCTCTCTCTCTGGCTCTCTCTTTCTCTCTCTTTCTCTTTCTCTCTCTTTCTCTCTCTCTCTCTCTCTCTCTCAACTTTCCGTTCCTTAATGGACATGGTACACCTGCCTCAGGCTGATTTTAAAATAAACTAGAAATACCACTCGCCATGGCGTTAGTGGTTAGTGTAACGCACTACATATTAGAAGGTCGTAGGTTCGAATCCCTATCAGACCCTTCAAAACCCATTGAGGGATTTTTCGGCTCTAACCGGCTCCTAACAAGTGCGATGGGCTCATTGGGAAGACTGGGACCACACAGTCGAGTCTCATCTACTTCACGGGATACGTCAATGAGGGTGTTGCTCAAATCCTCTGACCAACACAGCAGGTGTCTGTATCTCTTGGGCCTAGCTGATGCCATGATACATTATGAATGTAAGCGTAGATTACAGCCCTGTCACGCAGTCTCAATCCTAGATAGAATTCCATGGCTTCATGATTATCATCCTCATCGTCACCATCATCACTGCATGGCGCAAAATTATCCAGCTTCTGAGGCCATTAAGGTGGCATAGAAGATGGAGGTAAAAAAGAAATGTACGTCTGTATGTGCATGTGCGAGTGCTTTTATGGATGTTCATGCCTACTATCGAAGAGCAAGCCTATAAGCACACACTAACATAGTAAAAAAAAAACGTGGATGCACGCACACAACTCGGCGAAATGATCCGTAAGTGAACATGCGCGCATGTACATGTCTTAATTCTCGGGCGCGCGCGCGCGCACATACACACACACGCACGCATTCGCCCACCCCCTCACAGATACAAACACCCACACTCATACACACACACACACATGTACGTGTACACGCACACACACATACACACACACATATATATATATATATATGAGTCGAAAAGTAATGCCTTTTTCTTTAGTACAGGAACAATTACCGACACAGGAACATATATCATCATACATCAAAATGAAGCCGGTCCTCTGGGGATCATGTCCCTACTTCTCAACATAGTCACCGTTTCTCTCAATAGCAGTGTTCAACCTTCGAATGACGGCATGTATCCTTGCCTCGTAAAATTCTGTTGACTGTGCTCGGAACCACGTCTTCACTGCAGTTTTCACTTCCTCGTTAATGGCATAATGTTTGCCTCTCAAACTCTTTTTCATGTGGCCGAAGAGATGATAGTCTGAAGGCGCTAAGACTGGTGAGTATGGAGGATGCGGTAAAGTTGTCCACCTGAATGAGACGATTGTCTCCCTTGTCCTGATGCTTATGTGTGGTCAAGCATTGTCATGCAGAAGGAGGACATTGTCGATTTGCAAGTTGGGTCTCACTTGTTGGAATCTTGCTTTGAGCCTCGTCAGAATCCTAATGTATGCCTCAGAGTTTATTGTTTCTCCTCTTGGCAAGAAATCGACCAGAATGACACCTTGAACATCCCAAAAGACAGTCGCCATGATTTTTCCAGCTGGCTTTTCCGTCTTGAACTTTTTTCGGTTTTGGTGACATAGGGTGGCGCCATTCCATTGACTGCCTCTTTGATTCCGGTTGATAATGGTGAATCCATGTTTCATCACCAGTAACGAGCCTGCCAAAGAAGGTGTTGTCTCTTTGACTTTGTTCAAGAAGTTCAGTGCAGGCTTTGACCCTGTCAGTCTTGCGTTCAGTAGTCAGCTCTCTCGGCACCCAACAGGCACACATTTTTGAAAACTCAAGCATCTGCTTTTGCTTTATTGGCAGGATTCACAGAAGTGGATGGACGGCCAGAACGGTGTTTATCGGCTACGCTCACAGTTCCCACCTTTTCATCATTCAGACGACAGACCCACCTGCGAACATTGCTATAATCTATTCTCCTTACACACATTCTGTAATTGTCTGTGAATGTTCACAGGGGTTTCCCCCTCAGCAACAAGGCATTCAATCACTGCTCTTTGTTTTTGACGCAGCCTTAAGGGGGCAGCCATTTTGAATTTTCCTCACGCGTCTATGAACTGGAAACATACCAAACAAAATATTTCAGTCCGTAACAGTTATAATCATTTGTAACTGAGCAACATTTCAGGTAATTTTATCAAAAAACGTCGTCTGATATAAATAAAAGGCATTACTTTTTGACTCAACCTCGTATATATATACACACACACGTACACAAACACACTTACACCCACACCTAGTCTCCTGTCCATCCTTACGTGTGCGCGCGCGCACACACACATACTCACATACTTACACACACACACACACACAGACATTCACACACACACACACACACACACACACACAGACACTCACAGACACACACACACACACAGACACACACACACACACACACACACACACACACACACACACACACACACACACCACACACACACACACACACACACACACACGTTAAGTAATACAATCAGACTGGTCAGCAGCAATAACACGCAGATCGAAAAACTGGAATTTTGTGTACGGATTACTCAAAGCACTTAGATAGTTCCATAAGTTAGAGGTCAGGAATATGTTTAACAGGGATTCCTCCAATTCGCTAAACCCCATATTATCCTCTCCATCTGAGCCTGCCATCATCTTCCTGAGATGCGCCAAACGCGAGGCGTTGTCAAGATCTTGTAATAAAAAGGTGAGGATGGGGGATAAGGGCAAGTGCGGGCCTCGATAGCTCAGTTGGTTTGAGCGTCGGATTCACATGCTAATGGTTGTGGGTTCGATTCCCGGTGTGCGCTATATTAAAACTGGCCTTCTCACTGTCCCATCTTAACACCATTGTTGTTCTGGTGGTGTCAGTATAGGATTAGATAGGTTCCCCTTCCCCCATTTCCCCGGGATGGTTATCCCCGTCGGCCATATCACCTGAGGTGAGTGTCGACGTAAAAACTGAACCAAATCAATCAATCAATCAATCAATAAGAGCAAGGCGAGTGGGGTATTGAGGGGTGGTGGTGGTGGTGGTGGTGTGTGAGATGACATGAACGGAAAGTTGAACTCATTCAAGAGGAAATTCACCGCACTCGGGCAAGTCCATACGCGCTCCACCCTAGTCCATACATGCCCAGTGATAATGTGCCTAGACTCCTTGAACTTGCGCAGAGCAGAACTCTACGCTCGGGCAAGATCTTGAAATGAATGTGGAAAAGAAAGTGGGGTTGTTGTTATTATTGTTCTTTTCATCTTTGATTTTTCATTATGAATGAGAAGTTGAATATGTGACAGTATCTTCACAGACACACTGACTTAGTGTGATTGGTCTGAAACTGTGATTTCTGTCATCCTGATACTTTTTTGTGTTTGTTTTTATTATCTATCTATCTATCTATCTATCTATCTATCTATCTATCTATCTATCTATCTATCTATCTATCTGTCTGTCTATCTATCTATCTATCTATCTATTTATCTATCTATCAATCGATCTATTTATCTATCTATCTATCTATCTATCTATCTATCTATCTATCTATTTATCTATCTATCTATCTGTCTGTCTGTCTTTCTGTCTGTCTATCTACCCCTCTTTGTATATATATATATATATATATATATATATATTCCCCACACACACACACACATACACACACATACACACACACATATATATATATATTAATTATAGATAGACACTTTTAGAGTTTAATGTAATGTATCATAATGCCTTCCAGATGTACATGTAATCTCTCATCACATAATTTTAAGTTATGATCGCACTAACTCAAATAGATGCTCAAAGAAATTACGAAGGGAAACAATACTAGAAAGCATTTCCTGAAACAATCCCATTTACGTTTAGAGAGAAATCATTCCTATAACAGTATTGAGCTGCCCATGCGGTCAAGATGACCAGACAGCTGAATTACATATCGCAAACGATATCACCTCTATTAAAATGGAGCGACAGTACGGAGGCGTGGCCGACTACAACTCCTCTGACCAAAAGCCTGTTGGCATCCGTCAGGAGCTGAGGAAAAAGACAACCTGGTCACCTTCACTGCCAGATATGGCTTGTCCATGTAGGTGGTGGATAGAAGAAGAGACGATGAAAGAAGGAAAGAAAGAAAGAAAGAAAGAAAGAAAGGAAAAAGAAACGGAAAAAGACGTAGTAGTAGTGGTGGCAGTAGTAGTAGTAGTAGTAGTAGTGGCAGTAGTAGTAATAGTAGTAGTGGTAGTAGTAGTAGTAGTGGTAGTAGTAATAGTAGTGGCAGTAGTAGTAGTAGTAGTAGTAGTAGTAGTGGTAGTAGTAGTAGTAGTAGTGGTAGTAGTAGTAGTAGTGGTAGTAGTAGTAGTGGTAGTAGTAGTAGTAATAGTAGTGGTAGTAATAGTAGTAGTAGTAGTAGTGGTAGTAGTAGTGGTAGTAGTAGTAGTAGTAGTAGTGGCAGTAGTAGTAGTGGTGGTAGTAGTAGTAGTAGTAGTAGTAGTAGTGGTGGTAGTAGTAGTAGAAGTAGTAGTAGTGGTAGTAGTGGTAGTAGTAGTAGTAGTAGTAGTAGTAGTAGTAGTAGTAGTGGTAGTAGTAGTAGTAGTTAGTAGGTAGTAGTGCGTAGTAGTAGTAGTAGTAGTAGTATGTGTAGTGAGTAGTAGTAGTAGTAGTAGTGTAGTGGTAGTAGTAGTAGTAGTAGTAGTAGTATAGTAGGTAGTTAGTAGTAGTAGTAGTGGTAGTAGTAGTAGTAGTAGTGGTAGTAGTAGTAGTAGTAGTAGTAGTAGTAGTAGTAGTAGTGGTAGAAGTGGTAGTAGTAGTAGTGGCAGTAGTAGTAATAGTAGTGGCAGTAGTAGTAGTAGTGGTAGTAATAGTAGTGGCAGTAGTAGTAGTCGTAGTAGTAATAGTAGTGGCAGTAGTAGTAGTAGTAGTAGTAGTAGTGGCAGTAGTAGTAGTAGTAGTGGCAGTAGTAGTAGTAGTAGTAGTAGTGGCAGTAGTAGTAGTAGTAGTGGTAGTAGTAGTAGTGGTAGTAGTAGTAGTGGTAGTAGTAGTAGTGGTAGTAGTAGTAGTGGTAGTAGTAGTAGTGGCAGTAGTAGTAGTAGTAGTAGTGGTAGTAGTAGTAGTGGTAGTAGTAGTAGTGGCAGTAGTAGTAGTGGTAGTAGTAGTAGTAGTAGTGGTAGTAGTGGCAATAGTAGTAGTAGTAGCAGTAGTAGTGGTAGTAGTAGTAGTGGTAGTCGTAGTAGTAGTAGTAGTGGCAGTAGTAGTAGTAGTAGTAGTGGTAGTAGTAGTAGTAATAGTAGTAGTGGTAGTCATAGTAGTAGTAGTAGTGACAGTAGTAGTAGTAGTAGTGGCAGTAGTAGTAGTAATAGAAGAAGTAGGAGAGGAAGGAATAATACTATGCTTTATGAAGGGGAAGGGGGAAGAAGGAGAAGAAGAAGAAGAAAAAAAGACAAGGAAGAAGAAGAAGAATGCGAAGAAGAAGAAGAAGAATGCGAAGAAGAAGAATGCGAAGAAGAAGAATGCGAAGAAGAAGAATGCGAAGAAGAAGAAGAATGCGGAATCGAAAGAAGAAAGAATGCGAAAAGAAGAAGAAGAAGAATGCGAAGAATGAAGAATGGAAGAAGATGCGAAGAAGAAGAATGCGAAGAAGAAGTGCGAAGAAGAAGAATGCGAAGAAGAAGAATGCGAAAGAAGAAGAATGCGAAGAAGAAGAATGCGAAGAAGAAGAAGAATGCAGAAGAAGAATGCGAAGAATGCGAAAAATGCGAAGAAGAAGAATGCGAAGAAGAATGCGAGAAGAAGAATGCGAAGAATGCGAAGAAGAATGCGAAGAGAAGAATGGAAGAAGAAGAGATGAGAAGAAGAGAAGAATGCGAAGAAGAGAGAAGAAGAATGCAGAAGAAGAAGAAGAATGGAAGAAGAGAAGAAGAAGAAGAAGAAGAAGAATGCGAAGAAGAAGAAGGAAGAAGAAGAAGAAGAAGAAGGAAGAAGAAGAAGAAGAATGCGAAGAAGAAGAATGCGAAGAAGAAGAAGAAGAATGCGAAGAAGAAGAAGAGAGAAGAAGAAGAAGAATGCGAAGAAGAAGCGAAGAAGAATGCGAAGAAGGAAGAAGAAGAAGAAATGCGAAGAAGAAGAAGAAGAAGAAGAAAGAAGAAGAAGAAGAAGAAGAAGAAAGAAGAAGAGAGAAGAGAAGAAGAAGAATGAAGAAGAAGAAAAGAAGAAGAAGAAGAAGAAGAGAAGAAGAAGAAGAATGCGAAGAAGAAGAAGAAGAAGAATGCGAAGAAGAAGTATGCGAAGAAGAATGCGAAGAAGAAGAGAAGAAGAAGAAGAAGAAGAAGAAGAAGAAGAAGAAGAAGAAGAAGAAGAAGAAGAAGAAGAAGAAGAAGAAGAAGAAGAAGAAGGAAGAAGAAGAAGAAGAAGAAGAAGAAGAAAGAAGAAGAAGAAGAAGAAGAAGAAGAAGAAGAAGAAGAAGAAAGATGAAGAAGAGGAAAAAGAAGAAAAAGAAGATGAAGATGAAGAAGAAGAAAAAGAAGAAGAAGAAAAAGAAGAAGAAGAAGAAAAAGAAGAAAAGGAAGAAGAAGAAGAAGAAGAAGAAGAAGAAGAAGAAGAAGAAGAAGAAGAAAACAAGAAGAAGAAGAAGAAGAAGAAGAAGAAGAAGAAAGAAGAAGAAGAAGAAGAAGAAGAAGAAGAAGAAGAAGAAAAAGAAGAAGAAAAAGAAGAAGAAAGAAGAAGAAGAAGAAGAAGAAGAAGAAGAAGAAGAAGAAGAAGAAAAAGAAGAAGAAGAAGAAGAAGAAGAAGAAGAAGAAGAAGAAGAAGAAGAAGAAGAAGAAGAAGAGAAGAAGAAGAAGAAGAAGAAGAAGAAGAAGAAGAAGAAGAAGAAGAAAAAGAAGAAGAAGAAGAAGAAGGAATGCGAAGAAGAAGAATGCGAAGAAGAAGAAGAAGAAGAAGAAGAAGAATAAGAAGGAGAAGAAGAAGAAGAAGAAGAAGAAGAAGAAGAAGAAGAAGAAGAAGAAGAAGAAGAAGAAGAAGAAGAAGAAGAAGAAGAAGAAGAAGAAGAAGAAGAAGAAGAAGAAGAAGAAGAAAAGGAAGAAGAAGAAGAAGAAGAAGAAAAGGAAGAAGAAGAAAGGGGAGACGAAGAAAAAGAAGAAGAACAAGAAGAAAAAGGAGGAGGGGGAATAAACCCTCATTTCCTTGCCATCACATTATTTCACACGGGCCAGTGACTTGTATACTATAATCTGTGTCACTGTGTAGTGTGTCAGTCTCTGTCCTGTCTGTCTGTTTATCTCATTTTACCAACATCGTAAGCGCCCAAAACAGTCTGGCCATGAGCTGTGTAGTCTGATCCCCCGACCCTGGCGTTGAAATCAAACAAGCAAAATGATGTGCTGCAATTCTGGAATCTTGCAAGTCATAGGGTCAAGCTCTTCATGGATTTCTTTTTTTCCCTCTCTCTTTGCGGCGAACACAATCTTGGGAACGTAGGCATTCGAGATGTGCGCTTTTGTCGGACGACGCTGGAAGGCTGAGGGAAAGGATGTGGTCTGTACCATTGTTGGGGGGATCTATC
>JAPXFY010000029.1:37180698-37190698 GCA_030674185.1 Monoplex corrugatus
GAAACAGGAAAAGACAGATAAAAAAAAAAAAGAAAAGAAAAGAAAAAAAAGTCTCTAGAAAGATGAGACGATTTATTTCGGGAGCTGTCTTCTTTATTTTGGTTTTTTATTTTTTCATGGGGGTTAGTTGTTCTCTCCATCGAGCACATGGAATTAGCAAGTCTGATGAGTCTTTCACAGAGACAACAAGAATGTTTCTTTCTTTTTGCAGCTATATCCGACTTTCCCCTTGGAGGACCTTACGACATACCCATCGCCCTATGGCCGTCTTTGTGAATTTTGTTTTCTGTTTGTCTGCAGGGAATTTTAGGATATTCTATCTGCATTGCAGATTGAGGCTGCAGTACTTCTAATGTTGAGTGGAAAATGTGATTCTAAGGACAAAAAAAGAGAAAAACCTTTTGAGCTGAGAGGGTTTAAATCTGTAAGCTTTCATCGTTAATATGGTTCCTTCTTTGTTGTCTGTAATTAAGGTAATAGACTAATCCTGTCCATTTACATTATAAATTCGTGATCTTTTTTTTTTCAAACTTAAAGAAATGATCGTTTTGAACAAATGATACAGACAATCACAAAAAAACATAAGAAAACATACATTCAATCACATAACAGCTAAAGTTAATATCACGCAACATATCCCCATATTTACGTGATAAACACATTCACATACACACTGGGCTGGCCAAGACCGTCTTGCAGGGAACAGTACAGGGAGGGAGACGAAGAGGCAGAAAGAGAAAAAGATGGGAAGACAATATCAGAGAGTGGACTGGCCTTGAATGGAACATCATTCTTCGGAAAGCTGAGGACCGTGAGGAGTGGAGGAAGTTAGTTGCAAAATCTTCAGTGGTGCCCCAACGGTCAACCAGACTACGGGACTGATGATGATGATGATGATAAAAAATACAGAAATTGTGATTGTCATCAAGCAGAAGTAGATATTGAAGAAGTCCAGATTTTTTTTTCTGTCACTAACTTTGGTAATGTGTGTTACAAATCGGAAAACCAGCATCAAAATGTCAGGTATGATTAATTTTGAATATGGCAGTCATTTCATTTTCTTAAAAGATTACACAAAATCGACGTAGGTATTTCAGTGTAGTCCTCTATATAAAATATTAAGGTAAGGAATATTTTGAAAGAGATTCAGTTTATAAGAGTCTTTTCGAATGTATGTTTATAAAAGGTACATGTACACGTTGCCTAGAAAGATAACGCAATCAACTAGGTACATGTTGTCTAGAAGGATAATATAATCAAGTGGGTACACGTTGCCTAGAGGGATAATGTAATCAAGTGAGTACATGTTGCCTAGAAGGGTGATATAATCAAGTGAGTACATGTTGCCTAGAAGGGTAATATAATCAAGTGAGTACATGTTGCCTAGAAGGGTAATGTAATCAAGTGGGTACATGTTGCCTACAGGGATAATGTAATAAAGTGGGTACATGTTGTCTACAAGGATAATGTAATAAAGTGAGTAAATGTTGCCTACAAGGATAATGCAATCAAGTGAGTACATGTTGCCTACAGGGATACTGCAATCAAGTGAGTACATGTTGCCTACAAGGATAATGCAATCAAGTGGGTACATGTTGCCTACAGGAATAATGCAATCAAGTGAGTACATGTTGTCTTCAGGGATAATGTAATAAAGTGGGTACATGTTGCCTTCAGGGATAATGCAATCAAGTTAAGGTTCAGCCGCCTCACAGGCACGGCTACCTCGCTGCGATTATTTGTGTGTGTGCACGGAGTTATATCGATTGTTGATGGCTAAAAGCAAGTGATTGTTTTTGTGAATGTTCCTGTTTCAGTATGTGGTGGTTTATGAATGCTTCGCTGCAAGCCAAGGTACTGTTTTCTTTGTGCATTTTATCTCTCCTGCTCCACTTGAATTTTCAACTCAGCCCGCCATGTTTCTCGCCAGTGCACGTGCACCCTCCCCGCTCTGTCTCTCTCGCACTGCGTGATCGGGACTGCTTGCTGTCATGTTGGCCCCCTGACTCGATCCTTGACCCTGACCTGGTTGAACACTTGAGATCGCTGAAAATCGGCCGAAATCTCCCCCGTCGTCGATCATGTCGTGGTGGAATGCGCAAGAGACGTACGATTCCAGTGGTCACTGATGTACATCAGCGTCATGGCAGCAGTGGTCTGCCTTCTGTTCCTGTCTATGATACCCATCCGTCCCCCAGACCGCTGTGCTCCAACCCTGATAACCTCATTCCTCTCACAGCCGGCAAAAAGAAACTACGCACTGACTCATTGACTCTTGCACTGTTCAATGCTCAGGCCCTCGGTACCAGACACGAGAAGAGATCCGCGATCAACTACTTCATCCATGACCACGTCGTCGATATTTTCGCCGTCAATGAAACCTGGTTTCAGCCTGTCGGGGATGAACCCAAGGAGAGGGATCTTGCTCCTCCCGGTCACCGTACACTCTCGTTCGCTCGCAAAACTGGTCTCGGCGGCGGCATCGCTTTTGTTGTTGCCGAGTCCCTCCTGCCCCGAATTACTACCAAGACTGACTTTAAATTCAAACACTCTACTTTTGAAATTGTCCAGCTCTCCCTCACTCTACCCCACCAGACTTTCCATCTGCTGTTCCTCTACCGTCCACCACCCAGCCCAAAGAACCAGCTTAAAAACCATGTGTTTGTAGAAGAGTTTCCAGACCTCCTTGCCTACTGTAACACCTTGAAAGGCTGTTTCATCATTGCAGGAGACTTTAATGTTCATTATAATGAACCTAACCAGACCCACACTGCTAAACTGATAAGCTCTTTGAACTCCTTTGGCTTGACCCAATCTATCGACACTCCAACCCACGAAAAAGGCAACATCCTCGATTGGGTTGTTCATAGAACTGACCAGTCCTTCATCAAATCCATTGAAATTGAATATACTCTTCCTTTGGATCATGTCTGTATCCTCGGCCAACTTTCAATGACCAAGCCTCCACCCCAAACTACCTATGTCATGGTCAGAAAACTAGTTGATATCAACACCGTCGTCTTCAACGAAGATCTCCTGGCCGCTCTTCAGCCCTGTCCTCCAGCCTCTGCTGACGACCTCAATCGGACTATTGGTGATCTGCTGGACATGCACGCCCCCGCCACCAGACGTAGGGTATCCCAGAGACCACCATCGCCCTGGTTTTCTGCCGTTGGCCCTGATCTTCTTAAGGCCAAGCGTGAACGCCGTCGTGCTGAAAGACGGCGGCTGAAGAACAGCATTACTATCAATAAACAGATTTTTCAGGCTGCCAACAAAACTGTCAATGCTATAGTTGACTCTGCTAAGTCTGCCTTTTACAATGCGAAAATTATTGCATGCTCTACATCAAAACAGCTATATTCCGTTACTAATACCCTCCTTGGCAAATCAGATAAATCTCCTCTCCCATCATGCTTTCCCCCTGCCCGTCTAGCACAACATTTTTCAGATTTTTTCATTGATAAAATTAGGTCCATCCGTTCCAGTCTTGACTCCCAGCCCATCTCTCAACCTCCTATTCCCGACCCTCTGTTTCAAGGCACACCACTTATTTTTTTTCAGCCTGCTTCTGAAACTACTATCCGCAATGTAATCCGCCATTCTGACATCAAGACCTGTGAGCTTGATCCTCTTCCAGCATCTATCTTAACACACTGCCTAGATACTTTGCTCCCTCACTTCACAACTGTCATCAACAATTCCCTGTCATCTGGTATCTTTCCCACTTCCTTCAAATCTGCCCTGGTCAGACCTCTTTTAAAGAAACCTAGTCTTGACCCCAATAACCTCAAAAACTATCGACCTGTTTCCAACCTACCTTTCTTATCCAAAGTCCTTGAAAAAAATTGTTCTCGCACAGATCTCTGATCATATCACCGCCAACAACCTCTCTTACCCTTATCAGTCGGCTTATCGCACTGGACACAGCCCTGAAACTGCTCTTGTAAAAATTGCAAATGATATTCTGACTGCTCTTGATCAAAATCAAATCTCTCTTCTATCTCTCCTTGATCTCTCGGCTGCATTCGACACCATCGACCATTCTATCATGCTCACACGTCTCCATAAAGTGTTCGGTATCTCTGACATCGCTCTGTCTTGGTTCCAGTCCTACCTCTCCAATCGCACTCAAACAGTCTCTGTCTGTTGTTCATCCTCTGCACCCGCTACCCTCCAGTTTGGTGTGCCCCAAGGCTCTGTTTTAGGTCCCATCCTATTTGTGCTGTACACACAACCCCTCTCTGAAATTATGCGACTTCACTCTATGTCCCATCATAGCTTTTCTGATGACAACCAACTCTATACTTCTGGTTCCCTCCCACAACTGCCCTCTATAATCAGACAAACCCAAGGCTGCATTTCTGATGTTCACTCCTGGATGACTGTAAACAAACTTCAACTCAACCCCATTAAAACTGAACTTAGCCTTATCTCTCCCACCACATTGGCTAAGTGTTCTTCCCTTCCTCTGTCTGTCTCTCTGCTTGGATCTGACATTCCACTATCTTCCACTGTCCGCAATCTTGGAGTCACTCTTGATAACACCCTGTCCTTTGAAAAACACGTCCAGAATGTTTGCAGATTATGCTATCTTGAGATACGCAGAATTTCTTCTATTCGCAATATCCTCTCTGTCGAAGCCACCAAAACTCTCCTCTGTGCCTTTGTTCTCTCTCGTCTCGACTACTGCAACTCCCTCCTCTCGGGCTGTCCTTTCTCTCTCATTCAAAAGCTTCAAAAAGTTCAAAATAATGCTGCTAGGCTCATCTTCAGAAAATCTCGTTCCTCTCATGTCACTCCTCTTCTCAAATCTCTTCACTGGTTACCTGTTGAAAAGAGAATTCGCTACAAGATTGCTTTGTTATGTTTTAAGTCTCTCAACGGTCTTGCACCCCCTTACATCTCTGACCTCCTCCATCTGTACACTCCCTCTCGTCAACTTCGTTCCTCGGCTGATACTCGTACCTTCCGCATACCATCCTGTCGCACTAAAACCTATGGTCAACGCTCCTTTTCCTATCAGGCCCCTGTAATCTGGAATCAGCTCCCTGTCTCTGTTCGCCACTCTGCAACTCTCACTTCTTTCAAGTCCTCTCTGAAAACCCATCTCTTCCAGTCCCTCTCATGATACTTATAAAGACTCTACCACCTATCTTCCCCAAATCCCCCCTTGTTGTCTTTTGAGCCTTGAATGTCGGCTGGTGTGTGTGTGGTGTGTGTGTGTGTGTGTGTGTGTGTGTGTGTGTGTGTGTGTGTGTGTGTGTGTGTGTGTGTGTGTGTGTGTGTGTGTGTGTGTGTGTGTGTGTGTGTGTTTGGTTGTGTCTGCGTGATACCTGTAAGCGCTTAGGGCTCTTGTTTTCATCAGATTAGGCGCTATATAAATGCTCTTTATTATTATTATTATTATTATGTTGCCTACAAGGATAATGCAATCAAGTGGGTACATGTTGCCTTCAGGGATAATGCAATCAAGTGAGTACATGTTGCCTACAAGGATAATGCAATCAAGTGAGTACATGTTGTCTACAAGGATAATGCAATCAAGTGAGTACATGTTTGTCTGCAAGGATAATGCAATCAAGTGAGTACATGTTGCCTACAAGGATAATGTAATCAAGTGAGTACATGTTGCCTACAGGGATAATATAATCAAGTGGGTACATGTTGCCTTCAGGGATAATGCAATCAAGTGAGTACATGTTGCCTACAAGGATAATGCAATCAAGTGAGTACATGTTGTCTACAAGGATAATGCAATCAAGTGAGTACATGTTGCCTACAAGGATAATGTAATCAAGTGAGTACATGTTGCCTACAGGGATAATATAATCAAGTGGGTACATGTTGCCTTCAGGGATAATGCAATCAAGTGGGTACATGTTGCCTTCAGGGATAATGTAATCAGTGGGTACATGTTGCCTACAAGGATAATGCAATCAAGTGGGTACATTCTGCCTACAGGGATAATGTAATCAAGTGGGTACATGTTGCCTACAGGGATAATGCAATCAAGTGGGTACATGTTGCCTACAGGGATAATGTAATCAAGTGAGTACATGTTGCATAGAAGGATAATGCAATCAAGTGAGTACATGTTGCCTACAGGGATAATGTAATCAAGTAAGTACATGTTGCATAGAAGGATAATGCAATCAAGTGAGTACATGTTGTCTACAGGGATAATGTAATCAAGTAAGTACATGTTGCCTAGAAGGACAATGTAATCAACTAGGTACATGTTGCCTAGAAGTATCATGTAATCATGTGGGTACATATTGCCTAGAAGGATAATGTAATCAAGTGGGTACATGTTGCCTACAGGGATACTGGTATCAACTGGGTACTTGTTGTCTAGAAGGATAATGTAATCGAGTGGGTACTTGTTGTCTAGAAGGATGCTGTAATCAAATGGGTACATGTTGCTACAAGGATAATGTAATCAAGTGGGTTCATGTTGCCTACAAGGATAATGTAATCAAGTGGGTTCATGTTGCCTACAAGGATAATGTAATCAAGTGGGTACATGTTGCCTAGCAGGATAATGTAATCAACTACGTACATATTGCCTACAAGGATAATGTAATCAAGTGGGTTCATGTTGCCTACAAGGATAATGTAATCAAGTGGGTAAATGTTGCCGAGCAGGATAATGTAATCAACTAGGTACATGATGCCTACAAGGATAATGTAATCAAGTGGGTACATGTTGCCTACAAGGATCATGTAATCAAGTGGGTACATGTTGCCTAGCAGGATAATGTAATCAAGTGAGTACATGTTGCCTACAAGGATAATGTAATCAAGTGGGTTCATGTTGTCTACAAGGATAATGTAATCAACTAGGTACATGTTGCCTACAAGGATAATGTAATCAAGTGGGTTTATGTTGCCTACAGGGATAATGTAATAAACTAGGTACATGTTGCCTAGCAGGATAATGTATTCAAGTGGGTACATGTTGCCTACAAGGATAATGTAATCAAGTGGGTTCATGTTGTCTACAAGGATAATGTAATCAACTAGGTACATGTTGCCTACAAGGATAATGTAATCAAGTGGGTTCATGTTGCCTACAGGGATAATGTAATAAACTAGGTACATGTTGCCTAGCAGGATAATGTATTCAAGTGGGTACATGTTGCCTACAAGGATAATGTAATCAAGTGGGTTCATGTTGCCTACAGGGATAATGTAATAAAGTGGGTACATGTTGTCTAGAAGGATAATGTACTGAAGTGGGTTTATGTTTCCCAGAAGGATAATGTACTCAAGTGGGTTTATGTTTCCCAGAAGGATAATGTACTGAAGTGGGTTTATTTTTCCCAGAAGGATAATGTACTCAAGTGGGTACATGTTGCGGGAGAGATCACATAATCATTGGGGTACATTTTACACAGAAGAGGAATGTAGTCACGCGGGTGCATGTTACCTAGAAGGATAATGTACTGAAATACAGGATCTGAGTGGTCATTTTTTGTCATCACCACAATCATCTTTTTTTTTCAAGTAATATCATATTTACACACATGATGCAATCTTATTCAAACATTTTTCAATCCACCTAAATAATCGTGTGGCATGAAAATATTTTCTAAATGTGGCACTGATATTGTCTTTTGTTTCCATAAGAAATCACAACGTAAGTTGGAAACACCGTGTACTATACCAACATTAAAGAATTGGAGCGGGAGCACCTAAAAAATTGTCTTTAATTTTCCAAACCGTAATTTCCCCTGGGAAACAGTGGACGGCCAAAGCTACAATTTTAGCTCTTGGGATGTTCTTTTAATTAATAACGGTTGAAGTCGTACCGTTCGTGATTAATTGGTTACATATTCAGAAAATCAATAATTTTGGAAATGTAATAAGCAGCCTCTACTGTTAATCAAAAACAAAACTTGGTCCAGTTTATCTTGCCCCAGTTACACACACCAAGGCCCAGATAAGGTGAGCAAAACACATTCTGAAATTCGACAAAAATTGTAAATATTTATGTTGTTTGAATGCTTTTGAAAAACCAAATGTAATTGAAATATCTTAATATTTAGTATCCTTCTAGAAGATAGAAACATTTTGTGCCACTTGAGCCCCTAAGAAGAAGCCTGGTTTCTTAGTGCAACTTAAACAGTTATTGTTGTTGTTGTTGTTTAAAGCCAAGCCGACTGCATAGAGCCATATCAGGGCTACAGTCGTTTCAAAAAGTACAAATACTTCAACAGGGAAAAGAAAGGAAAGTAAATGTAATTATATATCAATGCATTCGAGCACATAATCTAACGAGATACCCCCGGCGTTGACCACTCCGTCCATTTTATCACACAGGGGATTTAAAAACACACCTTACTACAAATTTAAACATAACTGAGGCATCTAAAACATATATAAAACAGGTCTAACTCATCTAGAATTGATTTTGCATATCTCGTTTCCGTAGAGCCAAAAATGTACTTAACTCATGTACCCAATTATCACCCCTTAATAGAAAGTATGTGAGACTTTATCAAACACATACAGGTGAACGGACCAGCAAGGCAGAAAATTATAGGAAGAAATGGTGTGATAGAAAGCAAAGGAACAAGGCAGAAAAAAAGAGTGACAGAATGAGGAAATTTCTAGCACATAATTTCCGAAAAGTGGGGATACTATTTATACTAAAAAAGAGGGGACTTACACAATAACATGCCATCTGTTAAATTATGATTATCATCTATCATGATATCTCTTATAAACAAATTTCAACGCAAACCACCATACAACTCACAACGCTTCAACCTGAATCAGTGTGTACTTTCTGGATTAAACAAAAAAACTACTTTGGTTTTAATTGTCACAGTTCTATGGAGCTGTGAAATTTTATGTCATCGTAAAAATTTGATTGATCAATGTTAATAAGTTAACGGGTTTAATGTTTAAAGTTATTGGTATTATTGGCTTTGTGATACTTTTTCTTCATCCATTATCTTTTTTTTTTTATTGTTTTAATAAATCCGTGTTATTGTTTTAGTAAATTTGTTTGAGTCCTTTCGTCTTCCCTTTCTATTCTGCCTTTCATTCTTATCTACGAGAGACTGGAGTGGCTATGATCAAGGAAATATTAACTCTTTCACCGCCAAGTTTCCCCAGAAACAGCACTCCTCAGTGCCAAGTATATTTTGGGCAGCCAATTTTGCAGCACAGTATGCATTTTTAAAAGCTTATACCTCAAAGACTATTAAATATGTTCACTTACTTTTTTTTTGCTGTGTAAAGGGCAGATGTTGTATTTATATATGAATGCTTGTTTATGTTTATGTGCTTGATTGATTATTCCACAGATAATCTTATTATGAAGAAAAACAAACAATGTTTTTCATACGGTTTATTAGTTGTACTACTGACCTTATTTCGTGAGTTGTGCACCAGGTATCATTATAATAAATGAGGAAAAGCAATGGAAAATCTACACACAAAGTCAGCTATCTGCTTATTCTACTCGGAGTGGTAGACAATGCGTGTCAATTTGCAGCCATTTTCGAGAAAACGTTTCGGAGAAAACTTGACGTAAATTCCGACAGTTAACAAAGCCACACTTCGGCCTTACTGCCGAATAACTAGGTCGCTGGGTAAAGTTTAAAAATAGCACAGTCGCCTGCATTCACCAGTGGAGCTGACAGAAGCTTTGTAATCGCGTAAAAAGTTATCGTTTAGCATGACCCCTCCAAGTCGCACAAATGCGACCATGGCGGTCGTACGGGAAGTCGCTTGATTGCGACCATGGCGGGAAAAGAGTAAGTTCACCATGATGAAAGGCAACGGAAGCTATGTGTAGTAATGACTAGGGAAAGGGACATTTTGTGATGTGAAACAAGTTCATACTTAGTGGCTACTTGTATTTTCAGTCAATATATTTTATAACTAGTTTTGTTTTATATATATATATCTCATTTCATATCATTACGTTTGAAGATGAGATACACATATACACACGCCATTACGATGCATTTAAGACCGTTCAAAT
>JAPXFY010000029.1:37198198-37220698 GCA_030674185.1 Monoplex corrugatus
CCAGCATCCTGCATTGTTAACCATACTAGCAAAGCAAAAGCTTAACCCTTTTGACTCCCACACCCTGTCTACCAGCATCCTGCATTGTTAACCATACTAGCAAAGCAAAAACTTAACCCTTTTGACTCCCACACCCTATCCACCAGTTTCCTGCACTGTTAACCATGCTTATCATCATCATGTGCGCTGACGCATGGCGTTGGCGATCGTGGCCCTGTATATGCATCTATCCCTTGTCGCTGCAAGTACATCTTCCACCCTCTCTGTCCTCAGCCACCCTGAAAGTCCGTCCATTATTTTCTCCCTGGGTCTACCTGGTGCTCTCTTTCCCTCCAGCTTTCCTATAATTACAATATTTATATAGCGCAAAATCTTGATAAAATCAAATCTAAGCGCTGAAGCAGACACACACGCAAGCACACACGCACGCACACACACGCACGCACACACACAGACACACACACACACACACACACACACACACACACACACACACACACACACGCATGGCTATAAATGGGGAGAAAGAATAAAAGCAATAAAAGCAAGAATAAAAGCAATGGAAAATTATAGAGAGCATAGCATATACAATTATATATTATAACCATGTGATTCCCTCCGAGCGGAGACAGGCTGCAGAGGGGGGGGGGGGTTGAGTGAGGTTAGGATTTTATGCGGAGGAGAAAAGGTGAGTTTTGAGAGCGGACTTGAAGGAGACAAAAGTAGGTTGCTGACGGACTGAGAGAGGAAGTTTGTTCCAGGAGAGTGGACCAGAAACAGAGAAGGCTCGTGGACCATAGGTATTGAGCTTAGTGCGTGGAAAGCGAAAAGTCAGAGGATCAGAGGCAGAGCGGAGGGTACGTGAGGGAAGATAGATCTCAAGTAGGCTTGACAGGTAATCGGGGGCTGCGTTATTGAGGCTTTTGTAGCACATGGTGTCTAGTTTGTACTGTATGCGCTTTGATACAGGGAGCCAGTGAAGTTGTGCCAGGAGAGGAGATATGTGGTCAGCTTTTTTCTTTTTGAGTACAAGGCGTGCAGCATTGTTTTGAATTCGCTGTAGGATGTGAATGGTGGAGGCAGGAAGACCAGACAGGAGTGAATTGCAATAGTCAATGCGAGACATTATGAAGGAGAGAACGAGTTTTGCAGTTGTTTCGACAGAGAGATACTTCCTGATCAGCCTTATACGATGGAGATGATAGTAGCAGGATCTGGCAGTTTGAGAAACAAAGTTGTTCATGGAGAGGGTAGAGTCAATGCAGACACCAAGGTTTTTAGCTGAATCAGAAATTGGGACTGATGTGTTACATAATGGGAGAGAAAGAGGAGGCAGCTGAGAAAGTTTCTGACGGGTGCCAATGAGGATAGCTTCTGTTTTGTCGTCATTAAGCTGAAGTCTATTGTGTGTCATCCAGTTCTTAATGTCCGAGTAACACTCAGTGGTGCGAGTCAACAGGCGCTGTATATTATCAGGTGAGTCACTGTCTTTCCTGTTGTGACCAGGTGCACTAATTCCCCTTTACTCATAAAACGGCCTGTAAATGTTGCCTGTCTTTTCCTGATCTTCCTTTTCAATGCTCTACTTGTGTCTGCCTCCTTCAAGACTGTCTCTTTCTTTTTTCTTTGCTGTCCATGAAAATCTCAACATTATTCTTAGAAACCACATCTCGGCTGCCTCAATCTTGTTCTGGCTTTGCTTGTTGACTGTCCACGCCTAACAACCGTATAACATTATCGGTTCTATACAACATTCAAGAACTCTCTTCCTGATGTCAATTAATAGGCGTTTGTTAGTAAGAATGCTTTTCATCTTCTTGCATGATGTTAACCATACTAGCAAAGCAAAAAACTTAACCTTTTGATTCCCACACCTTATCCACGAGCTTCCTGCAGGAAGCTGGTGGATAGGGTGAAGGAGTCAAAAGATTAAGTTTTTGCAGTTGGTGGACAGGGTGCAGGAGCCAAAAGGTTAAAACACCAGATGCATGGGCTTAAGAGCCAGAGGAATACCAAGACAGTGCTGGGTAGATGGGGTGGTTGATACACTCCACACCTACAACGTGACTCTATCCCAGACTTCTTGTTTGGTTGCTGACTGACTGTCAAATCCATTTCCCTCCAAGTACAGGAGGACGGAAAAAGAGTTAAGTATCCTTTTCTCCCACTGGACGAAGCAGCAGGGGGAAGTTTTGGTCTTTTTCTCCTCAGTTTGTATTTTGTGTTTATTCGTCTTACATTTGAGCTTGACGAAGACCAGTTTTGGCCGAAAATTTGCTCCTGTCTTTTCTGGTGTCTATTAAACACGCGTTTTGATTCTGTTTTCGTCTTTTTGTTTTCTGGTTCATTTTTGCGCTTGATAACATGTATACATAATCTTCGTTGTGTTGTATTATATGTAAAAATAAAGGTAAAATGTGACGATGAAAACCCAGAAAATGAAAACAAGGACAGCAGAGGCAGCATAAGCAGCAGCAGTAACAACAACAACAACAGCAACAACAGCAACAACAACAACAACAACAACAACAACAACAATAACAAGAGCAACAACATCAACACTGTATGTCTATTCCAGTCATTCGACCCCAAAATGATTGGCGTGATCACGAACGAGATAAACGAACAACGGCAACAATAACAACCACATATTCACACCGAGAGCCTATTCTTATCAGCAGTCTTAAGAAAAAAAATTGGCGTGAACAAAGTATGTTCAATTATTTATACTACTGCAGCTGAAGATGTTACAAATTATTCATGAACCACTTTCACAATTTATGAAATGGAAGTTTTACAGTCCAATTATATTTAAGAGATAAAGTTCGCGCTCGGGCAATTTCATATGCAGTTCAACATACACAGCCATATGCCATGTGTCAGGCTTCCTGAACCTGCTCAAAACACCGTGCGCTGGCAAGGTCTTTGAAAGAAAATGAAGGTGACAAAGACCCAGGGAATATTCAGCCGACACCGCCAGAATGATTGGAGCAGTGTAAGATTGGCAGCGAACAGACCAGTTCTTACGTTAAGCGCAGAGACTGAACATGAGATCTCAGATCTTGAGTCAACGGCTTCGGTGCAAGAGCCTGCCAGCCCTTTAATTAAAAGAAATAACACCAAACAAACAAAAAAATAAATTACCAAAAAAAATAAACAAAGAAAAACGAAAACAAACACAGAATGAAGGAAAGAAAGAAGGAAGGAAAGAAAGAAGGAAGGAAAGAAAGAAGGAAGGAAAGAAAGAAAAAAAGAAAGAAAAGAGATACAGAGGGAGGGAGAGAGAGAGAGAGAGAGAGAGCAAGAGAGAGAGAGCAAGAGAGGGAGAGAGCAAGAGAGAGCAAGAGAGAGAGAGAGAGTGAGTGAGAGAGAGCGAGCAAGAGAGAGAGAGAGCAAGAGAGAGCAAGAAAGAGCAAGAGAGAGCGAGAGTTAGAGAGAGAGAGAGAAAACAGAGAATGAGAGAGAAAGAGAGAGAGAGAGAGAGAGAGAGAGAGAGAGAGAGATAATAATAATAACAATATTTATATAGCGCAAAATCTTGATAAAATCAAATCTAAGCACTGAAGCAGACACACACGTAAGCACGCACGCACGCACACACACGCACGCACACACACACACACACACACACACACACACACACACACACACACACACACACACACACACACACGCATGGCTATAAATGGGGAGAAAGAATAAAAGCAATAAAAGCAAGAATAAAAGCAATGGAAAATTATAGAGAGCATAGCATATACAATTATATATTATAACCATGTGATTCCCTCCGAGCGGAGACAGGCTGCAGAGGGGGGGGGGGGGGGGGGGGGTTGAGTGAGGTTAGGATTTTATGCGGAGGAGAAAAGGTGAGTTTTGAGAGCGGACTTGAAGGAGACAAAAGTAGGTTGCTGACGGACTGAGAGAGGAAGTTTGTTCCAGGAGAGTGGACCAGAAACAGAGAAGGCTCGTGGACCATAGGTATTGAGCTTAGTGCGTGGAAAGCGAAAAGTCAGAGGATCGGAGGCAGAGCTGAGGGTACGTGAGGGAACATAGATCTCAAGTAGGCTTGACAGGTAATCGGGGGCTGCGTTATTGAGGCTTTTGTAGCACATGGTGTCTAGTTTGTACTGTATGCGCTTTGATACAGGGAGCCAGTGAAGTTGTGCCAGGAGAGGAGATATGTGGTCAGCTTTTTTCTTTTGAGTACAAGGCGTACAGCATTGTTTTGAATGCGCTGTAGGATGTGAATGGTGGAGGCAGGAAGACCAGACAGGAGTGAATTGCAATAGTCAATGCGAGACATTATGAAGGAGAGAACGAGTTTTGCAGTTGTTTCCACAGAGAGATACTTCCTGATCAGCCTTATACGATGGAGATGATAGTAGCAGGATCTGGCAGTTTGAGAAACAAAGTTGTTCATGGAGAGGGTAGAGTCAATGCAGACACCAAGGTTTTTAGCTGAATCAGAAATTGGGACTGATGTGTTACATAATGGGAGAGAAAGAGGAGGCAGCTGAGAAAGTTTCTGACGGGTGCCAATGAGGATAGCTTCTGTTTTGTCGTCATTAAGCTGAAGTCTATTGTGTGTCATCCAGTTCTTAATGTCCGAGTAACACTCAGTGGTGCGAGTCAACAGGCGCTGTATATTATCAGGTGAGTCACTGTCTTGAAGTTGGGTGTCATCAGCATAGAAGTGGTGTTTTATATATATAGAATGGGGAGTTGATGATGGTGGACAGGGGGGAGGTGTAAAGAGTGAACAGAACAGGGCCAAGGACAGATCCTTGTGGAACACCACAGGTCAGGTATGCAGGTTGAGAGTAAGTGCCATTGATGAGAACGGTTTGTTTTCTGTTGGATAGGTATGAAGTGAACCAAGACAGAGCAATGTCAGAGATGCCAAAAGTATGATGAAGTCTAGAAAGGAGAATACCATGATCAATGGTATCAAAGGCTGCAGACAGATCAAGGAGTGTGAGGAGAGAGACTTTGCCAGTATCAGTTGCAAGGAGGAGATTGTTGAGAATGTGTAGTAGGGCAGTTTCAGTGCTATGGCACTGGCGGTAGGCTGACTGGAAAGGATTGAGGAGATTGTTGGCAGACAGGTGAGAGTTCAGCTGGTTGAGGACGACTTTTTCAAGGAGTTTTGACAAGAAAGAGAGATTAGAGATAGGCCGGTAATTTTTCAGTTCATTTGGATCTAAATTGTGTTTCTTGAGGAGAGGGTGAACAATAGCAGACTTGAAAGAATCAGGGACAGTTCCAGTTTGAAGAGAAGTGTTGATGATGTCAGTGATGAATGGGAGGAGAGTAGGGAGACAGTCGGCGTAGAGAGAACCTGGAAGAGAATCCAGTTCGCAGGTTTTGAACGACATGGATCTGATTGTGTTGAGAGAGAGAGAGAGAGAGAGAAAGAGAGAGAGAGAGAGAGAGAGAGAGAGAGAGAGAGAGAGAGAGAGAGAGAGATAGCCTGCCCAGGTCGGAGCTCAATATCCCTGCATTATCTGCATAATGCTATAACCGGTAAGCTGAGCTTAAAGGGAACAAAATCTGGGGCTCGCCAGAATGACAAACAATTGATGATGAATGCATCATTTACATCAAATATGAATAGTACGCTTGATACAACAGGGAAATATGGCTTGAAGGTTGAGGTTTCCAAGAGGTATCATCATCATCATCATCATCATCGCCATCATCATGAGGTTTCCAAGAGGTATCATCATCATCATCGCCATCATCATCATCATCATCATCATCATCATCACGTGCAAAGATTTCGTGGTAACTACTAGAAGAATCCTAAAGACAGACAGACAGACAGACAGACAGACAGACAGAGAGAAAGAAACAAAGAGAGAGAGAGACAGACAGAGACAGAGACAGAGAGAAAAAGAGACAGAGACACAGAAGAGAGAGGAGACAGAGAGGCAGAGAGACAGAGACAGAGACGGAGACAGAGACGGAGACAGACAGAGACATTGAGACAGGGGGACAGAGAGACAGATAGTTAGATAGAGAATGATAGAGTGAGAAAGAGAGAGACAGAGAGAGTGTGGGGGGAGAGAGAGAGAGGGGAGAGAGAGAGAGGGAGAGAGATACACAGACAGACAGACAGACAAACAGAGAGAAACAGAGCGAGAGAGAGAAACAGAGCAATAGAGAGAGAGAGCAAGAGAGAGAGAAAGAGAGCAAGAGAGAGAGAAAGAGCAAGAGAGAACAAGAGAGAGAGTGAGAGAGAAAGAGAGAGAACAAGAGAGTGAGAGAGAGCGGGAGAGAGAGAGAGGGGGAGAGAGAGAGAAAAACAGACAGACAGACAGACAAACAGAGAGAGAGAGTGTGACAGAGAGAGAGAGAGGAAGAGAGAGAGAGAGGAAGAGAGAGAGAGAGAGCAAGAGAGAGAAAGCAAGAGAGAGAGAACAGGAGAGAGAGTGAGAGAGAAAGAGAGAGAGAAAGAGGGAGAAAGAGAGAGAGAGAGAGCAAGAGAACGAGAGAAAAAGAGAGAGAGAGAGAGCAAGAGAGAGAGAGAGAGCGAGAAAGAGAGAAGAGAGAGAAAGAGAGAAATATCTAAAATCTGGGGCTCGTTGGGATGACAAACTATTGATGAATATATCATTTGCATCAGATGTGAATAGCATGCTTGATACTACAGGGAAAATATGGCTTGAAGATCGAGGTTCCCAAGAGCTATCATCGTATAAGGCTGATCAGGAAGTATCTCTCTGTGGAAACAACTGCGAAACTCGTTCTCTCCTTCATAATGTCTCGCATTGACTATTGCAATTCACTCCTGTCCGGTCTTCCTGCCTCCACCACTCACATCCTACAGCGCATTCAAAACAATGCTGCACGCCTTGTACTCAAAAAGAAAAAAGCTGACCACATATCTCCTCTCCTGGCACAACTTCACTGGCTCCCTGTATCAAAGCGCATACAGTACAAACTAGACACCATGTGCTACAAAAGCCTCAATAACGCAGCCCCCGATTACCTGTCAAGCCTACTTGAGATCTATCTTCCCTCACGTACCCTCCGCTCTGCCTCCGATCCTCTGACTTTTCGCTTTCCATGCACTAAGCTCAATACCTATGGTCCACGAGCCTTCTCTGTTTCTGGTCCACTCTCCTGGAACAAACTTCCTCTCTCAGTCCGTCAGCAACCTACTTTTGTCTCCTTCAAGTCCGCTCTCAAAACTCACCTTTTCTCCTCCGCATAAAATCCTGACCTCACCCAATCCCCTCTGCAGCCTGTCCCCACTCGGAGGGGAATCACATTGCAATATACATATAATTGTATATAATATGCTCTCTATAATTTTCCATTGTTTTTATTCTTTCTCCCCATTTATAGCCGTGTGTGTATGTGTGTGTGTGTGTGTGTGTGTGTGTGTGTGTGTGTGTGTGTGTGCGTGCGTGCGTGCGTGTGTGTGCGTGCGTGCGTGTGTGTGTGTTTCAGCGCTTAGATTTGATTTTATCAAGATTTTGCGCTATATAAATATTGTAATTATTATTATCATCATCATCATCATCATCATCATCATCATCATCATCATCATCATCACGTGCCCTGCCGCATGGCGTTGGTGATCATGGCCCTTCATGCAAATCTATCCTTTGTCATCGTCATCGGCGTCGTCATCATCATCATCATCATCATATCATCATCATCATCATCATCATCATCATCATCATCATCATCATCATCATCTTCTTCATTTTCATTATCATGTATCCTGCCCCATACCGTTGGTGGTCATAGCCCTCCATACGAATCTAGCCTTTGTTGCTACAAGTACATCTCCAACCCTCTGTCTTCATCCACTGCATAAATCCGGCCAATATTTTCTCCCTGGATCTACCTGGTGCACTCTTCCCCTCCAGTTTTCCTGTTGTGATCAGGTGCTCTAATTTCCCTTGCCTCATAAAATGTCTTATAAATATTCCTTGTCTTTTCCTAATCTTTTTTCATTAATGTTCTTCTTGTGTCTGCCTCCTTCAAGACTGTCTCATGTGTATACTTTGCTGTCCATGGACCTTTTAACATTCTTCTTACAAACCACATTTCAGCTGCCTTGTTCTTACTCTGACTTTAGTGTTGACTGTCCATACTTCACATCCGTACGTGTTTCATCAGTCACAAGAAAAGTGAAAGCATTAAGAGAGTTTTTAATCATCGATCGGCTCCTACCCAAAATTGAGAGTGCTGTAGGCTCAGTGTGGGGAACGGGGATCAGCACATTTGAGTCTCATCCACTTCACGTACGCGTCATTGAGAGTATTGGTCATTTCCCGATCAACATCAAAGGCGTCTGGGATTTCTTGGACCTGGTTTTTAACTCCAGAATGTATTATGATACTGCATGGAAATTGCGGCTCTGTTACGCAGTCTCTATCATATCTGAAGTCCACAACACCATGATCACCATTCCTATTACTATGAAATCATGAATTATTCATCATCATCTCATCATCATCATCAATCTATCATCATCATCATCATCATCATCATCTCAGTCCCGTAGTCTGGTTGACCGTTGGGGCACCACTGAAGATTTTGCAACCAACTTCCTCCACTCCTCACGGTCCTCAGCTTTCCGCAGAATGATATTCCATTCAAGGCCACTCTCTGATATTGTCTTCCCATCTTTTTCTCTGTCTGCCTCTTCGTCTCCCTCCCTGAACTGTTCCCTGCAAGACGGTCTTGGCCAGTCCAGATGATCGTGTGACGTGCCCGTACCACCTCAGTAACACTAAATGAAGATTACATGAATTATTACAGCAAGGAAAAACATTGTTCCACATTTTATTCTTCTTCATGTACCGATCCCTTGGTGATTCCAGTTTCGGGTTCCTCGTCCGATTCCGCGCCTGTGGGTAGTTGAAGCTTGGTCCTTGGTGTCAGTTGTTCATGGGGGGGGGGGGGGGGGGCTGTCGCTGGAGGGCCGTGGTGATGGTCTTCGCAGGGAGTGGGGTGGTGCTGGGGGTGGCGGGCTCGGAGGTTTTCTCGCTCAATCTGGATCAGCGAATGAGCGATGACAGTCCATTGGTAGGCGGCCTGATAGATAGTGACTTTTGTAAGCTGGATCAGAACACACACGGTTGAACTCCTCAGACTTGACCCATTGACCCAGCAACATTGCATGGTCTCTTTTTGCTGGCTGGACATCTCTGGCTCCGACGGGCTTCCTGGCAATGGTTTCAGCTCCAGTTTCTCAAGACGACCATGAAATCGTAAATTATTATATCATGGAGAACTTTGAATGTTATATAGAACCTATACTGTTGTACGGTCTTGAGGCGTGGACAGTCAACAAACAAAGCCAGAACAAGATTGAGGCAGCCGAGATGTGGTTTCTAAGAAGGATGTTGAGAGTTCCATGGACAGCAAAGAAAACAACAAACGAGACAGTCTTGATGGAGGCAGACACAAGTAGATCATTCATAAGGAAGATTAAGAAAAGGTAGGCAACGTCCA
This sequence comes from Monoplex corrugatus, assembly GCA_030674185.1. Classification (NCBI taxonomy): domain Eukaryota; kingdom Metazoa; phylum Mollusca; class Gastropoda; order Littorinimorpha; family Ranellidae; genus Monoplex; species Monoplex corrugatus. The sequence goes on from JAPXFY010000029.1 coordinate 37,207,673, forward strand.
TAAGCCATTTTATGAGGAAAGGGGAATTGGAACACCTGGTCACAACGGGAAAGCTGGAAGGAAGGAGAGCACAGGGTAGACCCAGGGAGAAGATACTAGACGGACTTGCAGAGTGGCTGAAGACAGGGAGGATGGAAGAGATGCTTGAGGCAACAAGAGATAGAGACAGATGGAAGTCCATGATCGCCAACGCCATGCGGCAAGGCACGTGATGATGATGATGATGATGGAGAACTTTGTCCTGTCCCAAATTCTGTTGCTCTTCGTGTCCTGATTTCGGGATGACTTCAGTTTCTGGTTTCTGCGTCCAATTCCGTGCCTGTGGGTAGTTAAAGCCTGGTCCCTGGTGTCAGTAGTTCATGGGGGGGGGGGGGGGGGTAGGGCTGTCGTTGGAGAGCCGTGGCGATGGTCTCTTCACCGGTCGGGGTGGCAGTGGTGGTGGTGGGTAGAGCTTTCTCGCTCAATCTGAATCCGCGAATGAGCAATTACAGTCCGTTGGTAGGGGGCTTGATCATCATCATCAGGTGCCTTGCCGCATGGCGTTGGCGATTATGAACTTCCATCTGTCTCTATCTCTTGTTGCCTCAAGCATCTCTTCCATCCTCCTTATCCCCAACCACTCTGCAAGTCAGTCTATTATCTTCTCCCTGGGTCTACCTGGTGGTCTCCTTCCCTCCAGCTTTCCCGTTGTGACCAGGTGTTCCAATTCCCTTTCGTCATGAAAGGCCTATGAATGTTGCCTGCCTTTTCCTAATCTTCCTTAAGAATGATCCACTTGTGTCTGCCTCCATCAAGACTGTCTCGTTTGTTTTCTTTGCTGTCCATGGGGGCTTGATAGTGACTTTTTGAAGCTGGATCAGAACAGACACTGTTGACCTTCTCCAACTTGTCCTATCCACCCAGCAGCACTGTAAGGTCTCTTCTGCAGACTGGAGATTTCTGGCTCCGGTGGGCTTCCTTGGCAATGGGACTTCAGGTTCAAGCATCCGTTCAATTTCAGTTTCTAAGGATGACGTCTCCACGCTCGGAACGAATTCCATATGGACTATACCGTCACATGTGGCCTCACGTAAGGTGATCGTGGCACAAGCCTTAAGCCTGCACACAAACCCACGAGCTGGCCAGGTTCTGAGACCCTATCTTGACTATGTTTTACCTAAACTCTTGAGAGTCACGGAGTTATCTCCCATGTAGAATTTCTCAAACCAAACACATTAAGGAATGTTCTGAGCTTGCCACTTTATGTTTTGTGGCTGCGTCTATGCTAGCTGAATGGGTAGCGCAAACTGTGTTGAGAAATTCTACATGGGAGATAACTCCGTGACTCTCAAGAATTATGTTCTTAGTTGATATTTAAAATTCTCCCTGATTCCCTCTTATTTGTTATGTTTTACCTAGTCTGTATCTTATACTGGTATTGTATCAGCTTATCTCATTGGAATATATGACGGATTGGAACTTAAGATAGTGGAGTATCGTGGGTCTGGAACGTGTGGCGTGGGTTCAACAACGCCAATGAGACAACGAATAGGTTGAGACAGGAAAACACATGTACACATATACACGCACGCACACACACACATACACGCACGCGCGCGCGCATACAAACATGCACGCACGCACACACGCGCACATGCACTCGTGCGCGCGCACACACACACCCACGCACACATCCATATATACACATACACGCACGCACGCGCGCGCGCACACACACACACACACACACACAGACAGACAGACAGACATCTATATCTATATCGTTATGTCTGTCTGCCTGAATGTATGTATGTATTTCTCTCTCTCTCTCTCTCTCTCTCTCTCTCTCTCTCTCTCTCTCTCTCTCTTACTCTGTGTGTTTGTGTGTGTGTGTGTGTGTGTGTGTGTGTGTGTGTGTGTGTGTGTGTGTGTGTGTGTGTGTGTGTGTGTGTGTGTGTGATTGTCTGCCTGTCTCTCTCTCCCCCTCCTCTCTTTCTCTCTCCATATACATATATATATATATGTATGTATATATATATACATATATATATATATATATATATATATATATATGTACATGTATATATTATATATATATGTACATATACATACATACATACATACATACATACATACATACATACATACGTACGTACACGGATGTGTATGTGTATGTTAAGATGAAACAATTTCCAGTGTAACTGTTGTGCATAAACGCTTACTTCAAAGGAAGACCGTTAAAGCGAAGAACATTAATATAGCTTTAACCTTTTTATTATTACAATCTCAACGGAGCAGAGAGCGCAAGAACATTAATAAAGCTTGACCTTTTTTTTGTTTTGTTTTGTTTGTTACAATCTCTTCAGAGCAGAGAGGGAAATAAAAGGAATCATCGTTAGCCAACATGGTTTTGTTTCAACAACATATCTGATTTAAAGTGACATTTCATTTCTGGTTTTTGGAGCCTGGCAAATGTTTTAGCGGGTGCATCTTGCCTTCTCTGACAAGTCGTTGTTTGAAAATGGGTGAACAAGACAAGCAAAGGACGAAACAAGAAAGGAACGAACGACGAGGTGGATGAGCCATTCTGACAGTCTCTTCTTTTATAAAGAAAGTATGACAGCAAATCCAGATTTTGTACTTGTCAGACTCGCTGTGACCTCGAAAAAAAAACGGAAAAAAAATGACGTAACATTTGGCGGTCAGTGAGTGAAGACATCATAGATCTCTAGGGTTACAACAGTGGAAACAGAATATAAATATTGTCAGAAATGTCTAAGCAAGTACTGTCTGTATACATTTCTTCAGATAATGCCCATTTTCAGATTTTTTTTTTTTTTTCCTTTTCTTTCCTTTTATTTCATCTCATTTGATTTGTTTTATTTCATGTCATGTCATGTCATGTCATGTTATGTTATGTTATGTTATGTTATGTTATGTTATGTTATGTTATGTTATGTTATGTTATGTTATGTTATGTTATTTATTTCATTTCATTTCATTTCATTTCATTCATTTCATTTTATTTTATTTTATTTTATTTTATTTATTTTATTTTATTTTATTTATTTTATTTTATCTTAATGACCTTCATCCCTACACTATTTATTTCCAGATTTTAACATTTGTGACTCACCAAGTGTCAACACATTTGACCCAAATTCAATTAAATTCGATCAAAACTAACCGATAAGTTCTTTCTAATACAATGAATCACAGACACACAGACACACAGACAGACACAGCCACACGGACACTTCGAAAAAATATACAGTTGTGTTTGTGCGTGCGTGTGAGCTTGTGTGAGCGTGTGTGTGCATGTAAGTGTGCGCGTGTGTGCGTATAATAGTCTGTGTGTGTCCATGGGTATTATCTGCTGCATGACGTTGGCGAACATGACCCTCTCTTTTGCCGCTGCGAATACATTTCCTTCCCTGTCTATGCCCATGTTTTCTGCAATTCTAAAATTTTCTTCTTGGGTCTACTTGGAACTCTTTTTCCCTCCAGCTATCCCACTGTGATTAGTGCTCAGATGTCTCTTGCGTCACAAATTATTCTATAAATGTCGTTTGTTATTTTCTAATCTTCGTTATTACTGTTCTTTTGGTGTCTGCTTCTTTCAAGCCCTTCTCGTTTGTCTTCTTTCGCACGTTTAAGGGATATTGGTTTATGACACTTTCTTCACCCTCTTGTTCTTTACCTATTTCCTCTTTCTTCACCCTACTGTTCTCTGCCTATTTCCTCTTTCTTCACCCACCTGTTCTTTGCCTATTTCCTCTTTCTTCACCCTACTGTTCTCTGCCTATTTCCTCTTTCTTCACCCTCCTGTTCTCTGCCTATTTCCTCTTTCTTCAACCTCCTGTTCTTTGCCTATTTCCTCTTTCTTCACCCTCCTGTTCTCTGCCTATTTCCTCTTTCTTCACCCACCTGTTCTCTGTCTGTTTCCTCTTTCTTCACCCTCCTGTTCTTTGTCTATTTCCTCTTTCTTCACTCTCCTGTTCTTTGCCTGTTTCCTCTTTCTTCACCCTACTGTTCTCTGTCTGTTTCCTCTTTCTTCATCCTCTTGTTCTTTGTTTATTTCCTCTTTCTTCACCCTCCTGTTCTTTGTCTATTTCCTCTTTCTTCACCATACTGTTCTTTGTCTATTTCCTCTTTCTTCTTTCTCCTGTTCTCTGTCTATTTCCTCTTTCTTCTTTCTCCTGTTCTCTGTCTATTTCCTCTTTCTTCACTCTCCTGTTCTCTGTCTGTTTCCTCTTTCTTCTTTCTCCTGTTCTCTGTCTGTTTCCTCTTTCTTCACTCTCCTGTTCTCTGTCTGTTTCCTCTTTCTTCTTTCTCCTGTTCTATGTCTGTTTCCTCTTTCTTCACTCTCCTGTTCTCTGTCTATTTCCTCTTTCTTCACCCTACTGTTCTCTGTCTATTTCCTCTTTCTTCACCCTCCTGTTCTATGTCTGTTTCATCTTTCTTCACCCTCCTGTTCTCTGTCTGTTTCCTCTTTCTTCACCCTCCTGTTCTCTGTCTATTTACTCTTTCTTCACCCTCCTGTTCTCTGTCTATTTCCTCTTTCTTCACCCTCCTGTTCTTTGTCTATTTCCGCTTTCTTCACCCTCCTGTTCTCTGTCTGTTTCCTCTTTCTTCACCCTCCTGTTCTCTGTCTATTTCCTCTTTCTTCACTCTCCTGTTCTCTGTCTGTTTCCTCTTTCTTCACTCTCCTGTTCTATGTCTGTTTCCTCTTTCTTCACTCTCCTGTTCTATGTCTATTTCCTCTTTCTTCACTCTCCTGTTCTATGTCTATTTCCTCTTTCTTCACCCTCCTGTTCTCTGTCTATTTCCTCTTTCTTCAACCTTTTGTTATTTGTCTATTTCCTCTTTCTTCACCCTCCTGTTCTATGTCTATTTCCTCTTTCTTCACCCTCTTGTTATTTGTCTATTTCCTCTTTCTTCACCCTCCTGTTCTATGTCTATTTCCTCTTTCTTCACCCTCTTGTTATTTGTCTATTTCCTCTTTCTTCACCCTCCTGTTCTATGTCTATTTCCTCTTTCTTCACCCTCCTGTTCTATGTCTATTTCATCTTTCTTCACCCTCCTGTTTCTGTTATTTCCTCTTCTACTGTTCTAGTCTATTTCCTCTTTCTTCACCCTCCTGTTCTATGTCTATTTCCTCTTTCTTCACCCTCCTGACTGTTCTCTTTTTACTGTTTATGTCTTTCCTCTTTCTTCACCCTCCTGTTATCTGTCTATTTCCTCTTTCTTCACCCTCCTGTTCTATGTCTATTTCCTCTTTCTTCACCCTCCTGTTATCTGTCTATTTCCTCTTTCTTCACCCTCCTGTTCTATGTCTATTTCCTCTTTCTTCACCCTCCTGTTTATGTCTATTTCCTCTTTCTTCACCCTCCTGTTCTATGTCTATTTCCTCTTTCTTCACCCTCCTGTTCTATGTCTATTTCCTCTTTCTTCACCCTCCTGTTCTTTGTCTATTTCCTCTTTCTTCACCCTACTGTTCTATGTCTATTTCCTCTTTCTTCACCCTCTGTTCTTTGTCTATTTCCTCTTTCTTCACCCTACTGTTCTTTGCCTATTTCCTCTGTCTTCACCCTCCTGTTCTTTGCTATTTCCTCTGTCTTCACCCTCCTGTTCTTTGCCTATTTCCTCTGTCTTCACCCTCCTGTTCTTTGCCTATTTCCTCTGTCTTCACCCTCCTGTTCTTTGTCCTATTTTCTCTTTCTTCACCCTCTGTTCTTTGCCTATTTCCTCTGTCTTCACCCTCCTGTTCTTTGTCTATTTCCTCTTCTTCACCCTCCTGTTCTTTGCCTATTTCCTCTGTCTTCACCCTCCTGTTCTTTGCCCATTTCTCTGTCTTCACCTCTGTTCTTTGCTATTCCTCTTCTTCACCCTCCTGTTCTTTGTCTATTTTCTCTTTCTTCACCTCTGTTCTTTCTATTTCCTCTGTCTTCACCCTCTGTTCTTTGCCTATTTCCTCTTTCTTCACCCTCCCTGTCTATTCTTTTGCCTTATTTCTGTCTTTCCTCTTCTTCACCCCTGTTCTTTGCCTATTTCCTCTTTCTTCACTCTACTGTTCTTGTCTATTTCTCTTTCTTCACCTTACTGTTCTCTGCTATTCCTCTTTCTTCACCTCTTGTTCTTTGTCTATTCCTCTTTCTTCACCTTACTGTTCTTGCCTATTTCCTCTTTCTTCACCTTACTGTTCTTTGCCTATTTCCTCTTTCTTCACCTCTTGTTCTTTGTCTATTCCTCTTTCTTCACCTTACTGTTCTCTGCCTATTTCCTCTTTCTTCACCTACTGTTCTTTGTCTACTTCCTCTTTCTTCACCCTCTTGTTCTTTGTCTATTTCCTCTTTCTTCCACCTCTTGTTCTTCTGCTATTTCCTCTTTCTTCACCCTACTGTTCTTTGTCTATTTCCTCTTTCTTCACCTCTCTGTTCTTTGTCTATTTCCTCTTTCTTCACCCTCTTGTTCTTTGTCTATTTCCTCTTTCTTCACCCTCTGTTCTTTGCTATTTCCTCTTTCTTCACCCTACTGTTCTTTGTCTATTTCCTCTTTCTTCACCCTCTTGTTCTTTGCTATTTCCTCTTTCTTCACCCTCCTGTTCTTTGCTATTTCCTCTTTCTTCACCCTCTTGTTCTTTGTCTAATTTCCTCTTTCTTCACCCTCTTGTTCTTTGTCTATTTCCTCTTTCTTCACCCTCTTGTTCTTTGTCTATTTCCTCTTTCTTCACCCTCTGTTCTTGCCTATTTCCTCTTTCTTCACCCTCTGTTCTTGTCTATTTCCTCTTTCTTCACCTCTGTTCTTTGTCTATTTCCTCTTTCTTCACCCTCTTGTTCTTTGTCTATTTCCTCTTTCTTCACCCTCTTGTTCTTTGCTATTTCCTCTTTCTTCACCTCTTGTTCTTTGCCTATTTCCTCTTTCTTCACCCTCTTGTTCTTTGTCTATTTCCTCTTTCTTCACCCTCTTGTTCTTTGTCTATTTCCTCTTTCTTCACCCTCTGTTCTTTGCTATTTCCTCTTTCTTCACCCTCCTGTTCTTTGCCTATTTCCTCTTTCTTCACCCTCTTGTTCTTTGTCTATTTCTTTTCTTCACCCTCTTGTTCTTTGCCTATTTCCTCTTTCTTCACCCTCCTGTTCTTTGCTATTTCCTCTTTCTTCACCCTTGTTCTTTGCTATTTCCTCTTTTCTTCACCCTCTGTTCTTTGTCTATTTCCTCTTTCTTCACCTCTGTTCTTGCCTATTTCCTCTTTCTTCACCTACTGTTCTTTGTCTATTTCCTCTTTCTTCACCCTCTGTTCCCTTTGTCTATTTCCTCTTTCTTCACCCTCTTGTTCTCTGTCTATTTCCTCTTTCTTCACCCTCTTGTTCTTTGCTATTTCCTCTTTCTTCACCTTTGTTCTTTGCCTATTTCCTCTTTCTTCACCCTCTTGTTCTTTGCCTATTTCCTCTTTCTTCACCCTCTTGTTCTTTGTCTATTTCCCTTTTCTTCACCCTCTGTTCTTTGTCTATTTCCTCTTTCTTCACCTCTTGTTCTTTGCTATTTCCTCTTTCTTCACCTCTTGTTCTTTGTCTATTTCCTCTTTCTTCACCCTCTTGTTCTTTGCCTATTTCCTCTTTCTTCACCCTCCTGTTCTTTGCCTATTTCCTCTTTCTTCACCCTCCTGTTCTCTGTCTGTTTCCTCTTTCTTCACCCTCCTGTTCTATGTCTATTTCCGCTTTCTTTACCCTACTGTTCTCTGTCTATTTCCTCTTTCTTCACCCTCCTGTTCTATGTCTATTTCCTCTTTCTTCACCCTACTGTTCTCTGTCTATTTCCTCTTTCTTCACCCTAATGTGCTCTGTCTATTTCCTCTTTCTTCACCCTCCTGTTCTCTGTATGATTCCTCTTTCTTCACCCTACTGTTCTCTCTCTATTTCCTCTTTCTTCACACTACTGTTCTCTGTCTATTTCCTCTTTCTTCACCCTACTGTTCTTTGCCTATTTCCTCTGTCTTCACACTACTGTGCTCTGTCTATTTCCTCTTTCTTCACCCTACTGTGCTCTATTTCCTCTTTCTTCACCCTCTTGTTCTTTGCCTATTCCTCTTTCTTCACCCTCTTGTTCTTTGTCTATTTCCTCTTTCTTCAACTTACTGTTCTCTGTCTGTTTCCTCTTTCTTCACCCTCTTGTTCTTTGCCTATTCCTCTTTCTTCACCCTCTTGTTCTTTGTCTATTTCCTCTTTCTTCAACCTCTTGTTCTTTGTCTATTCCTCTTTCTTCACCCTCTTGTTCTTTGTCTATTTCCTCTTCTTCACCCTCTTGTTCTTTGTCTATTCCTCTTTCTTCACCCTCCTGTTCTTTGTCTATTTCCTCTTTCTTCACCCTCTTGTTCTTTGCCTATTTCCTCTTTCTTCAACCTCTTGTTCTTTGTCTATTCCTCTTTCTTCACCCTCCTGTTCTTTGTCTATTCCTCTTTCTTCACCCTCTTGTTCTTTGTCTATTCCTCTTTCTTCACCCTCTTGTTCTTTGTCTATTCCTCTTTCTTCACCCTCTTGTTCTTTGTCTATTCCTCTTTCTTCACCCTCTTGTTCTATGTCTATTCCTCTTTCTTCACCCTCTTGTTCTTTGCCTATTCCTCTTTCTTCACCCTCTTGTTCTTTGTCTATTCCTCTTTCTTCACCCTCTTGTTCTTTGTCTATTTCCTCTTTCTTCACCCTCTTGTTCTTTGTCTATTCCTCTTTCTTCACCCTCTTGTTCTTTGTCTATTTCCTCTTTCTTCAACCTCTTGTTCTTTGTCTATTTCCTGTTTCTTCAACCTCTTGTTCTTTGTCTATTTCCTCTTTCTTCACCCTCTTGTTCTTTGTCTATTTCCTCTTTCTTCACCCTCTTGTTCTCTGTATATTTCCTCTTTCTTCACCCTCTTGTTCTTTGTCTATTTCCTGTTTCTTCAACCTCTTGTTCTTTGTCTATTTCCTCTTTCTTCACCCTCTTGTTCTTTGTCTATTTCCTCTTTCTTCAACCTACTGTTCTTTGTCTATTTCCTCTTTCTTCACCCTCCTGTTCTCTGCCTGTTTCCTCTTTCTTCACCCTACTGTTCTCTGCCTGTTTCCTCTTTCTTCACCCTACTGTTCTTTGCCTGTTTCCTCTTTCTTCACCCTACTGTTCTCTGTCTATTTCCTCTTTCTTCACCCTACTGTGCTCTGTCTGTTTCCTTTTTCTTCACCCACCTGTTCTTTGTCTATTCCTCTTTCTTCAACCTCTTGTTCTTTGCCTATTTCCTCTTTCTTCACCCTCTTGTTCTTTGCCTATTTCCTCTTTCTTCACCCTCTTGTTCTTTGTCTATTTCCTGTTTCTTCACCCTCTTGTTCTTTGCCTATTTCCTCTTTCTTCAAGCTCCTGTATGTATAGTTTCAGTTTCAGTTTCTCCAAAATGACGTTTCCACGTTCAAATGGAATTCCATATGTTCCAACATCACAGGTGCTGAGTGTATGGTGGTCATGACACAAGCCTTAAGCCTGCACATACACCTATGAGGTAGCCAGATATATATGTATTACTATAACATCAACATTTGTCACCAGTTTCGTTTCAGACTTTCTATCTGATTTACATATCTTTAATTTCTCTGTCTGTCTGTCTGCTCCATCTCTCTCTCTCCCTCTGTCTCTCTATATATCTCTCTCTTTTTCTTTCTTTCTCTCTCTCTCTCTCTCTCCCTCTCTCTCTCTCGTTCATTCTCTTTCTGTCCTATGATCTGTTTTGTTTATCTTTTTATACAAAGCATCGACGTAACTACGTGATAGCTCGGAACGTCCTTTGATTTATTATGTGAATAATGATCTTGATATGGTCTGCATTAAATCGATATGGTTTCTGTCGTTGACTGGATTTTTCTAAATGCACTCTTTCACAAGGAATAGTGGCCTCTTATGAAATAAACTATCGGCTTATCTCTTTTTCTATATGTGGCTGCGTATCTCTGTCTGTCTGTCCGTCTATATGTCTGTCTATGCGTCTGTCTATATCTCTTCTTCTTGTTCTTCTTGTTCTTCTCTCCTCCTCCTCCTCCTCCTCCTCTCTCTCTCTCTCTCTCTGTTTCTCTGTCTCTCTCCGTCTTTCTGTCTGTCTTTCTGACTGTCTCTCTTTCTGTCTGTCTGTCTCTCCCTTTCTTTCTCTGTATGTCTGTCTGTCTGTCTCCTCTCTCTGTCTTTCTGTGTCTCTCTCTGTCTCTCTGTGTCTCTGTCTCTGTCTGTCTCTCTCTCTCTCTTACTCATTCTCTGTATATCTCTGTCTCATGTGAGCTCAGCAGAGAAGACACAAGAACATATTTAAAAGCGTGATTAGATGAAAAAGAACAAAAACAACAACAAACAAAAAAAATCAGACAAACAAAATTAACAAATTCCAAAGACATCCACACAGAGGCAGGGAAAAAAAACAAACAAATTAAACACTTTGACAGACTGTGACAGAATTCTAAAACAAAAATAATAAGGAACTCATCAGAGCATTCTATCCGACTTCAGATCCTCAACAAGAAAGATCTGGCATCGATGCCAAAGAAACAGGTTTCTGTGTTCCTCTTTGAAGAGCTTATCAAACTTGCTAATTCTGCGTGCATGCTGAAGAGAAAGAAATAACAGACATGGAGAAGACACACACACACACACATACATATACATACACACACACACACATACACACATACAAACACACACACACACATTCTCTCTCTCTCTTTCTCTGTCTCTCTCTCTCTGTCTCTGTCTGTCTGTCTCTCTCACCGCACACACACACACACACACACACACACACGCACTCACACACACACACACACGCACACACACTCTCTCTCTCTTCACACACACACACACACAAACACACAAACAAAGCAGACACACACACGCACGCACACACACACACACACACACACACAAAACACACTAATTCACACACACACATACTCACACACGCACGCACGCACCCACCCCCCCACGCACGCACGCACGAACACACACACATACACACAGACACACATAGACATCCACACACCCACACACCGACATCCACACACCCACACGCACGCACATACACACATACATACACACACACACACACACATACATACACACACACATACCGTCTAATATCACTCATAGTGAACAGACGTTAAATCAAAGAACGAACACACACACACACACACACACACACACACACACACACTCACTCACATACACACACACACACAAATCCCACAGAACTTGAAAGAAATATGCAATCATCATCACTGATGCGTCTTTCATACTTCCCCTCTTTATCTAAGAATATATGGTAAATGCATAAAACACTGGTTAAAAATGTTCTACCTTGCCAACAGAAAGACTATGCAGACAAGCATACGCACTGTTGGTATTACAAGATCGGTGTAGACATTTTAATTAAGTTATGTGTCACAAGTAAAGAAAGTACTAACGGAAAGTGGGTTTGAACTTGACTGGTTGAACTACCAGCTTGGTTTTGATAAGCATTTTATTGCTGAATTTAAAGACCGCCTCATTGCTGATTTTGAATAAAACTGGCATTCAGGCATAGAAGGCAACGTACTATACATTCGGTTCTATTTCCTTAACGATGTATTATTACGTGAGAAATGTCTTCGAGTGCTACTAATAAACAGTTGAAAGATGCTCTTGCAAAGTTTAGAATAATCCGAGTTTGTGGATTTTAAAAGTAATATTCAGTGGGTTGTTTTCAACAGAAAATGAAAATGTATTCTACTACCTACGCAAAGCCAGAACACAATTTGTGGCAACTGAAATGTGGTTTCTAAGAAGAATGTTGAGTGTTCCATGGACAGCAAACAAAACAAAGGAGATAGTCTTCAAGGAGGCAGGTACAAGAAGATCATTAATAAAAAGAAGATTAGAAAAAGACAAGCAACATTTATAGGACATTTTATTGGGCAAGAGAAATTAGCGCACCTGATCACAACAGGAAAGCTGGAGGGAAAGAGAACACCGGGTAGACCCAGGGAGAAAATATTGGACGGACTTGCAGCGTGGCTGAGGACAGAGAGGGTGGAAGTTGTGCTTGCTACGACAGGGGATAGATTCGTATGGAGGACCATGACCGCCAACGCCTCGCGGCAGGACACATGATGATTGGATGGATCCTACTAACCCCTTGTGTAAAAATGACCTGAAAGATAAAGTACATTTCCGTGTTCGGTGTGTTGCTTAGCCTGGTATTTGTTCCAAGCATGACATAATTTTGCAACATTCTCACCAGACAGAAATACACTTGTCCTTTTATTATCGAGAGCAGATAATGACAATGTTGTTCTCGCCCCTGGTTAAATCTAACGTTGACGCTTTAGAATATAGAAAATTCAAGCTTGGTTTAATAGTAGATACGTTGTCTTATTTGACGAATGATTTGAATTGTTTGTTAGTGACGGTAGATTATTCAAATATCTTGGCAGAGGTACTGCACTATTCAATAGTTTGTAAGCTTGTAGAAACATTGCGAATATATTTCATGGTGTTACCTGTGTGTGTATGTGTGGTGTGTGTGTGTGTGTGTGTGTGTGTGTGCGTGAGTTCTGGTCTTTGTGTGTGTTGGTCTGTGCGTGTGTTTGTGTGTGTGTGTGTGTGTGTGTGTGTGTGTGTGTGTGTGTGTGTGTGTGTGTGTGTGTGTGTGTTCGTGGGTCGTGCGTTCGTGCACGTATTCTTTGATATGCGTAGATAAACGGCACGGCATTTTTTTTTTATAGTTGCGTAAGAACAGCTAAGATCAGCTAAATAACCTGCATTGTTATTGTTTGATTTATGTTTTAGTGTGATTAATCATGTCATTGCTAACGTGCCTGTTGTCGGATTTTTCATTTTGAATCTTATTGTCGTTTGTTTTGAATCTTATTGTCGTTTGTTTTGAAAGATCAACCCCCTGCAAGGTTTGGGCTAAATGATTAATTAATTAAAAGACATTAATTCAACAATTTGTCAGATTGTCTCTATATTTGTCCCTGTCTCTCTCAGTATTGTGTATCAACGAAGAGGCAATAC
>JAPXFY010000029.1:37228198-37230698 GCA_030674185.1 Monoplex corrugatus
ATACATTAAAACAAGTCTGTTTCGGGAATGTACGTTTCAAAGACGCACTGTCCTAAATAACTGTCGCTTTTTATGAGTATTTTTATTATCGCATAAGTTTGATATTTTTATGGCGTTTGATATCTTTTATTGTCGATGGTGATAGTGGGGGCAAGCTCCCACTATCTAAACAAAAATACTCCTATGCATGCGTCTCAAATAGCCTCTGATAAACAAAATCCAGCTCTTGGTCTTTAACGTGTGTCTTATCTACTAAGACAAGCGGAAATGGTTCTGTTGACAAAAAAAAAGGGGGGCACAATGCAGGCCACTGGCTGTATAAAACAAGTTGCTTCAGGTCGACGGATCTTGCCAGTCTGGGAATGCAGTTCGTCTCGGGGAAGGTAAACCGTGATTTTAAAACTTCCTCTGCTCTGACGCCATATCCAAAAATGGAAAAGGCAATGGAAGTTTAAGTCCAGACAGACAATCTGGAGTGGAGTCCCTTTGGTGGTCAGATATCAAAATTGACCTCCTTCCGGCAAACTCCTGTAGCCAAAGCTGATTCCAAACGTAATCTACATTCCGTTGGATCTCGTCCGTGCTGCCGAGATGATGACCCTGTTGTCTGGGTAACGTAAGGTCTCTATACAACCATTGCCCTCTTAAAGTTCCCTCCCCTCTTCACCCCCTCAAAGTTCCCTCCCCTCTTTCCCCGTCAAAAGTCCCCTCCCCTCTCCCCCCTTTAAGTTCCCTCCCCTTTTTCCCCCTCAAAGTTCCCTTCGTCTTTCCCCCCTGAAAGTTTCCTCATCTCTTCCGCCTTCAAAGTTCCTTCCCCTCTTTCCCATCCCCTCAAAGTTCTCTTCTGTCCATGCCCCTTTCCCTAAAGTTCCCTCCCCTTTTCCCCCTTCCCCCAATAATCCCTACCCTCTTTCCCCTTCCTCCCAAAGTTCCCTCCCCTCTTTCCCATACCGCCAAGTTCCCTCCCCTCTTTCCCCTTCCCCAATGTTCCCTACCCTCTTCCCCCTTTCCCCTACCCCCCAAAGTCCCATCCCCACTTCCCCCCAAAGTTCCCTCACCTCTTTCCCCACCCCCCTCAAAATTCCCTCCCATCTACCCCCCTCAAAGTTCCCTCCCCTCTTCCCCCCTCAAAGTTCACTTCCCTCTGCCCCCATTCAAAGTCCCCCCCTCTTCCCCCTCAAACTTCCTTCCCCTCCCCCCTCAAAGTTCCCTCCCATCTTCACCCCCTTAAAGTTCCCTCCCCTCATTCCCCCCCCCCTCAAAGTTCCCTCCTTCTTTCCCCCTCAAAGTTCCCTCCCCTCTTTTCCCCTTCAAAGTTCCCTCTCAAACTTCCTTCCCCTCCCCCCTCAAAGTTCCCTCCCCTCTTCACCTCCTTAAAGTTCCCTCCCCTCTTTCCTCCCTTAAAGTTCCCTCCCTCTTTCCCCCTCAAAGTTCCCTCCCCTCTTTCCCCCTTCAAAGTTCCCCTCAAACTTCCTTCCCCTCCCCCCTCAAAGTTCCCTCCCCTCTTCACCTCCTTAAAGTTCCCTCCCCTCTTTCCTCCCTTAAAGTTCCCTCCCTCTTTCCCCCTCAAAGTTCCTCCCTCTTTCCCCCTTCAAAGTTCCCTCCCCTCTTCCCCTCTCAAACTTCATTCCCCTTCCCACTAAAAGTTTATTCCTCTTTTTCCCCCCCTCAAAGTTCCCTCCCCTCGTTTCCCCAAAGTTTCCTTCCCTCTTTCTCCACTCAAAGTTCCCTCTCCTCTTTCCCCCCTCAAAGTTCCCTCCCCTTTTCCCCAAGTTCCCTCCTTTCTTCCCCATCCTGCATCAAAGTTCTCTCCCCTCTTTCCCCCAACTAAAAGATCCATCCCCTCTTCCGCTGCCTCAAAGTTCCCTCCCCTCTTTCCCTCTCAGAGTTCTCTCCCCCTTCCCCATCCCGCCACTAATGTTCCCTCCCCTCTTCCCTATCCCTCGACCAAAGTTCCCTCCCCTCTTCCACCCCTTCAAAGTTGCCTCCTGTCTTTCCCAATTTCCCCTGAAGTTCCCTGCACTCTTTCCCCTCAAAGCTCCCTCCCTTCTTCCCCTATTAAAGTTCCCTCCACTGAAAGTGCTCTCCCCACTTGCCCTGTCAAAGTTCCCTTCCCACTTCCCCCCTCAAAGTTCTTTCCCCCCTCGAAGTAACCTCCCCTCTTTCCCACCTCCCCCCCACCAAAGTTCCCTCCCCTCTTCCCCATCAAAGTTCCCTCCCCACGAATAATTACATAATGTTGAAGTGTGTGTGTGTGTGTGTGCGTGATCGTGCGTGTGTGTGTGTGTGTGTGTGTGTGTATGTGTGTGTGTGCGTGTGTGTCTGTGTGTGTATGTGTGTGTGAGTTTGAAAAGAAACCTAGAAAGGCTTTCCCCACTGTGTTTCCATGGAACATCGGCAAATTTGACATGCATTCCAACGACAGCAAGTCACGAAGCTGTCACTTTGAACAGACAGACCAGGACCCTTTATCTTGAACACAGACACCATGGCATGCTAA
>JAPXFY010000029.1:37235698-37260698 GCA_030674185.1 Monoplex corrugatus
TCGCAGACTTCAGAAAGAAATGCATCCTAAAAACCTTCCGCAGAGCACTCTCTCCATCTTCAGATCCACCACAAGTACGATGGAACATAGCTGTTAAAGAAAGAAACATCCTTTTTCCTTCTGTGAAGAGCTCATCAGACTTGCTAATTCTTCTTGCCCACTGGAGATAAGGAGTAACGCGATGTCAAAAAGGAACGTCTCCTAAAAAGCACAAACAAACAAACAAACAAATAAAAACCAAAACAAACAAACAAACAAACAAACACAACGAAAGAAAAGTTAACTCGTCTCTCGTCAATGTTTCTTTTTCTTTCCTTATCATTCGACTTTTTCTTTTGTTTTGTTTTTTCATTCATTCTTTCTTTCTCCTTTCGTTTCTTTTTTACTTTCAGAGAGAGAGAGAGAGAGAGAGACAGACAGAGAGAAGAGAGAGAGAGAGAGAGAAGAGGACAGAAAACAGAGGACAGACCAAGAACAGACAGAGAAGATAGAGACAGACACAGACAGATAAACAGAAATAGAGACAGAGACAGAGAGAGAGAGGGACGCAGAGAAAGAATAAAGAAAGACAGAGAAGAGAGACACAGAGAGAGCGAGACAGATAGACAGACTGACAGAAAATGACAGACAGACAGAGTTAGATACGGGCAGAGAGAGAGAGAGAGAGAGAGAGAGAGAGAGAGAGAGAGAGACGAAGAGAGAGAAAGAAGAGAGAGAGACAACAAGAACGAGAGAGACACAAAAAAACCTACTCCTTTTTGGATCAATGTTTTTCCTTATTTCATTTGGACAACACGTCAGGTCCAAACCAGAAAGCATTAAGGAAGACAGAGAGAGAGAGAGAGGAGAGAGAGAGAGAGAGAGAGAGAGAGAGAGAGAGACAGAGAAGAAGACAGACAGACAGACAGACAGACAGACAGACAGACAGACAGAAGCAGAGACAGAGAAAGATAGAGAGAGACAGAGACAAGACAGAGACAAAGAAACCTACTCACTTCTTTTCGATCAATTTTTCTCTTATTTCATTTGGACAACGCGTCAGGCCAAGCCAGGATGCATTAAGGAAGCTTAGTTTAAATAGACACATCCAACTTGCTTTTTCTTTTTCTTTTTGGTTCAAGCAGAATTCAGTTGCATGCCGAAACACAATCCACAAAGGCATTTCAATTAAAATGGAGACAAGCAACAGTTTGTTTTTCTTTTCAATTTTGTCAAACCACATTGCGTCACATGTTCAATACATTAAAACAAGTCTGTTTCGGGAATGTACGTTTCAAAGACGCACTGTCCTAAATAACTGTCGTTTTTTTATATGTATTTTTTACTATGGCATAAGGTTGATATTTTTATGGCGTTTTATATCTTTTATTGTCGATGGTGATAGTGGGGGCAAGCTCCCACTATCTAAACAAAAATACTCCTATGCATGCGTCTCAAATAGCCTCTGATAAACAAAATCCAGCTCTTGGTCTTTAACTCCTGTCTGGTCTTCCTGCCTCCACCATTCACATCCTACAGCGCATTCAAAACAATGCTGTACGCCTTGTACTCAAAAAGAAAAAAGCTGACCACATATCTCCTCTCCTGGCACAACTTCACTGGCTCCCTGTATCAAAGCGCATACAGTACAAACTAGACACCATGTGCTACAAAAGCCTCAATAACGCAGCCCCCGATTACCTGTCAAGCCTACTTGAGATCTATGTTCCCTCACGTACCCTCCGCTCTGCCTCCGATCCTCTGACTTTTCGCTTTCCACGCACTAAGCTCAATTCCTATGGTCCACGAGCCTTCTCTGTTTCTGGTCCACTCTCCTGGAACAAACTTCCTCTCTCAGTCCGTCAGCAACCTACTTTTGTCTCCTTCAAGTCCGCTCTCAAAACTCACCTTTTCTCCTCCGCATAAAATCCTAACCTCACTCAACTCCCCCCCCCCCTCCCTCTGCAGCCTGTCTCCGCTCGGATGGGAATCACATGGTTATAATATATAATTGTATATGCTAAGCTCTCTATAATTTTCCATTGCTTTTATTCTTGCTTTTATTCTTTCTCCCCATTTATAGCCATGCGTGTGTGTGTGTGTGTGTGTGTGCGTGCGTGTGTGTGCGTGCGTGTGTGTGCGTGCGTGCGTGCTTGCGTGTGTGTCTGCTTCAGCGCTTAGATTTGATTTTATCAAGATTTTGCGCTATATAAATATTGTAATTATTATTATTGTAATTATAACGTGTGTCTTATCTACTAAGACAAGCGGAAATGGTTCTGCTGACAAAAAATAAAGGGGGGGCACAAGGCAGGCCGCTGGCTGTATAAAACAAGTTGCTTCAGGTCGATGGATCTTGCCAGTCTGGGAATGCAATTCGTCTCGGGGAAGGTAAACCCTGATTTTAAAACCTCCTCTGCTCTGCGACCATATCCAAAAATGGAAAAGGCAATGGAAGTTTAAGTCCAGACAGACAATCTGGAGTGGAGTCCCTTTGGTGGTCAGATATCAAAATTGACCTCCTTCCGGCAAACTCCTGCAGCCAAAGCTGATTCCAAACGTAATCTCCTACATTCCGTTGGATATCGTCCGTGCTGCCGAGATGATGACCCTGTTGTCTGGGCAACGTAAGGTCTCTATACAACCATTGCCCTCTTAAAGTTCCCTCCCCTCTTCACCCCCTCAAAGTTCCCTCCCCTCTTTCCCCGTCAAAAGTCCCCTCCCCTCTCCCCCCTTTAAGTTCCCTCCCCTTTTTCCCCCTCAAAGTTCCCTTCGTCTTTCCCCCCTGAAAGTTTCCTCATCTCTTCCGCCTTCAAAGTTCCTTCCCCTCTTTCCCATCCCCTCAAAGTTCTCTTCTGTCCATGCCCCTTTCCCTAAAGTTCCTCCCCTTTTCCCCCTTCCCCCAATCCCCTACCCTCTTTCCCCTTCCTCCCAAAGTTCCCTCCCCTCTTTCCCATACCGCCAAGTTCCCTCCCCTCTTTCCCAATGTTCCCTACCCTCTTCCCCCTTTCCCCTACCCCCCAAAGTCCCATCCCCACTTCCCCCCAAAGTTCCCTCACCTCTTTCCCCACCCCCCTCAAAGTTCCCTCCCATCTACCCCCCTCAAAGTTCCCTCCCCTCTTCCCCCCTCAAAGTTCACTTCCCTCTGCCCCCATTCAAAGTCCCCCCCTCAAACTTCCTTCCCCTCCCCCCTCAAAGTTCCCTCCGCTCTTCACCCCCTTAAAGTTCCCTCCCCTTGTTTCACCTCCCTCAAAGTTCCCTCCCTCTTTCCCCCTCAAAGTTCCCTCCCCTCTTTCCCCCTTCAAAGTTCCCCCTCAAACTTCCTTCCCCTCCCCCCTCAAAGTTCCCTTCCCTCTTCACCCCCTTAAAGTTCCCTCCCCTCCTTTCCCCCCTCAAAGATCCCTCCCTCTTTCCCCCTCAAAGTTCTCTCCCCTCTTTCCCCCATCAAAGTTCCCCCCTCTTCCCCCTCAAACTTCCTTCCCTTCCCCCCTCAAAGTTCCCTCCCCTCTTCACCCCTTAAAGTTCCCTCCCCTCTTTCCTCCCTCAAAGTTCCCTCCCTCTTTCCCCCTCAAAGTTCCCTCCCTCTTCCCCCTCAAACTTCCTTCCCCTTCCCCCTAAAAGTTTATTCCTCTCTTTCCCCCCTCAAAGATCCCTTCCCTCGTTTCCCCAAAGTTCCCTTCCCTCTTTCTCCACTCAAAGTTCCCTCTTCTGTTTCCCCCCTCAAAGTTCCCTCTCCTTTTCTCCATCCCCCAAGTTCCCTCCCTCTTCCCCCAAGTTCCCTCCTTTCTTCCCCTCCTGCATCAAAGTTCTCTCCCCTCTTTCCCCCAACTAAAAGATCCATCCCCTCTTCCCCTGCCTCAAAGTTCCCTCCCCTCTTCCCCTCTCAGAGTTCTCTCCCCCTTCCCCATCTCGCCACTAATGTTCCCTCCCCTCTTTCCTATCCCTCAACCAAAGTTCCCTCCCCTATTCCACCCGTTCAAAGTTGCCTCCTGTCTTTCCCAATTTCCCCTAAAGTTCCCTGCACTCTTTCCCCTCAAAGCTCCCTCCCTTCTTCCCCTATTAAAGTTCCCTCCACTCAAAGTGCTCTCCCCACTTGCCCTGTCAAAGTTCCCTTCCCATTTCCCCCTCAAAGTTCTTTCCCCCCTCGAAGTAACCTCCCCTCTTTCCCACCCACCCACCAAGTTCCCTCCCCTCTTCCCCACCAAAGTTCCCTCCCCACGAATAATTACATGTGTGTGCGTGAGCGGCGCGCGGTGTGTGTGTGTGTGTGTGTGCGTGTGTGTATGTGTGTGTGAGTGTGAATCGTAAATGTGTGTCTCTGTGTGTGTGTGTATGTGTACGCCTGTGTGCGAGTATAAAAAGAAACCTAGAAAGGCTTTCCCCACTGTGTTTGCATGGAACATCGGCAAATTTGACATGCATTCCAACGACAGCAAGTCACGAAGCTGTCAGTTTGAACAGACAGACCAGGACCCTTTATCTTGATCACAGACACCATGGCATACTAAAATAAAAGTTTAAGTACAACTTTAGAAAGGAATCTAAAAGCTTCCAAAGAGTAGAAATAATCAAACAAAAAAATCCTTCGCAGACTTCAGAAAGAAATGCATCCTAAAAACCTTCCGCAGAGCACTCTCTCCATCTTCAGATCCACCACAAGTACGATGGAACATAGCTGCTAAAGAAAGAAACATCCTTTTTCCTTCTGTGAAGAGCTCATCAGACTTGCTAATTCTTCTTGCCCACTGGAGATAAGGAGTAACGTGTATGTCAAAAAGGAACGTCCCCTAAAAAACACAAACAAGCGAATAAAAACAAAAACAAAAAAACAAAAACCACATGGAAAAGGCAATGGAAGTTTTAAGTCCAGACAGACAATCTGGAGTGGAGTCCCTTAGGTGGTGAGATATCAAAATTGACCTCCTTCTGGCAAACTCCTGCAGCCAAGCTGTTTCCAAACGTAATCTCCTACATTCCGTTGGATCTCGTCCGTGCTGCCGAGATGATGACCCTGTTGTCTGGGTAACGTAAGGTCTCTATACAACCATTGCCCTCTTAAAGTTCCCTCCCCTCTTCCCCCTCAAAGTTCTCTCCCCTCTTCCCCGTCAAAATTCCCCTCCCCTCTCCCCCCCCCTTAAAGTTCCCTGCTCTCTTCCCCCCCTTAAAGTTCCCTCCCCTCTTTCCCATCCCCTCAAAGTTCCCTCCTCTCTGTGCCTCTTTCCCCCAAAGTTCCCTCTGCTCTTTCCCCCTTTCCCTAAAGTTCCCTCCCTCTTTCCCCCTTCCCACAATGTTCCCTCCCCTCTTTCCCCCTACCCCCAAAGCTCCCTCCCTCTTTCCCCCTTCCCCAATGTTCCCTACCCTCTTTCCCCCTTTCCCCTACCCCCCAAAAGTCCATCCCCTCTTTCCCCCCGAAGTTCCCTCACCTCTTTCCCCTCGAAGTTCCCTCACCTCTTTCCCCTCTCCCCTCAAAGTTCCCTCCCATCTACCCCCTCAAAATTCCCTCCCCTCTTTCCCCCCTCAAACTTCCTTCCCCTCCCCCCTCAAAGTTTACTCCCCTCTTTCCCCCTCAATGTTCCCTCCCCTTTCCCCCAAGTTCCCTCCCTCTTCCCCCAAGTTCCCTCCCCTTTCCCCAAAGTTCCCCCTCTTCCCCACCAAAGTTCTCTCCCCTCTTTCCCCAACCTAAAAGTTCCATCCCCTCTTCCCCTGCCTAAAGTTCCCTCCCCTCTTCCCCCCTCAAAGTTCCCTCCCCTCTTCCCTATCCCTCAGCCAAAGTTCCCTCTCCTCTTCCACCTTCACAGTTGTCTCCCCCATTCCCCACCAAAGTTCCCTGCCCTCTTCCCCCTCAAAGTTCCCTGCCTTCTTCCAGCATTAAAATTATCTCCCCTCAAAGTGCTCTCCCCACTTGCCCTGTCAAAGTTCCCTCCCCACTTCACCCCTCAAAGTTCTTTCCCCCCTCGACGTAACCTCCCCTCTTTCCCATCCCCCATCAAAGTTCCCTCCCTCTTCCCCATCCCCCACCGAAGTTCCCTCCCCTATTTAATCCCCAATGTCCCTCCCCACTTCCGCCCAAAGTTCCTTCCCCTCTTCTGAACCACAAGTTCCCTACCGTCTTCCCCCCTCAATGTTTCCTCCTCCCCTCCTCAAAGTTCCTTCCCCCCTTTCCCCACTCAAACTTCCCTCCCATCTTTTCCCTCTCAAAGTTCACACCCCACTTCCCCCCTCAACGTTCCCGCCCCACTTCAACACTCAAAGTTCTTTCCCCTCCTCAAATTTCCTTCCTCTCTTTCCAATTCCACCCACCAAAGTTCCCTCTCGTTTTTCCCATCCCCTAACCAAAGTTCTCTCACTTATTTCCCATCTCCCAACAAAGTTCCCTTCCTTCTTTCGCATTACCCACCAAAGTTCCCTCCCCTCTTTCCCTTCCCCCCCAAAGTTCCCTGCCCCTTGCCACCAAAGTCCCCCCCTCGATGTTCATTCCACTTTTTCCCATCCCCCACCAAAGTTCCTCCTTCCCCCCACAAAAGTTCCCTCCCCTATTCCCCCACCAAAGTTCCCTCCCCTCTTCCCCAACCAAAGTTCCCTCCCCTCTTCCCCAATCCCCCACCAAAGTTTCCTCCCCTCTTCCCCCACCCTCCACCAAAGTTCCATCCCCTCTTCTCCCATCCACCCACCAAAGTTCCATTCCCTCTTCCACCATCCTTCACCAAAGTTCCATCCCCTCTTCCCCCATCCTTCACCAAAGTTCCATCCCCTCTTCCCCATCCACCCACCAAAGTTCCATCCCCACTTCCCCCATCCACCCACCAAAGTTCCATCCCCTCTTCCCCATCCACAACCAAAGTTCCATCCCCTCTTCCCCCATCCACCCACCAAAGTGCCATCCCCTCTTCCCCCATCCTCCACCAAAGTTCCATCCCCTCTTCCCCCATCCACCCACCAAAGTTCCTTCCCCAGTCCCTCCACCAAAGTTCCCCCTCTCTTTCCTCACCAAATTTGCTCCCCTCTTCTCCCATCCCCCCCCCCCCACCAATGTTCCCTCACCTCTCCCCACACCAAAGATTCCTCCCCTCTTCCACCACCAAAGTTCCCCTCCCTTCTTCCCCCACCAAAGTTCCCTACCCTCTTCCCCCACCAAAGTTCCCTCCTCTCTTCCCCCACCAAAGTTCCCTCCCCTCTTACCCCATCCCCCCACCAAAAGTTCGCTCCCCTCTTCCCCCACCAAAAGTTCGCTCCCCTCTTCCCCAACAAAAGTCCCATCCCCTCTTCACCCATCCCCCACCAAAGTTCCATCCCCTCTTTCCCCACCAAAGCTCCCTCACCCCCCACCCATCCTTCCAATGTTCCCTGCCTTCTTCCCCACCCCTCATGTTCCCTCTCATATTCCCCCATCTCCCCACCAAAGTTCCCTCCCCTCTTCCCTACACCAAAGTTCCCTCATCTCTTCCCCCATCTCCCCACCAAAGTTCCCTCCCCTCTTCCCCCATCTCCCCACCAAAGTTCCCTCCTCTCTTCCCCCATCTCCCCACCAAAGTTCCCTCCCCTCTTCCCCACCAAAGTTCCCTCCCCTCTTCCCCCACCAAAGTTCCCTCCCCTCTTCCCCCATCTCCCCACCAAAGTTCCCTCCTCTCTTCCCCCATCTCCCCACCAAAGTTCCCTCCCCTCTTCCCCCATCTCCCCACCAAAGTTCCCTCCTCTCTTCCCCACCAAATTTCCCTCCTCTCTTCCCCCACCAAATCTCTCCCTTCTTTCCCCCCACCAAAGTTCCCTCCCATCTTCCGTACATCAAAGTTCCCTCCCCTTTCCCCCACCAAAGTTCCCTCCCCTCCTTCCTCAAAGTTCCCTCCCATCTCTCAAATTTCCCTCCCCTCCCCGCTTTTCCCCTCCCCCCAAAGTTTCCTCCCCTCTTTCCTTTCCCCTCAGCATGCCCGTCCACAAGTGCAAATGAGAAATGGGAGAGGCTGGATAAAGAATCACCCACAAACCGTATGCGCTGATGATGCACACTCAAAAACTACCCACGTTCAGATACTCCATGCAGTGAAACGGCTGAAAAATCCATACAGTTTCATATGGGAATATCCGCCAGAAGGATTCTGAAGAAACAAATGAAAGCTGCTCAATTTGAAAAAAAAATGATTAGGGAAAAAGTTTTTTGAAGGACATGAAATAGAAACATTACCCTCAGCAAAACAATGCACAGGAAGCAACAGCAGCAAAAAACAAGACATTTTGTTCAGACACGCCTTCTGGTTTGTCAGAAAACTTTTCGAGGCCACCTAAATCCAGGACACTCCCAAAGGACAGGGAAGGTCAGGAACGGTATCACACGAAAATATATTTCGACTATCAGAGCGACTCATCACTTGAAATCGAGAGTATGACAAGGACTGCAACGCAAGAGAAAATTCATCTGTGGATGATTGTGAAAGTCAGAACCAAGTAATCTAGTCCTAATGAAACAGCTTACTTGCTGCATGGGAAATGTCTGTCCTCCAGTGGCTCCAGAAACTGATATGATCAGTATGCAGGAACTGAAGATCAGTAACAAATGGATTACAATAGATGGGAGTGTACATTCCATAAAACAGAATTCGAGTGTCAACTAGTTCAGATAACTACCGGTTTTGAAGTCGAAAAACAGAATTCGAGTGACAACTAGTTCAGATAACTACCGGTTTTGAAGTCGAAAAACAGAATTCGAGTGTCAACTAGTTCAGATAACTACCGGTTTTGAAGGGTCGAAAGGAAAATAATCTGTCGTGACAGCAAGGATGACTAAACACGTTTTCAAGTCCAGAGAAGAGGCTTACTGCAAATGTCTGGCTGTGTTATTTTTCTACTGTTATTCTTGAAATTGTTCATTTTCTTTATCTTGATTTTGGTGTTCTTGATTTTGTTCTTTTTGCTTTTGTATTTTTTCTTGTTCTTGTTACAGTGGAAACCATTTATAACAGGACTGGTTATAACAGGAATCCGGATATAACAGGGCTTTTTTCAATCCCCATTTTTTCTTCCTCTTTGTCTCTATTAAAACTTATCGGCAATAACAGGGAGACAAGAGGGCTCGATCGGTTATAGCAGGGATGCCGAGACGGGCTCTGCAGCAGAAAGGCCTAGGCCTAGACTCAGCACGCCACGCAGTAGGCCTAGATCTAGATCTAGGCTAGCCTTGGTATACTGTGTACTGTACACCGAAAGAACGCTTCGCAATGCGAGCGTGATGCGCGCGCAAGCGTGTAGGCCTGAGGCCACTGAGTCAGTGACTGACTGCGCCATCATTCAGTTTGTAAGCTTACTGCACACTTACACCAGACCAGATCTAGGCCTAGATCTACTGTTTATTAAGAGTTAGTTGATCAGTCCTTATTTCCCTTGATATCTGATATAACAGGGATCTGATATAACAGGGATTTTGATTTGGTCCCATCATCCCTGTTATATCAGGTTTCCACTGTATTTTTATTTTATTCTTATTTTGGCTCTTTTAAGTTTTGTTTGTTGCAGTTTTTTGGTGGCGCCGATGTTCTAGTTCTTGTCATATTTTGATATTGTTATTGTATTTTTGCTGGTGTACGTTTTGCTCTTGTACACTTTTTTCCCTGTTCTTGTTCCTTCTTTCGTTTTTTTTGGTTTTTTAAAATCTTTTTTCTATGCTTTTAAGTTGTTTATTTTTCTTTACTTCTTGTGGTCCGTCTTCATGTTCGTCTTTTCACTCTGTCTCGTTCTTATTAATGTAGTACATCCTTCCTTTCTTTCAGTGCCAGTGTTTCTTTCCCTTTTCTGCATTTTTGTTGCTTTTTTCCTTTTGTTTTGTGATATATCTTGTGTGCATTTTTTCTTTTTTTTTTTCCTTTTTTTTTTGTTGTTGCTCGTTTTCTTAAAATAGTTCAGCTTTCTCTTTGTTGGTTTTTGTTTTGTCCTCTTGTGATATTCGTTCCGTCTTTTTCTTTTATTCTTGATCCTGTTCGTGTTGATATTGCTTGTTTTTGATGTACTTCTCGTTCTTGATATTTTTCCCTTTCACTCCTCTTCTTCTTGCTTTTCTTGGTGATTTACTGATAATGCTTTCGTCCTCTTGTCCTTCTGCTTGTTGTCTGTTTTGCTCTTCCATTTCTCCTGGTTTTCTTGCAGTCGTTTTTGTTTGTTATCCATGTTGATGCTCTTACTATTTTGATTGTGCAGCAAAAACAGTTACTCGTTTTTCGTCCCTCTTTTCTTTTTCGTTTTCGTTTTGTTTTTGTTTTTTTATTTTAAGTATTGTTTTGTTCACTGTGCTATGGATTTCTGCTTCGAGTTGTAGTAGTTGCATTAGTAGTGTTTGTTTTGTTGTCCCGTTTTGCATTTTTTTTTCCTTTTTCTGTTCCGCTCAGTGGTTTCTTCTTACTCGCGTTCTTTTTTATGTTCTTTGTGTTGTGGTTCTGATATTTGTTGATATTTTTTTATGTCATTTCTGCTCTTTTTATGTTGTTCTTTTCTGTCCTTGTTTCTCTTCGGATTCTTGTTGCCTTTGTTGTTGCTATTTTTGTTGTAGTGTTGATGATCTTCATGCTCCTCCTGATGTGGTTGTGTTTTGAATTGTATTGTTGCTTCGTTTTTCTTCTCGATTTTGTTTTCTTTGATGTTATTTTTTTTCTTGTTTTCTCGTGCGTTTTTGTTATTTTTTCCTTGGTTTTCCTGTCTTTTTGTCTATTTTTTGGTTCTATGTTGTAATTTTGCCTTATTTCTGATATCGTGCTCCTGATCATGTAGTTCTGCTATTTGCTGACGTTCTTATTCTTTTGCTGTTGTGGGTTTTCATCTTAGTAGATTTTTGTTTTCATCGTTTCTTTTTTAAAAACTATTTTTTGTGTGCATTGTTGATTTTGTTCTTTTTGTTCGTTTGTTTGATTTGTTGTTTTATATATTTGCATTCTGATTGTTATATTTTTTTTGATTTTGCTGTTTGTATTCCTGTAGCTCTTGTTTTGGTACTTTTTTCTTCTTTGTGTTTTGGTTCATGATTTTCTTTTTCTCTTACTGGTGTTTTTGTGTTGTCGTTCTAGCATAGGTTGACATTGTTCTTGTGTATTTTTTTCAGTTTTGTTTTTCTCGTCTTATCATTTTTGCAGTCCAGTCCTTCCCTTTATCTTGCCGACTTGGGTGTTCGTTTTGGTCGTTTTCATTTTCTTTTCTTTTTTTAATTTTTTTTTATGTTTTTGCTGCTTCGTTGTGCCTGTTGCCCGTATTGTTTTGTTGTCTTATTTTGTCGTTTTGTGTTCTCCTCTGAATTTTGTTTGTTCCTGTTTCTTGTCATCTTTGGTGTTCGAGTTCTGTTGTAAACTTGGGTCCCTCTTCTTGCTCTTGTTGACTTTGTCGTTGTTCGTTTTTTTTTCTCGTTTGTAGTCCTCTTTGTTTCCGTTTTTCTGTGTTTTCTTATATTTCTTTTTTCTTTTTTTGGGGGGGTGGGGGGTGGGGGTGGGGGCTTTGTTCTGTTCTGTTTTTGTATGCATTTCTTTTCCCTTTTCCCTGTTTAGTTGTACTTTGTTGCTTGCTGTCTATATATATATAGGTCTGTCTTTTTTCTTTCTTTGCTATTGGTTTTTTTCCGGCCCACTAGTTATATTCGTTCTGTTCAGCGTTTTCATTTCTGATGTTGTTCTTGGTGTTATTTGTCTTCCTGTCGAGGTAGTTCTTTTTCTTGTTTTTTCTTCTTGCACTCTTCTCCTTTGTGCTTTTTTATAGATTGATTTGCTAGTGATGTTTTTGTCGCCGATGCTATGGATGTTCTTTTTTCAACTTCTTGTCGTTCTGTTTGTTGTCGCGTGTGCTCTTCCTTTTCTCCTGCTTTCTTGTACTGTTATTGCTTTTGTTTCCGTGTCTGTTTTATCCTTGTTGGTGCTGTCGTTATTGATTGTGCAATAATAACAGATATAAATTTGCCATTTCTTGTGTATCGTTGTTCTTGTATTCTTTCGTTTTCTTTAAGATTTTTGGCTCTTTTGTTTCGTTTTCTTTGCTTTTACTTTCTGTGTCGTGTTGTTATAGTTGTAGTACTCGTTTTGTTCTGTTTTGCGTTTTTTTCTTTTTTTCCTCTTTTGTTTCTGTTCTACTCAGTAGTTTTTTTTTCTTCTTTTTTGTTGTTGATGCACTTGGATTTGTTGTTTTGGTATTTGTTATTTTCTGGCTGTTGTCCTTTTCCCTGTTTTTATTTTGTTTTGTTTTCTGTCCTTGGTTCTCTGCGGGTTATTGTTGACTTGTTGCTGTTAATGTTCGCATTTGAATTCTGGATGACTTTAGATTTCTTTTATTTTCTTCAGTTTTGCTAATTTTTGTCGTAGTTGTTGTTACTTTTGATATGGCTGTGTTTTCTTTCGAGTTGTCTTTGTCTTTGCTTTCAGTTTGTTTCTTTTTGGTTATTTTCTTGTTTTTTTTTTCTCTCTCGGGTATTGCTTTTGCTGACATGTATGTTTTTTTTCGCTGGTGTTTTTGTTTCTTTTTCTGTTTTTTTTTATTTTGTGTTGCAATTTTTCTAATTCCTGATATTACTGGTACTCCTGATGTTGTCGTTCTTTCATTTGTTAGTTTATTTACTCTTGTTGGTTGTTATCTTCTACGGTACTTCATTTTCCTGTTCCCGATTCTCTTCTTACTCTTCATTTTTCTTGAAAAATATATATACAAAAATTATGCACCACACACAAATAGGACAAAACCACTCTAAAAACGCACAACGTTTCGGCCACACAGGCCCTTGTCAAGTGTGATTCTCTTGTTGTTTTAGATATTTTCTGTTGACGTTATTCATTTTGTTTGTTTCTTTGACTCGTGTATTTTTTGTTCTTGTTTATGTTTGCTTTTATTCTTGCTGCTCTTCCTGTTGGTGTTTTTTCTGTTTTTTTCCGCTTTGTTATTTTTTTCCCTGCTCTTATTGGTCATTGTGTTGTTCTAACATGTGTTGACACCGCTTTGTCATCTTGTTTGAATTATACGCTTGCTTTGTTTTTTGTTTTGGTTTTATATTCCTTTGTATTTTGCACTTTTTCTTGTTTTTCTATTCTCATTATTCTTTGCATTTCTTCCACATTTTTTCATCTTGCTGACTTTTGGTGTTGTTAATTTGGTCATTTTCGTTTTCCGTTTTGTTTTTCGTGATCTTACTGCTCTTCTTGTTCTTGTTTTTTTATTTCTGTTTTGTCCTTTTGTTTTTGTTCTGTTCTCAAGTTGTTTGTTCCTGTTCCTTGATACCTCTGGGGTTCTGGTTCATTGTGTGTTAGTACTGTTATTGTATTCTTGCTGGAGTACATTTTACTCTTCTGCACTTGATCTTCGTGTACTTGTTCCTCCTCTTTTTCTTGTCTTTTTCTTTTCGTTTTTTGTTTGTTTCTTTGACTGCATGTTGTCTCCGTGTTGGTATTTGTTTTTCCATTTGTTTTCATTGTTTTTGTCATTTATGCTTTACCTTCTTTTTTTCATCTTGGGTTTTTGTTTTTTCTTTTGTTCTTCCTGTTTTGTTGTTCGCTTTATGCATATTGTTTCAGACATTTTTCTTTTTTCATTTGTCGCTGCTTTTGATTATTTCCTCTTCGTTATGTCTGTAAAGTCTTTTTCCGTTCTTGTTCTTGGTCCAGCTGCTATACATCTTTATTTACTTACTGTTGTTTTTTCCCTTCCAGTCTTCGTCATCGAGTTTTTCTTGGCGATTTGATGATGTTTTTGGCGTTATTATGTATTTTATTTCCTTCTTGTTTTGATTTTTTTGTCCGTTTCACTCTTCCATTTTTTTCTCCCGTTTTTCTCGCTGTTATTGTTTGTATTTTCATATATGTTCGTCCAGGTTGATACTGTTACTGATAGTGCAGTCATACGTATTGGATTTGTCATATATTGTGTGCTGTTCTTGTTTTGTTTTTTCCTTTTCTTCTACGTTTGATTTTTTTTGTTTCTGTATCGTTTTGTTTTATTTGTTTTGGGTTTCTCTTTTGTGTTGTTGTAGTTGTCATAGTCGTAGAAGATTAATTCTGTTTTGCGCTTTATATCTTCTTTTTGCTTTGCTGCGTAGATTTTGTAACTCGTCTTACTGTTAGTAACCTTGGTGTTATGGTTCGACTTTTTGTTGATATTGTTGTGTTCTTGCTGTCGCTTTTGAAGTCTATCTTGTTCCGTTTGTACTTGTTTCTCTTTGCTCTTATAATAATAATAATAATAATAATTACAATATTTATATAGCGCAAAATCTTGATAAAATCAAATCTAAGCGCTGAAACACACACACACACGCACGCACGCACACACACGCACACACACACGCGGCTATAAATGGGGAGAAAGAATAAAAGCAATGGAAAATTATAGAGAGCATAATTATTATATACAATTATATATTGCAATGTGCCCCTCAGAGCGGAGACAGGCTGCAGAGGGTATTGAGTGAGGTCAGGATTTTATGCAGAGGAGAAAAGGTGAGTTTTGAGAGCGGACTTGAAGGAGACAAAAGTAGGTTGCTGACGGACTGAGAGAGGAAGTTTGTTCCAGGAGAGCGGACCAGAAACAGAGAAGGCTCGTGGACCATAGGTCTTGCTGCTCTTGTACTTTTTACTGCCCTCGTTCTTTTTTCTCGCGTTTTTCTGTCTTGAATGTTCTCTCTCAAAGTGTTTTGTTTGTTCGTGTTCCTTGGAGCCTTTGCTGTTGTGTTCTGGTCGTGTGTTGACACTGTTCGTGTGTATTCTTGCTGATGTATTTGTTGCTCCTCGTCCACTTGGTTCTTCCTGTGCTTGTTCCTCCTCTTGTTCTTATTGACATCGTTGTTCTTTTGTTTCTTTGACTTTTTGTTGTCTTCGTTTATGCTGGTATGTTGTTCTTTCTTTCTGTCGTATGCTGGTATGTTGTCCTTTCTTTCTGTCGTATGCTGGTATGTTGTCCTTTCTTCCTGTCGTATGCTGGTATGTTGTTCTTTCTTTCTGTCGTATGCTGGTATGTTGTTCTTTCTTTCTGTCGTATGCTGGTATGTTGTCCTTTCTTCCTGTCGTATGCTGGTATGTTGTTCTTTCTTTCTGTCGTATGCTGGTATGTTCTTTCTTTCTGTCGTATGCTGGTATGTTGTTCTTTCTTTCTGTCGTATGCTGGTATGTTGTTCTTTCTTTCTGTCGTATGCTGGTATGTTGTTCTTTCTTTCCGTCGTATGCTGGTATGTTGTTCTTTCTTTCTGTCGTATGCTGGTATGTTGTTCTTTCTTTCTGTCGTATGCTGGTATGTTGTTCTTTCTTTCTGTCGTATGCTGGTATGTTGTCCTTTCTTTCTGTCGTATGCTGGTATGTTGTTCTTTCTTTCTGTCGTATGCTGTTATGTTGTTCTTTCTTTCTGTCGTATGCTGGTATGTTGTTCTTTCTTCCTGTCGTATGCTGGTATGTTGTTCTTTCTTTCCGTCGTATGCTGGTATGTTGTTCTTTCTTTCTGTCGTATGCTGGTATGTTGTTCTTTCTTTCTGTCGTATGCTGGTATGTTGTTCTTTCTTTCTGTCGTATGCTGGTATTTTGTTCTTTCTTTCTGTCGTATGCTGGTATGTTGTTCTTTCTTCCTGTCGTATGCTGGTATTTTGTTCTTTCTTCCTGTCGTATGCTGGTATGTTGTTCTTTCTTTCTGTCGTATGCTGGTATGTTGTTCTTTCTTCCTGTCGTATGCTGGTATGTTGTTCTTTCTTCCTGTCGTATGCTGGCATTTCGTGTGTTTTTTTGTATGCTGTTATTTTCTTCGTTGTTTTTGTTGTTCCTGTCATTACTGCTCAATTTTTATTTTGCTTTGTTTTCGTTTTGTGTTTGTGTCACTTTTTCGCCATATTCTTTCTCGGTTTTATTTTGTTGCTTGCTGGTTCTAGATGTTTTTCTTGTTTCTTTGTTGTTTTTGATGTTGTCCCCTAATTATGCTCGTTCCACTGTTTTTCATTCTTGATCCAGTTCATGTTGCTATTCTTTTTGACGTACCTAGTGTTCTCGATTTTTTTTCCCTTTCCCTGTTCTCTGTGCTTTTCTTGGC
This sequence comes from Monoplex corrugatus, assembly GCA_030674185.1. NCBI lineage: Eukaryota > Metazoa > Mollusca > Gastropoda > Littorinimorpha > Ranellidae > Monoplex > Monoplex corrugatus. Next base: position 37,251,686 of record JAPXFY010000029.1, read on the forward strand.
GATTTGCTGGTGAAGTTTTTGCCGTTGTTGTGTCATCACAGATGTTTTTCTGTTGTTCGTTGTACTGCTTCTTGTTCCTTTTACTCTTCCATTTCTTGTGATATTCTTTCCGTCATTGTTTGTTTCCGTGGGGTGTATCCATGTTCATGCTGTTATTGATTGCGTAACGAGAAAAGTTACGGATTTGCGGTACAGGCTATTATTGTGTATTGTTCCGTTTTATGTTTTCTTCTTATTTGTAAATTTGTTCCTGCTTTGTCATGTTTTCTTTGCCTTTTTTTTTTTTTTTTGAGACTATTCGTTTTTGCTCCATTTTTGTTTTTGTTGTTCCTGTTGTTCTTACTGATTTTATTTTCTCTTGTTGTGTGCATTCGTGTTCATGTTGCCTTTTGTTTTCTTTCTAATGTCTTTTTCGTTTTCTCTTCTTGTCTTTCTTCTTCGTTTCTTCTTCTTGTCTTTCTTTTCTTCTTCGTTTCCCCTTTTTGTCTATCTTCTTCAATTCGTCTTCTTGTCTATCTTCTTCAATTTCGTCTTCTTGTCTTTCTTTTCTTCATAGTTTCCTCTTGTTGTCTTTGTTTTTCTTCTTCGTTTCCTCATCTTGTCTTTTTTTCTTCTTAGTTTCCTCATCTTGTCGGTTTTTTCTTCTTAGTTTCCTCATCTTGTCGGTTTTTTCTTCTTAGTTTCCCTCATCTTGTCGGTTTTTTCTTCTTAGTTTTCCTCATCTTGTCGGTTTTTTTCTTCTAGTTTCCTCATCTTGTCTTTTTTTCTTCTTAGTTTCCTCATCTTGTCGGTTTTTTCTTCTTAGTTTCCTCATCTTTTCTTTGTTTTCTTCTTAGTTTCCTCATCTTGTCTTTGTTTTCTTCTTAGTTTCCTCTTCTTGTCTTTGTTTTCTTCTTAGTTTCCTCATCTTGTCGGTTTTTTCTTCTTAGTTTCCTCATCTTGTCGGTTTTTTCTTCTTAGTTTCCTCATCTTGTCGGTTTTTTCTTCTTAGTTTCCTCATCTTTTCTTTGTTTTCTTCTTAGTTTCCTCATCTTTTCTTTGTTTTCTTCTTAGTTTCCTCATCTTGTCGGTTTTTTCTTCTTAGTTTCCTCATCTTGTCGGTTTTTTCTTCTTAGTTTCCTCATCTTTTCTTTGTTTTCTTCTTAGTTTCCTCATCTTTTCTTTGTTTTCTTCTTAGTTTCCTCATCTTGTCGGTTTTTTTCTTCTTAGTTTCCTCATCTTTTCTTTGTTTTCTTCTTAGTTTCCTCATCTTTTCTTTGTTTTCTTCTTAGTTTCCTCATCTTGTCGGTTTTTTCTTCTTAGTTTCCTCATCTTTTCTTTGTTTTCTTCTTAGTTTCCTCATCTTGTCGGTTTTTTCTTCTTAGTTTCCTCATCTTGTCGGTTTTTTCTTCTTAGTTTCCTCATCTTGTCGGTTTTTTCTTCTTAGTTTCCTCATCTTTTCTTTGTTTTCTTCTTAGTTTCCCTCATCTTGTCGGTTTTTTCTTCTTAGTTTCCTCATCTTTTCTTTGTTTTCTTCTTAGTTTCCTCATCTTGTCAGTTTTTTCTTCTTAGTTTCCTCATCTTGTCGGTTTTTTCTTCTTAGTTTCCTCATCTTGTCGGTTTTTTCTTCTTAGTTTCCTCATCTTGTCGGTTTTTTCTTCTTAGTTTCCTCATCTTGTCGGTTTTTTCTTCTTAGTTTCCTCATCTTGTCGGTTTTTTCTTCTTAGTTTCCTCATCTTTTCTGTTTTTTTCTTCTTAGTTTCCTCATCTTGTCGGTTTTTTTCTTCTTAGTTTCCTCATCTTGTCGGTTTTTTCTTCTTAGTTTCCTCATCTTGTCTTTTTTTCTTCTTCTTAGTTTCCTCATCTTGTCTTTTTTTCTTCTTCTTCTTAGTTTCCTCATCTTGTCTTTTTTTCTTCTTCTTAGTTTCCTCATCTTGTCGGTTTTTTCTTCTTCTTCTTAGTTTCCTCATCTTGTCTTTTTTCTTCTTCTTCTTAGTTTCCTCATCTTGTCGGTTTTTTCTTCTTCTTCTTAGTTTCCTCATCTTGTCTTTTTTTCTTCTTCTTAGTTTCCTCATCTTGTTTTTTTTTTTTCTTCTTAGTTTCCTCATCTTGTCTTTTTTTTTTTCTTCTTAGTTTCCTCATCTTGTTTTTTTTTCTTCTTCTTAGTTTCCTCATCTTGTCTTTTTTTCTTCTTCTTCTTAGTTTCCTCATCTTGTCGGTTTTTTCTTCTTCTTCTTAGTTTCCTCATCTTGTCTTTTTTTCTTCTTCTTAGTTTCCTCATCTTGTCTTTTTTCTTCTTCTTAGTTTCCTCATCTTGTCTTTTTTTCTTCTTCTTAGTTTCCTCATCTTGTCTTTTTTTCTTCTTCTTAGTTTCCTCATCTTGTCTTTTTTTCTTCTTCTTAGTTTCCTCATCTTGTCTTTTTTTCTTCTTCTTCTTAGTTTCCTCATCTTGTCTTTTTTTTTCTTAGTTTCCTCATCTTGTCTTTTTTTCTTCTTCTTCTTAGTTTCCTCATCTTGTCTTTTTTTCTTCTTCTTCTTAGTTTCCTCATCTTGTCTTTTTTTCTTCTTCTTCTTTAGTTTCCTCATCTTGTCTTTTTTTCTTCTTGTCGGTTTTTTCTTCTTAGTTTCCTCATCTTGTCTTTTTTTTTTCTTCTTAGTTTCCTCATCTTGTCGGTTTTTTCTTCTTAGTTTCCATCTTGTCGGTTTTTTCTTCTTAGTTTCCTCATCTTGTCGGTTTTTTCTTCTTAGTTTCCTCATCTTGTCGGTTTTTTCTTCTTAGTTTCCTCATCTTGTCGGTTTTTTCTTCTTAGTTTCCTCATCTTTTCTTTGTTTTCTTCTTCTTAGTTTCCTCATCTTGTCTTTTTTTTCTTCTTCTTAGTTTCCTCATCTTGTCTTTTTTTCTTCTTCTTAGTTTCCTCATCTTGTCTTTTTTTCTTCTTCTTAGTTTCCTCATCTTGTCTTTTTTTCTTCTTCTTAGTTTCCTCATCTTGTCTTTTTTTCTTCTTCTTCTTAGTTTCCTCATCTTGTCTTTTTTCTTCTTCTTAGTTTCCTCATCTTGTCGGTTTTTTCTTCTTCTTCTTAGTTTCCTCATCTTGTCTTTTTTTCTTCTTCTTCTTAGTTTCCTCATCTTGTCTTTTTTTCTTCTTCTTCTTAGTTTCCTCATCTTGTCGGTTTTTTCTTCTTAGTTTCCTCATCTTGTCTTTTTTTCTTCTTAGTTTCCCATTTTTGTCTTTTTCTTTCTTCTTCTTAGTTTCCCATTTTTGTCTTTTTCTTTTCTTCTTCTTAGTTTCCCATTTTTGTCTTTTTCTTTTCTTCTTCTTAGTTTCCTTTTTTTGTCTTTTTCTTTTCTTCTTCTTAGTTTCCCATTTTTGTCTTTTTTTTTTTCTTCTTCTTAGTTTCCTATTTTTGTCTTTTTTTTTTCTTCTTCTTAGTTTCCTATTTTTGTCTTTTTTTTTTCTTCTTCTTAGTTTCCTATTTTTGTCTTTTTCTTTTCTTCTTAGTTTCCTTTTTTTTTTTTCTTCTTCTTAGTTTCCTATTTTTTTTTTCTTTTCTTCTTCTTGGTTTCCTACTTTTGTCGTTCTTCTCTTCATAGTTTCCTCTTCTTGTCGTTCTTTTCTTCTTAATTTCCTTATCTTGTTTTTTTCTTCTTAGTTTTCTCTTCATCTCTTTTCTTCTTCGTTTTGACTTCTTGTCTTTCTTTCTCATTCAATTTTCTTGTCTCTCGTTGTAGCTTCCTCTTCTTGCATTTCTTTTTTTTTTCTCATTTTCTGTTCTTTTTTGTCTTCTTAGTTTCATTTTGTTGTCTTTGTTCTTCCTTTCCTCTTCTTGTCTTTCTTCTTTGTTTCCTCTCCTTGTCTTTCTCTTCCTCATTCTCTTTTCTTGCCTCTCTTTTTGGTTTTCTCTTGTCTTTCTTTTCATCCTAGTTTCCTCTTTTTATTCTTCCATTTGCACTCTACATTTGTCTTCTTAGTCTTATTTTCTTATCTTTCTTCTTTGTTTCTTCTTGTCTTTCTTCTTCGTTTCCTCTTCTTGTCTTTCGTCTTAGTTTCGTCTTTTTGTCTTTCTTTTCTTCTTAGTTATTCTTCTTGTCTTTCTTTTCTTCTAAGTTTCCTCTTCTTGTCTTTCTTTTCTTCTAAGTTTCCTCTTCTTGTCTTTCATTCTTTCGTCTTAGTTTCGTCTTTCTTTTCTTCTTAGTTTCCTCTTCTTGTCTTTTCTTCTAAGTTTCCTCTTCTTGTCTTTTCTTCTAAGTTTCCTCTTCTTGTCTTTTCTTCTTAGTTTCCTCTTCTTGTCTTTTTCTTCTAAGTTTCCTCTTCTTGTCTTTCTTTTCTTCTAAGTTTCCTTTGCTTGTCTTCTTAGTTTCCTCTTCTTGCTCTTTTCTTCTTAGTTTCCTCTTCTTGTCTTTTCTTCTAAATTTCCTCTTCTTGTCTTTTCTTCTAAGTTTCCTCTTTCATGTCTTTTCTTCTTAGTTTCCTCTTCTTGTCTTTTTCTTCTAAGTTTCCTCTTCTTGTCTTTCTTTTCTTCTAAGTTTCCTTTTCTTGTCTTCTTAGTTTCCTCTTCTTGCTCTTTTCTTCTTAGCTTCCTCTTCTTGTGTTTCTTTTCTTCTAAGTTTCCTGTTCTTGTCTTTCTTTTCTTCTAAGTTTCCTCTTCTTGTCTTTCTTTTCTTCTAAGTTTCCTCTTCTTGCTCTTTTCTTCTTAGCTTCCTCTTCTTGCTCTTTTCTTCTTAGCTTCCTCTTCTTGTCTTTCTTTTCTTCTTAGTTTCCTCTTCTTGTCTTCTTTTCTTCTTAGTTTCCTCTTCTTGCTCTTTTCTTCTAAGTTTCCTCTTCTTGCTCTTTTCTTCTTAGCTTCCTCTTCTTGCTCTTTTCTTCTTAGCTTCCTCTTGTTGCTCTTTTCTTCTAAGTTTCCTCTTCTTGTCTTTCTTTTCTTCTAAGTTTCCTCTTCTTGTCTTTCTTTTCTTCTTAGTTTCCTCTTCTTGTCTTTCTTTTCTTCTAAGTTTCCTCTTCTTGTCTTTCTTTTCTTCTAAGTTTCCTCTTCTTGTCTTTCTTTTCTTCTTAGTTTCCTCTTCTTGCTCTTTTCTTCTTAGCTTCCTCTTCTTGTCTTTTCTTCTAAGTTTCCTGTTCTTGTCTTTCTTTTCTTCTAAGTTTCCTCTTCTTGTCTTTCTTTTCTTCTAAGTTTCCTCTTCTTGTCTTTCTTTTCTTCTTAGTTTCCTCTTCTTGCTCTTTTCTTCTTAGCTTCCTCTTCTTGTCTTTTCTTCTAAGTTTCCTGTTCTTGTCTTTCTTTTCTTCTAAGTTTCCTCTTCTTGTCTTTCTTTTCTTCTTAGTTTCCTCTTCTTGTCTTTCTTTTCTTCTTAGTTTCCTCTTCTTGTCTTTCTTTTCTTCTTAGTTTCCTCTTCTTGTCTTTCTCTTCTTCTTAGTTTCCTTATCTTGTTTTTCTTTTAAGTTTGCTTTTCGTCTCTTTTCTTCTTCGTGTCCTCTTCTTGTCTTTCTCTTCCTTATTCCCTTTTCTTGTCTCTCGTTTAGTTTCCTCTTCTTATCTTTCTTTTTTCTTAGTTTCCTCTTTTTTCTTCTTTGTTGCCTTTTTTTCTGCCTTCTTTGTTTCATTTTCTTGTCTTTTTTTCTTCGTTTCATTTTCATGTCTTTATTTTGTTCGTTTCTTCTTGTTGATTTCCTCTTTTTGTCTTTTTCTTCTTACTTTCCTCTTTTTTCTTTCTTCATTTCCTCTTCTTGTCTGTCTTCTTCGTTTCCTCTTTTTGTCTTTTCTTCCTAGTTTCCTCTTCATCTGTCTTTTCTTCTAATTTTCTTTTTGTTTTCTTCTTCTTAGTGCTACTTGTTCTTTTCTTTTTAGTTTCGTCTTCTTGCTTTTGCTTTCTTCTTAGTTTCCTCTTTTTGTCTTTTTCTTCTTAGTTTCCTCTTCATCTGTCTTTTCTTCTAATTTTCTTTTTGTTTTCTTCTTCTTAGTGCTACTTGTTCTTTTCTTTTTAGTTTCGTCTTCTTGTTTTTGCTTTCTTCTTAGTTTCCTCTTTTTGTCTTTTTCTTCTTAGTTTCCTCTTTTTGTCGTTTCTTCTCAGTTTCCTCTTTTTGTCGTTTCTTCTCAGTTTCCTCTTTTTGTTGTTTCTTCTTAGTTTTTCATCTTCTTGTCTTTTCTTCTGTTTTCTTTCTTTTTTTCTTCTTTTTCGTTTCCTCTTAATGTCTTTCTTTCCTTCTTCGTTTCTTCTTATCTTTTTCTTCATTTCCTTTTCTTGTCTGTCTTTTTAGTTCCCTCTTCTTGTTCTTTTCTTCTTAGTATCCTCTTCTTGTCTTTGATTTTTTCTTAGTTTCCAGTTTATATGTTTTCTTCGTTTCCTCTTCTTGTCTTCCTTTTTTCTTAGTTTCCTCTTCTTGTCTTCCTTTTTTCTTAGTTTCCTCTTCTTGTCTTCCTTTTTTCTTAGTTTCCTCTTCTTGTCTTTTTTTCTTCTTCTTAGTTTCCTCTTCTTGTCTTTCTTTTCTTCTTAGTTTCTTCTTGTTTTTCTTTTCTTCTTCTTGTCTTTTCTTCTCTGTCTTTTTAGTTCCCTCTTCTTGTCTTTCTTTTCTTCTTAGTTTCCTCTTCTTGTCTTTTTTTTCTTCTTAGTTTCCTCTTCTTGTCTTTCTTTTCTTCTTAGTTTCCTCTTCTTGTCTTTTTCTTCTTAGTTTCCTCTTCTTGTCTTTCTTTTTTTCTTAGTTTCCTCTTCTTGTCTTTTTCTTCTTAGTTTCCTCTTCTTGTCTTTTTCTTCTTAGTTTCCTCTTCTTGTCTTTTTCTTCTTAGTTTCCTCTTCTTGTCTTTTTCTTCTTAGTTTCCTCTTCTTGTCTTTTTCTTCTTAGTTTCCTCTTTTTGTCGTTTCTTCTCAGTTTCCTCTTTTTGTTGTTTCTTCTCAGTTTCCTCTTCTTGTCTTTTCTTCGGTTTCCCTTCCCTTTTTTCTTCTTTTTCGTTTCCTCTTAATGTCTTTCTTTCCTTCTTCGTTTCTTCTTATCTTTTTCTTCCTCATTTCCTTTTCTTGTCTGTCTTTTTAGTTCCCTCTTCTTGCCTTTCTTTTCTTGGTTTCCTCTTTTTTTCCTTCTTAGTTTCCTTTTCTTGTCTTTCTTTTCTTCTTAGTTGCCTCTCCTTTTCTTTTTTTTTTCTTCTTCTTAGTTTCCTCTTCTTGTCTTTCTTTTCTTCTTAGTTTCTTCTTGTTTTTCTTTTCTTCTTCTTGTCTTTTCTTCTCTGTCTTTTTAGTTCCCTCTTCTTGTCTTTCTTTTCTTCTTAGTTTCCTCTTCTTGTCTTTTTCTTCTTCTTAGTTTCCTCTTCTTGTCTTTTTCTTCTTCTTAGTTTCCTCTTCTTGTCTTTCTTTTCTTCTTAGTTTCCTCTTCTTGTCTTTTTCTTCTTAGTTTCCTCTTCTTGTCTTTCTTTTTTTCTTAGTTTCCTCTTCTTGTCTTTTTCTTCTTAGTTTCCTCTTCTTGTCTTTTTCTTCTTAGTTTCCTCTTCTTGTCTTTTTCTTCTTAGTTTCCTCTTCTTGTCTTTTTCTTCGTAGTTTCCTCTTTTTGTCGTTTCTTCTCAGTTTCCTCTTTTTGTTGTTTCTTCTCAGTTTCCTCTTCTTGTCTTTTCTTCGGTTTCCCTTCCCTTTTTTTTTCTTTTTCGTTTCCTCTTAATGTCTTTCTTTCCTTCTTCGTTTCTTCTTATCTTTTTCTTCCTCATTTCCTTTTCTTGTCTGTCTTTTTAGTTCCCTCTTCTTGCCTTTCTTTTCTTGGTTTCCTCTTTTTTTCCTTCTTAGTTTCCTTTTGTCTTTCTTTTCTTCTTAGTAGCCTCTCCTTTTCTTTTTTTTTTCTTCTTCTTAGTTTCCTCATCTTGTCGGTTTTTCTAAGTTTCCTCTTCTTGTCTTTTTTTTTTCTTCTTAAAAGTTTCCTCTTCTTGTTTTTCTTCTTAGTTTTCTCCTCATCTCATTTCTTCTTCGTTTCCTCTTCTTGTCTTTTTTTTTCTTTCTTATTCAATGATCTTGTCACTCGTTGTTTCCTCTTCTTGTCTCTTTTTTCTTAATTTCCTCTTTTTTCTTCTTTGTTTCCTCTTCTTTGCTGTCTTCTTAGTTTCATTTTCTTGTCTTTGTTCTTCCTTTCCTCTTCTTGTCTTTTTCTTCCTTATTCCCTTTTCTTGCCTCTCGTTTTGGTTTCCTCTTGTCTTTCTTTTCATCTTAGTTTCCTCTTTTTTCTTCTTCGTTCCCTCTTCATTTCTGACTTCTTAGTCTCATTTTCTTGTCTTTTTTCTTTGTTTCCTCTTCTTGTCTTTCTTCTTCGTTTCCTCTTCTTGTTTTTCTTCCTTATTCCCTTTTCTTGTCTCTCGTTTAGTTTCCCCATCTTTCTTTTTTTCTTAGTTTTCTCTTTTTTCTCCTTTGTTGCCTTTTTTCTGTCTTCTTAGTTTCATTTTCTTGTCTTTTTTTCTTCGTTTTATTTTCATGTCTTTATTTTCTAATTCGTTTCTTCTTCTTGTTTTTTTCTGCCTTATTCTCTTTTCTTGTCTCTTTTTTGTCTTCTGTCTTTTTCTTCTTACTTTCCTCTTTTTTCTTCTTCATTTCCTTTTCTGGTCTGTCGTCTTCGTTTCCTCTGTCTTTTCTTCTTAGTTTCTTCTTCTCGTCTTTCTTTTCTTCTCATCTTCCTCTTCTTGTCGCCCTTTTCTTCTTAGTGTCTTCTTGTCTTTCTTTTTAGTTTCGTCTTCTTGTTTTTGCATTCTTCTTAGTTTCCTCTTTTTGTCGTTTATTCTTAGTTTCCTCTGTCTTTTCTTCTTAGTTTCCTCTTTTTGTCGTTTATTCTTAGTTTCCTCTTCTTGTCTTTTCTTCTTAGTTTCCTCTTTTTGTCTTTTTCTTTTTAGTTTCCTCTTTTTGTCTTTTTCTTCTTAGTTTCCCTCTTGTCTTTTTCTTCTTAGTTTCCTCTTCTTGTCTTTTCTTCTTAGTTTCCTCTTTTTGTCTTTTTCTTCTTAGTTTCCTCTTTTTGTCTTTTTCTTCTTAGTTTTCTCTTCTTGTCTTTTCTTCTTAGTTTCCTCTTTTTGTCTTTTTCTT
>JAPXFY010000029.1:37265698-37270698 GCA_030674185.1 Monoplex corrugatus
AAAAGCAAATGGAAAATCTACACAAAGAGTCAGCTGTATGCATTCACCAGTGGAGCTGACAAACTTTGTACCCGCGTGAAAAATTATTGTTTAGCATGACCCTCCAAGTCGCACAAATGCGACCATGACGGTCGTACGGGAAGTCGCTTGATTGCGACCATGGCGGGAAAAGAGTTAAAGGTTAGAGATGTCAGAACAAAGTGCAATGCAAAAACAAAGAAAATAACAGATAAAAAGAAAATTTCTAGCACAAAATTTCCAGAAAGAGCCCCTGGCATCCTCCCCGAGGGTGTGTGTGTGTGTGTGTGTGTGTGTGTGTGTGTGTGTGTGTGTGTGTGTGTGTGTGTGTGTGTGTGTGTGTGTGTGTGTGTGTGTGTGTGTGTGTGTGTGTGCGCGCGCGCGCGCGCGTTGACAAACTTGAAAACTGAAAACACGAAACCAGATCCTTTTTCAACTGACTTTCTGTTTGGTTTGATTGTTGCCATTTTTATTTCTGATGCCACGTGCGCACGTTGACTTACCTGTGGTACTGTGTGTCTCAAACAGCAGATCGTGTCCAGTGATGGCAATCAGTTGACATTCCTGTGACACCAGGTCCACGACACATGTCCGTTAGTGAGTGTTGACGGAACGTTTCGTGCGCCTGTTTGAAAAAAAAAACTGGTTACAACAAAGCTGTAAGCTCACGTTCATATAACTCATAGCCCAGCCGACTACTAGAAACACATCAGCGCTACTAGAGCCATATCAGGGCTAACACCGTATCAGAATTTGTTAATGTTATTACTTTAAATTTATGCAGTTTGTGTTTTAGTGTTAAATTTTCCCTTCACATTGTTGAAGTTAATTGTTACTAATGTTAGAGTTAAGATTTCGTTCCATTTTACTATTCTACCACCTATTTATGACTTTTTCCTCTGTCTCCCCTCTGCCCCAATCCAACCCGTCCAACTATCGTTTTCCATTTTATTTTATTTATACATTTTTTTTTATTCTCCCCCCCCCCCCCTCCCCCGTCTAATATCACTTACAGTGAAAAGACGTTAAATCAAAGAACTAAACCATATCAGAAACGGCAACCCAGTCAAGATAAAAGACAAAAATTAAAAACTATGCACCCATTAACCTTGCAAGTCTAAAATGCAATCAAAAACATACTCCAGTTTATCGCACAGGGGATTTAAACAAATCTGAATACAAATTAAATTTAAACATAGCTACGACACTAAGACGTACATAAAAAAAGACCAAAATGGTCTAAAATTGCTTCCGTATATCTCACTTTCCTAGAGCCAGAATGCATTTAAGACATGTACCCAATTATCAATCCTGAGAGAAAGTATGTAAGATTTTATCGAAAACATACAGGTGTGACAGAAATGATAAGAAATTACAAAGCAAAGGAGGCAGGGAGAACCAAAAAGATTGACAGAAAAGAGAACATTTCTTGCACAGAATTTCCAGGAGATGGTGATACTTTTTATACTGAAAGTGTCCCTGGGATTCCCACAGGGATAATAGACTATTGACATCATTATCATCATGAACAGACAGAAGGGCAGGATCATGTCACCCTGACTGTCCTTCATGAGCACCAAAAGGAAGACGCAAGAAAGAAGTAGTCGCCGTGGTGTAGTGGTTAAAGCAACGGACTACCGACTAGAAGGTTTGGGGTTCGGATTCCCATCAGTCCCTTCAAATTTCGTTGTGGGATACTTCAGCTCAAACTGGTCCTTACCCGAAGCTGAGCGTGTTATGGGCTCATTGGTAATACTGGGACCACTAAGTCGAGTCTCATCCGTTACGATGCGTCTGAGGATGTTGTGCAGGTGTCTATCTCTCGGGCCTGGTGGGCACCAGGATATAGTATGGTAAAGTACAGCCCTGTCACGCGGTCTCAATCCTAGATGGCACTCCCTAGCGTCATGACTGTCATCCTCAACATCATCGTCGTCATGTGGCCTGCCGCGTGGCGTTGGTGATCATGGGCCTGCATACAAATTTATTTTTTGTCGCTGAAACTACATCTCCAATCCCTCCTTTCTGCATCCATTCCACAAATCCGTCCAATATTTTCTCCCCGAATCTACTTGGTGCTCTTTCCCTCCACATTTCCTGTTGTGACTGTGCTCACATTTCTCTTACCTCATAAACTATCCTGTAAATGTTGCTTGTCTTTTCCTAATCTGCTTCATTAATGCTCTTTATAAGTTTGCCTCTTTCAAGACTGTCTCGTTTATTTTCTTTGCTATACATGGAAATCTTAACATTCGTCTCAGAAATTACATTTCAGCTGCCATAATCTTGTTCTGACTTTGTGTGTTGACTGTCCACGCTCTGCATCCGTACAAAAGTATTGGTTCTATATAACATCGAAAAACTTGTTATTGATAGGCCTTTGTAGGTAAAAACGCTTTTCAGTTTTTAATGCTGTTTTAGCATAGCGAAGTCTGCTGGATATTTCTAATGTGCATCTACAGTCTGGCGAGATGACTGTTCCCAAATATTTAAACTTAACGTGTCTCAGTGTTGTGCCATTTACTGTTATTTCACATGAAGGGGGATTTGTTTTTTTACCGATTACCATGACTTCCGTCTTCCTGCTTTTGGCTCCATCTCTTTATTTCTGCTTAGTGTTTTTATCATATTTGCAGGATTTTTCATTTCTGCACTTAAACAGTGTCATCTTCATAACGAAAACTATCATTTTTCCTCTGATTTTTATCTCAAGGCATTCTTCTAGGTTTCTCATGATGGTTTCGCTATAAAGTGAAAAATTTGGTGATAGAGCACATCCCCGCCTAACCCATCTTTTTATTTTGTAAAATGCTGCTATTTTTATTGTCATTGCTGCTGTACAATACCATACATATGCCTTAGTATTCTTAGAACGTTTGCATCAGTATTGATCTTGTCCAGTTGGTTGATCAATTATTCATGCCTTACCTGATTAAAAAGCCTTGGAATAATCAACAAACCTTGAATAAAAGTCCTTATTTAACTCAAATTATCTTTATTTGAGGGTTCTCAGGATGTATATGGCATTGACAGTCCTTTCCCTTCAAAAATCAACATTGTTTTTCTGCTGTTTTGATTTTGCTCCTTGTCCTCATCATGACCATTTCTAACAGAATCTTTGTTACGTGATCATCAAACCGATTGTACGATGGAGTCTGTACTCTATGGCTCCAACTGTCTTTGGAAGCGCAATGGAAAATGACATATCTTCAGGTATTTTTCTGGAGATATGAATTTTAAATATGACTTTCCAGTACTAAATTCATCTACAGCCTCGATCATTTCTATAGTAGATGTAATATTGTCTAGTCATGGAGCATTTTCAATACAAAATTCATCTAAAGCCTCAATCATTTCTACAGTAATACTGCTTGGTCCTCATCACCCACCTCTTCCCCTTCCCAAGTTTAAATATTTGATCTGGTTACTCACCAGGACACTGAAGGTCAGGTAGATGGACCAAGTGGTGGGTGAACGTGCAGACGACGTCGTGTGGCGTATTGGAATGTTGGCATAGGTCCTAGATATGCAGGGATTTTTTGTTCACTGACGGCACGGCACAGGTTGGTCACAGTCGTCGCCTTCCTGCAGACAATAATTTTCGTTAGAACGTGCAAGGTAACAATTGTTAGTGGTGTTTAAAGCACAGCCGACAGCATAGAGCCATATCAGGGCTACAGCCGCTTCAACACGCACAGAACAGGGGAAAAAAGTACACATATCAATGCTTTTGTGCACATAATCTAAGGACATGCCCCTGGTGTTGACCACTCCATCCGATTTATCGAACAGAGGATTAAAAAACACACCTAGATACAATTTTAAACATATCTAAGGACACCAAAACGTATCTAAAAATTGATCTAAGTTACCAAAAATTGCTTCCGCATATCTCACATCCTTAGAACCAAAAATGCACTTAATACATGTACCTACATTATTAATCCTAAGAAAAGGTACGTATGACTTTATCGAACACGTATAGGTGAATGGACAGAAAATGGTAGGAAGAAATGACAAAGCAAAGGAACAATTCAGAAACAAAGAGAGAAAAGAGAAAATTTCTAGTACAGAATTTCCAGAAGGTGGGGATACTATTTATGCTGACAGAGCCCCCAGCATCCCCAAGGGGGAAACGCAACTATAGTTGACATACTGGCGATTCGTTTGTCGTGCCTGGGATTTTGGAAAAAGCTTTTCTGTGTATAAGCAGACTTCAGTGTTCTGCATATTAACAGACCCGATGAACTGAACTGCGTTGGATTTGTTTTGAAGTGGTGGTGGCGGAAACGGCGGCGGCGGTGGTCACAGCTAAAGCGTCTTCTATAGTAACAAGTTACTCTATGACAGCACTGCCTTACCTGACCTGGTAATGTGGTTATGTTTCCCTTTTCATTATCATTCTCATTGTTTAAAATCCAGCTGAATGCACAGAGCCATACCAGGACTGTAGCCATCTCAAAATGTACACAATGTCTCAATGAAAAAAAACAAAAACAGGAAAAGTCAAATGTACACATCAATGGATTCGAACACAATCTAAGCGCATGCCCCTGGCTCTTATCATTCCATCCAATTTATCACCAAAGGGTTACAAATCAAACCTGAATACAAAATAGGGACATTAACTTGTAAATAAATGTAAACATAACTAGGGACACTAAAACATGTATAAAAACTGGCCTAATTTACCTGATACTGCTTCTGCACATAAATTTCCTTTCAGCCAAAATTGCACTTAAAACACACACCCAATTATCAATCCTAAGAGAAAATATGTACGACCTTATAGAACATATACAGGGAAACAGACCTACAACGCAGAAAATGATGAGAAATGACAAAGCAAAGGAACAAGGCAGAAACAAAGAGTGGCAGAAAAGAGGAAATTTCTTGCACAGAATTTCCAGAAGGCGATGATACTATTTATACTGAAAGAGCATGATTAAGGACACTAAAATATATACAAACAGACCTAAATT
>JAPXFY010000029.1:37300698-37315698 GCA_030674185.1 Monoplex corrugatus
TGGTCCCGTTTATATCAAGATTCAACTCAAGAACCTCTAAACAAGCTCAAACATGAGAAGAATGGCAGAATGGTTCCGACGTTCGCCTGTCAATAAGTAAACTTGAGGTTCCAGGGTTCGTTCCCCTTGAGGCCTCTTTTCTAGAGTGACTGAAAATTGATCTGACGTCTAGTCCTTCGGAAGGGCACAAAAAACGAGTTGGACCCGTGTGTCTTCTGACCTGCGCATGCTAGAAGGTCCTACGGCAGTTGAAAATCGTGAAGAACAGGGTTTTCGTCCGGTTGCCCCGTTATAAACATTGGAGAAATAGGGTGATTTCCCACGTCCCTTCCTTCGAAGGCCAGTTGGCCTTCTTGCTTTCTGAAGAATTTGTAAAAACAAGTGGGTGGCGCTGCACTGCGGCGACGTGCTCTCAAAAGAGCAAGCAGCCCGAGTTTCACATGGTAAATCCACTGTGACAAAAAAATAATGAACATGAATATGAATATGAATATGAAAATGAACATGATTATGATTATGATTATGATTATGGTTATGGTTATGATTATGGTTATGATTATGTTATGATTATGGTTATGATTATGGTTATGTTATGATTATGGTTATGATTATGGTTATGTTATGATTATGGTTATGATTATGATTATGATTATGTTATGATTATGGTTAGTTATGGTTATGGTTATGCTTCAGGGTCAGGATTTTTGCATTATGGTTATGAAAAATAATGTTATGATATGATTATGTTATGATTAAAGATTATGTTTATGATTATGATTATGTTATGATTATGATTATGATTATGATTATGATTATGATATGATTATGATTATGACTTATGATTATGTTATGAAATTATGTTATATGAATATGATATCGTAATACGATTACGAATTACGTTTACGGTTATGATAGTTATGAATTATGAATAAATTACTGAATATGAATATGAATATGAATATGAATACAAATACGAATATGAATATGAATATGAATGAATATGAATATGAATTGATATGACTCTGCCTCTTTCTGATATTTTTTTAACCCAAAGCACACGGTGTTTAAGTCTTACACAACAAACTCTGTTAATGTTATTAACCATTACGAGCATAAACACCAGAAAACAGTATGTGCAAAGCCCTCTGTTGTTCATCTTAAATCCGGTCAGATATGTTCACTGCTCTTAGGCCTTTTACATGGGCTATTAATCAATTTTCAAACAAAATGTTAAATCGAGGAAGGCTTATTTTCAAAATGAACAGTGAGTGTATAATCTGAAACGAAAACAGTTCAATTCGAAGCATACAACATAGTTTGGGAAACGTTTGTGTCTGTGCTACAGTCCTGTCATAGTTAGACTAAAAAAACAAAAACAAACAAACAACAAAAAAAAACCCAAAACAACAATAAAACTATATATATATATATATAAAACCGTGGATTTACTACTGCGCGAAACAGAGATGTTGAGAATAGCATGGAGACTTGTTCATTTTTTCCCCTGTAGTTTCCGTGAATGAAAAAGCTGACTGTACAGTTGAGTCAGGAAGGGATTAGTGTGAGCTCAGACAGCGACTCCTGCGTCACACAAACATAGAGGAGGCTCAGACAGGCAGAAAAGAGGGAAGGGAGAGAAAAGAGGCAGACAGAGAGAGAGAAGGAGAGAGAGGGGGAGGGAGAGAGAGAGAGAAAGAGAGAGAGAGACGGGAGGGAGAGACTGAAAAGAGAGAGAGAGAGAGAGAGAGAGAGAGAGAGAGAGAGAGAGAGACGCGTCGAGAGGAAGAAAGAAAGAACGATATATATATATGTATATATATATACATATATCTGTATATGTACATACATACATTATATATATATATACATATATATATATATATATATAATATATCATCATCATCATCATCATCAGGTGCCCTGCCGCATGGCGTTGGCGACCATGGACTTCCAACCATCTCTATCTCTCGTTGCCCCCAGCATCTCCCCCACCCTTCTCATCCCCAGCCACTCTGCAAGTCCGTCCAGCATTCTCTCCCTGGGTCTACCTGGTGCTCTCTTTCCCTCCAGCTTTCCCGTTGTGACCAGGTGCTCCAAATTCCCCTTCCTCATAAAATGGCCTATAAATGTTGCTTGTCTTTTCCTAATCTTCCTTATGAGTGATCTACTTGTGCCTGCCTCTATCAAGACTGTCTCGTTTGTTTTCTTTGCTGTCCATGGAACTCTCAACATTCTTCTGAGAAACCACATTTCGGCTGCCTCGATTCTGTTCTGGCTTTGCTTGCTGACTGTCCACGCCTCGCATCCGTACAACAGTATACAACAGTACAACAGTATATACAGTATATGTATATATACATGTGTATATGCATGCATATATATATATGTACATATATACATATATATATATATATATATATATATATATATATATATATAAAAGACGAGAGCGAGAGAGCGGGGTAGATAGCCAAATAGCTAGAGAGAGACAGACAGACAGGCATATCTACAGACACACAGACAGACAGACAGACATGTAGACAGACAGAAACAGATACAGAGAAACAGACACACAGAACAAAAACACTTTTTAAGACCGCATGTTTTTTTTGTTTTGTTTTTTCGAGAATAGTGACAAAAGCACATTCATGCTTGTTGACATCCAGCCTTCGCTCACAGAGAAACTATAGTGATACAAGTTCAAAGTGATGCTTACTGAGAACCCTTATCAATGCAAATGAACTACAATGGTATCCAAAATATCCAATTTTGTTTTAAAGAGAATATTAATAACACAGAAAAAAAGAAGAAAAATTGCTCAGAAGCTTTTAAACAACATTAAAAATAATCTGTAATCAAACTTCGTCCTTGAAGAACACACACACACACACACACACACACACACACACACACACACACACACACACACACACACACACACACACACACACCGCGAGGTCCTAACCACTAGACTATTACGGCCATATCCCCTCCCCCCTTTCCCCGTCTAATATCACTTGTAATGAAAAGACATTAAATCAAGGAACGAACGAACACACACACACACACACACACACACACGCACTAACAGCACACACACACACACACACACACAACACGACACAACACACACACACACACACACACACACACACACGAAGAACGTCAGTTTCATTTTACCTAAAAGCCTTTTCATGTTTATGTGTCCTTGAGAAGCACAAATTCTAGTTTATCTGTTTCAAAACGTATACAAAGTGAGAATCATGATAGAGTGCCTTGATTGGTTTTCCATGCATATCGTCATTCTCCCTTTGTTTATTGTCACAGCTTTTTACTGGCCACCACACTAGACGAAAATAACGGCTTTTGTGGAGCCTCTCAGACCGGAGAGGAAATCCCCTCATGCAAAACAACAGCAAACGGCTAAACTTTTGAGACAGGTTGATAAGTTTAAATACCTGGGAACGATCATTTCACCAGACGGCAAATGCACATCAGAAATAGCCAGCAGAAGCATTCAAGAAGATGAAAAGCATTCTTTTCAACAAATGCCTATCAATTAAAACATCAGGAAGGGAGTTCTTGAATGGTATAAAGAAACTCTAGGGAGAGCTAGACAACAGAAGGTCTTCAGAGAAGTAACCCCCTTTAGACAAGTGTTTCGGCCCTGAACTCCTTACACTCTCGGGGGGCCCGGGCCACATCCAGGTCATGACTCCTGGATGCCCTTCTGCTGTTGTCTATTTTTTTTTCCCACGCCGGGGAGCGAACCTGGGCGATTCTGCGCTTCAGAACTGCGGTACGCGGTTTTACCAATGTGCTAACGGGGCACACATCATCTGTAGGGGATTTAATCCTTATGAAGTTCACTTTTGGTTCCTCCTTGCCCAGATCCAGCTTGAGCTCCTTTCTGCTGCCTCTGCCATCGCTTTAAGGGCTCTTGTCCTCTTCTTCCCAGAAATGGCGAATTGTTTCATGAGATCATAAGCGGAGATGCCCACAAACCCTCTTGCCCCGACTTCTATGGCGAAGATTTTGACCCGCAGACCTGCTTTCTTCAGGGTGCTGGCAAGACCGGCGTATTTTTCGGTCTTGTAGATATGTGCTTCTTCCATTCTGCTTTCGTATGGCACAGTGAGTTCTATCAGAATCACTTGTTTCGAGGAGTCAGAGTGGAGAGCGATGTCTGGTCTCATGCCTGTCTTGCTGATGACATCTGGGTAATTTTCTCACTCTGGGAGGTCTGCTGTACATCCCAGTCGACTGCTCCATCCAGAAGACCCTTTGGCAATGTGCTGGTTGTCATAGCAATTTCGGGCCAGACTTGTTTCCCTCCTGCTTTGTAGAACGTTGTCATAGCAATTGGTAGGTTTGGGGTCATGGTTTTTTCGCTAACCACGTCTGTGATCACTTTCAGAACTTGGTTGTGCCTCCATGTATACCTTCCTTGAGCTAGCGCTACTTTGCAAGAGCTTAGGACATGTTCCACTGTTTGTTTCTTCTGACAGAGCGGACATGCTGGGTCATCTGATTTCCCCCATTTCACTAAATTTGCACTCGAGGGGAGCAGGTCATATACAGATCTGAGGAGGAAGCTTATCCTTAGAGGAGCCATGTGCCACATATCGTTCCAGCTGAGACTTCTTTGGAGTGCACTGTCCCATGTTGTCCATTGCCCCTGTTGACCTTGCTGGACTGCCTTCTGCACTCTTTTGACATCTTCTTCTTTCTTCAATTCCTGTATGATCATGTCTCTTTTTTCCTTCCCTTTGGCTTTGGACCACCACTGCATTTTTGTTGCTCCCAGTCCCTGTCTGTTGGTTTGCGTGTGTCCATTTATTTCTTTGATGCTGAGGTTTCTCTTGGCATTGTTTACAGCCTCTTGGACTTTCCATTTTTTGCCAGTTCTCAGCTTTGGCTGAACTGATCTCACGATATTGTCTTCCGATTCCTCCAGCATGCTCAACAGTCTTGCTTTTCCAACTTTGTATTCCTCCACTATGGATTTGAGAGGTAGCTTCAGCATTGCTTGACGACAGTAGAATGCAACATCAGTGAGACCAGGTGGGACACCGAGCCATTTTCTTGTGTATTTGTTGATTTTGGCTTCCATTGCTTCCACTGTGCTGGTGCAAATGTCATAGATTAGCAGTGGCCACAGCAGCTTTGGTATCAGCATGAACTGTAGACACCAGACTTTGTATTTGCCTGGCAGTCCGCAGTTATCTATTTTCTTCAGGCCTTCTTCTGCTGTTTGCTTGGTTTCACATCTCCTTTGTGTGTCTTTCAGGGAGTCATCATACCATCTTCCGAGACTTTTTACTGGCTCTTCTGTGACAGTGGGGATGGCTTGGTTGGCTAACATGAATTTGACTGAATCTGCCACTTTTCCTTTTCGCAGTGAGAGACTTCGGGATTTCTTTGGTTTGAACCTCATTCTTGAAGAGGCCACCAGCTCATCCAGCTGCTTTAAGATTTGGTGTGTCTCTTCCTCATCCGTGGACAAGACTGTTGTGTCATCCATGAAAGCTTTCAGAGGAGGCATCTGGTATCCATCTCCCAGATTCACTGGACCTGAACTTTTCATTGCAGCTTTCAAGATGACTTCCATTGCCAACACGAACAGTATGGGAGAGATTGCACAGCCCATTGCAATGCCCGCCTCTAGGTCTATCCAGTCCGTGGTGTATTCTTTGGTAGAGAACCGCATAGAGAACCCTTGGAAATACTTCCTCAGCAATGTTCGGATGTTTTCTGGGATGTGATACATTTCAAGAGCCAGCTGGATCATATCGTGTGGAACTGATCCATATGCATTCGCCAGATCAAGCCAAACTACGTCAATGTTTCTCTTCTCTGTTCTTGCTTTTTGGATGGCATCCCAAATCAACGTGGCATGTTCCAAGCATCCAGGCATTCCTGGTATGCCTCCCTTTTGGACTGATATATCCAGATTGTCTGTTTGTCGCGTTAGTCTGCAGATGTGTGAATGCTATATTGAACCGATGATGTTATACCGTTGTGAGGCGTGCACAGTCAACACACAAAGCCAGAACAAGATTGAGGCAGCCGAGATATGGCTTCTAAGAAGATTGTTGATCGAGAGTTCCATGGACAACAAAGAAAACAAACGAGACGGTCTTGATGGAGGCAGACACAGGAAGATCATTGATAAGAAAGATCAGGAAAAGACAGGCAACATTTATAGGCCATTTTATGAGGAAAGGGGAATTAGAGCACCTGGTCACAAGAGGAAAGCTGGAGGGAAAGAGAGCACCAGGTAGACCCAGGGAGAAAACATTGGACGGACTTGCAGGGTGGCTGATAACAGAGATTGGTGGAAGACGTGCTTGCAGAGACAAGGGATAGATACATATGGAGGGCCATGATCACCAACGCCATGCAGCAGGGCACATGATGATGACGATGATGATGATCTCAGACTAGGTCTGGATCGGAAATTATGTTTGTATACAAGGCAGAATGAAAGCCAATGTGATACGCATATATTTTAGATAAAGTGTTGTCAACGCTTTCGGGGAAATGTAACACCGGTGATCTAGTGGCAGATTACTCGCCTTGCCACACGGGTGACACGCGTTCGTTTCCTTGTCGATGCATATTCATACGGTCTGGTTGGTTCTTATGATAGAGCCGTGGACTCAAGATCAGATCTGATATCACAAGTTAAGCCCCATCCCGCAACATTAAAAACTGGCCTGTTCGCAGCCCATCTAAAAGTGTCCATCATTTTGGTGGTGTCAGCTTAGCTTTTCAAATGTCCCTTTCCTCCCTTTCTACACAATTTCGGGACCTTGCCAGCGCATAGGGTTTTGCGCAGGCTTAAGGAGTCTGCCGGATAATTGTCTCCCAGATTTGGGTGGAGCACATATGGAAATGTCCGAGTGTGATAAATATCTCTTGAACAAACTCCAAATTCCAAACTTCCGGCAGATTGTCTGTTTGTCGCGTTGGTCTGCAGATGAGTGAATTACACGTTGCCAGAACTGACTTGCATGAGAGAGGAAGATGAATTCGTTGTTGTGTTGTAGACCTTTTGATGATTTACATGTATTGTTTTCTTCATACATTTGTCTATGTGTATGCGCTTGCCTGCTCTTTTGTTTGTCTCTCTCTCTCTTTCTCTCTCTCTTTCTCTCTCTCTCTCTCTCTCTCTCTCTCTCTCTCTCTCTCTCTCTCCCCCTCGTCTCTCTCCTGTTGTGTTGGGTTTTACTCCGTCTTACTTACTTTACTTTTTCCTTCCGCTTGTACCGGTGGGCGTCGCGGGGAGATACAGTCGTCTGTCAGCAGCAAGGCGGGTGGCCTGGAGAAGGGAGATCTCGTGAGCTCTGAGGGTGTCTGCCACGAAGTCGCTCCATCGTCGTCTTGGTCTTCCTCTGGCTCTCCAGCCAGAGTATCTGGTGTTGTATGCCCGAAGAGCTGGATGGTTTAGGGGCATACGTGTGAGGTGTCCGAACCACTTGATCCTCATATGTTCGATGTGTTGTAGGATTGGTGTTGCTCCTACCATGTCTCGTATCACCTCATTTCTGATCTTGTCCCGCCTTGTCTTGTTTACTGCTTTCCTCAGGCATTTCATTTCACAGGTGACCAGTTTTCTCTCGAGGACTTTAGTTAGGGACCATGTCTGGCACTGGTATGTCAGCGTTGGTAGAAAAATGGCGTTGATGAGTTTCGCCTTAGTGCTGGTGGGAATGCTGGGGTGTTTCAGGAGAGGGGCAAGTTGGTAGCTGACTGCGTTGGCTTTCTGGCATCTGGTCTCGATTTCTCTGTCTAGTTTGCCATTTTCAGTGAAGATACTGCCCAGGTATTTAAATTCACTGGCTTGCTTCAACTGGGTTCCGTTGATGTTGATGTCCAGTTTGTTTGGTCTCTCACTGACAGTCATGACCTCGGTCTTGCTGACGCTGATCTTCATGCCGTATGTCTCGCAGCTTTCATTGAGCTGGTCTGTGTGCTCCTGTAGCTGTATCTTGTCATTGTTCACCATTGCTGGTCGTCCATAAACATGAGTTCATTGAGTGCCTCAGGGTCTGGGTTTGCCTCCTTCGTAATCTGATCCATATAGATCACGAAGAGAAGAGGAGAGATATTACAGCCCTGCCTTACTCCCGATGTCACTGGGAACCAGTCAGATGTTCCACTGGCGGTGCGGACTGTACTCCTGCTGTTGGCAGTAGATGGCCCGAATGTTGTCTAGCAGCTGGCCCTTGATGTCGTACTGCTCGAGGACCTTCCATAGCTTGTCTCTGTTGACTCGATCAAAGGCCTTTTCTTGATCAACGAATACAAGATGGAGATCTCGGTCATATTCGATCGCCCTCTCGCACAGTTGTCGGAGTGCGAAGATTGCATCGGTGCACCCTCTTCCTTTTCTGAAGCCAAATTGGGCGTCCCTGAGGAGATGTTCTCTTTTCGCTCGAGTGCGCTGCTCCAGGATCTTTGCGTGCATTTTCTCTACATGGCTGAGTAGTGATATGCCTCTGTAGGTACTGCAGTCTTTCTTGCTGCCCTTCTTCTTCCATATTGGCACCACTATTGCATTTTGCCAGTCTTCTGTACTTTTTTCTCCTCCCAAGCTTTCTGAAAGATGGTGGTGAGCCACTGAATTCCGGTTTCACCGCACACATGGATGGCTTCAGTTGTTATGCCGTCGACTCCAGCTGCCTTGCCTTTAGGACTGGTCTTCACTGCTTTTTTACTTCACTCTCTAGGATGGTAGGTTCTGAGTGGTCTGGGTGGCTGGGGGTGAACCGGGACTGTGTGTCTTGTGCCCATACTCCTGATGGGTTTTGTAGGTCTTTGAAATAGTTTTCCCATCTCTTCACTATTTTCTCCTCTTCATGCAATGCTTCTCCTTTTGCATCGTTGATGATAGTGGTCGGATCGAAAGGTTCATTTTGCACTCTCATCGCTTTCACACTCTTGTAAAACTCTCTTGGGGAAGCTTTGCATGTTTCACAGAGTTTTTCACCATACTGGGTCCATGACTTTTCCTTTGCTGTTCTTACAACTTTCTTGCTGTGTCTTCTTGCAAGTCTGTACTTGATGTAGTCCTCTTCATCCTTTGACTTGACCCAGATCTTGTATAGTTTCTCTTTTCCCTGATAGCATCCTTCACTTCTTTGTTTCACCAAGCTGTTGCCTTTCTGTTTCTTCCTCCTGTCTTCTTGGTGCCACAGGCTTCTTTTATAGTGTCCAGGAGGACTGTCTTGAAGGTGTCCCAAGCTTCCTCTACGTTTAGTAATGTAGGGTCACTACAGTCCAATTTTTCACTGATGGTGCACCTGATCTGAGTCTGCACCTCTTCGTCTTGAAGCTTGTGCATGTTGAGTCTTTCGGCTGTTTCTTCTTTTTGGTGAACTTCCTCTTCTTCTGAATGACCAACGTCGTGATAATTGGCCTGTGGTCTGTGTCCAGGCCTGCGTTGGGGATGGCTCTTGAGTCTCTGATAGTTGTTCCACATTCTAGATCTTGCTAGTGTGAAGTCGATTTGAGATGAGACGTCGATATCGTTCCATTTGTACCAGGTGTAGATCTGAGTGGCTCTGTGCTGGAAGAAGGTGTTGGTGATAATAAGATCCTGCTCTGCACACAGTTCCAATACATGGTTGCCATTGTAGTTGCAAGGTGTTCTGTGGTCACTGTGTGGACCAAGGTGTTTTGTCCATGTGTTCTTCTCTCTCCGACTCTGCCATTGAAGTCTCCCATGACGTACAGGTCTTCTTGGTCTGGGATGCTGTTGATGGTGTCCGAGAGTTTTTCAAAGAAGGAGTCCTTATCCTCATCTGAGTAGGAGTCATTACATGGTGCATACACTTGAATGTAGTTGTTGATCTTGTTGTCCTCTCTAATGCCGATCTTCAAGAGTCTCTCTGAAATGAACTCCGTACTCACTAGGTCTTTTGCCTTGTCAATGGTGTAGCGATGAAACCCACGCCATGTGCTGCTCTCTGTTCCTTGCTTACACCGCTCCAAATGAGAACATAGTTGGCGTCTATTTCTTTGTTCCTGTTCCTTTCTTTCTGGTGTCTGCAATTCCCAGTATGGAGATCTTGCGCTGGGTCATGAACTCTACTATCTCTGGTTCTTTGTTCGTCAAACCGCAAATGTTCCAGGTCCCAACATTTTCGTTTTTGTTTAATCGTTGTGCGTTTTCCTCGCCGCGTCGTTTTCCGTTGTAATCAGTCCGTTTGTATCTCCTTGTATTTTCTTGAGCAATTTGTTTATCCACTGCCGGCCTGCTAAGCCAGTCGCAGCTTCACTAGTGCCCCGTTGGCCAGCATTACCTGTTTCCACCTCCCACGACGAGGACGAGGGGTTGTCACTTTGTTTTAATTAGGAAGTTATTTCCAGTGAAGTTGTCATTTATCATTGTTCTAGAGTAAAAGCAGTCTCATCATCATCATCATCATCATCATCATCATCATCATCATCATCATCATCATCATCATCATCAATATGTGCCCTGCCACGTGGCGTTGGCTATCACGGCTCTCCACACGAATCTATCCCGTGTACATCTCCTGCCCTCTCTGCCCTCTCTGCCATCCTGCAAGTCCGTCCACTATTTTCTCCCCGGGTCTACCTGGTGTTCTCTTTTCCTCCAGCTTTCCTGTTGTGACTAGGTCTTCTGATTTTTTCTTTCCTCTCCTCATAAAATGTCCTGTAACTGTTACCTGTCTTTTCCTAATCTGTTGCAACAAAATGCTGTTTGTGTGTCCATTGCTTATTTCATTCAGACCCTCTGTCAGCTTTATTTTCTATCTACTAGTCTAGTCAGATTAGTGAAAGAACAAGATACAAAGAGAAGTAAAATAAATGTTCTCCCTGTATCCGTTTCATTGTCTCAGTAACTTTAAACCATCTCCAGCATACTACCAGCAGCAGCAGCAGTACTACCACCACCACCGCCACTACAACCGTCATTGACAACAACGACAACGACAACAACAACAACAACAACAATAGCAACAAAAACAAAAACACAGCATGATTAACAAAAACAAAACCAACAGCAACCATAATGGTAACAACAACAATGACAACAACGAGGATGATGATAACACCCTGTTAAAAATTCATACGGATTAAATAGGCTTTCCTTCGCACATGCGCGCGCGGGCACACACACACACACACACACACACACACACACACACACACACACACACACACACACACACACACATACACACACACACACACACACACACACACACACACACACACACACATACACAAACACACACGCACACGCACGTACTCACTCGCACACACACACACTATGAGTGATATTTACCGTCTAATATCACTCATAGTGAACAGACGTTAAATTAAAGAACGAACGAACGAACACACACACACATACACACACGCACACGCACGCGCGCACACACATACACATACACACATACACACACACACACACACTCTCTCTCTCTCACACACACACACACACACACACGCACACACACCACACACACACACACACACACACACACACACACACACGTACTCACTCGTATACACACACACACACACACACACACACACACACACACACACACACACACACAGACACGCGCGCGCACGCACGCACGCACGCACACACACATTTACCATTTTTACGGCCCTTCGCTCTCTCTTTGTTTTCCCCTATTTTGTTCCTCTATTTTCTGTCATTGTCTTTATCTGTCTCTCTTATTCTCTCTTTTGGCTTCATTTGAAAAACGTGTAGTGACAACTGTCATCATCATCATCATCATCATCATCATCATCATCATCATCATCATGTGCCCTGCCGCATGGCGTTGACGATCATGGCGCTCCATACGAATCACTCCCTTGTCACTGCAAGTACATCTCCCACTCTCTCTGTCCTCAGCCACCCTGCAAGTCCCTCCAATATTTTCTCCCTGAGTCTTCTCTTGCCCTCCAGCTTTCCTTTTGTGACCAGGTGCTCTAATTTTTCTTCCCTCATAAAAATCGTATAACTGTTGCTGGGCTTTTCCTAATTTCTATTAATGATCTTTGTGTCTGTCTCCTTCAAGACAGTCTGGTTTGTTTTCTTTGCTTTCCATGGACCTCTCAAAAAGGTATTTACTGTACTCTCCCCATCCTTCTAATACTTTGTCGTTTTTCCATAATAATCGTGCCATCTTTAGATTTTAAGCAACCAGTTGATAATGTGCAAGTCTCTTTTATGTGGGCAATTTCTTCAATGTTTCTGTACTTAAATTGAGGATCTGTTTTGTGTCGGTCTTCTATTTCTTTGCACTTTGTTTCCAACCAAGCTTCCTTAGCTTCATTGTACTGTTTCAAAACAGCTCTCTTCTGTATCTTTCCATTCTCTCCTCCTTCCCTCCTTCCTCATCCTCCCTTCTCTCTTGTGCCTCTTCCTCTCTCTCTCTCTCTCTCTCTCTATATATATATATATACACTATATATAATATGTATATATATATATATATATACAGGGGGTGCAAAAGTAGATATACAGTAAATATCACATCATTATTATAATGCTTAATTCCGCTCTCGATTAGAAGAGTGTGTGAATACCGACGGCAAGCAGTTTGAGTATCTGAGGGATTAAGGCTGTGTTAATATTGCATGTATATGCAATATTCTTTTTTTTGTATAATAAATGCAATGAGTATTGTACGTGTTTTCTTTTCTCATAACTGTATACCTACTTTTGCACCCCCTGTCTATATATATATATATATATATATATATATATATATATATATATGTATATATACATCTGTCTCTCCCATATCTCTCTTCTTTCTCTTTCTTCCCCCTCTCTCTCGTAATCCTCCCCCCCTTCTTTCTCTCTCCCTCTTTTTCTCTATCTTTCCCCCCTTTCTCTCTCTCCCCCCCCCCCACCTTTCTCTCTTTTACTCTTTCCATGTATTTGACTGTCAGAAAAGAGGACAGACAGTAGTGGGTGAATTAGATTGTGTGTTCCAGAAAGTATTTTGGTCCACCGTGCCAGTTGAAGGTCTCGTGTATGCCTGGTAAATGGGCTTAACATATTACTGTAAGACATATTGGTGTCTCCGGGCAAGATATGGAAAAATGTGCAAATGTGTGTGTGTGTTGTGTGTGTGTGGTGTGTGTGTGTGTGTGTGTGTGTGTGTGTGTGTTGTGTGTGTGTGTGTGTGTGGTTGTGGTGTGTGTGTGGTGTGTTGTTGTTCGTTTCTTAAGTATTCAAGTGTTTTGATAACAAAAAAATGTAGGTGGGACTTAAGGTATAAACATCGGGCTGGATAAAGAACGACCTATGTGGACTGTGCAGTAAATGCCTAGCAATGTGTAACAAGTAAAATCAGTTTTTTGATTTTAAATTTTAAATGATACATGGATATTAAGGTAGATATGCTGAAAACACAAGGTGTTTAATTGTTACGTAACATTACAGATACATTTGATGGTGTGTGTGTGTGTGTGTGTGTGTGTGTGTGTGTGGTGTGGTGTGTGTGTTGTGTGTGTGGTGTGTGTGTGCAATGTGTGTGTTTGTGTGTGTGTGTTGTGTGTGTGCTTGTGTGTGTGTGTGTGTGTGTGGTGTGTGGGGCGTGTGTGTGTGATTGTGTATGTGCAATGTGTGTGTCTCTCTGTGTATGTGTGTGTGTGTGTGTGGCGCGTGTGTGTGTGTGTGTGTGTGTGTGTGTGTGCATGTGAGTGTTTTTTTTTCTTTGGTGTCGGTGTGTATATATGCTTCTGTATATGTATGTTTGTATGCCTCTATATTAGTTCTTGCATAGTGTGTGAACAAGACTTCAATCTTCAATTTGGAAGGTCAGCCGTCATCATTGACGATTGTTGACCTG
Source organism: Monoplex corrugatus (assembly GCA_030674185.1). NCBI lineage: Eukaryota > Metazoa > Mollusca > Gastropoda > Littorinimorpha > Ranellidae > Monoplex > Monoplex corrugatus. The sequence goes on from JAPXFY010000029.1 coordinate 37,314,558, forward strand.
TGCGCGCAAAGGCGTAAGATAAAACACAAAAACAGGTCTATTTGGGACAACAAAAGGATAGAGGGGGATCTAAGGTGGTCTCAAAACCCCAACCGCTTACCCCTGAGTTCGGCTCCGGGGCAGCGTGTTGCGGCAGGAAAAAAAAAAAAGGGGGGGGGGAGGGGAGGGGAGGGGAGGGGAGACCCAACCAGACTAACCGGTATCTAGACAGGCTTATCCGGTAATCGTAGCGACCCCCAGGTGTAGACCTGGACCGGCACAACCCTATCCTTCATTTACCGCAAGGCTAGTTGGGGGAGGGGGGGGGGGGAGTCTAAGCTGGGATTTTGTTGAGCTCCCTCTTGAATGATACCAAGGAGGGAGCCTCTGCTGCTGTTGCAGGCAGGGAGTTCCAGGCGGGCATGGTTGACGGGAAGAAGCTGAACTTGTATGGGTCAGAGGAGGAGCTGAGATGAACAAATTTGTGTCGGTGGTTTGATCTTGTTTTGGTGGATCCTTTCTTGAGGAATTTGTCTGGGGGGTATGTCCACAGTGCCACATTACAATCTTATACATGAAAGTTAGCCTTTGCCTGTTCCGACCGTGATTCAAGGGATTCCCAACCTAGTTCTTGCAGCTTGGATGTTACGCTGCTGGTCCAACCATAATCATTGTACATGTATACATAACGTGCTGCTCTTCTTTGCACCATTTCAATCTTTTTCTCTTGGCCTGCTTTGTACGGGTTCCAAACTGATGAACAATACTCCAGGTGTGGGCGCACAAGGGTTAGGTAAGCATTGGTTTTGGTGGTTTTCTGGATATTTTCAGATTTCTTTTCAGAAAGCTTACCAAAGGAATTTTTTGATATTATGACAATGCATTAGAAGTCTTGCTTTTTTCTCGATGAACTTCAAGTGTTAAGCCTTCTGAAACGTCTTAAACGTCAGAGACCTTGAAAAATACAAAGTCTGTATTTTGTGTGACAATTGTTGCATATAAAGAAACAAATGTTAGTTTAGATTTATCATTTGTTTCGCTAGACATGCCAAAATTGTAAGGATTTTCGCTTCTTTAAGTATCACTACTATTCACGTTTATGCCCAGCACACCACAAAATGACATCTTTTGGAATGAAACTGGAGATTTGTTTTCGGGGTAG
>JAPXFY010000029.1:37320698-37365698 GCA_030674185.1 Monoplex corrugatus
TGGCGTGGACTTCTGACAGCATTAAAAAACAATCTGTATTTACTGTTTTGAAAGTTTACCTTTGTGTTCTATAAGCGTGAAGTTTTACGCCCATCGAAATGTTCTTGAACATGCTTGATTATTGTGAAACGAAAAGATCTAATTTAAAACAAACAAATTCTTGAAATGTTGACATGTGCTTAGATCTTGATGTTCAGTTTTAAACTTCTGATGTATAAATATCATCGTGTATATGTTGTGTGCTTTATGGAGATTCATATGTCAACAATATTTTCTTTTTATAAAAAAGGCTAGGAAAACGATATAAAAGGGAAAAAATAAAAGGAAAAAAATGTTTCTCGACAGCACATCGACTTTGAAAAGTACAAAATCTGGATTTAATCTAGTAATCGTTTGTTTGTTTGTTTGTTTGTTTTTTTGTTTGTTTGTTGTTTGTTGGTTGGTTGTTGGTTGGTTGTTTGGTTGTTTGGTTGTTTGGTTGTTTGGTTGTTTGGTTGTTTGGAGTTTAACGTCCGTGCCCTCATAAGCGATACGGCAGACTGAACACAAGAGGTGTTGGACCTATGGGTCCAAGACTGTCCCTACAATTGTATGAAAAGAGGAAAATAATATGTTAACATGACATTAAATTAAGTTTTACACGCATGTGGAAAGAATATCTTTTAAGCAATGACTTTTTTCAACTTTTTGTCCAACACCCAGACGGGAGAAGAACTAAAAAGAGTGGCAGAATGGTTCAGACGTTTGCCTGCCAATAAGTACACTCGAGGTTCCAGGTTCACTCCCGTAGAGGCCTCGACTTTTCTCCTCAGTTTGTTTGGAACATCGAACTGAACGTTTAGTCCTTCGAAAGGGGACGAGAAACGAGTCAGACCCGTGTGCATTCTGGCTTGCGCTACGCCTAAGATCCCACGGCAGTTGAAAATCGTGAAAAGCAGGTCATTCGCCCATCTGCATTGGTACAAACAATTGGTAGACAGTTTTATTTTCCACGTCCCTCCTGTTCAAGGCCAATTAGCTTGTTTGCCTTCTAGAAGTCTTGGTTAAAAATGGGTGGCGCTGAATTGCGGCGACGTACTCTTAAAAGGGACAGCAGCTTGAGTTTCACATGGTATTCTCATCATCTTCAGGTGCCTTGCCGCATGGCGTTGGCGATTATGGACTTTATATGTCTCTATCATTTGTTGCCTCAAGCATCTTTCCAACCTCCTTGTCCCCAGCCACTCTGCAAGTCCGTCAATTATTTTCTCCCTGGGTCTACCCGGTGCTCTCTTTCCCTCCAGCTTTCCCGTTGTGACCAGCTGATCCGATTCCCATTTCCTTATAAAATGGCCTATAAATGTTGCGTGTCTTTTCCTAATCTTCCTTATGAATGATCTACTTGTGTCTGTCTCCATCAAGACTGTCTCGTTTGTTTTCTTTTCTGTCCATGGAACTCTCAACATTCTTCTCAGAAACCACATCTCGGCTGCCTCAACCTTGTTCTGGTTTTGTTTGTTGACTGTCCACGCCTCGCAGCCATACAATATCTATTGTGACAAAAAGACACTAATATGAATATGAAAAATTACATCTCTTATGGAGCCTTTTGGACTGAAGCTGGATCGTGAGTGAATGTTGTATACAGGGCGGGCTTAAAGTTAGTATGCTCAGCTTGCGTTGGAGATTAAGTCTTGCAAATGTTTGTTTTGTTTTGTTGTTGTTGTAAGTTTCAGATTGTCTTTTCATTATGCTGATCTGCAGATAAGTGAATTATGTATTGCCAGGTCTGAATTGAGGACGGCGGTATTGTTGTTCTGCTAACTGAAAACTCCTGCTCGTCCTTTCGGTGAATTACGTTCAGTATGTCTGTTTGCATATGTCTGGACGTGTCTGCGTGTTTCCTCCTTCTCCCTCTCTCTCTCTCTCTCTCTCTCTCTCTCTCTCTCTCTCTCTCTCTCTCTCTCTCTCTCTCTATCTCTCTCTCTCTCTCTGGTGTGTTTGTCTCAGTCCATCAGTTTGATTTAAAGTCGAAAACCAGTTCTGAACAAAACTCCATTTAGCTGTAACCATAACTAGTTTAGCATTGCTCAAGAATCTCTGTCATCTTTTAAATCACTTTTAGTATTTTATTATTGCTTACTTGTTTTATTTACATGCTCTCCCAGTCTCATGTTGTGTTTGTGTCTCTGAGTGAAGAACAAAGATCAATATATGATACATTGTCTCTCTTAATGTTTCCTTGCTGTCAGTAAATCAAAACAACAACAACAACAATAACGAAACAACAACAACAACAACATCATCATCATCATCATCATCATCATCATCAAACAAACCAACCAACCAACAAACAAACAAACAAAACCCCCAGCCATTCAGGAATGTTCGTTCGTTATTCCTTTCAACGTCTATTCACATTTGTGCTTTTAGACGAAAAATAAACAAATCAATAAATAATCAATTAACCAAACAAATAGATGAATAAACAAATAAATAAAATAAGATAAAAAAAACAAAAACGAATGGACAAATAAATGGATAAATAATCGAATATTTAAATAAATAAAGAAGAAAGAAAGAATAGAGAGAGGTGACTATGGGATGAATGTAACCATGAAATCATATTGGCATTGTTTCATATAAGGTATCATCATACGATTTAACGAGCAACAGAAAAGCATTCAGAACGTTAGAACAGCCAGGCTGCATTAGTTTGTACAGGGTTGTGTTGTGTGTGTGTGTATGTAAGCGTTTGCGTATATATATATATATATATATATTATATAATATATATATATATATATATATATGGTATGTATATGGCATAAAATGTATGTTTTTTCCGACTCTAACTCTCCATCTGTCTGTCTGTTTGTCTGACTTTCTGTCTCTTTGTCTTTGTCTCTATGATACACACACACACACACACACACACACACACACACACACACACACACACACACACACACACACACACCTAAACACACACACACACACACACACATAATATATACCACGGTATATATATATTTATATATATATATATATATATATATATATATATATATATATATATATAGCTAAACACACACACACACACGCATAAACACGCACACACACACACACACACACACACACACACACATAAACACATACACACACACACACATATATATATATATATATATTTATATATATATAACAAGCTAAACACACACACACACACGCATAAACACGCTCACACACACGCACACACACACACACACACACACACACACACCACACACACACACCCAAACACACACACAAACACCCCCCCCCCACACACACACATGCATACCTAAGTACGCTAAAAAACCAGCCAGACCCCTGTGCCTTTTGGCCTGCACACATGTAAAGATCCCATACAAGCTGAAAGTCGTGACTAGCAAGGCATTTGCCTGACTGCCCTGTTATAAAACTTCATCATCATCATCATCATCATCATCATCATCATCATCATCATCATCATCATCATCATCATCATCATCAGGTGCCCTGCCTCATGGCGTTGGCGACCATGGACTTCCAACCATCTCTATCTCTCATTGCCCCCAGCATCTCCCCCACCCTCTTCATTCCCAGCCACTCTGCAAGTCCGTCCAGCATTCTCTCCCTGGGTCTACCTGGTGCTCTCTTTCCCTCCAGCTTTCCCGTTGTGACCAGGTGCTCCAAATCCCCCTTCCTCATAAAATGGCCTATAAATGTTGCTTGTATTTTCCTAATCTTCCTTATGAGTGCTCTACTTGTGTCTGCCTCCATCAAGACTGTCTCGTTTGTTTTCTTTGCTGTCCATGGAACTCTCAACATTCTTCTTAGAAACCACATCTCGGCTGCCTCGATCCTGCTCTGGCTGTGCTTGCTGCCTCGCATCCGTACAACAGTATTGGTTCTATATAACATTCAAGGAGTCTGTTTCTGATGTTAATTGATAGGCACTTGTTGGTAAGAATGCTTGTCATCTTCTTGAATGCTGTTTTGGCTTGGCCGATTCTGCCAGTTATTTCCGATGTGCATCTGCCGTCTGATGAAATGACGTTCCCAGGTATTTGAACTTATTAACCTGTGTCAAGGTTATAAAACTTAAGAGAGATGAATATGTTGAGTTCGGATATCCCTTCCTTTGAAGGCCACTGAGTTGTCTACCTGTCTAAACTCTTGGTTACAAAAAACATAAGGTAGTGCTGCACTGCAGCAACGTGGTCTCCAACAGGGAGATCAGCCCGAGTTTCATATGTTAAATCCACTTTGACAAAAAGAAAAGTATATATATATATATATATATATATATATATATATATATATATATATATATATATATATATATATATATATATAGGCGTCTCGTGTTGTTGAAAAGAAAAAAGATTGGATTACTCTGCAAACAGTTTCATTCAAAAATGTTTGATGTTTGTGTTCATTCCTGAATAAAGTCCCTGAGGAAGGCCACTGGCCGAAGTACTGGGCTCAAAACCCTAGTTTGTTGTCTTGTTTCTTTGGTTTATCTACAATATATATATATATGAATATGAATATATAAATCTGTGTCTGTCCACTATACCAGACGAAAATTGGAACTGTTGTGTGTTCTCCTGCGATACGGTCGGATAGAAGTGAAGTGTGTGAGTGTGTGAATGTGTGAGTGTGTGTGTGTGTGTGTGTGTGTGTGTGTGTGTGTGTGTGTGTGTGTGTGTGTGTGTGTGTGTGTGTGTGTGTGTATCGTGCGTATCTATGTGTGTGTCTGTGTATGTGTGTGTGTGTGTGTGTGTGTGTGTATGTGTGTGTGTGTCTGTGTGTGTCTGTGTGTTTCTGTGATGTGTGTGTGTGGTAAATTCAAGGCAGAATATAGAATTGTGTTTGCTCAGAAAGCGAGCAAGATGGAGTGTTGCAATAGCTCTTTTTTTTTTTTTGGCGGATTGTTTGCCGATAAACATATCACACATTGTCAGAACAGAACTGTATCAGAGCGGGAAAGGGGTTCTGCTAGAATTGCAACATCGGACATTAAAAATAGTCAATATTGTAATAATTGATGTGAAATTTACTTGCATATCTTTTTTTTTATAAATCTGTTTCTGTCGATGTTTGTAAAGGTACCTCCGAAATGTGTGTCTATTGTAATATATATATATATATATATATATATATATATATATATATATATAGTTGTGTGTGTTGTGTGTGTGTGTGTGTTGTGTGTGTGTGTGTTGTTATATGTTTATATATATACATTATATTATATTTGTATCATTATTATATATGAATTTTATTTATCAAATATATAATGTTGTATTCTGCTTTGTTTTATGTATATAATATTCAAGTTATTTTTAAGAATCGTTAACTTGACAGTGTTGCGTATCAGTTCAATTAAACTTGAACGTTTCTTTTTATCAGAAAATGATAATTTGATTGTAGTCATTTCAGTCTCTCTCTCTCTCTCTCTCTCTTCTCTCTCTCTCTCTCTCTCTCTCTCTCTCTGTGTCTCTCTCTCTCCTCACACACACACACACACTACACTCTCTCTCTCTGTCTACATCTCTCTCTCTCTTCTGTCGTTCTCTCCTTCTTTCTCTCTCTCTCTGTCCTGTTCTCTCTTCTGTTCTCCCTCTCTCCTCGCCCTCCCTCTTTGTTGTCTTGTCTTGCTTCTCTGTCTTTGTTTCTTGTCTCTGTCTGTCTCTGTCTGTCTCTGTCTCTGTCTGTCTCTGTCTCTGTCTGTCTCTGTCTTGTCTGTCTCTGTCTCTCTCTGTCTCTGTCTCTGCTTCTCTGTCTTTGTCTGTCCTCTCTGTCTCTGTCTCTGTCTCTCTCTCAGTTTATCTGTCTGTCTGCCTGCTTACGGATCACTGTCAGTTTCTGTCTACTTCAAAACAGGATAAAACCATACAATCGACATTACAAATACTTAACCCACAACCGGGTAATATTCAATAGCGCGGCAACCAACGGTCAGCGGAAGAAACAAACTACAGATTCGACACAACATCGCATAGTTCCAACGGAAAGAAACAAAGTATTATGTATATAGATGTTGTATATAATGCATGGGCAAACGTGAATGCCATCTGCGCAAAAAATATCGTTTTTATATTACACACACACTCACATACGCTCACACAGAGACATATGTGACCTGCCACCACGAAATCATCTTAACTCGCAGTCAGTCGAACAGCACTAGGAGCTGAAAAGGTGACTGAGGGTCTAACTGGGGTGTTTTGACTTTTTCTCAAAATTGATTTCTGTAGACATAATCTATCCCCCCACAGAAATGTTTTTCTTGAAAAAATATTATAATCAATTTAAATCGGTATTTCAATGCACTGATCGCAGCAGAAAGAACGTAATTTCCTACCAAAAGTACCTATTTTTGTCTCTTATTATGAAGCCCGCACATGTAATATACTGATGGAAAGCTCTTTCATGCACCTTTCAGATAATGACAGCGAAAACTAGAAACAAACGGGTCAAAGCCACCAAATAAAGAAATTTAAGGAAAATGTGTAGGAGAGCAAACAAACACTTAGAGGCTGTTTTCTCAAAATGGCCGTCATACAACTTAATGACTTTAAACATACATAACTTCTACATTGTTTTGGGTACAAGCTTTATTCAAGTATCCAAAATAATCAGCAGAATGTACACTGTCCAGTGATATGTATATCTCAAAATGCCCAAAATGCTAGTTAAGACTGATTTCATGGTTGGAGGTCACATACAAAAAAAACTTGCGGTTAAAAATAAGACATTGGTCAAACAAGAAAAGTTACCAATCAAAAATAGTATAAGGTAGGTAAGAATGTGTTTCAACCATATGATTCACTATTCTGAAACTGCTTAACAAACTACTATTGTCAACATTATTAACACTTTTAAAATAAACATGAACATGTACTTTTGTTATACTCCAGTTGTAGATAAGAGGTAAAGGCACGGTAATGCTACGAACCCAATATGGGATTAGGGGAGTGAGGTGGTACATGTCTTGATAAGTTCAGGTTCGTCGTCTGAGGATGGCGCCCACTCCCATCCTTCATCAGACCACTCTCCCCAACATGGACAGTGTCAAGCATCTTCCCACAGCCAGGTGTACCACACACAGCTTCCCCAGCAAAGCTCAAACCCACACAATCAGACTGTAAGTCGAGACCACCACTACCTTGCCAGTCAAACCTATTAGGCCAGGTGTGGTTTCTAAGAAGAATGTTGAGAGTTTCGTGGACAACAAAAAAACAAAATAGACAGTCTTGATGGAGACAGACACAAGAAGATCATCGATAGGGAAGATTAGGAAAGGACAATCAACATTTATAGGACATTTTATGAGAAAGGGGAATGAGAGCGCCTGGTCACAACAGGAAAGCTGGAGGGAAAGAGAGCACGTCCAGGGAGAAAATATTGGACGGACTTGCAGAGTGGCTGAAGATAGAGAGGGTGGAAGACGTGCTTGCGTCAACAAGGGATAGATGCATATGGCGGGCCTTGATTGCCAACGCCATGCGGCAGGGCACATGATGATGATGATGTGGGAACAATGATACAGTTGTATTCAAATGTCAATACTACATGTATATTCTAAGGTAGGTGTCTTTCTTTTTTACAAACCAAATCCTCTTTAGGCTAACCTGTAAGGTTCAAATGCATCAATCAAGAAACCAATAATCAGGAGATCAGTAAATCAATCCAATACACGATGAGTACCGCGTATACATCGACCAAGCAACTGATTAGCGATCAATCATATTGATCAGTTGGTCAACCAAGCGAGCAACCTTCTCGGTACCACACAGATTACCACTTGCACCAACAGTACTTTATATGCCAAACTATTTACTACAGTGTATCTAACATTGACAGGTAGTTTGATATTCCTCATTCCGTGACGAATGGGACAGCTCTCAAATAGACAAACCTTTTCTTTCCGCATAGGAATTTTTTGTGACGTGAAATGTGGATGGTCACAACGGGAAAGCTGGAGGGAAGGAGAGCACCGGGTAGACCCAAGGAGAAGATACTAGACGGACTTGCAGAGTGGCTGAAGACAGGGAGGGTGGAAGAGATGCTTGAGGCAACAGGAGATAGAGACAGATGGAAGTCCATAATCGCCAACGCCATGCGGCAAGGCACGTGATGATTATGATGATGATGTGGATCACGCTTTTCAGAAATAAAGCGTGTCTCTAACACCTTGACGTACATTTTCCCTGTCTGCTGAATACATGCATCTTTTTCTATGTGACAGCTCTTCTTCCGCCGATGGATCTTTCATATGCACTAAATTGTATGCAGCACACGGGTGTTGGTCTATCGTCTTATTCGAAGACAATCATACTAGCACCCAGACCGCATCTCACAGTCCAGTGAAAGGGAAACAAGTTCCTGTCAGGTCCAGGATCGAAACTAGGGCCTATCGATAGCGTACAGATGCTGTGACCAAATAGGCCACACACTCCACAATTGTTTTATTTATTTAACGCACAAATGAATGCCTTCATTCGATTATGAATGTTCGTTACATACGCATGTCGTCAAATTCATTTGGATAAATTAATATCACTGAGTCTCAAAGAGACATCTTACCCAGTCTAAGTCTGATAGACTTTTCTCTCGACTCCGCTGTCTGTCTGTCTGTCTGTATGTCTGTTTTCTGTCCCTGCCTCTCTGTGTTGTCTGTGTCTCTTTTTCTCTCTCTCTCTGTCTCTTTCTCTCTGTCTCTGTGTGTCTCTCTCTGTCTCTCTTCTCTCTCTCTCTTAATATATTTTTTTCTTTCTTATTTTTTGACTCAATCCGATTATTTGGCGGTCAGAAAGGAGGACACACCAGTGGGTGAACTCAATTGTGGGGATACCAGGGGCTCTTTCAATATAATAGTATCCACACCTTCTGGAAATTCTGTGCTAGAAATTTCCACTTTTCTGTCACTCTCTTTGTTTCTGCCTTGTTTCTTTGCTTTCTGTCATCTTTTCTTATCATTTTCTGCCTAGCTGTTCATTCACCTGTATGTGTTCTATGAAGTCTTGCACGCTTTCTCTTAGGACTGATAATTAGGTACATGTATTGACAGCACTGTTTTGCCCTATGGAAATGTGATGTGTAAAAGCAATTTCAGGTACTTAACGCCATTTTTTATATGCTTTAGTGTACTAAGTTATGTTTATATTTGTATCAGGTTTTGTTTTTTAAATCCTTTGGTGATGAATTTGACAGAATGGTCAACACCAGGGGAATATCATTAGATTTGTGTGCAAATGCATTGGTATATGTACTTAATTTTCTTTTCCAGATGTTTTTCCCCAACCAGATCTTGTAGACGTTTTGAAATGGTTATAGTTTTGAATGGTTCTGTGCCGTGGTCTGGAATTTAGAATATCAGGTAGAACATTTTGTCACAAAAGTGGAAATTATAAGACAATGCGTATCTTACATGACAAGGTTCATCTTACGACAGTCCCTAATCGTTATTACGCTGGGACGTTAATACCATTGAAGAAGAAGAAGAAGAAGAATATGAGATTCTGAGTCCATGGCCTTTTCAAAAGAGTCAGCCAGCTCGCATGAAAACATATGGTTCGTCTAAGAATCGAACGCACGACCTCTGTGTTTTGTGCATGGGGTGTACCTTTGTACAAGATGTACGTCGATTTTTCGTTTGTTTGTAAACTTAGTCTTCTTTAAAATCACCGAGACCTTGAAAGGTACATGTTTCGAAAAAGTGTTAAGCAAAAAGAAAAGGGAGATTGTTAGAATGGCTGGAACAGTTTTTATTCATGTCAAAGGACTATTGTAACTTTTTTTTCTTCTAACATTTCGTGTCTTTTTTTTTTCTTCTCCTCATTTCTATCCACCACACCACAGCACACGAAATAATCGTATCTGCTGCGTGGCCTCTTGAGATGACGCTGACGCAAACTGTGTTTTGTATTCAGGGGGTGGGGGGTTGGGGGTGGGGTGAGTGTAGAATTGAGTATGCTGGGCATGTGTGGAAGATAAAGTGTTGCCAGTGCTCTTTGGCATATTGTCTATTTGTCCCGAGCGTCTGCAGAAAAAGTGAATTACACGTTGCCAGGGCTGACTTGCATCTGTGTGAAGAACAGGAACTGTTTTGCTCTGCATGCAGGAAACTCATGTTGGACATTTTGGGTTAGAAGAAGACGTCAGCTTGAACAATATGCTGGAGTGATGGCCTGGATGTGGCTCAGTCCCTCTTAGAGTGGGAAAAAACAAGCACACACAAACTTAAGTGTGCTTTCTGTGATCTCTTTCTATCATTTTCTGCTTTGTTGGTCCATTCATCTTTATGTGCTCTATAAAGCCATGCTACTTTCTTTTAGGATTGATGATTGGGTACATGTATTGACTGCATTTTTTGGCCCTGTGGAAATGTGATGTGTAGAAGCAGTTCTAGGTATTTCATGCCATTTGTACATATGTTTTAGTGTACTTAGTTATGCTTACATTTGTATTAAGTTTTTTAAAAATTCTTTGGTGATAAATTAGACGGAGTGGTCGACACCAGGAGCATATCATTAGATTATGTATGTAAATGCATTGATATGATGTATTTAATTTGCTTCTCCAGAAGTTTTTTCCCCAATCGTATGTTGTATACGTTTTGAAATGGTCATAGCTCTGATATGGCTCTACGCCATTGGCTGGACTTTAAGTAATAAGAATAAAAATGAGAATAAGACTAGGAATAAGAACAGAAATAAGAAGAAGAATAGGAAGAGAAATAAGAATAAGAATAAGAGATTCTGAGTCTGTGGCTCTTTCAAAAGAGTCAGCCATCTCGCATGAAAACGTATGGTGTGTGTTCGTCTTGGAATCGAACTCACGACCTCTGTGTTGTCTACATGAGGTGTACATTTGTACCTGGTTCCTGTTTACTTGAACGCTGGCAGTCAAACTTGTCTTTTCTAGTTCATGTTTACTTGAATGTGGGCAGTCACACTTGCTTTCTCTAGTTCCTTTTTTGCTTGAATGCGGGCAGTCACACTTGTCTTTTCTAGTTCCTATTTACTTGAACGCTGGCAGTCAAACTTGTTTTCTCTAGTTCCTATTTACTTGAACACGGGCAGTCACACTTGTTTTGGTGTCGATTTGTTGTTGTCATAAACTTTGTCTTCTTTAAAGTCACTGAGACCTTGAAATGTACATGTTTTGATTGTGTGTTATATAAAAAAAAGAGAGATTGTTAGAATGGCTGGAGCTTTTTCTATTTCATATATGTCAAAGGAATATTGTAACTTTTTGTTTCTTCTAATATCTCAGGTATTTTTTATTGGTTATCCACATGTCTATCCACCACACCACACCACACAAACTAATCGTATCTGCTGCCTGGCCTCTTGAGATGACGCTGGTGCAAACTGTGTTTTGTATTCAGGGGGTGGGGGGTTGGGGGTGGGGTGAGTGTAGAATTGAGTATGCTGGGCATGTGTGGAAGATAAAATGTTGCCAGTGCTTTTTGGCAGATTGTCTATTTGTCCCGAGCGTCTGCAGATAAAGTGAATTACACGTTGCCAGGGCTGACTTGCATCTGTATGAAGAACAGGAACTGTTTTGCTCTGCATGCAGGAAACTCATGTTGGACATTTTGGGTTAGAAGAAGACGTCAGCTTGAACAATATGCTGGAGTGATGGCCTGGATGTGGCTCAGTTCCTCTTAGAGTAGGAAAAACAAGCACACACAAACTTAAGTGTGCTTTCTGTGATCTCTATCATTCTCTGTTTTGTTGGTCCATTCATCTTTATGTGCTCTATAAAGCCATACTACTTTCTTTTAGGATTGATGATTGGGTACATGCATTGACTGCATTTTTTGGCCATATGGAAATGTGATGTGTAGAAACAATTTTATGTAAGTCACGCCATTTGTATATATGTTTTAGTGTACTTCATTATGTTTACATTTGTATTCAGGTTAGGTTTTTTTAAATCCTTTGATGAAAAATGGGATGGAGTGGTCAACACCAGGGGCATCTCCTCAGATTGTATGTGCAAATGCATTGGTATATGTACTTAATTTTCTTTTCCAGATGTTTTACCCCAACCAGATGTTGTATACGTTTTGAAATGTTTATAGTTTTGAATGGTTCTGTGCCGTGGGCTGGGCTTTAAGTAATAAAATTAAGAAGAAGAATACGAAATTCTGAGTCCATGGCTTTTTCAACAGAGTCAGCCAGCTCGCATGAAAACATATGGCTTGTCTAAGAATCGAACGCACGACCTCTGTGTTTTGTGCATGGGGTGTACCTTTGCACTCGATGAACGTCGATTTTTCGTTTGTTTGTAAACTTAGTCTTCTTTAAAGTCACTGAGACCTTGAAAAGTACAAGTTTTGAATTAGTGTTATGCAAAAAGAAAAGGGAGATTGATAAAATGGTTGGAGCTTATTTTTTTCTTGCATGTCAAAAGAATCTTGTAACTCTTTTTTCTTCTTCTAACATCTCAGTTTTTTTTTTTTTTTATCTTATCCACATTTCTATCCACCACACCACACCACAGCACACAAAATAATCGTATCTGTTGCGTGGCCTCTTGAGATGACGCTGGCGCAAACTGTGTTTTGTATTCAGGGCAGGATGTAGAATTGAGTATGCTGGGCATGTGTGGAAGACAAAGTGTTGCCAGTGCTTTTTGGCAGATTGTCTATTTGTCCCGCGCGTCTGCAGTTAAAGTGAATTACACGTTGCCAGGGCTGACTTGCATCTGTATGAAGAACAGGAACTGTTTTGCTCTGCATGCGGGAAACACACACACACACACACACACACACACACACACACACACACACACACACACACACACACACACACACACACACACACACACACACACACACACACACACACACACACACACGCATACATACACGCATACACACCACAATTTCATTTATAAAATATATTTCATATTAGGAGATGCATGTTTGTGCATGCGCGTAAACATGTGTCCGTTCGTGCGTGCGTGCGTGCGTGCGTGCGTGCATGCATGCTTACGTGTATGTGTATGTGCACTTGTCTGTCTCGTACCAAATTGTGTATGCTTCTTAACGGAGTTTTACCAGTTTTGTCAAGGTGTCAGCTGTTTAGCAGTCGCCAAAGCGTGTTTATAGGACAATCGTCAGGGTCTAGGTCCATTCAGACTAAAACAAAATCATTAAAATTTAGACATGTAAAGAGTATTTTCAAAACAGAACAGAACGACAGAAAGAACAGTATCAAAACAGAACAGAACAGAACAGAACAAACAGAACAGAACAGAACAGAACAGGACAAAACAAAACAATACAGAAAAAAAAACCCAGTCAAAACAAAACAAACGAACAAAACGAAAACTTCTGACAACATATTTGTTTTCATTGTTTTTTGTTAATTTCTCCTCTTGTCCTCAATGAACCCCAAGATTTATGTCTGCTGAAGCCTCTTCAAGATCGCAGTGACCATGAGAAGTAGAGCTCTGGATTTTCTTTACTTAACGATTGTTTCGTTAACCCTTCGACTCCCGCACCCTACCACCAACTGCAAAAACGTAACCTTTTGACTCCCCCTACCCTATCCACCAGCTTCCTGCAGGAAGCTGATGGATAGGGTAAGGGAATCAAAGAGAATTTTTTTGCTATGCTAGCATGGTTGGCAATGCAGGATGCTAGTGGACAGGGTGCGGGAGTCAAAGGGTTAAAAAAACGAGAGAGAAACTAACAAAATGACTTGATCATCGGTATTTCCACGCACGTCTCAGGAATATATCAAACCCTCTCTTCTTTTAATGTCATTTCTTTTGTTCGCCACACAAAGACAAAAATCACAGCTCTCGTGGAGCCTGTTGGGATGAAGTAAGTTTCGCGTTTAAGACAGAAATTAGTTTGCTATGCTCGGAAGATGTAGAAGACAAAGTGTTACGAATGCTTTCTGGCAGAGTGTCTTTTGTGGCGCCGGTCTGCAAGCTAAGGGTATTTACTCAATGCCAAGACCGATTTGCATTAGGGAGAAAGAATAAGTCCGCTGACACGAGATGTAGTATAGTGGATTTGCGTTTGGTAGAATATATACGGTACTGGTGTCACACGCCTAAAACAGCATTCACGAAGATGAAAAGCGTTCTTACCAACAAATGCCTGTCAATTAACATAAGGAAGAGAGTTTTTGAGTGTTACATGGAACCGATACTTTTGTGTGGTTGTGAGGCGTGGACAGTCAACACGCAACATCAGAACAAAATTGAGGTAACTGAAATGTAATTTCTAAGAAGAATGTTCCATGGACAGCAAAAAAAAACAAACGAGAAAAATTTTAAGGAAGCAGGCGCAAGAAGATAATTGATAAAGAAGATTAGAAAAAGACAGGCAACGTGTATTGGACATTTTATGAAGAAAGAGAAATTAGAGCACCTATTCACAACAGGAAAGCTGGAGAGAAAAGAGAACACTAGGTAGACCCAGGGAGAAAATAGTGGACAGACTCGCAGGGTGGCTGAAGACAGAGAGGATGGGAGATGTGCTTGCATCGACAAGGAATCGTTTCGTATGGAGGACCATGCTCGTCAATGCCACGCAGCTGGGCACATGATGATGATGATGAATATTGTGTCACTTATTCGTATGTTATTCACATTGGAAATCTTATTGTATATATGTCTGTTTTCCTGTGAGCGAGATTGCTTTGAATTGGTTGTCCACCGTAATGTGTATATAGGCGTAATTTTTGTTGTTGTTTTTGTTGTTGCTTTTTGTTTTATTTGACAGACGTTCAGGCAGTTTGAAGCATAATTAACCTTTTGACTCCTGCACCCCATCTACCAACTGCAAAAATGTACCCTTTGACTCCCTCACCCTATCCAAAGCTCCTGCAGGAAGCTGGCGGATAGGGTGGGGGAGTCGAAAAGGGTTAATGTTTTGCTTTACTAGCATGGTTGACAATGCTGAATGCTGGTGGATAGGGTGCTGCAGTCAAAGGGTTAATTTGACAGCGTTTCAAGACCAATGGGATATTTTTCAACGATTTCTTTGAGACTGTGATGATTTAATCGTCCATTCATGCTCTTACCTTTGAGCTGTCTGTCCTGTCTGTCCGTCTGTCTGTCTGTCTGTTCTGTCTGTCTGTACCTCTCTCTTTCTGCCTGTCACTGTCTCTCACTGTCAATATCTGTCGCTCTCCCTCTCTCTCGTTCTCTTCATCTCTATCTGTCTGTCTGTCTGTATTTCTGTCTCTCCGTCTTGTTATCTGTCTGTCTGTCTGTTTCTGTCTCTGTCTCTCTCTGTTTGTCTGTCTGTCTGTCTCTCCTCTCTCCCCCCCCCCTCTCTCTCTCCCTAGATAAGTTTGAAAACGTGTTTTAACAAAATCTGCACTGCTGTAAATGGTTTGTCTTTTGCTGTATTCTCACCCTTTGTTTCTCTCTTTTTAATCTCTCTTTCAGTTCTGTATTTGTCCGTTTCTCTTCCCAGTAAATATCTGCCTCTCTTCCTCTTTACCTGCCTTTCTCTTTCTCTTTTTGTACCCCCCCCCCCTCTCCTTCTCCTTGTTTGTTATTTTCATGCCTCTTGGTCTTGCAACATTCTCTCAGTCTCTATCCAGATGTGTGGAAGCTATGGAAATGGATTTTTTTTTTCAGATAGGGACCACAACTTGTTTCAAAAACAGAAACGTACTGTAAAACTTTCACATTATGGCAGGACTAGTTTTCTGAGATGAGTACCGTGCCACAGCTGTCATGCATCCAACACAGCTTTATTCTACAGGGTTCAGCCGTGTATGTATTTGTCCACTTCACTTTTCTTTGCCGTCTCCTTTTTCTTCGGTTTTCTTTTTCTTCCCTAGCTAACTCTCCATCTTTATCTGTTAGCCATTGTCAATTATTATTATCACTATCATTATCACTATCATCATCATCATTCTTATTATCATTATCATTCTTATTATCATCATTAACATCATCATCATAATCATCATCAGCATCAGCATCATCATTGATGTTATTAACATTATCTTTATTTATTTATTTATTTATTCATTAATCTGTCTACTTGCTCATCTGTCTATCTTCCTATCTATCTATCTATCTACCTACATGTATCTATCTATCTATCTGTCTGTCTATGTATGTATGTATGTATGTATCTATCTGTCTATCTGTCTATCTATCTGTCTATCTGTCTGTCTATTTCAAAGTGCTGACTGTGTACATTTTCTTGATGTCATTGTAATGTTATCTTAATTTTAGTATCCAACATGTATTGAAAAATTGCTTCTAGCCAGTAGCTTTTACTGTTGGAAAATAAAGTATCATTGTCATTGTCATTGTCATTGTCCATAATTATGTTTATGAAATATACTTTTGTTTCTCTCTCAGATGATCATGCATTGAACACGCTTGTATATCAGAAGATTCAGAACTCTCCATTTCTGTCCATCTCACGAGTGGCTCTTTCTAGAGGAAGCATCGCCATATGATGACGACGCCAACTGTTTGTTTGTGGTGTTTTGTTTAGTTTCTGTATGCATGTAGATATTATTTTACAGAATGTTGTCAAGAGCAATTCTTTCTGCGGCATTGGCATATCTAATGTACACTTAAAGCATGTCGGACATAGAGCCTGAGTTTATCGTCTAAATCGAAAGACTAGCGTCCAGACCAAACATCAAAGAGCTTGCGGAGGTAGGAGGAATGTGTGAGAAAAGTTCTTATCTGATCGGTGTTTCGAACCCGAGTTTCTCGCTTAATAGCTAAGTGATCTGGCCACGTGGTCACCCGTCTATTTTTGTGAATGAAAACATTCAATACATTACTTGACAATACTTTTTTTGTTGTTTTTGCCTGGAATGTGGCATAATGCTGATTTAGATTAAACTGTTGGAATCTCTCTCTCTCTCTTCTCTCTCTCTCTCTCTCTCTCTCTCTCTCTTCTCTATCTATCTATCTATCTATCTTCTATCTATCTATCTATCTGTCTATCTATCTAATCATCTATCTGTATGTCTGTCCCATCTATCTATCTATCTATCTATCTATTTATCTATCTATCTAATTATCTATCTGTATGTCTATCTATCTATCTATCTATCTATCTATCTATGTCTATCTAATCTATCTATCTTATCTGTCTGTCTGTCTGTCTGTCCTTCTCTCTCCCTTTCTCTCTCTCTCTCTCTCTCTCTCTCTCTCTCATCCGCTCTGTGTGTGTACATGCATGTGTCTGTCTCTATCAATGTCTCTTTATCTCTTTTTACTTCTCTGTCTCTGTCTTTTTGTCTCTGTCTCTTTGCGTGTGTTTGTGGCTGTCTGGTCTGTCTGTGTAATTTTCTTTCCTTCTATCTCTCCCATTATCTTACTGCCTCTCATCTGCTCTTGTTCCATACGTGACAATTTCCTGTTCCTTTTTGCTGAGAAATGATGAAAAGTCAAATTCAGAGACATTATTGTCTTCCTAGTTTCTATAGAATAATGTAACTCCCCGTACAACCGTCAAATATGTTCCTCACTTCTGTCGTCTACATCAGACAAGAATTATGCCTACCGTCAGGTTTCATTCAGTGAAGCTAGATCCAGACTTTTTGTCTGTATTCAAAGAACGCATTAGTTTGGTCAGCTTGGAAGACTTGGTGGAGAAGTGTTGTCAATGTTTGTGGCGCCTCCGTTGGTGCGTCCGTCTTTCGATCCGGGAATAAATTGCATGTTGCCAGGACTTGCTTGCATTACAGAGTGAATGAAACCTGTTGAAGTCTTACTTTTTTCCTGTCAACTCGTACTGGTAGGTGTGTTACAATGGGATGAATCTGACGGAAGAGAGTTCTTGAAAGTTGTCTAGAACCGATAATGTTACACGGTTGTGAGACGTGGACAGTCAACACGCAAAGCCAGGACAAGATTGAGGCAGCCGAGATGTGGTTTCTAGGAAGAATGTTGAGAGTTCCATGGACAGCTAGCAAAGAAAACAAACGAGACAGTCTTGATGGAGACAGACACAAGAAGATCGTTGATAAGGAAGATTAGGAAAAGACAGGCGACATTTATACGCAATTGTATGAGGAAAGGGGAATTAGAGCACCTGGTCACAACAGGAAAGCTGGAGGGAAAGAGAGTACCAGGTAGACCCAGGAAGAAAATATTGGACGGACTTGCAGGGTGGTTGAGGACAGAGAATGGAAGATGTGCTTGTGGCAACAAGGGATATATAAATATGGAGGGCCATGATCGTCAGTGCCATGCGGCAGGGTACATGCTGATGATGAAGCTGATGGTCTTCGTTAAGACGGGAAGCCTAGGGCAAAATGATCTATAATGTGAAGTGTGTCTGCCACTCCGTTCTTCCAGCGCTGCCATGGTCTTCCTCTGGTTCTGAAGCCAAAGTATCTGGTGCTGTAATATCGGAGGCCTGGTCGGTTGATTGACAAATTCCGAATCCTTCTCTTGGGCGCTGGAAGTGGAATAAGGCCTGTGTTTTGTCCCGTCTTTAATGCTCAGTGAATTAACTGTCAGCCACTGTTTTCTCAACCCAACAGAGAACAAATTCATCTTTATGACATGCTTTTAAATTTTGATGTTCACTTTGAAACCTTAGCCCTGATCCGGCTCTAGTAGTCGGCTGGGCTATAAGCGTAATGACATTGAACTCGGAAACCTCCAGTTTTTTAAAATGTGACCTCTCACCACGAAATCAATCTTAACTAGCTTTTGGGGCATTTTGAGATATACATATCACTGGAGAGTGTACATTTTGCTGATTATTTGGTACCTGAATAAAGGTTGTACTAAAAAAATGTAGAAGTTATGTATGTTTAAAGTCATTAAGTTGTATGACGGTCATTTTGAGAAAACGGCCTTTAAAGTTTTTGTGTGCTCTCCAACACATTTTCTTTAAATTTCTTTATTTGGTGGCTTTGACCCAGTTTGTTTCTAATTTTCGCTGTCATTATCCGAAAGGTACACCAAAGAGCTTTCCGTCGGTATATTACATGTGCGGGTACTGCACAGGTTAGGGTTTATAATAAGAGACAAAAATAGGTACTTTTGGTAGGAAATTGCGTTCTTTCTGCTGCTATCAGTGCATTAAAACACCATTTTCAATGGATTAATTATACTTGTTCAAGAAAAACATTTCTGTGGGGGATAGATTATAGTCTACAGAAATCAATTTTGAGAAAAAGTCAAAACAGCCCGGATAGACCCTCAGTCACCTTTTCAGCTCCTAGTGCTGTTCGACTGACTGCGAGTTAAGACTGATTTCGTGGTGGGAGGTCACAAATGTTACATGCTTTCTGTATGTTGAATGTTGTCAGATGTCAATAAATGTTTCTCTTTTGTGTATGAATTGACGTTAATTTTCGTTATAATATTGTATGTTGATGTCCGTTCATTGTAAAAAAAAAAAGAATAATGAAAGATGGAAAAATCATCCGGCTGACGGGGATCTGGTGAAGCTACGACAGACTTAGCAAGCCGTTAGTGATTAAACAATTGACAGTACGAAGTTCAAGTCCATATTGCTTATGGGTTATGTTGCTGACAACGTATGATGGATGATAACATGGAATACATTCAACATTTCCATACTGATAGTCACGCATACCTGTGTGTATACGTGTGTAAAAAGTATGTCTGCTCTCTGTCTGCCTAGCAAAGTGACTGCATTAGTCATCATCATCATCATTAGGTGCCTTGCCGCATGGCGTTGGCGATTATGGACTTCCATCTGTCTCTATCTCTTGTTGCCTCAAGCATCTCTTCCACCTCCCTGACTTCAGCCACTCCACAAGTCCGTCTAGTATCTTCTCCCTGGGTCTACCCGGTGCTCTCCTTCCCTCCAGCTTTTCCGTTGTGACCAGGTGTTCCAATTTCCCTTTCCTCATAAAATGGCCTATGAATGTTGCCTGCCTTTTCCTAAGCTTCCTTATGAATGATCTACTTGTGTCTGCCTCCATCAAGACTGCCTCGTTTGTTGTCTTTGCTGTCCATGGAACTCTCAACATCCTTCTTAGAAACCACATTAGAGTCTGTTACCATAATTCGGTACCCATTTAAACCATTTCAGAGAGATATTTTATTGGTTGAAAAGGACTGAATAAAATACCAGTATCTGTAAAGCATTTTGTGATGGACCTAGCTATTGCCTTCTTCTTTTAGTTTTAACACTGTGTCTTATTCTTTTGTTGTGACCTGTTTCCTGTTATTTTTGATATAGGTAGATGTGGAAATTGGCTTATGTACTTATATCTATATTGTTGGAAAATAAAGTTCAGATTCTTTTCATAAAATGTTATGATTTCATGACACATTTTGTCACTCATATCTAATGATATCAGAAAATGAATTTGTCTCCCTTTGTCCGTGTGTTTCGTCTCTCTCTGTCTGTCTGTGTGTCTGTCTGTCTTTCTGTCTGTCTCTCTCCCCCTCCTTCTTTCTTTCTTTCTTTTTCTCTCTCTCTCTCTCCTTCTTTCTTTCTCTCTCTCTCTCTCTCTCTCTCTCTCACGCGCACACACTCAGACATGCAGACACACAGACACACGCACATACACAAAGTATGCACACACAAACTATACATACACACAAATGCACACACACACACGCACACACACACACACACACACACACACTCACACATAACTCTACACACACACACACACACTCACTCACACACACACACACACTCTCTCTCTCTCTCTCTCTCTCTCTCTCTCTCACACATTTAATCTCTTTTGACTGATATGAGCTATATCACGTCAACTCCAAAAGAAGCCGCTTTATTATAGACTCTGTTTTGTAAAGAGCTGTTTTCATTTGCTTTATTTTGCTTTGTTTGCCGATAATTTAAGAGTAGCTAATAATATGAAAATAATGGTATATTTGTAGAATATGTTAGAAGTGGATATTGAAAGGGTATATAGACACTTAAGGGTCTACTATACATGTTAACAAAAACAAAAAAACAAACAAACAAAAAACAAATAAATAAAAGGCATAGTGATGTCCCTTGTTAACAGAGTATTTTGGGGCAGTTATGTGAAGATTATATTATTATCACTAAATGTAAGGTTTGGGTGGTCTAGCCCAGATGTTTCATCATATTACAGTTTTGATGTGTGTGTGTGTGCGCACGAGCGCGCGCCCGCGTGTGAGCGTATATGGATGCGTGTGAGTGTGTGTGGGTGTGGGTGTGTGAAAAAGATTTTGGTTTGTCTAAACCTAGACAAATTATTGGCCTGAATGTGGGAACACTGTTCTGATATTTTTTGTTGTTGTTTTTTTTGCATTATGTAGTAGTGGTAAAATGGATGATTGTTCATTATATATGATTTGAATATGTTCGACTGTTCAAGGAATGGATGTTCGATATTTTTTTTGATTATGTGTGAAGAATTTGCGCACATACAAAGAGTGGATTATGTGTCGCACTACTGGAAAATTGTTATCCCCCTTGTCAAAAGACCTTTTCGGGTAATGACAATAAACAGTTTCAGTTTCAGTTTCAGTTTTCTCTCTCTCACACACACACACAAACACAACACACATACACACCCTCTCTCTGTCTTTCTCTGTCTTTCTCTGTCTCTCTGTCTCTTTGTCTCTCTGTCTCTCTGACTGTCTGTCTGTCTCTCTCTCTCTGTGCGTGTGTGTGTGTGTGTGTGTGTGTGTGTGTGTGTGTGTGTGTGTGTGTGTGTGTGTGTGTGTGTGTGTGTGTTTATAACCTAGGTAGCACTGGAAAGAACACTTGAGCAACCCGTTTTTGACTATGTTTGAGCCCTTTCCGATATGGCTATTGTACTGGACAACAAAAGTCTTCTGGATGTTGCTGGGTTCATGAGATGTTTTAGATAAAGAATTACCGATTGCATGTGGTAAGACTGGCATGTTCATATACAAAGCAGTGACAGATTCAAACAGTATAGGATGTTTATGTGTAGGCTTAAGGCTTGTGCCGTGATCATTCTGGATCTTCAACATCACATGGCATCTGTGACGTTTGTCCATATGAAATTCATTCCGAGCGCGGAGACGTCATCTTAAGAAATTGAAACCGAAACTGAAACTAAGACAACGAGTAGGGTCAAATCACATACTGATACAAAAATGAACACATTCATTAAAAGTGATGTAACGAAGTTCAGCCTTAATGTTTCTGTTATTGCTTGCTATCACTTTAGATATGACAAAAGAAACAAACAAAAAATCATGTATTATTGCACACGAAGGTGAATTACACGTCTTATATATACATACGTACATATGTATATATATATATATATATATATATATATATATATATATATATATATATAATTTATATATATATATATATGTTGTTGAATAGTATCTTAGAATGCAGTTCTGACAGAAAAAATACCACTGGAATCAAGTTAATTTCACAGCAAGTGTAAATATGTCAACATGTAATGAAACTGTTTTGATCAATATGGGTATGCATATTTATGAACCCATGTCTTAGTAAAGCTTTTTTCCTCTCCAGTTGCTACGTTGTTCACTTCAGCCTCTTGGCTGTTGAATAAGAATGTCTTTTCTTCCTTTTCCAAGGTCTGACCGGATTCGTTGCACTAGACACAATCCATTCACGTCGATCATACCTCTCACATTAAAGGGTTTTTTTTTATCCATTCGACCACATATGTGTATGTATGTATGTAGATATGTGTATGCGTTTATATATATATATATGTGTGTGTGTGTATATGTGTGTGTGTTTGTATATATATATACATGTACACTGTATTATGTATATATGTATGTATGTATGCATGCATGTATGTATGTATGCATGTATGTATGAATGAATGTATATTTGTACGTGTGTGTATATGTGTATGTATATACGTATGGATATATGTATGTATGTATGTATGTATGTATGTACACACACACACACATATGTATACACACACACACACACACACACACGTATATATATACATATATATATATATATATATATATATATGTATTTACATGTATATGTAAATATTTCTATATCTATTTGTGTATTTTTATATATATATATGCATCTCTAGATATCTGTATGACTGTATATCTGTATCTACATATCTGTGTCTATTTTTTCCCTAAAGAAAAGACATTCAACGATGTAACTTGATTTCCGGTCCTCCGGCTCTGGACCCTCCTCAGGATAAAGAACAATGATATAGAGGATCACTCTAAAAACTAGACATCACCTCCCTTCTCTCCAGACATGGCATGTGTCTCTCCTACTTTTCAGTGACCGTAATTCACAAACACTTTATGCTTTCATATCAGTCATTTTCTTCTGCTGAATAAAACATCAGAGAAGGTCTGTTTTCATTTCCTAAGTCTGTGATATGTGTGTGTGTGTGTGTGTGTGTGTGTGTGTGTGTGTGTTGTGTATGTGTGTGTTGTGTGTGTGTGTGTGTGTGTGTTGTGTGTGTGTGTGTGTGTGTGTGTGTGTGTGTGTGTGTGTGTGTGTGTGTGTGTGGTGTGTGTGTGTGTGTGTGTGTGTGTGCTTCTTCGTTGTCTGTTATGCACGCTTGACGAAGGCCAGTTGGCCAAAGTAGTTTTGTCTGTCTGGTTTTGTAAATAAATTATAAGTTCCCATTCAGTTTTCGTGTGTTTACGTATTCCATTTGCTTGAGAGAACCCTGTCTCATTTTTATATTCTCAAGACGACGTTTCCGCGCTCGGAATGAATTCCGTATGCACTAACGTCACAGGTGCCATGTGATGGCGAAGATCCAGAATAATCACGGCACAAACCTTAAGCCTGCACGTAAACCCATGAGCTGGCCAGGTCCTGAGGTCCTACCTAGATAGTTCCTTAACCCTGATGTCGTAGGGGAATGAGGTGGCAGATATCTCAAGTTTTCCCAGGGCCAGCACCACGAGGGCGGCCCGTCCCCTCTCCCTCGCTTCAAATTCATTCATATTCATATTCACTTTTTTTTTGCCAAGACTTCAGAAAGGCAAGAAGGCTCATTGGTCTTCAAGGGATGGGACCTTGTAAATCAGCCTATGTCTCCAATGTTTTATATTAAAGCAGCTGGACAATGCCCTGCTCTTCACGATTTTCAACAGCTGCAGGATATTTTGCGTGCGCAGCCAGAAGGCACATTGGTCCGACTCGTTTATCGCCCTCTTCCGAAATACTAGACGTTCAGTTCGATTTTCCGGTCAAACTGAGGAGAAAAGTCGGGGCCAAACGTTGCTTGCATACTGGCAGATACTGTGATCTGGATTTGATTTTACTTATGAAGCACTAAAAATACGAGTCACGTCATAAGTTTCAAATTACATGAATATTGTGGATGTCCTTTCATGGAGAATGCCTTGTAATGATATATAAGATATACCCAAGAATATGTTTCACGTGTATAACCTCCTGAATGAGGGCCTTCTCTCCCCCCCCCCCCCCTCTTGGGAATGCCGCGAGCTCTTTGAGTATCAATACTATCACCATCTTCTGGAAATTATGTGCTAGAAATGTCCTCTTTTCTGTCACTCTCTTTGTTTCTGCGTTATTCCTTTGCTTTCTGTCATTTCTTCCTATCGTTTTTAATGCTTTGCTGGTCCATTCACCTGTATATGTTCGATACAAGCTTACGTGTATTTTTTAAGGATAGATAATTGGGTACATGTATTAAGTGCATTTTCGCCTGTAGGGAGATGAGGTATACGAAAGCAATTTTAGATCATTTAGACCAGTGTTTATGTGTCCTTAGGTTATCCCCTGTGTGATAGAGTGGACGGAGTGATCAACGCCAGGGGCATGTCCTTAGGTTATCCCCTGTGTGATAGAGTGGACGGAGTGATCAACGCCAGGGGCATGTCCTTAGGTTATCCCCTGTGTGATAGAGTGGACGGAGTGATCAACGCCGGGGGCATGTCCTTAGGTTATCCCCTGTGTGATAGAGTGGACGGAGTGATCAACGCCAGGGGCATGTCCTTAGGTTATCCCCTGTGTGATAGAGTGGACGGAGTGATCAACGCCAGGGGCATGTCCTTAGGTTATCCCCTGTGTGATAGAGTGGACGGAGTGATCAACGCCGGGGGCATGTCCTTAGGTTATCCCCTGTGTGATAGAGTGGACGGAGTGATCAACGCCGGGGGCATGTCCTTAGGTTATCCCCTGTGTGATAGAGTGGACGGAGTGATCAACGCCAGGGGCATGTCCTTAGGTTATCCCCTGTGTGATAGAGTGGACGGAGTGATCAACGCCAGGGGCATGTCCTTAGGTTATCCCCTGTGTGATAGAGTGGACGGAGTGATCAACGCCAGGGGCATGTCCTTAGGTTATCCCCTGTGTGATAAAGTGGACGGAGTGATCAACGCCGGGGGCATGTCCTTAGGTTATCCCCTGTGTGATAAAGTGGACGGAGTGATCAACGCCGGGGGTATGTCCTTAGCTTATGTGCACAAATGATTAATATGTAATTTTCTTTTTCCTTTTTCTTTCCTGTTGAAGAATTGTATGTGTTTTCAAATGGTCATAGCCCTGATATGACTCCGAGCAGTCGGCTGGGTTTTAAACAAAGATAACAAGAATGGCCTTGGTCAACAAACACTTTGGCATCGTCAGCTGGCTATTTGACCTACTTCCCTGCAGACGTGCCAGCTGCCACTGACTACTTTCCTTAGAAACGTGCATTTTTAGGCCACTTTGATTTAATTTTCACAGGTGCCCCAAACGACTAACATCAACATGTAGGGTATGGAACCAGAAGAACAAGAAAACCAATATAAGCGCGTATCCAACAAAACAAAACAAAACAAGCGCAAATTTTCGGCCAACTAGCCTTTGTCAAGCGCGAACGCACGGTCACAAACAGATCACAGACACCAAACAATGGATAATAAGAACGGGACTAAAAACTTCCCTGCCGCCTCGTCCAGTGGGTAAGAAATGGAATGCCCATGTCGTCATGAGCAGTAGTAAGAAGTGGGGCGAGGGGAGGCAACTATGATGTCAAAAGGGAAGTGAGATGAGTTCTGCAATTTTGAGAAGTGGCCATGCTATATCGGTATAGCCCTGTTCTGAAGAAGGCACAGGGCAAGAGCCAAGAGGTAAGGGAGTAGATTGTGCCCAGTGCCATGAATCGGGTAGGCCTGGGAACAGGAAGAAACATGAAACGGCATGTCTGAATTCTGTTGCGCAATGGATTACTTATGGTTTGTCATTAAGACCATATGGTTTAATAATAATAATAATATATTTTATTTATATAGCGCAAAATCTTGATAAAATCAAATCTAAGCGCTGAGCGTATACATGCATACATACCTACATACATATGAGCGTATACATGCATACATACATGCTTACATACTTACATACATAAATCTAAGCTGAGCGTATACATGCATACATACATACATACATAAATCTAAGCGTATACATACATACATACATACGTACGCACATGCATACATAATAATTACAATATTTATATAGCGCAAAATCTCGACAAAATCAAATCCAAGCGCCGAAAAGACACACACGCACACACGCACGCACGCACACACCACGCACACACACACACACACACACACACACACACACACACACACACACACACACACACACACACACACACACACACACACACACATGCATGGCCACAAATGGGGAGAAAAGAATAAAAGCAATAAAAGCAAGAATAAAACCAATGGAAAACCACAGAGAGCACATCATATACAATTATATATTAAAACAAAGTGATTCCCCTCCGAGCGGAGACAAGCTGCAGAGGGGGGTTGAGTGAGGTTAGGATTTTATGCAGAGGAGAAAAGGTGACTTTTGAGAGCGGACTTGAAGGAGGCAAAAGTAGGTTGCTGACGGACTGAGAGAGGAAGTTTGTTCCAGGAGAGTGGACCAGAAACAGAGAAGGCTCGTGGACCATAGGTATTGAGCTTAGTGCGTGGAAAGCGAAAAGTCAGAGGATCGGAGGCAGAGCGGAGGGTACGTGAGGGAACATAGATCTCAAGTAGGCTTGACAGGTAATCGGGGGCTGCGTTATTGAGGCTTTTGTAGCACATGGTGTCTAGTTTGTACTGTATGCGCTTTGATACAGGGAGCCAGTGAAGTTGTGCCAGGAGAGGAGATATGTGGTCAGCTTTTTTCTTTTTCAGTACAAGGCGTACAGCATTGTTTTGAATGCGCTGTAGGATGTGAATGGTGGAGGCAGGAAGACCAGACAGGAGTGAATTGCAATAGTCAATGCGAGACATTATGAAGGAGAGAACGAGTTTTGCAGTTGTTTCGACAGAGAGATACTTCCTGATCAGGCTTATACGATGGAGATGATAGTAGCAAGATCTGGCAGTTTGAGAAACAAAGTTGTTCATGGACAGGGTAGAGTCAATGTAGACACCAAGGTTTTTAGCTGAATCAGAAATTGGGACTGATGTGTTACATAATGGGAGAGAAAGAGGAGGCAGCTGGGAAAGTTTCTGATGGGTGCCAATGAGGATAGCTTCTGTCTTGTCGTCATTAAGCTGAAGTCTATTGTGTGTCATCCAGTTCTTAATGTCCGAGTAACACTGAGTGGTGCGAATCAACAGGCGCTGTATATTATCAGGTGAGTCACTGTCTTGAAGTTGGGTGTCATCAGGATAGAAGTGGTGTTTTATAGAGTGGGAGTTGATGATGGTGGACAGGGGGGAGGTATAAAGAGTGAAAAGAACAGGGCCAAGGACAGATCCTTGTGGAACACCACAGGTCAGGTATGCAGGTTGAGAGTAAGTGCCATTGATGAGAACAGTTTGTTTTCTGTTTGATAAATACGAAGTGAAAAAGGAGAGAGCAATGTCAGAGATGCCAAAAGTATGATGAAGTCTAGAAAGGAGAATACCATGGTCAATGGTATCGAAGGCTGCAGACAGATCAAGGAGTGTGAGGAGAGAGACTTTGCCAGTATCAGTTGCAAGGAGGAGATTGTTGAGAATGTGTAGTAGGGCAGTTTCAGTGCTATGGCACTGGCGGTAGGCTGACTGGAAAGGATTGAGGAGATTGTTGGCAGACAGGTGAGAGTTCAGCTGGTTGAGGACGACCTTTTCAAGGAGTTTTGACAAGAAAGAGAGATTAGAGATAGGCCGGTAATTTTTCAGTTCATTTGGGTCTAAATTGTATTTCTTAAGGAGAGGGTGAACAATAGCAGACTTGAAAGAATCTGGGACAGTTCCAGTTTGAAAAGAAGTGTTGATGATGTCAGTGATGAATGGGAGGAGAGTAGGGAGACAATCGGAGTAGAGAGAACCTGGAAGAGGATCCAGTTCGCAGGTTTTGAACGACATGGATCTGATTGTGTTGAAAATTTCTTCTTGTGAGACTGGGGTAAAAGTAGTGAGAGGTGTGCCAGAGAAGGAAGGGTCAGGTGGGCATGGTTGACAGGGTGTCCTGTCAAGCCTGTCACGAAGAGTTTGTATTTTGGTGGTGAAATACTTAGAGAATACAGATGGGAGTTCTTCATTTGTATGTTTTGTTGGGAGAGGTAAGTCTTTTCGTGTGCCAAGGAGATGATTCATGGTTGTAAAGAGTTCTTTTGAAGAAGAGGCATTCAGGATTTCGGTTTGGAAATAGCTTGTTTTTGCAGATGCAATGAGGGTGGATACTTTTGTTTTAGAGGCTTGGAAAAGTTGCCGAAGTACAGTGAGTTTGGATTTGCGCCAGCGGCGCTCTGGTCTGCGGCGGGCACGTTTTGCACAGGCAATCTCATGAGTGAGCCAGGGGGTAGGGGGGCGGTCAGGTAAAAGACGGGTTGTGGCTGGAGCATGAGTGTCCAGAAGATGGTGGAGAGTAGTATAGAATTCATCGGCAAGGTTATGTGACTTTTCAGAAAGGAGACGGGAGGCATCAGATGAAAATGTGGAGAGGTCGATAGATTTGAGATTGCGTCGAGTCACTGTGCGCGTGGTACGGGAAGGAGGAGAAATGTCAAGAGAACAGAGAATTGCAGAGTGGTCAGATGGAAGGGCTGAAGTTAGACGGGTAGAAAGAACTAAGCAGTTGTTAGTAGCTGAATTGTGGTGATCACGAGAAATGATCCAGTCAAGAATGTGACCTTTTTGATGGGTTGGTTCAGAAATGTGTTGAGTCATATTGTGATTGGACAGAGAGTTGATGATATGTCTTGTGTCATAACGGTGAGTGTTGTCATAGTGGACATTGATGTCACCTAGAATGATGAGATTTCCAGGTAAGAGGCAGTAGTGGTCAAGCAGTTGGTCAAAGTCAGAGAGAAACGTGGATGTGGTGAGTTTGTTGGCAGAGCTAGGTGGAGGTCGATAGACACAGGAGAAGGTGATGGGGTGAGGGGTGGATTGGAAGGATACTTCAACGTGCTCGAAAGAAGGATGGGAGAAAGGCAGAGACTGCGAGAAAGATAGGCGGGAATGGAGTGAGTCGTTGTAGAGGATGGTGATACCGCCACCTCGAGATGAGCGATGGAAAGAAGCAAGCCTGTAACTACTCGGAGTGAGGCTAGCATGTATAGGTTCATGACCAAGGGGGTTAAGCCATGTCTCTGTGATAAAAGCAATGTCAACGTGCTCATCAGCGATAAAATCGGCAATGACTTCGGCTTTGCCATCTTTGCATATTGATTGAGCGTTAAAAAGGCATAGTTTAAGTTTATCACAGTCATATGCGTGTTCCAAGTTTATTTATGAGGTGGGATTCTCTGTCTTTCCTGTCTATGGTGCTGTTATTGTATAGAAGCCACAGACCTTTCACTCGGATGTCATTGATTGAGTGGTCTGATTGGTTGAAGTGATTGGGGATAGTTTTATCCCTTTGGTGGCGGATATCAACCAAGTGTTCTTTGAAGCGTGTGTCAAGGGTGCGTCCAGTTTCACCAATATACAGTTGGGAACATTTAGAGCAGCTGATCAAGTAGACAATGTTATAAGTTTGACAGTTGAAATGTTTTGTAATTCTCATATGAGATTTGAGGCCTTTGACTGTGGTGGCTGAGCACAAGAAAGGACAAGTCTTGCATTTAGGTTTGTTGCATGGAGAGGTTCCTGGAGGTTGGCTGACTGGTTTGCTGATATTTGAATGCACCAGCAAGTCGCGGAGATTTGTGTCTCTCTTGTAGACGATCAAAGGGCGCTGATCAAAGGTTTCACCTGTAGTGGGATTGGATCGCAGAATGTTCCAGTTGGACAAGATGATCCTTTTTACGAGGTACATGGACGGGTGGTAAACTAGACTGAGGACTGGCCGATCCTCTGTGGCAGCTTTGGGCTTCGAATGGAGGGCATTTGGCCGAGAGACAGAGTTGACTTTTTTCCGGGCTTCATTGATGACCTCGAGTGGGTAATGTCTGCGCAGGAAAAATCTAGTCATTTCATCTGTTTTGTCCTGGAAATCGTCTTCGTCTGAGCAGAAGCGTCGTAGTCTCAAGAACTGCGAATAGGGAATGCTGTTTCTGGTGTTGGAAGTGTGAGATGATTGATAGTCCAGGTAGGAATGTGAGTCTGTAGGTTTGTAGTGGACTGTAGTGACTAGTTGTTCAGACTAGTAGGGTAGGTATGAAAGATAATTTAATCCTCTTTTAGGATATCTACAGTATAAGGTTTGTTCAGACATGCTTTGAGGTTATTTGTGCAATGAAATATCAAGGTTGAGGAGCATTTCAGACAAGCATTTCATTCGTTCAGCAGATGTAAACAAAACAGAAAAAGAGACACCAATTCTCCATGACTTGTATCATCTGATCAGAAGCTCAGAAAAGTACACACACACACACACACACACACACACACACACACACACACACACACACACACACACACACACACACACACACACACACACACACACACACATACACACACACAAATTCCACAATCCTGAGTGAACAGCGACATCGCGCATTCGCAGGGCACTCCATTTTGCCTTTGTTTCAGTGAAGCACTCAGTTCGGGTGACGTTGTTCTCGCGCCCGAAAAAATCTTCAAATAGACTTTTTACTCGGGAAATCACTCTCACAGTATTTAGAAATGGTTACTTAATACTATAATAGAGGTTGTTTAACTTAGACCGTAACTGGCTTCACGTAGGAATTTTCTAACGCAAGACGCTAGAATCCTAGCGTTACGTTGTCAGCGGCGAGCTTGCTAAACGCTATACACCTAGCGTTCCGGCGCCTGCGGTTCTCCGCGAGAACTCTAGCAGGCTAGCGTTACGATGTGAAAAAGTTAAAAAAAAAAAAAAAAGAAGCACACGTCATGTTCGTATTCATCTTTTCTTTTACGCCATAACCCTTGATAAATAATTTATCCATCTCTCTCTCTCTCTCAGTGTCTCTATATCTGTTTCTACTTGTTTATTTCTGGTTACATGTTCATGGATTTATAGAAATACAAAACGTGTGTTTGTTCAAATATACATCAAAGCCAATAGCGGAACATTTGATACTTTATACTGTCAAAGCTTTTGACACTTGTCGTCAGAGAGCCAGATGTCACAGGCTGCGTTTCTTCACATACAAGTGAGGCCAAGATTGTTTTGTCTCATGAGATTCATGACTCGTTATTTGTTTCTGACTTTGTCTTTTTCTTTGTCTGTCTCTCTGTGTGTCTCATAGTGCATGCGCATGTGTGTGTATGTGTGTGTTTCTTGCTCTCTCCCCCCCATCCACTCCAGTTCCTCTATCCATAAACACACACACACTCACGCGCACACACACACAGACACGCATACACACACACACACACACACACACACACACACACACACACACACATATATATATATATATATATATATGTATATATATATATATATATATATATATATAGAAAGAGAGAGAGAGAGAGAGAGAGAGAGAGAGAGAGAGAGAGAGAGAGAGAGAGAGAGAGAGAGAGAGAGAGAGACTCTCACTTGACACAGAGCTCAACAGGCGCATCGGCAAGGCAGCTACCACCATGACAAGACTGACAAAGAAAGCATGGAACAACAGCAAGCTGACTGAGCACACAAAAATCCAGATCTACAGAGCCTGCGTCGTGAGCACCCTCCTGTATGGCAGCGAGTCGTGGACTTTGCGTGCCCGACAAGAGCAAAAGATCTATGCTTATCACATGCGTAGCCTCCGACGCATTCTATACATTACCTGGCAGGACAAGGTCCCAAACAACACTGTCCTGGAAAGAGCTGGATGCACCAGCATGTACACGCTGCTGAAACAGAGACGTATGCGCTGGCTCGGCCATGCCGTGCGCATGGACGACGGACGGATCCCTAAAGACCTCTTCTACGGAGAACTGGTGCAGGGAAAACGTCCCACAGGCAGACCACAGTTGCGATTCAAAGACGTGTGCAAGAGGGACCTAAAAGCCTTGAACATCGACAAGGTCAACTGGGAAGTAACAGCCCTCGAACGGTCAGCCTGGAGACAGACTGTGCAGAAAGGTCTCTCCAAGTTCGAAGAAACACTCGCTCAGCAGCACGAGGAAAAGAGAACGAGAAAAAAGGCTGCTGCCTAGGCAGACAGACCAGCGTCAGACTTCATCTGTGCCCCTTCCACAGGGACTGTCATTCCGCGTCGGACTGGCCAGCCACACCCGACGCTGCACCAGAATAAACACACCAAGAGCGCAACTCCATAGTCTTCCGAGACTGAAGGACGCCTATCGCATATATATATATATATATATATATATATATATATATATATATATATTTTATATGCATTTGTTTATATATATATGTATGTAGTATGTGTATATATATATATATATATAGAAAGAGAGAGAGAGAGAGAGAGAGAGAGAGAGATACACAATACATGATATATATATATATTATATATATATATTGTATACACACACACACACACACACACAGATATATATTATATAC
This sequence comes from Monoplex corrugatus, assembly GCA_030674185.1. NCBI lineage: Eukaryota > Metazoa > Mollusca > Gastropoda > Littorinimorpha > Ranellidae > Monoplex > Monoplex corrugatus. Next base: position 37,353,559 of record JAPXFY010000029.1, read on the forward strand.
ATATAAGGAGAAAGAGGGGGGGGGTTATGTGTGTGTGTGGCGGCGCGTGTGTTGTGTGTGTGTGTGTGTGGTGTGTGTGTGTGTGTGTGTGTGTGTGTGTGTGTTGTGGTAAGCATTTGCAGACGTCAATTTCCTGTTCTTTGAACTGAGAAAGATTCAAGTCCCTGAAGAAGAAATCCTCGCTTCAAAGTCAAAATCGAAGATGTGCTATTCAACTAGCGTACAAAGAATATCGTAGCTCTCTGCACTGCTGCTACTTCTTCTTCACGTTTCTGTCCACACAAGACGAAAGTCACAGATGTTGTGGGGCCTTTTGGGATGCGGCTGGATCCTTTCATCATCATCATCAGGTGCCCTGCCGCATGGCCCTGCGTCTGTCTCTTTCTCTCGTTGCCCCTAGCATCCCCCCCTCCTCGTCCCCAGCCACTCTGCAAGTCCGTCCAGCATTTTCTCCCTGGGTCTACCCGGTGCTCTCTTTCCCTCCAGCTTTCCCGTTGTGACCAGGTGCTCCAAATCCCCTTTCCTCATAAAATGGCCTATAAATGTTGCCTGTCTTTTCATACTCTTCCTTATGAGTGATCTACTTGTGTCTGCCTCCATCATGCTGGATCCTTTATAAGTTCTTCATTAGTTTAATACCCTTGAAAAAGCGTGAGAGATGAAATGTTGTCGATGCCTTTTGGCAGATTGTCTATGTGGCTTTTTATCAACAGATAAACAGTTACATGTTATTGCTGCGGTTTTGTTTTGCTAAAAAAGAAATGTTGCTTGTGATTTCAGTGGGGGCACCTTCGCGGTTTTTTGTACGTGTGTGTTGGTGTGTAGTTTGGGTCTGCTTGTCTGTCTGTTTGTCTGTTTGTAAACTTGATTTGTTTTTGTGGCTTCTGTCTTTGTATTCCTTTCAGTTTCTCTCCATCTTTTCCCCTGAATCCCTTAGTGCCTTAATCATTTTCCGTAATTTTGCTGAGCTGACATTCATTAGAACTGATGCACCATGTAGAAATCCGCAAGCAGGGAAAGAAAAAAAACCTCGTTGGCTTACAATTAACTAAAGCCGATCAGAATATCGGTCCCGCGAAGAGATACCGCTTGTCAGAGTATACCTGATGACGTATATATGTGGCCAACATCCTCTTAAATCTCTGCTTAGATATGGCGGGAAGCTGGTTCATTCACTATTATGATAGAGTGTAAAACTAAGATCGAAGCTGGTACCAGTCGCCGTGGTGTAGTGGTTAACGCAACGGACTACTCACCGTCTGGAAAAGGTTGTGGGTTCGAATCCCCATCAGTCCTTTCAAAATTCATTGTCGGATTTTTTTCGGCTCCAACCGGCTTCTACCCAGAGCTGGGCGTGTTATGGGTTCATTGGGAAGACTATGACCACACAGTCGAGTCTCATCCACTTCACGGATTCCCTCATTGAAGGTGTTGTTCGAATCTTCTGATCAGCATTGCAGGTGTCTGCATCTCCTTTTCTCTATCTCTCTCTATCCCTCCTCTCTCTCTCTCTATCTCTCTATCTAGCTATCTATCGATCTGTCAGTCTGTCTGTCTGTCTATCTGACTGTCTGTCTATCTATCTATCTATCTATCTATCTATCTAGCTATCTATCTATCTATCTATCTGTCTGTCTGTCTGTCTATCTATCTATCTATATATTTATCTATCTATCTATCTATCTATCTATCTTCTGTCTGTCTATCTATCTATCTATCTAACAATCTATCTGTCTGTATGTCTGTCTATCTATCTATCTATCTGTCTGTCTGTCTATCTGTCTGTCTGTCTGTCTGTCTATCTACCTATCTCTCTGATCAATCGATCTATCTATCTGTTGTCTATCTATCTATCTATCTATCTAGCTATCGATCGATCAATCGAGCTACCTATCTGTCTGTCTATCTAATATCTATCTATATATATATCATCTATCTAACATGTACTATCTATCTATCTATTATCTATTTATCTATACTATCTATCTATCTATCTATCTATCTATCTATCTATCTATCTGTCTTTGTCTGTCTGTCCGTCTGGCTATATTTCTATGTATAGCTGTCCGTCTGTCTGCCCGTCAGTCTATCTGTCTGTGTATCGATCTATTTGCGCAGGGCAGTTTGCTATCTTTTGAACAGAGACAAATACAGACCCCTGAGGAAATCTTTCCTCGAAGTTAGAATCAAAGAAATGCTTTTCAATAAGTGTAAAAAAACACAAGAATATCATGACGCTGTGCACTGCTATCACTTCTTTTTCACTCTTCTGTCTACCACAACGAGAACATCGGCTTTTGTGAGGGCCTTTTAGTGTATAGCTGGATCCAGTGTGAGTTATGTATTCAGTTTGATAAGCTGAAAGGCAATGGAAGATGAAATATTGGCAGCGCCTTTTAGCACATTGCATTTACAGTGGGTCGTAAACTGATAACTAAATTGCATATTTGGTAGTACTGACTTGCTACCACTGAATGAACGTCGAATTGGTTGTTTTGTTAAAAATGATCGATGGTCAATTCGGTGTACACCTTCGCTAAGTGTATTAATGTTACCAGTCACGTGGTGTAGTGGTTAACGTAACCGACTACCGATTAGAAGGTTGTGGGTTCGAATCCCATAAGTCCCTTCAAAAATATATCATCTGAGTTTTTTGCTCTAGCCTATTCTACCAGAGTGGCGTGCTTGGTGCTATGGGCGTGCTATGGCGTGCTATGGCGTGCTATGGGCTCTTGGCGCTAGATGCTATGGGCGTGCTATGGGCGTGCTATGGGCGTGCTCATTGGGAAGACTGGGATCACACAGTCGAGTCTCATCCACTTCACAGATGCGTCATTGAGGGTGTTGCTCAAATCTTCTGACCAGCACCACAGGTGTCTGTATCTCTCAGGCCTGGTTGACGCCAGGGTATATTTATTATGATAGTAAGCGTGGAGCCCTGTCACGCAGTCTCAATCCTATATATATATCTCCATAGCATCAAGGTTATCATCCTCATCAACATCATCAACATCGCATTGTAAAAAAAAATGTGCCAGCTTCTGTGGCCATTAAGGTGGCGTAGAAAATGGGACGAAAAGAAAAAGGTGAGCACAAAGGTAACCTCCCTGTGTGGAATGATCCTAAAAAAAAAAAGTTTATTAATGCTTATGTTGGTTTGTATACACGCGTGTGTCTGCTTGTCTGTCTTTCTGTTTGTCTGTCTGTGTCTGGTCTTTTTGAGTCGTCTGTATTTGTAATTCTGAACTAAGTTGTCTTTCTGTTTGTCTGTTTGACTGATCAATCTGTTTCAGTTGTTATCTGTCTTTGTAATTCTAAACTAACTGTTCCTTTTTTTTTCTCCTAATATTCCTCATCGCCCTATTAATGCACCATGATTTTGTTGAGTCGACGATATACGTTTGAAGTGACGCACTATGTAGAAATCTGCAAGTGACAAACGAGACAGCCCCATTAAACCGAACGTTATTTACTGCCAATCAAACTTACCAGCGAAGCAGGGAGATAAGTCTTATCAAATTGGAGTCGGAGTTACGTATCTGTTGACAGTACCGTGTTCAATCTCTGTATGGTCGTGGATAGAAGCTGGTGCAATTGACCTTGTCAAGGAGTTGTGGATATACATTATAGTGTTAGAGACCCTGCTTCCTTCTGTAAGGGCGGGCTGGCGATCAGCACTGACTTTTCGCTTTCCACACACTAAGCTCAATACCTATGGTCCACGAGCCTTCTCTGTTTCTGGTCCACTCTCCTGGAACAAACTTCCTCTCTCAGTCCGTCAGCAACCTACTTTTGTCTCCTTCAAGTCCGCTCTCAAAACTCACCTTTTATCCTCCGCATAAAATCCTAACCTCACTCAACCCCCCCCCCTCCCTCTGCAGCCTGTCTCCGCTCGGAGGGGAATCACATGGTTATAATATATAATTGTATATGCTATGCTCTCTATAATTTTCCATTGCTTTTATTCTTGCTTTTATTGCTTTTATTCTTTCTCTCCATTTATAGCCATGCGTGTGTGTGTGTGTGTGTGTGTGTGTGTGTGTGTGTGTGTGTGTGTGTGTGTGTGCGTGAGTGCGTGTGTGTGCGTGCGTGCGTGCGTGTGTGTCTGCTTCAGCGCTTAGATTTGATTTTATCAAGATTTTGCGCTATATAAATATTGTAATTATTATTATTATTATTATGTTTCTACTGAGCTTACTGCTCAGGATCTACGTGAAAGTGTACACAGTTTTCAAGTTAATGCAATATTCAACAAAGTGTGTTGATCGATTCATATCAGAGACTGAGTAAGAAATCGTGTCAAGGAATAACATTTTGTTTTTACTCAATTTCAGTGTTGGAAGATATGTTTAGTTATTGTTTCTTTGTTGATTATTGTGGTTGTGAACATCGATTATGTTCATTTACAATGATACGTTGTGTGGTCTCAAATTCACATCTATCAATTTTAGGTCTCTATACACACGTACGTGCAGATTTACTTCATTGAATTCAGAACTCCTGTTAGTTAATCTCTCTCTCTCTCTCTCTCTCTCTCTCTCTCTCTCTCTCTCTCTATATATATATATATATATATATGTATTTATACATGTATATACAAATATAAATATATATATCCATCCCATCTATCTATCTGTTCACACACACACACACACACACACACACACACACACACACACACACACACAGATATATATATATATATATATATATATATGAAGAGAGAGAAAGAGAGACAGAGAGAGATAGACAGACAGACAAAGAGAGAGAGACATAGAGACAGAAACAGAGAGAGACTCAGACAGAAAGAGACACACAGAGAGACACAGAGAGAGCTGCATGATATAGATACATATAAGAATTGAAAAAGATGGTAGACAGAAATATGTGCATTCGTGATTGAGCGCAACAAGCTCCTGTCCTTTGTACAAGAAAGATACATACCCCCAAGGAAATCTTCTCTTCAAAGTCAGAATCATGGAAATGTTTTTTTTTTCAATGCGATGCGTGAAAAAAGAATATCATAACTCTTTGCAATACTGTCACTTCTTCTTCACATTTCTGTCCACACAAGAAGAATTTGTAGGGCCTCTTGGGATGTAGCTGGCTCCTGTGTGAATTCTGTGTTTGGTTTGATACGACTGAGAAGGGTGGAAGATGGAATCTTCTAAGTGTCTTTAGGCAAGTTGTCTTTGTATCGTGACTGTAAATAGACAAGTTAATTTGACTGACTTGCTTAACCCTTTCAGCCCTAAGTATTTCTAGACCTCTGAAACCCTCAACCCTGAGTATTTTTAGAGAAATTCTAGTGAAAACCGGTGTCTCAGAATAAATCCTTCTAATGCTTAAAAATTTGCCAGGAAGAAAGTATAGGATGTCTGGAATTCGGTAATATAAACAGGATGTGGCAGTGGAGAGTAGGTGCTGGTAGGTCACATACCGCACGCCAGCACCATACCAGGCCAGGTCAACCGGACATGTCAGGCCGCTCCTGCGGCCTGCCTGGGTCCAGAGGTATTAATCGCATTGGCTGCCGCATCGGCCAGCCGGGTTCAAAGGGTTAACTGAAAGAAGAACAAATTAAAACCCTTATTGTTTTGATAAGTATGCTTGGTGGTAAGTCAAGTGATAACACTTTTTGTTGTTGTTGCGAATTTTGTTATGTATATGACAGCTTATATGTACAATGTTTGCGTGTTTGTCTGTCTGTCTATCTGTCTTCTGTGTGTCATGTCTGATGTGCTTGCTTCACTGGCTGACAATCTTTTTAATTTTTTCATTTTTTTCTGCATCTCTGTCTGTCTGTCTCTCTGTCTCTCTGTCTCTCTTCTCACTCTTCTCTCTCTTCTCTCTTCTCTCTTCTCTGTCTCTGTCTCTCTCTGTCTCTCGCTGTCTGTCTGTCTTCTTCTTCTCTCTTCTCTCTCTTTTTCTCGTTGTTTGTTCTCTCTCTCTGTCTCTCTCTCTTTCTTTCTCTCTGTCTCTCTTCTGTCTATCTTTATTTTTCTATCTTCTCTTTCTCTCTGTCTCTTTACAACGTTTGCGTGTTTTTCTATCTGTCTTTGTCTTCTGTGTGTCTGATGTGCTTGCTTCACTGGCTACCGGTCTTTTTAATGGTTTAGTTTTCTTTTTTCCTGCATGTTTCTCTCTCTCTCTCTCTTTCTCTCTGAGTCTGTCTGTCTGCCCTGTCTGTCTGTCTGTCTTTCTTCTCTCTCTTCTCTCTATCTCTCTTTCTCTATGTATATCTTTCTTTCTCTCTCTCTCTCTCTCTCTCTCTGTCTCATTCTGTCTCTCTATCTGTCTCCCTGTCTCTTTGTCTCTCTGTCTCTCTCTCTCTCTGTCTGTCAGTCTGTCTCTCTCCTCTCTCTCTCTCTCCTCCCTCCCTCCCACCCTGTTACCGCTTTCTCTAAACGAATTCTGAATTTCTAGACTACACGCCGAAGAGCAATCCATTCTTGGATTAGATCCTACTATGAAAGTAAAATTCATGTCCTTTCTCTGTGACTGGCATCCGGAGGTATGAGGGGGCTGGGGAGGGGGGGTGAGGAGCGCCTGTACGGTTTGAACATCTCAGACAACATCACCGCACTAGCTAATAACAGTTAAGACCTTCTGTTACTCATCAGTAATATCACGAAAGATGCGGACAGCATTGGACATATTATCGGTGCTAAAAAGAAAAAAGCAGGACACATACTTGTTGGACAGCATACACCATCACCTGGAGTAGACACTGGACAGAACGAGATTGATGATGTTGAGGTCGATGGGGACTTCATCTACCTGGTAAGCACCCATCATCATCATCAGGAATATTAAATGGATACAGCGAGGCTGATGTTGAGGTCGATGAAGATTTCATCTACCTGGGAGCACCCATCATCATCAGGAATATTCATTGGATAGAGCGAGGCTCATGTTGAGTTCGATAAGGACTTCATCTACCTGGGAAGCACCCATCATCACCGGGAGAATTCAACGGACAGAACAAGGCTGATGCTAAGGTCGATGAGAACTTCACCTACCTAGGAAGCACCCATCATCACCAGGAGTATTCATTGGACAGAGCGAGGTTGGTGTTGAGGTCGATGAGGACTTCATCTACCTGGGAAGCACCCATCATGATCAAGAGTATTCAATGGACAGAGCGAGGCTGATGTTGAGGTCAACAAGGACTTCACCTACATGGGCAGTTCACTCAGCAGTTCAAAAAGATATAACCAAAGAACTGAACTGTGTCATAAGCATTCAACAAGTTGTCAAAAAAATCAGGAAACATAAGAAAATCTCCATCAAATTGAATTAGTGGTTCTACAACTCCAAGTTTCTGTGAACTTTGCAGTACAGCTGTGAAACGTTGCACCTGAACACACAACAGGAGGAGAAGCTTGACCTCTTTGACTTTAAGTGCCTAGTCAAAAATCTTGGGCATCAGATAGACAGACTTTGTGTGACGATATAAGTAAGGTCAAGAAGCATGCAAGACCCCAGTGATCAGCATCCCTCTGCAAGCGTTGACTGCATTAGAGGAAGACAGCTGAGGAGGGTAAGACCAAAAACAAACTTGTGCCAGAAGGTTGACAGACACGTATAACTGAGAGACAAACGCTGGAGTGATGCCCTGAAACACTCTGCTGATCAAGTCTGCTGCAGAGTTCCTGCTGGCTCGTGCGTCTCACGACGTAGGAGTACCTAAATGAGTGAAGTTATCGTTTTTTTTTCATTTTTCTGTACACACACATACAGACAGACAGACACACACAGACACACACACACACACACATACACACACACACACATGACACAGACACAGACACAGACAGACAGACAGACAGACACACACACACACACACACACACACACACACACACACACACACACATGACACAGACACAGACACAGACACAGACAGGCAGACACACACACATATGCGCGCGCACACACACACGCACACACACATACTCTCTCTCTCTCTCTCTCTCAATCACTCACCCATATTATACATACATACATACATACATGCATGCATACATACATACATACACTCATATATACATGTACATACATACACATACAACCAACCATACATACATACATACATACAAATATATACATACATACTTACACATACACACACAATTACACACACAACACACACACACACACACACACACACACACACACACACATACGCACACGCACACACACACACACACACACACTGACACCCCCCGACATACACACACACGCACAAACCTCCCCCCCCCCTCCCCCACATAGACACACAAAAACGTGGCGTCTCGTGTGGAGTCTCTTGAACCAAAGCCAGATCCTGGTAAGAGCAGAATGGAGTGATGGAGTGTTGGTACACTGAAAGATGTGAATGATAAAGTGTTGTCAGTACTGGTGACAGATTGTCTCTATGGCGTGTTCGGCCACACGTAAGTGAATTATACATTGCCAGGTCTGAATGGTATTAGGCATTACTTCCCGCTCTCTGTTGTAAATGTGTTTGTGGACACTTTGGTGGAATGCAGTCAATATTTCTGTCATGCAAATGTATGTTTGTGGGTATCTGTCTGATTATTAATTTTGGCCTGCACATTTATCCCGTAAAGAGATTGCAGTACTGCTATGTGTTGTATTTGTGGTGTGTGGGTGTGTGTGTGAGTGTGTGTGTGTGTTGTGTGTGTGTGTGTGTGTGTGTGTGTATGTGTGTGTGTGTGTGTGTGATGTGTGTGTGTGTATGTGTGTGTGATTTGTGTGTGTGTGATTGTGTGTGTGTATTGTGTGTGTGTATGTGTGTGGTTTGTGTGTGTATGGGGGTATATCGTTGTGATGTATTTGTATATATGTTGTGTTAGTTGTATGAGTGTTGTGTGTTGTGTGACATCTCGTATCTAGCTATCTCACTATCTGGTTATCATCTCTCTATATATATCCTCTTCTATCTCTCCTCTATTCTCTCTTATCTTCTATGATGGCTATGTATCTGTCTATCTCATCTATCTATCTATCACTCTCTCTATCCTCTTATCTCTCCCTCTATCTACTCTATTCTATCTATCTATCTGATCTATCTATCTATCTATCTATCTATTATCTATCTCTCTCTATTGTTTTTTTATGTATGTGTGTCTATGTATGTGTGTATGCATATATGTATGTATGTATGTATCGTATGTATGTATGTATCTATAAATCTACACACACATACACAAACACACACACACACACACGCACACACCCACACACACACAACACACAAAAACCATCCACACACCACAACCAACACTAGTGAATAGACATTAAATCAAAGACCACCCACTCACACACACACAAACAACTCACACACTTAAATCAAAGCGTCACAGTGTGGAGTCTCTTGAGCCAAAGCCAGATCCTGGTAAGAGCAGAATGGAGTGATGGAGTGTTGGTACACTGAAAGATGTGAATGATAAAGTGTTGTCAGTACTGGTGACAGATTGTCTCTTTGGCGTGTTCGGCCACACGTAAGTGAATTATACATTGCCAGGTCTGAATTGTATTAGGCTTATTTCCCGCCTCTGTTGTAAATGTGTTTGTGGACACTTTGGTGGAATGCTGTCAATATTTCTGTCATGCAAATGTATGTTTGTGGGTGTCTGTCTGATTATTAATTTGGCCTGTCACAGTTATCCCGTAAAGAGATTGCAGTACGTGATGTAGTGTGTGCTGTGTTGTGTGTGTGTGTGGTGTTGTGTGGTGTGTGGTGTGTGTTGTGTGTGTGTGTGTGTGTGTGTGTGTGTGTGTGTGTGTGTGTGTGTGTGTGTGTGTGTGTGATGGTGTGTGGAGAGAGAGAGAGAGAGAGAGAGAGAGAGAGAGGAGAGAGAGAAAGAGAGAAAGAGGAGAGAGAGAGAGAAGAGAGAGAAGAGAGAGGGAATATTTAGAATATTTCAGATTTAAAATCATACTAAATAGCGTTTTACAAAAGAAAATATTGAAATTATCTTTTGCCCTTTGTGTAAAAGTGACAGAGAAGACGAAATAGATTGTTCTTATCGATGTGTTGTTTACGCCAGTATTCACTCTGAATATGAAAAAAAACAAAACTTTGCAATATTCTCTCCAAGCAGATATAAATATAATATTTTCCTCATTGCGTGCAGATGATTGCAATATATTTGTCCCCTGGCAAAATTTGTATCTGATGATCTGGAGTATAGAAAATCCAAGCTTTTTTCAACACTAGACACGTTGTCTTTTTGAAAAATGATTTGAAATATTCCTTATAAACAGTGCATTTTTAATCGAATATATCGGCAAAGCACTACACTATTCAATATTTCGATGAAGTTTGTACAAATATCAAGTACATTATTTCACGTCGTTACTTGTATGTGTGTGTGTGTGTGTGTGTGTGGGGGGGGGGGTATGTGTGTGTGGGTGGATTATTATGTGTGTGTCTGTGTGTGTGAGCGTACGTGAGTCGAGCACACGTGCACGCACCTTGAGATATCTGTAGATAAACCTAATGCTATTTTTTTTAGTTCCACTAGAATTGATAACAATATGAGCAGCAAAATATGGAACATGACTATTGTTTAATATATATGTTATGGTGTGACAAGTTATGTCGTGGTTGATGGGTCTGTAACTACATTTTGTTGTTTTCAATAGTGTTGCGTATAATGTCGAAATCAGCCCCTTGTCTTGTTTGAGTTGAATGCTTTATAAGACAGTAAATCATCGGATTGTGAATATCTCTGTCTGCCTGTCTGTCTGTCTGTCTGTCTGTTTGTTTGTTTGTTTGTCTGTCTGTCTCGTCTTTTCTGCCTGTCTGTTCCTCTTGTCTGTTCTCTGTCTGTCTGCTGTCTCTTTCTTTCTCTCCTTCTCTTTTTCTTTTCTCTCTGTCTGTCTGTCTGGTTAAACGCAGAATGATCCAACTAAACAATATCTGGAAAAATCGCAGCATTCCTCTCCATCCGAAAATGAAAATATTGACAATGCCTAGTATGGCCCGTCATGTTATACGTATGCGAATCCTGGACACAAAGGAAAGATGATGACAAAGAATTGAAGCAGCTGAGATGTGTCTTTTTTAGGAGGCTGCTCAGGGTCAGTTGGATAGATAGAAGAACAAAATTAATGAAAACATACTAAATGAAATGGGAACAACAAGAAAACTTGTATCATTATTAAAAAATGAAAGAACATTAAGATCTATAGACCATGCGCTACGAAAAGAAGAGACGGCGTTATGAAGACTGTTTTTCAAGGCAAGACTGAGGCAGAAAGAAAAAGAGGCAGACCACCAGCTCCTCTCATTGGCAACATCACCGAATTCAGAGGCATGAGAACCCATGAAGTCAGCAGGGCTAGCGAAGACCGGAACAAATGGAGGAGGATAACCCCGTCGGTGTCATTGACTGTAACGGCCAACACCGCAGCCGTGACGCCAACAGATGAGATGAGATGATTCTGTCTGTCTCTGTCTCTGTTTTTCTATTTCTCTGTCTTTTTGCGTCTCTGTCTGTCTGTCTGCCTGTCGTTCTGTCTCTCTGTCTCTGTCTCTGTCTGTCTGTCTCCTTCTTCCTCTGACTCTCTGTCTCTGTCTCTCTCTGTATCTGTCTGACTCTCTGTCTCTGTCTCTCTCTGTATCTGTCTGTCTCTCTGTCTATGTCTGTTTGTCTCTGTCTCTCTCTCTGTCTGTCTGTCTGTCTGTCTCTGTCTCTGTCTCTGTCTCTCTGTCTCTGTCTGTCTGTCTCTGTCTCTCTGTCTCTGTATCTGTCTCTCTGTCTCTGTCTGTCAGTCTGTCTGTCTCTCTGTCTCTGTCTCTGTCTGTCTGTCTGTCTCTCTCTCTCTCTCTCTCTCTCTCTCTCTCTTTTCTCTTTCTGAGTGTCCAGTTACTTGGAAATGGAAATATGAACTTGACAGATCGTTCAAACAAACTCTGTGAAAAGCTGCAGGAATACTGATATAATATCGTACCGGCTATTTTTTCATACTGGCCCCCCAAAAAGAAGCCAATTATCACTGATTGGTTTTCTCCCCATAGGCATACACTTAACTCGGTTTCCTCTCTTGAGATCCATAAATCTTCATTTGCGTGACTGTCTTTCAGGCTTTCTGTCTGTCTGTCTGTCTGTCTCTGTCTCTGTTTC
>JAPXFY010000029.1:37370698-37373198 GCA_030674185.1 Monoplex corrugatus
ACATGTGTGTTCCTTTTTCCACGGTAAGATACACAGATACACATGTCATTTACATGTAAACAAGATTATTCAAGTTGTAGGCTGATACGATACCAGTACAAAATATAGACTGGGTAAAACATAGTCTAGGTAGGGCCTCAGGACCTGGCCAGCTCATGGGTTTATGTGCAGGCTTAAGGCTTGTGCCACGGTCACCATACACGTGGCGCCTGTGACATTAGTGCATGTAGACTTCGTTCCGAGCGCGGAGACGTCATCTTGAGAAACTGAAACTGAAACTATGACAGAGTGAACAACTAAACCTCTGGAACCCTTGCTTCCTTCTGAAGGGTAGGGAATCGCACAATATTGGCAATGCCTGTTTCTGCTGAATTTGGTAGATAAGACCAGTCGCCGTGGTACATTAGTTAGCGCAACGGATTTACCGATAGGTAGGTTGTGGGTTCGAATCCCTATCAGTCCCTTCAAAAAATCAGTGTGTGATTTCTCGGCTCTGACCGGCTTCTAATCCAGAGTTGGGCGTGCTAAGGGCTCATTTGGGAAAACTAGGACCACACAGTCGAGTCTCATCCACTTCACAGATGCGTCATTGTGGTTGTTGTTCAAATCTTCTGACCAGCACGGCAGGTGTTTGTGTCTCTCGGGCGTGGCTGACGCCAGGGTATATTTATTATGATAGTAAACGTAGAGTACAGGCCTGTCACGTTATCTCAATCGTAGATGGAACCCTATAGCATCATGAGTATCATCCTCATTAACATCATCATCATCGCATTGTAAAGATTGTGCCGGCTTCTGCGGCCATTAAGGTGGCGTAGAAAAAATGCGACGGAGGAGGGGTGGGGGGTGGGGGAGTGAGCACAGCGCAAACCTCTTGTGTGCGATGATCCTTGATCGGGATGGTAACAGACAATTTCCGATATAAAAGGCTGATCTGGTTTTCTGAAGTTTTTGACACGCATTACAGTCTAGGTAAGAGATTCAATGGGATTCAAGGTTTGTCGGTAGTTGTCTTTATGTATCGCTGTACTCGTTTGATTGGTAAAGTTTGTTTGTTTGTGTTCATTCTAAGGTACAGCTTTGACCACATTCCTTTAAGATAAATTATATACTGCATCATGTCACATTCATTTCTAATGTATTACACTGCAGAGCGTCACATTCATTTGAAATGAATTACAATACACAGCATCACTTTCATTTGAAATGAATTGCACTGAAGATCGTCACTTTCATTTGAAATAAATTACACTGCAGAGCGTCACATTCATTTGAAATTAATTACACTGAGTGAATAAGACATCGCCAGGACAAAGTAACTAAGTTAAACGATGAAAGAAGAAGAAGAAGAAGAAGAAGAAGAAAAAGTGGAGGAGGAGGAAGAAGAAGAAAAAGAAGAAGAAGAAGAAAAAGAAGAAGATATAATTGTATATGATATGCTCTCTATAATTTTCCATTGCTTTTATTCTTGCTTTTATTGCTATTATTCTTTCTCCCCATTTATAGCCATGCGTGTGTGTGTGTGTGTGTGCGTGCGTGTATGTGCGTGCGTGCGTGCGTGCGTGCGTGCGTGTGTGTCTGTTTCAGCGCTTAGATTTGATTTTATCAAGATTTTGCGCTATATAAATATTGTAATTATATTATATTATATTATAATTATAATTATAATTATATTATAATTATTATATTATATTATTGTAATTATACTGAAGAGCGTCACATTCATTTGAAATGAATTACACTGAAGAGCGTCACATTCATTTGAAATGAATTACACTGCAGAGCGTCACTTTAATTTGAAATGAATTGCACCGCAGAGCGTCCCCTTAATTTGAAATGAATTACACCGCAGAGCGTCACTTTCATCTGAAATGAATTACACTGCAGAGCGTCACATTCATTGGAAATGAATTACGCTGAAGAGCGTCACATTCACTTGAAATGAATTACACTGCAGAGCGTCACTTTCAATTGAAATGAATTACACTGCAGAGCGTCCCTTTAATTTGAAATGAATTACACTGCACAACGTTACTTTAATTTAAAATGAATTACACTGCAGAGCGTCACTTTCATTTGAAATGAATTGCACTGCACAGCGTTACTTTAATTTGAAAAGAATTACACTGCAGAGCGTCACATTCATTTGAAAAGAATTACACTGCACACCGTCACATTCATTCGAAACGAATTACACTGCACACCTTCACATTCATTTAAAATGAATTACACTGCACAGCGTCATCTTAGTTTAAAATGAATTACACTGCAGAGTGTCACTTTAATTCGAAATGAATTACACTGCAGAGCGTCATTTTCATTTGAAATGAATTAAACAGCAGAGCGTCATATTCATTTGAAGTAAACTACGCTGCAGAGCGTCACTTTGATTAGAAATGAATTGAACTACAGAGCGTCAGTTTAACATGAAATGAATTACACCGCAGAGCGTCACTTTAATTAGAAATGAATCACACTGCAGAGCGTCAGAGTTAGTTTA
>JAPXFY010000029.1:37378198-37388198 GCA_030674185.1 Monoplex corrugatus
TATTTATTTATTTTGTTTTATTTTTCATTTATTTGTTTATTTATCATTATTATCATTGTCATCAATTATTATGTTATATTTGTTTATTTACTATTTTTTTTATTTTATCTGCATAAAATCACATAAGTGAATAGACATTAAACCAATGACCACCACACACACACACACATCACATCACATCACATTCTGAGCCGCCTCCTCCCCCTCTCCCTTTCATCTTTCTCTCTCTCTCTCTCTCTGTCTCTGTCTATCTGTCTCTCTCTCTCACTCTATCTCTCCCTTTTTTTCTTTGGCCTAATTTCTCGTCCTCATTCTGTCCACGGCTCTGTGAGTGTCTTCAGATCTTAAGCCTTCCATTCATGGAAATGAGATAAAGGTGATGGACTGTTCAAACAGGCACTGTGGACAGCTGCAGGATATGTACATGTATGTACCGATATCGCTCTGCCAACGGGTTTCACACATGCAAAAAAAGTGATTTAGCATTGACTAGTTCTCTCTCCATCTATAGGCATGCACTTAACACAGTTTTTGTCCTGTGGGATTCCTATCCTTTTGTATTTGTCTGTATAGCTACCGGTCTGTCTGTCTTTCTGACTGTTCGTTTTGTTTATTTTCTGTGTCTCTTTGTCTTTCTTGCTTTGTTTCTTTGTTTGTTTGTTTGTTTGTCTGTCTCTCTGTTTTTCTCACTGTGTGTATGTGTCTTTCTCTCTCTGGCCCTGTTTCTCTTTTGTCATTGTGTTTCTCTCTGTCTGTCTCTCTGTCTGTCTCAGTCTGTTTGTCTGTCTGTCTGTCTGTCTGTCTGCCTATCTCTCTTTTTCTCTCTATTTCTTTCTCCTTTTCTGTTGGGATACCTCTCCCATTTTGTCTCTCTCTGTCTGTTTGTTTCTCTGTCAACCCGTTCTCTCTCTCCCAAATTCTCTCTCTCTCTCTTTCTCTCTGTCTCTCTCTCTGTGTCTCTGTCTGTCTGTCTGTCTGTCTTTCTATCTCTGTCTCTGCCTACATATGTCATTTTATATCACTGTCTCTGTTTGTCTTTCTGTCTGTTTGTCTGTCTGTCTTTCTCTGTCTCTGTCACTGTCTCTCTGTCTGTCTGTCTGTCTCTGTCTCCATCTTTGTCTCTCTCTCTCTGTGTCTCTCTCTGTGTCTCTCTCTCTCTTTCTTTATATCTAACTTTTATTCTGTCTCTTGTTCTTTGAGTGTCTTGGTGTTTTAGAGATTTTTCTGAGTGTCCAGCTACATGGAAATTAGATTAACGTGTGGGATTCCTATCCTTTTGTATTTGTCTGTATAGCTACCGGTCTATCTGTCTTTCTGACTGTTCGTCATTATAGATATATATACGCGCACGTGCGCGTCCACAAGCACACGAAGACTCACACATGCACACACACGCAAACACACACACACACATACACTCGATCACACACACACACACACACACACACACACACACACACACACACACACACACACACACACACACACACACACCAAGATTGACTTCACATAAACACCTGCATTTACCCTTCCTGCTTCTACTCCCCTTCCCAACAACCCTTATATTTTATTTATTTATTTATCTTCTTTTTCATTTATTCAATTGTTTATTTATTTATTTTGTTTTATTTTTCATTTATTTATTTATTTATCACTATTATCATTGTCATCAATTATTATGTTATATTTGTTTATTTACTATTTTTTAAATTTTATCTGCATAAAATCACATAAGTGAATAGACATTAAACCAATGACCACCACCACACACACACACACACACACATATATATATATATATATATATATATAATCACACACACACTACACACACACACACACACACACACACACACACACATCATAATTATCACATTCAGACCTGCCTTCTCACCATCTCCCTTTCATCTCTCTCTCTCTCCCTATCTCTCTCTCCCCTCTCTCTCTCTCTCTCCCTCTCTCTCTTTCCCTCTCTCTCTCTCTCTCCCTATCTCTCTCTCTCCCTATCTCTCTCTCTCTCTCTCTCTATCTCTCCCTTTTTATCTTTGGCCTTTTTCTCGTCCTCATTCTGTCTCTCACCCGGCTCTGTGAGTGTCTTCAGGTCTTAAGCCTTCCATTCATGGAAATGAGATAAAGGTGATGGACTGTTCAAACAGGCACTGTGGACAGCTGCAGGATATGTACATGTATGTACCGATATCGCTCTGCCAACGGGTTTCACACATGCAAAAAAAGTGATTTAGCATTGACTAGTTCTCTCTCCATCTATAGGCATGCACTTAACACAGTTTTTGTCCTGTGGGATTCCTATCCTTTTGTATTTGTCTGTATAGCTACCGGTCTATCTGTCTTTCTGACTGTTCGTTTTGTTTATTTTCTGTGTCTCTTTTCTTTCTTGCTTTGTTTGTTTGTTTGTTTGTCTGTCTGTTTTTCTCACTGTGTGTATGTCTCTCTCTCTCGCTTGCTCTATTTCTCTTTTGTCATTGTGTGTGTCTCTGTCTGTCTCTCTGTCTGTCTCTGTCTGTTTGTCTGTCTGTCTGTCTCTCTCTGCCTATCTCTCTTTTTCTCTCTGTTTATTTCTCTTTTTCTGTGGGGATCCCTCTCTCATTTTGTCTCTCTGTCTGTCTGTCTTTCTGTCTCCCTTTATCTGTCTGTATGTCTGTCCCCCCTCTCTCTATCCCTGTCTCTTTCTGTCTACATCTGTTCGGTTTTTTTAACTGTCTCTGTCTTTCTGTCTGTGTGTCTGTCTGTCTTTCTCTGTCTCTGCCTCTGTCTGTCTGTCTGTCTGTCTGTCTTTCTGTCTGTCTGTCTCTGTCTCTCTCTCCCTCTCTCTCTTCCTCTCTCACCCCCTCTCTCTCCCTTTTTTTCTTTGGCCTTTTTCTCGTCCTCATTCTGTCCCCGGCTCTGTGAGTGTCTTCAGGTCTTAAGCCTTCCATTCATGGAAATGAGATAAAGGTGATGGACTGTTCAAACAGACACTGTGGACAGCTGCAGGATATGTACATGTATGTACCGATATCGCTCTGCCAACGGGTTTCACACATGCAAAAAAAGTGATTTAGCATTGACTAGTTCCCTCTCCATCTATAGGCATGCACTTAACACAGTATTGTCCTGTGGGATTCGTATCCTGTTGTATTTGTCTGTATAGCTACCGGTCTATCTGTCTTTCTGACTGTTCGTCATTACAGATATATATACGCGCACATGCGCGTCCACAAGCACACGCAGACTCACACATGCACACACACGCACACACAGACACACACACATACACTCGATCACACACAACACACACACACACACACACACACACACACACACACACACACACACACACACACACACACACACACACACCAGGATTGACTTCACATAAACACCTGCATTTACCCTTCCTGTTTCTACTCCCCTTCCCAACAACCCTTATATTTTATTTATTTATTTATCTTCTTTTTCATTTATTCAATTATTTATTTATTTATTTTGTTTTATTTTTCATTTATTTATTTATTTATTTATCATTATTATCATTGTTATCAATTATTATGTTTTATTTGTTTATTTACTATTTTTTAAAATTTTATCTGTATAAAATCACTTAAGTGAATAGACATTAAACCAATGACCACCACCACCACCCACACACACACATACACACACACACACACACACACACACACACACACACACACACACCACACACACACACACACATCACATCACATTCAGACCCGCCTTCTCCCCCTCTCCCTTTCATCTTTCTCTCTCTCTCTCTCTCTTTCCCTTTCTCTCTCTCTGTCTCTCTGTCTCTGTTCTCTCTCTCTCCCCACCCCCCCTCTCTCTCTTTATTTCTTTCTTTCTCTTTTCCTTTGTCTCTCTCTGTCTCTCTCCCTATCTCTCTCTCCCTCTGTCTCTCTCTCCCTATATCTCTCTCTCCCTATCTCCCTCTCTCTCTCCCTCTCTCCCTCTCTCTCTCTCCCTATATCTCTCTCTCCCTTTTTTTTTCTTTGGCGTTTTTCTCGTCCTCATTCTGTCCCCGGCTATGTGAGTGTCTTCAGGTCTTAAGCCTTCCATTCATGGAAATGAGATAAAGGTGATGGACTGTTCAAACAGACACTGTGGACAGCTGCAGGATATGTACATGTATGTACCGATATCGCTCTGCCAACGGGTTTTCACACATGCAAAAAAAGTGATTTAGCATTGACTAGTTCTCTCTCCATCTATAGGCATGCACTTAACACAGTTTTTGTCCTGTGAGATTCCTATCCTTTTGTATTTGTCTGTATAGCTACCGGTCTATCTGTCTTTCTGACTGTTCGTTTTATTTATTTTCTGTGTCTCTTTGTCTTTCTTGCTTTGTTTCTTTGTTTGTTTGTTTGTTTGTTTGTCTGTCTGTTTTTCTCACTGTGTGTATGTGCCTTTCTCTCTCTGGCTCTGTTTCTCTTTTGTCATTGTGTGTCTCTCTGTCTGTCTCTCTGTCTGTCTCTGTCTGTTTGTCTGTCTGTCTCTCTCTCTCTCTGCCTATCTCTCTATTTCCCTCTATTTCTTTCTCCTTTTCTGTGGGGATACCTCTCCCATTTTGTCTCTCTCTGTCTGTTTGTCTCTCTGTCACCCCGTTCTCTCTCTCCCAAATTCTCTCTCTCTCTCTCTCTCTCTCTCTGTCTCTCTCTCTCTGTCTCTGTCTGTCTGTCTGTCTGTCTTTCTATCTCTGTCTCTTTCTGTCTACATATGTCATTTTATATCACTGTCTCTGTTTGTCTTTCTGTCTGTTTGTCTGTCTGTCTTTCTCTGTCTCTGTCTCTGTCTCTTTGTCTGTCTGTCTATCTGTCTCTGTCTCCATATTTGTCTCTCTCTCTCTCTGACTCTCTCTCTCTGTCTCTCTCTCTCTTTCTTTATATCTAACTTTTATTCTGTCTCCCGTTCTTTGAGTGTCTTGGTGTTTTAGAGATTATTCTGAGTGTCCAGCTACATGGAAATTAGATTAACGTGATGAGTTGCTCGAACAGACAACATTGACGTGTGCAGGATATGTGTATATCGTTAGCATTCCATCAACAGCTTTCACAGACACAAGAGCTCTGCCAACGGGTGTCACACATGCCAAAAAGTGATTTAGCATTGACTAGTTCTCTCTCCATCTATAGGCATGCACTTAACACAGGTTTTGTCCTGTGGGATTCGTATCCTTTTGTATTTGTCTGTATAGCTACCGGTCTATCTGTCTTTCTGACTGTTCGTCATTATAGATATATATACGCGCACGTGCGCGTCCACAAGCACACACAAACTCAGACATGCACACACACCACACACACACACACATACACTCGATCACACACACACACACACACACACACACACACACACACACACACACACACACACACACACACACACACACACACACACACACACACACACCAAGATTGACTTCATATAAACACCTGCATTTACCCTTTCTGTTTCTACTCCCCTTCCGAACAACCCTTATATTTCATTTATTTATTTATCTTCGTTTTCATTGATTCAATTGTTTATTTATTTATTTTGTTTTATTTTTCATTTATTTGTTTATTTATCATTATTATCATTGTTATCAATTATTATGTTATATTGTTTATTTACTATTTTTTTTATTTTATCTGCATAAAATCACTTAAGTGAATAGACATTAAACCAATGACCACCACCACCACCCACACACCACACACACACACACATCACATCACATTCAGACCCGCCTTCTCCCCCTCTCCATTTCATCTTTCTCTCTCTCTCTCTCTTTCCCTTTCTCTCTCTCTGTCTCTCTGTCTCTGTTCTCTCTCTCTCTCCCCACCCCCTCTCTTTCTCTCTTTATTTCTTTCTTTCTCTTTTCCTTTGTCTCTCTCTGTCTCTCTCCGTCTCTCTGTCTCTGTCTCTCTTTGTCTCTCTGTCTCTGTGTCTGTGTCTGTCTCTTTCTCTCTCTCTCTCTCCCTCTCCTCCTCTCTCTCTCTCCCCTCTCTCTCTCTCCCTTTTTTTCTTTGGCCTTTTTCTCGTCCTCATTCTGTCTCCACCCGGCTCTGTGAGTGTCTTCAGGTCTTAAGCCTTCCATTCATGGAAATGAGATAAAGGTGATGGACTGTTCAAACAGACACTGTGGACAGCTGCAGGATATGTACATGTGTGTACCGATATCGCTCTGCCAACGGGTTTCACACATGCAAAAAAAGTGATTTAGCATTGACTGGTTCTCTCTCCATCTATAGGCATGCACTTAACACAGTATTGTCCTGTGAGATTCCTATCCTTTTGTATTTGTCTGTATAGCTACCGGTCTGTCTGTCTTTCTGACTGTTCGTTTTGTTTATTTTCTGTGTCTCTTTGTCTTTCTTGCTTTGTTTGTTTGTTTGTTTGTTTGTTTATCTGTCTGTTTTTCTCACTGTGTGTATGTGTCTTTCTCTCTCTGGCTCTGTTTCTCTTTTGTCATTGTGTGTCTCTCTCTCTGTCTCTGTGTCTGTCTCTGTCTGTTTGTCTGTCTGTCTGTCCTCTCTCTCTGCCTACTCTCTTTTTCTTCTATTTCTTTCTCCTTTTCTGTGGGGATACCTCTCCCATTTTGTCTCTCTCTGTCTGTTTGTCTCTCTGTCACCCCGTTCTCTCCTCTCCCAAATTCTCTCTCTCTCTCTCTTCTCTCTGTCTCTCTCTCTCTCTGTCTCTGTTTATCTGTCTGTCTGTCTTTCTATCTCTGTTTCTTTCTGTCTACATATGTCATTTTATATCACTGTCTCTGTTTGTCTTTCTGTCTGTTTGTCTGTCTGTCTTTCTCTGTCTCTGTCTCTGTCTCTCTGTCTGTCTGTCTCTGTCTCCGTCTTTGTCTCTCTCTTTCTCTCTCTCTCTGTCTCTCTCTCTCTTTCTTTATATCTAACTTTTATTCTGTCTCCCATTCTTTGAGTGTCTTGGTGTTTTAGAGATTTTTCTGAGTGTCCAGCTACATGGAAATTAGATTAACATGATGAGTTGTTCGAACAGGCAACATTGACATGTGCAGGATATGTGGATATCGTTAGCATTCCAACAACAGCTTTCACACACGCAAGAGCTCTGCCAGCGGGTTTCACACATGCCAAAAAGTGATTTAGCATTGACTAGTTCTCTCTCCATCTATAGGCATGCACTTAACACATTTTTTGTCCTGTGGGATTCCTATCCTGTTGTATTTGTCTGTATAGCTACTGGTCTATCTGTCTTTCTGAATGTTCGTCATTATAGATATATATATACGCGCACGTGCGTGTCCACAAGCACACGCAGACTCACACATGCGTACACACGCACACACACACACACACATACACTCGATCACACACACACACACACACACACACACACACACACACACACACACACACACACACACACACACACACACACACACACACACACACCAAGATTGACTTCACATAAACACCTGCATTTACCCTTCCTGTTTCTACTCCCCTTCCCAACAACCCTTATATTTTATTTATTTCTTTATCTTCTTTTTCATTTATTCAATTGTTTATTTATTTATTTTGTTTTATTTTTCATTTATTTATTAATTTATCATTATTATCATTGTTATCAATTATTATGTTATATTTGTTTATTTACTATCTTTTTTATTTTATCTGCATAAAATCACATAAGTGAATAGACATTAAACCAGTGACCACCACCACACACACACACACACACACACACACACACACACACACACATATATATACACACACACACACACACACACACACACACACACACACACACACATCATAATTATCACACTCAGACCCGCCTTCTCACCATCTCCCTTTCATCTCTCTCTCTCCCTATCTCTCTCTCCCTCTCTCTCTCCCTTCTCTCTCCCTACTCTCTCTCTCCCTCTCTCTCTCTCTCTCCCCTCTCTCCTCTCCCTATCCTCTCTCTCCCCTTCTCTCTCTCCTATCCCTCTCTCTCTCTCCTATTCTCTCTCTCTCTCTCTCTCTCTCTCTCTCTCATCTCTTCCCTTTTTATCTTTGGCCTTTTTCTCGTCCTCATTCTATCCCCGGCTCTGTGAGTGTCTTCAGGTCTTAAGCCTTCCATTCATGGAAATGAGATAAAGGTGACGGATTGTTCAAACAGACACTGTGGACAGCTGCAAGATATGTACATGTATGTACCGATATCGCTCTGCCAACGGTTTCACACATGCAAAAAAAAGTGATTTAGCATTGACTAGTTCTCTCTCCATCTATAGGAATGCACTTAACACAGGTTTTGTCCTGTGGGATTCCTAACCTTTTGTATTTGTCTGTATAGCTACCGGTCTGTCTGTCTTTCTGACTGTTCGTTTTGTTTATTTTCTGTGTCTCTTTGTCTTTCTTGCTTTGTTTGTTTCTTTGTTTGTTTGTTTGTCTGTCTGTTTTTCTCACTGTGTGTATGTGTCTTTCTCTCTCTGGCTCTGTTTCTCTTTTGTCATTGTGTGTCTTCTGTCTGTCTCTCTGTCTGTCTCTGTTTGTCTGTCTGTCTGTCTCTCTCTCTCTGCCTATCTCTCTTTATCTCTCTATTTCTTTCTCCTTTTCTGTGGGCCCCATTCTCTCTCTCCCAAATTCTCTCTCTGTGTCTCTTTCTCTCTGTCTCTCTCTCTCTCTCTGTCTCTGTCTGTCTGTCTGTCTGTCTTTCTATCTCTGTCTCTTTCTGTCTACATATGTCATTTTATATCACTGTCTCTGTTTGTCTTTCTGTCTGTTTGTCTGTCTGTCTTTCTCTGTCTCTGTCACTGTCTCTCTGTCTGTCTGTCTCCGTCTTTGTCTCTCTCTCTCTCTCTGTCTATCTCTCTCTTTCTTTATATCTAACTTTTATTCTGTCTCCCGTTCTTTGAGTGTCTTGGTGTTTTAGAGATTTTTCTGAGTGTCCAGCTACATGGAAATTAGATTAACTGATGAGTTGTTCGAACAGACAACATTGACATGTGCAGGATTTGTGTATATCGTTAGCATTCCATCAACAGCTTTCACACACGCAAGAAATGATGAATCATATATGTCATACTTTCTTCTCACAAGCTTGCACAAAGTACAATTTTGTTTTGTGAGATTGATAACGCTCTAATTGTCTTTATATCAATTCATTTGTCTGTCTTACTGTCCGTCTCTGTCTCTGCCTGTCTGTCTTTTTGCTTTGTTCGTCTGCCTGTCTGTTTCATTCTATCTGTCAGTTGTCTGTCTGTCTGTATCTCTCTCTCTGTCTCTGTATGTCTGTCTCTGTCTCTGTCTCTCTCTCTGAATCCCTGTCTCTCTCTCTTTCTCTCTCCTGTCTGTTTGTCTGTCTGTCTGTCTCTCTCTCTGTCTGTCTTTTGTTCTGTCTGTATGTCTCTCTCTTCCTCCTTTCTCTCCCACTCTCTCTCTCTCTCTCCTCTCTCTCCTCTCTGTCGCTCTCTCTCCTCTCTGTCTCTCTCTCTCCTCTCTGTCTCTCTCTCTCCTCTCTGTCTCTCTCTCTCCTCTCTGTCTCTCTCTCTCCTCTCTGTCTCTCTCTCTCCTCTCTGTCTCTCTCTCTCTCCTCTCTCTCTCTCTCTCTCCTCTCTCTCTCTCTCTCTCCTCTCTGTCTCTCTCCTCCTCTCTCTCTCTCTCTCCTCTCTGTCTCTCTCTCTCCTCTCTGTCTCTCTCTCTCCCCTTCTCTTTCTGTGTCTCTCTGTCCCTGTCTCAGTTTCTGTCTCTGTCTGTCTGTTTGTTTGTCTGACAGTCTGTCTGTCTGTCTCTTTCTCTCTCTCCTCTCTGTCTGTCTGTCTCTCTCTCTCCTCTTCTCTCTCTGTGTCTCTCTGTCCCTGTCTCAGATTCTGTCTGTCTGTTTGTCTTTCTGGCTGGCTGTCTGTCTCTCTCCTGTCTCTCTCTCTCTCTCTCCTTCTCTCCCGTTCTCTCTCTCTCCCTCTTTTTCACTCAGTCTCCCTCCCTTTCTCGCTTGCCTTCTCTTCCTCCATCATTTTTCTCCCTCTGTCTGTCTG
>JAPXFY010000029.1:37403198-37435698 GCA_030674185.1 Monoplex corrugatus
CTTCGTCTTGTGTCCCGCTGGTGCTGCCTTCGTCTTCTGTCTCGTCGGTACCGCCTTCATCTCCACCTCTGCCACCGCCATGTGACTGTGATAAATTGAAATTATGTCTGTTTAATGCTCAGTCAGTGTGCAAAGACGGCAAAGCCGATGTCATTGCTGACTTTATCACAGACGAGCATATTGACATTGTATTTATCTCCGAAACTTGGCTTAACCCCATTGGTCACGAACCCATACATGCGAATCTCACTCCGAGTGGATATAGGCTTGCTTCTTTCCATCGCCCATCCCGAGGTGGTGGTATCGCCATCCTCTACAACGACTCACTCCATTCCCGCCTATCTTTCTCGCAGTCTCTGCCTTTCTCCCATCCTTCTTTTGAGCACGTTGAAGTATCCTTCCAATCCACCCCTCACCTCATCACCTTCTCCTGTGTCTATCGACCTCCACCTAGCTCTGCCAACAAGCTCACCACATCCATGTTTCTCTCTGACTTTGACCAACTAATTGATTACTACTGCCTCTTACCTGGAAATCTCATCATTCTAGGTGACATCAATGTCCACTACGACAACACTCACCGTTATGACACAAGACATATCATCAACTCTCTGTCCAATCACAATATGACACAACATATTTCTGAACCAACCCATAAAAAAGGTATGTGCGCACAGTGACTCGACGCAATCTCAAATCTATTGACCTCACCACATTTTCATCTGATGCCTCCCGCCTCCTTTCTGAAAAGTCACACAACCTTGCCGATGAATTCTATACTACTCTCCACCATCTTCTGGACACTCATGCTCCAGCCACAACTCGTCTTTTACCTGACCGCCCCCCTACCCCCTGGCTCACTCATGAGATTGCCTGTGCAAAACGTGCCCGCCGCAGATCAGAGCGCCGCTGGCGCAAATCCAAACTCACTGTACATAGGCAACTTTTCCAAGCCTCTAAAACAAAAGTATCCACCCTCATTGCATCTGCAAAAACAAGCTCTTTCCAAATCAAAATCCTGAATGCCTCTTCTTCAAGAGAACTCTTTACAACCATGAATCATCTCCTTGGCACACGAAAAGATTTACCTCTCCCAAC
Organism: Monoplex corrugatus; assembly: GCA_030674185.1. Classification (NCBI taxonomy): domain Eukaryota; kingdom Metazoa; phylum Mollusca; class Gastropoda; order Littorinimorpha; family Ranellidae; genus Monoplex; species Monoplex corrugatus. The sequence continues at coordinate 37,404,297 of JAPXFY010000029.1, forward strand.
AAAACACACATATGAAGAACTCCCATCTGTATTCTCCAAGTATTTCACCACCAAAATACAAACTCTTCGTCCCAGATTCTTTCAAGTCTGCTATTGTTCACCCTCTCCTGAAGAAATATAATTTAGACCCAAATGAACTGAAAAATTACCGGCCTATCTCTAATCTCTCTTTCTTGTCAAAATTCATCGAAAAAGTTGTCCTCAACCAGCTGAACTCTCACCTGTCTGCCAACAATCTTCTCAATCCTTTCCAGTCAGCCTACCGCCAGTGCCATAGCACTGAAACTGCCCTGCTACACATTCTCAACAATCTCCTCCTTGCAACTGATACTGGCAAAGTCTCTCTCTTCACACTCCTTGATCTGTCTGCAGCCTTTGATACCATTGATCATGGTATTCTCCTTTCTAGACTTCATCATACTTTTGGCATCTCTGACATTGCTCTCTCCTTTTTCACTTCATATCTGTCAAACAGAAAACAAACTGTTCTCATTAATGGCACTTACTCTCAACCTGCATGCCTGACCTGTGGTGTTCCACAAGGATCTGTCCTTGGCCCTGTTCTTTTCACTCTTTACACCTCCCCCCTGTCCACCATCATCAACTCCCACTCTATAAAACACCACTTCTATGCTGATGACACCCAACTTCTAGACAGTGACACACCAGACAATATACAGCGCCTCTTGACTCGCACCACTGAGTGTTACTCGGACATTAAGAACTGGATGACGTTCAACAAACTTCAGCTTAATGACGACAAGACAGAAGCTATCCTCATTGGCACCCGTCAGAAACTTTCTCAGCTGCCTCCTCTTTCTCTCCCATTATGTAACACATCAGTCCCAATTTCTGATTCAGCTAAAAACCTTGGTGTCTGCATTGACTCTACCCTCTCCATGAACAACTTTGTTTCTCAAACTGCCAGATCTTGCTACTATCACCTCCATCGTATAAGCTTGATCAGGAAGTATCTCTCTGTGGAAACAACTGCAAAACTCGTTCTCTCCTTCATAATGTCTCGCATTGACTATTGCAATTCACTCCTGTCTGGTCTTCCTGCCTCCACCATTCACATCCTACAGCGCATTCAAAACAATGCTGCACGCCTTGTACTCAAAAAGAAAAAAGCTGACCACATATCTCCTCTCCTGGCACAACTTCACTGGCTCCCTGTATCAAAGCGCATACAGTACAACCTAGACACTATGTGCTACAAAAGCCTCAATAACGCAGCCCCCCGATTACCTGTCAAGCCTACTTGAGATTTATGTTCCCTCACGTACCCTCCGCTCTGCCTCCGATCCTCTGACTTTTCGCTTTCCACGCACCAAGCTCAATACCTATGGTCCACGAGCCTTCTCTGTTTCTGGTCCACTTTCCTGGAACAAACTTCCTCTCTCTGTCCGTCAGCAACCTACTTTTGTCTCCTTCAAGTCCGCTCTCAAAACTCACCTTTTCTCCTCTGCATAAAATCCTGACCTCACTCATCCCCTTCTGTAGCCTGTCTCCACTCGGAGGGGAATCACATTGTAATATATATTTGTATATAATATGCTCTCTATAATTTTCCATTGCTTTTATTCTTTTTCCCCATTTATAACCATGTGTGCGTGTGTGTGTGCGTGTGTGTGCGCGCGTGCGTAAGTGTATGTTCAGCGCTTAGATTTGATTTTTATCGAGATTTTGCGCTATATAAATATTGTAATTATTATTATTATTATTATATCATCATCAAGTGCCCTGCCGCATGGCGTTGTCGATCATGGCCTTCCATATGTATCTATCCCTTGCCGCAAGCACATCTTCCACCCTCTCTGTCCTCAGCCACCCTGCAAGTCTGTCCAATATTTTCTCCCTAGGTCTACCTGGTGCTCTCTTTCATTTATCAGACTGAAAATTATCAAGAAATAGGAGCTAGAAATATTTATAACGGACAGCTACTCAACCAAATTTACAAGATTTTAGTTTTCACACTCGGACTCCTGGTCAATGATTCTTTGTCTCCACTGTAACTTTGCATGCTCAACGTACTTGTAACTGTGTGAAAGCAGGTGACAAATGGTACAACCTGTAGATAAAAAAAAATCAGGCCTCCACTGATTCAGTCCACCCTTCAACACTAGCAACTTATGCTGACATTGTCAACATCTTTGTCTCAGACTGAAGTACAGGTATGAGCCTGTTTCTGCCTGGGAGGTTTCTGTGATACTAGAATCTTTTCCCCGGCTGTTTCTCAAATAATCTACACAATTATAGACAAAGATGTAAGCTGTTCAGAAGTTGCAAGTGCTCAATATTAGAATCCACGGCGCCAGGGTGACGGGCCAAAAGACATGGACTAATAATGTTAGCACCTGTTGCAGAAGGTATCGTCCAGTGGTAGGCCTCCCTCGGTCATGGCTGACCATGGACAAAGTACATCCGTTCTAATGTCTAGATGGGCTGTCTGCTTGGTCCAAGCAGCGTCGCCTGTGGCTGTAGAGACCAATGCGAGAGAGGCAGTCTCTGTCGCAGCAGTCGCATGTGTATGCTGATGCTGGTCTGTTGGCTGTCATCCCTTTTCTGCGGACTCGCTTTTCTGCTGCAGCAGCTGACAGTTTGTCCTCACCAATCCGCAGCTGTTTCTTGAGAGTGGTTCTCCAGCTGTTGCGGTCGTCTGCGAGGTCCTCCCAGGACTCAGTGTTGATCTCAAGCGCCTTCATGTCACGTTTGCAAACGTCTTTGTATCTCAGTTGTGGGCGGCCAGTGTTTCTCTGCCCTGTGGCAAGCTCACCATAAAGGATGTCTTTTGGGATGCGACCATCTTCCATGCGGCAAACGTGGCCCAACCAGCGCAGCCGACGCTGTCTCAGCATGGTATGCATGGTTGTGAGGCCAGCGCGGATCAGGACTTCGGTGTTGGTCACCTTGTCTTGCCAGGAAATGCCGAGTATGCGCCGTAGGCTTCTCAGGTGGAAGGTATTGAGCCTTTTCTTCTGATGAGCATAAGTGGTCCACGCCTTGCTGCCATACAGCAAGGTGCTGAGGACACAGGCGTTGTATACAGCCATCTTTGTCTTTGTGGTCAGCTTGGGATTTGTCCACACCCTTTGTGTGAGACGGGCTAGTGTTGTGGCTGCCTTCCCGATCCTCTTGTCAATCTCTGTGTCAAGGGAGAGGTTATCGGTGATGGTGGACCCAAGATATGTGAATTGGTGGATGGCTTCAAGCTCGTAGTCATCAATGGTGATGGCTGGTGGAGATGGCGTGTGTTGGCCCAGGACGTTTGTCTTCTTAAGACTGATGGTCAGACCAAAATCTTTGCAGGCCTGGGAGAAGCGGTCCATTAGTGACTGCAAGTCCCGCTGAGTATGGGTTACAACTGCGGCATCGTCAGCAAATAGCATGTCTCTTATGAGGGCTTCACGGACCTTTGTCCTTGCTCTGAGGCGGGCGAGGTTGAAAAGCCTGCCATGTGATCTGGTCCGCAGGTCGATCCCTTCTTGCGCTGTGCTGAACGCATGCCTCAGGAGGAGAGCAAAGAAGATTCCAAAGAGGGTTGGGGCCAGGACGCAGCCTTGTTTCACACCGCTGCGTATGTTGAAGGGCTTGGAGAGGTTTCCGTTGAACTGCACCGTCCCTTTCATGTTGGAGTGGAAGGACTCAATTAAGCTATGCAGTTTGAGAGGGCAGCCGATTTTTCGGAGAGCCCTGAAAAGGCCATCTCTGCTGACTAGGTCAAAGGCCTTGGTGAGGTCAATGAATGCCACATACAGTGGCATCCGCTGCTCTCTGCACTTCTCCTGGATTTGGCGAAGGGAAAAGACCATGTCTACCGTGGATCTCTCTGCTCGAAAACCACACTGTGATTCCGGGAAGACGCGTTCAGCCAGTTTCTGCAGGCGGATTAGGAGGACCCGAGCATAGACTTTGCCAACAATGCTGAGGAGCGAGATACCTCTGTAGTTGTTGCAGTCGCTCCTTTCACCCTTGTTTTTGTACAGGGTGACGATCTTGGCGTCCCTCATGTCTTGCGGTACAGCTCCCTCATTCCAACACCGACAGAGGACTGCGTGCAAAGGGTGCAGAAGAGAAGTCTTGCAGTGCTTGATGAGGTCTGGGGAAATTCCGTCGCTGCCAGGTGCCTTGCCTGATGCCAGGCTATCAACGGCCTTGCTGAGTTCATCCACAGTCGGCTCTGCGTCAAGTTCTTCCATGACCGGCATGCAATTGATGGCATCGAGGGCTGAGGGGGACACCATGTTCTGTGTGGAGTAGAGGTCGGAGTAGTGTTCCGCCCATCTCTCCATCTGTTGGCTAGGATCGCTGATTACTTCCCCAGTAGAGGATTTGAGGGGGGCGATCTTGCTCTGTGTTGGTCCCAGTGCCTTCTTGATGCCATCATACATTCCTCGGATGTTGCCTCTTTCCGCAGCACTCTGTATCTCTTCGCTGAGCTCTGTCCAGTACTACAACAACAACACAGCGCCTGGCGTTAAGCTGAACCTTACTCCTGGCAGCCCTGAGGATTTGCAGATTCTTCTCACTGGGTGACCACTTATACTCGGTGAGTGAAGGTATCGACAGCACCGCCTTCTCACTCACTTCGGACAATATATACATGTACATATGTTTCTATTACTGAAACGATATGTAAGTTTCCTCACTTTACGCCCAGTTTTATGTCATCCAGTATTTCTTCAAAGACACTGTGAAAATATCCGAATTTGACTTTTCTGTAATAATTGATTCTTATACAAGACATAATTTATTGCTTTGGATAAGAAATTGATTTAGGTTTCTTATAAAAGTCTGATTTATTGTTTGTTAGTAAGACTGATTTATAATTTCTAAGATAAAACTGATTTATAATTTCTAAGATAAGACTGATTTATAATTTCTAAGATAAAACTGATTTGTTGTTTCTTAGATCAGACTGATTTATTGGCTTGACAATTTGTTGTTGCTGTAGTTGTTGCTGTAGTTGTTGTTGTTGTAGTTGTTGTTGTTGTTGTAGTTGTTGTTGTGTTGTTGTTGTTGTTGTTGTAGTTGTTGTTGTTGTTAGTTGTTGTTGTTGTTGTTGTAGTTGTTGTTGTTGTTGTTGTTGTTGTAGTTGTTGTTGTTGTAGTTGTTGTTGTTGTAGTTGTTGTTGTTGTTGTAGTTGTTGTTGTTGTTGTTGTAGTTGTTGTTGTTGTTGTTGTAGTTGTTGTTGTTGTAGTTGTTGTTGTTGTAGTTCTTGTTGTTGTAGTTGTTGTTGCTGTAGTTGTTGTTGTTGTAGTTCTTGTTGTTGTTGTTGTTATAATTATGGTTGATGGCAGTTTCTTTACAAAAGTGGAAAAATTGAAACACAAGATCTAAGACTGTCTAAACAAAAACTTTAATGCTTATAATCAAAACGTGCATACTATCCTCTCTCGGACATCCGTACTCCCTTCCCACCAGTATACGCTGCTGTAGGGAAGAAAAAGAAAAGAAATGGATAGAAAAAAGGAAAGTGAAGATAAATCACCAAATGGCCTGTTCATGAACTTCATTTCACATTTGAAAATAGTATAGAAATATTCTTCAACTCCCAAAACTCTCTCTGTCTGTGTCTCTGCCTCTGTCTGTCTTTGTCTCTCTCTCTGTGTCTCTGTCTGTCTGTCTGTCTGTCTTTCCCTCTCCCTTCTCTCTCTTTTTTCTCTCTCTCTCTGCGTCTCCATCTCCATCTTTCCCTCTGTCCTTCTGTCTCTGTCTGCATGTCTATCCGGCTGTCTGTCGCCCTCTCTTCCCCCCCTCTCTCTCTTCTCTTTCTCTCTCTCTCTCTCGCGCGCACGTGCACACACACACACACACACACACACACACACACACACACTCGCAGACGCGGGCACACACACACACACACACAGACGACACACGCGAACGCGTGCACACACACACACACACACACACACACACACACACACACACACACACACCACACACACACACGCACACACACACACAAACAGACACACACACTCGCAACCACACAGACACAGACACACACATACACAAGCACTAGCACACAGCAAGACACTCTTACAAAAAGCTACATGTTCTCTCCTTACATTTAAAAGAAATTCAAGACGATAGGAAAATAGAGAGATTTAGTAAGTCTTAGGGAGCTGCATCATCTAAAACGATTCCCAATAACCATTAACGTTTCTTAGTGAAACAAAAAATAAAAAACAAAAAACAAACAAAAAAAGCCAGCCAACCAGCCAACCAACCAACCAACCAACCAACCAACCAAACAATACGATCTATATGATCGAATAAAAACACGAAAACACCATTTTTCTAGCTTCCGTAGCTTTCGGAGCTCTGATGCTCCTTCTTCAGCAGGCATGTTTATTTGCTACAGATGTCAATAGCTGGGGATTCGTACACTCTAGAAGCAGTAGGCCTACGCACAATACGATCCAATAAGAAAATTGAAACTTAAACAGGCTTCATCGTTAGAAGAAGAAAAACATATCAAAGACGGCAGGCCACCATAACATTTCTTTGTAAAAAAAAAAAAAACGATACAATAAGAAAACTGAAACTTAAACAGGCTTCATCGTTAGAGAAGAAGAAACACATATCAAAGATGAATAGGCCAGCATGTAGGAGACATCCGCGAATTCAATTTTAGCTTCAAGGACATTATCATTGCTCTGCTATGTGTCAGGTTTTTCCCTGAGGTTTAACGCCCTTTGTTCCACCACAGCCAAAACGGCGTGGCTTAATTTAAGAAGAGGTTTTGCCCTAGGAAAAAAGCAAGTTTGATCTCGTTAATTCAATTTCTGCTTGTTTCCTTCTAAAGCAAAAGCCATTCAGAATCAACTTTCATGACACGTTGGTGATAGACCCGTGGGCGTTCGAGCGTGCGCGCACGCGCATGCGCACACACACATGCAAAGCATAGACAGACAGACGAGAGGAGAGAGAGACAGGTGAGAGAGAAGAGAGAGACAGAAGACAGAATAGAAAGACGAGAGATGAGACAGAGAGAGAGAGAGGGAGAGGAGAACGGAGAAGAAAGAGACGAGAAGAGTTACAGCACACACACGCAGAGAGAGAGAGAGGAGGAGAGAGAGAGAGAGAGAGAGCAGACAGAAAACAGACAGACAGACAGACAGGACAGACAGAGATTTACACAGATACAGACACACACCACAAAACACACACACACACACACAGGAGAGAGAGAGTCAGAGACATGAACAGAGAGAGAGGAAAGAGAGCAGATCAGAGAGAGACACACAGAGACAGAGAGAGACAGTGAATAGCCATATATATAATATATATGATATATGCAAACAGAGACAGAGACAGAGAGAAAAGAAAGGATAGATAGACAGGAGACAGACAGACAGACACACAGACAGAAACTACGAACAGAGAGAGAGAAGAGACAGAGACAGAGACAGACAGACAGACAGACAGACAGAGACACAGAGTGAGAGACAGAGAGAGAGACAGAGAGGAGAGACAGAGGAGAGAGATAGCCAGAGCGAGTGAGGAGAGAGAGAGAGAGACAGAGACACAGAGAGAGAAGACAGACAGAGACAGAGACAAACAGAGAGATAGAGATACCCAGAGAGGAGAGAGAGAGAGGAGAGAGAGAGAAGAGAGACAGCAGCAGAGACAGACAGACAGGAGAATAGCCAAGAGAGATAGAGACAGAGACAGACAGAGAGAAACACACATTTTACACGCACGTGCAGACACAGACACAACATACACACACACACACACACACACACACACACACACACACACACACACACACACACACACACACACACACACACACCACACTGTACACAACACACAAAGTTCGTGAAAGCTAAATAATGTGCACGGGTATCAGTCGTCTCTCGCCATAGTTCCGGTCATGCACGAGTTTGAATTTGTGAACAGTCGGACCTTCAACTTCAGTCACATCTGAACTTCGTCAGGGCTGGATGAAACAGGGAAAAGAAACCAGCAATTTTATTCATTCATTCATTTAGTGCAAATTGTGTCCACTGGGCTGTCGAAAAAGACCCAATATGAAAACGACATCAGGAAATATGTCAGCTGCATGCTGTGATCTTCTGACAAGGTAAGTATTTTAACTTCTTTTGCTCTACGTTATAACACTGACTACTAGTGTCGCTAGTTTTTCGTAGCGGGCTGTTGCAGTCTCCGTTGTGATAAAAGTCTTGACTCCAAATCTGATATCTTGAGTTCAATCCCACCTGGTAGCACAAAAAACTGGCCTGTTCGCTGCTCACTTGTAATGTTTAAATGAGTGTTTTGTTTATGTGAGCTTAGCATTTTAGATGTAGTTCCCCACTTCAAGATTTTTGCCACCCCCATAAGGAAGCCAGGGGCTTTTTCAGTATAGATAGTATCCCCACCTTCTGGAAATTCTGTTCAAGAAATTCCTCATTTCTATCACTTTCTTTCGTTTCTTTCCTTTTCCTCTGTTTTTGCATTTCTTCCTATCATTTTCTGCCTTGCTGGTCCATTCACCTCTAAGTGTTCAGTAAATTCTTACGTACTTTCTCTTAGGATTGATAATTGGGTACATGTGTTAAGTGCAATTTTGGCTCTAGGGATATCTGATATGAGATGCAGAAGCAGTTGTAGGCAATTTAGACCCGTTTTTTTTTGTTTTAATATCCTTAGTTATGTTTGAATTTGTATGTTTTCTTTAAATCCCCCTGTGTGATAAATTGGACGGAGTGGTCAACGTCAGGGGCATCTCCTTAGATTATGTAGACGAATGCATTGTGTAAATTTTTTCCACTTTTTTCCCAGTTGAAGTATTGCATATGTGTTGAACTGGTAATAGCCTTGTGATAGAGACAGATGGAAGTCCATAATCGTCAACGCCATGCGGCAAGGCACCTGATGATGATGATGATGAATAGCCCTGATATGGCTCTGTGCAGTCAGCTGGGTTTTAAATAACAGTAAGAGTAAGACTTTGCCATTGCAGAGGGTTTTATGTGGGCTCAGTCTGATTAGAAGTAATTCTTGACTGATTTGAGTGGAGCACATATGGAATTTTCCGAGTGTGTTGAATTTATTTTTTTCTAAAGAAATCTCCGATCTCCAGTCTCTAAACTCTGTACCATTGAGTGTAGTTAATATGGAATTTTCCTATTGTGTCCAATTCATTTTTTTAAGAAATCTCCGATCTCCAGTCTCCAAACACTGTACCATTGAGTAAAGCACATATGGAATTTTCTGAGAGGATTTTTTTTTAACAAACTCCAATCTTCAGACCTGTAACCCTCGTCTAAAAGATTTGGACGTGAATAGAGGTTAGTAGGAACTTGGGGTGGGATGTGGAGGCGAGACTTCGACACTGATCCACTTTAGCTGCAGAAAACCCCGGATTCCATCCGGAACAAAATTGTTTACCCTTCCATCCCATCCCACCCCATCCCTACAGCATGTATTGATAGTGGTTTGGGTGCTGGTCTTTAGGATAAGATAAAGCTAAGTCCTCATGTGCAGCATCTACCTAGCCCATGTTGAAGAAGCCACAGTGATAAAATAATTCTTTGCACAAAATTCTGTTTAAAAAGAAAACGTTCATAAGGGAAACATTTTTACATGTATTTATAAACAAAAACACGCATTCCTTCTGTCACTCTTTCTTTCTGCCATATTCCTTTGCTTTGTCATTTTTCCCTATAATTTTCTGCCTTGCAGGTCCATTCACATGTATGTGTTCTATAAGGCTCCATTTATTTTCTCTTAAGATTGACAGTTGGGCGCGTGTGTTAGGTGCATTTTTGGCTCAAAGGAGGTGTGATGTCCAGAAGCAAGTTTAGGACATTTTGGCCAGTTATGATTTTGCGTTCAGGTTTGATTATTAACCCATTGGTCATAAATAGGCCTGAACGGCGTGTCCTTAGATTGTGTGCGAATCCATTGGTGTGGTGTATGCTTGACTTTCTTTTCTTGGTGTTTTTTTTTTTTCGTTGAGATATTTGTGTACATTTTGAAATGTTTCCAGTCATGATATGGCTCTGCGCGCTTGGCTGAGTTTTAAACGATGAGAATGATAGTAACGAAAACTAAAACATGGAACCACAATACCAGGCGAGGTAGGGCAGTGTTGTTATAGAGTAACTCGTTACTACAGATGACACTGTTGATGTGACCACCACCACCACCACCACCACCACCACCACAAAATCTTACTCACCTCAGTTCATCAGGTCTGCTAATATGCAGAACACTGAGGTCTGCTAATATGCAGAACACTGAGATCTGCTAATATGCAGAACACTGAGGTCTGCTAATATGCAGAACACTGAGGTCTGCTAATATGCAGAACACTGAGGTCTGCTAATATGCAGAACACTGAGGTCTGCTAATATGCAGAACATTGAGGTCTGCTGATATGTACATGTAGAATACTGAGGTCTGCTGGTATGCAGAACACTGAGGTCTGGTAACATGTAGAACACTGAGGTCTGGTAATATGTAGAACACCGAAGTCTGCTAACATGTAGAACACTGAGGTCTGCTATGTAGAACACTTGAGGTCTTACGTAGAACACCGAAGTCTGCTAATATGTAGAACACCGAGGTCTGCAAACATGTAGAACACTGAGGTCTGCTAATATGTAGAACACCGAGGTCTGCTAACATGTAGAACACAGAGGTCTGCTAACATGTAGAACACTGGAGTCTGCTAATATGTAGAACACTTGGTCTTATGTAGAACACTTGTCTGCTATGTAGAACACTTGAGGTCTGCTATGTAGAACACTTGAGGTCTGCTAACATGTAGAACACTGAGGTCTGCTAACATGTAGAACACCGAGGTCTGCTAACATGTAGAACACTGAGGTCTGCTAACATGTAGAACACCGAGGTCTGCTAACATGTAGAACACCAAGGTCTGCTAACATGTAGAACACTGAGGTCTGCTAATATGTAGAACACTTGAGGTCTGCTGATATGTAGAACATTGAGGTCTGCTGATATGTAGAACACTGAGGTCTGCTGATATGTAGAACACTGAGGTCTGCTAATATGTAGAACACCAAGGTCTGCTAATATGTAGAACACTGAGGTCTGCTAATATGTAGAACACTGAGGTCTGCTAATATGCAGAACACCAAGGTCTGCTAATATGTAGAACACTGAGGTCTGCTAATATGTAGAACACTGAGGTCTGCTGATATGTAGAACACTGAGGTCTGCTGATATGTAGAACATTGAGGTCTGCTAATATGTAGAACACTGAGGTCTGCTGATATGTAGAACACTGAGGTCTGCTAATATGTAGAACACTGAGGTCTGCTGATATGTAGAACATTGAGGTCTGCTGATATGTAGAACACTGAGGTCTGCTGATATGTAGAACACTGAGGTCTGCTGATATGTAGAACACTGAGGTCTGCTGATATGTAGAACACTGAGGTCTGCTGATATGTAGAACACTGAGGTCTGCTAATATGTAGAACACTGAGGTCTGCTGATATGTAGAACACTGAGGTCTGCTAATATGTAGAACACTGAGGTCTGCTAATATGTAGAACATTGAGGTCTGCTAATATGTAGAACACTGAGGTCTGCTGATATGTAGAACACTGAGGTCTGCTGATATGTAGAACACTGAGGTCTGCTAATATGTAGAACACTGAGGTCTGCTAATATGTAGAACATTGAGGTCTGCTAATATGTAGAACACTGAGGTCTGCTGATATGTAGAACACTGAGGTCTGCTGATATGTAGAACACTGAGGTCTGCTGATATGCAGAACAGTGAAAACCTTTAATTTTTCAAAATATGGGCGACAATAAACGCATGACCAGAATATTAACTGTAATTGTCACGATGCACGTTCTAACGAGTATTTCTGTGTCCGCAGCAAGGTGACAACTCTGATCCTCCCTCACCATGCCTACAGTGAACAAGAAGCCCTGCACGTCCAGGACATGCGTCAACATTCAAAGACGCCATACGACGTCCGTCTGCACGTTCACCCACCACTTGGTCCATCTGCCCGACCTTCAGTGTCCTGGTGAGTAACCAGATCAAATCTTAAAACTGGGAAGGGGAAGAGGTGGGTGATGAGGACCAGACAGTATTACTGTAGAAATGATTGAGGCTTTAGATGAATTTGGTAATGAAAAAGCCCCATGACTGGACAATATTACATGTACTATAGAAATGATCGAGGCTTTAGATGAATTTGGAACTGGAAAAGGTCCTATATAAAATTCATGGCACCAGAATAATCCTAAAAGATATGTCAGTCAGTTTCCATTGCACTTCCAAAATATGAGCTATAAATACGGACTCCATCGTACAATGAGCTTAAGTCGAGTAACAAAGATCATATTAAGAATAGTCATGATGAAAACAGGGAACAGAAGTAAAACAGAAATGGCAGAAGAAGAACAATTTGGATCTGTGAAGGGAAAGGGACTGTCTGTGCCATGTTCATCCTGAGAACTATCATAGAAAAATCATTTCAGTTAAATAAGGATTTGTATTTAAGGTTTGATTATACTAAGGCTTTTGATTGGGTAAGACACGAACAATTGATCAACAAACTGGAAAAGATCAACATTGATGCAAACGTTCTAAGAATATTAAGGAAGATGTATTGGAATTAAACAGCAGCACTGTCAGTAGAAAATGTCAGCTCTTTCCAAAATAAAAAGAGGGGTAAGGCGGGGATGTGCTCAGTCAACAACATTTTCACTTTCTAGGGAAACCATCATGAGAAACCTAGAAGACTGCCCTGAGATAAAGGTTGGGGGGGAAACGATAATCTTCGTTAGGCAGATGACACCGTTTAACTGCAGGAAATGAAAAAAGACAAAATCGTATGAACATAATAGAAATACAAAGCAGAAATAGAGTTCGAGCCAAATGGTTTGGTAATCAGTAATAAGAAATCCCGTCATGTAAAATAACAGCAAATGACACAATGAGACAAGTTCAGTTCAAATACCTGGGAACGGTCATCTCGCTAGATGGTAGATGCACATTACAAATATCCAGCAGAATTGGTTGGGCTAAAACAGCATTAAAAATGAATAGCGTTTCCCCCCCAACAAAGGCTTATTAATTAACGTGAGGAAAAGTTCCTCAGGTGCGGAGCATGGACAGTCAGCATACTAAGTCAGAGCAAGATTGAGGCAGATGAAATGTACTTTCTGAGAAGAATGTTAAGAGTTCCATGGACAGCAAACAAAACAAACGAGACAGTATTGAAAGAGCATTGATGAAGCATATCAAGAAAATACAAGCACATTTATAGCGTAGTTTATGAGGCAAGAGAAATATGAGCGTCTAGTCGCAACAGGAATGTGGAGGGAAAGAGCACCAGGTAGATACAGGATAAAATATTGGACGGGATTTGCGGAATGGATGAAGAAAGGAAGGATGGGAGATGTACTTGCACCAACACAATATAGTTTTCGTATGGAGGGCCATGATCACCAACGTCATGCAGCAGGGCACATGATAATGATGAGGCTGAGGAGGTTGAGGATGACAATCATGATGATATGGAATGCCATCTAGAATTGAGACTGTGTGACAGGGCTGTACTTTACCATAATATATCCTGGTGATTTTTGAAGGGACTGATGGGGATTCGAACCCACAACCTTCCAGTCGGTAGTCCGTTGCACTAACCACTACACCACGGTGACTAATTATTTCTTGCGTCTGCCTTTTGTTGCCCATGAAGGACAGTGGGGCTGACGTCATCCTGCCCCTTCGTCTTTCATGATGAAAATGATGTTCGTATTCGGTTCATTATCCCTGTGGGGATACTGGGGACGCTTTCAGTATAAATAGTATCCCGACCTTCTGGAAATATTATGCCAGAAATTTCCTCTTTCCTGTTACTCTGTTTCTTCATTCCTCCTTTGCTCTGTCATTTCTTCCTACCAATTTCTGCCTCGTTGGCCCATTCAGCTATAGTCTTATATACTTTCTCTTAGGATTGATAATTGGGGGTATGTATTAAATGCATTTTTTGGCTCTAGGGAAGTGAGATTTGCGGAAACAATTTAAGATAATTTAGGCCTGTTTTGACGTATGTTTTAGCGTCCTTAGTTATGTTCTAACTTTTATACAGATTTGTATTACAAATCCCCCTGTGCGGTAAATTGGACGGAGTAGCTAGGGACATCTCCTTAGATTATGTGCGCAGATGCACTGATACTTAATTTTCTTTTCAATTTTATCTGTCATTTTGAAGAATTGTATATTTTGAAAGGGTTATAGCCTCGACATGGCTCTAAACAGTCAGCTGGGTTTTCAACAAAAACTAACTATAAAACAATTGATTGCTCTTAAATATTGGTTGTTGGTTGGATATGGGGCTGGTCCAGAAGATTCATAAGATTATTCTGGAGGTTATTTGTGTGAATGCTTGACTGCTTAATAAGGTCGCTCTCCGTCATCCTCTAGCATTCTAAGTTGTGAAGGAGGGTAACAAGGACACCGTATTTTCAGTCTCAGCCGGATGTTGCTGCTGTGCTATGGGGACTTTTACACTCGTCCAGCATACGTAAAAACGTTTTTGGAGAGAGAGAGACAGACAGATTCATTGACAAAAAAGTACTAATTGAGAAAGACAGAGAAATACACACACACACACACACACACACACACACACACACACACACACACACACACACACACACACACAGAGGGACAGACAGACAAACAGTCAGAGAGACAAAAACAGGCAGACAAAAAAGAAAGAGTATGTGTGTCTGCGTGAGAGACAGAGACACACAGAAAGAAACAGACAGACACACACAGACAGTCAGAGAGATAGAGACAGATAGACAAGGAGAAAGAGAGAGAGACAGACAGAGACAGACAAAAAGAGACAGACAGACAGAGACATAGACAGACAGACAAAGAGGGAGAGAGAGAGAGACAGCTCTTGATGGTCACTGCCTGCTTCTCTATCGTGTCTCCCTAAGATGAATATGCTATATATCTTCTTGTACCATCTTCTTTATTCAAGTCCTGCTTAACACCTCTACAAACATGGGTACACCAGTAACATCACCGCTGGGTGACTGTACAGTCTCTGTACATGCACAAAGGACATAACAGACAAGACCGACTTGATTCTGTTACATGCATAGTTCTGTATTCATGAATGTTAATATAAAATCGATGTTTGAAGGAGAAAAACACCCACACACACAATGGAAATATCGCTGATATCTTTTGGTTATTTACAGATGACGCTGGAAAAAAGTCAGAAGCAAATGTCTCAGCTGGACACTATTCTAGACATCCCAAACATGATCGATGGTGTTGAGGTCCCAGAACCCATCTGCTTCACAGAAAGAAAAAAGACGAAAAGTTACGCCTGTCATTGTCAGTGTAACTGGCAAGCCAGCCAGTCACACACCTAACAGTCAAGAATGTAGTCAACGAGGGTGAGTGTACAGAACTTGCACGCCATATATATACTCCTAATCATAATTTAAGGGCCACTTCTTCCTTCCTCTCTAATTTTAAGTTGAAATAATTGACAATGTTTAGAATTGATTCTGTTTTATTTCATCATTTCCACACCTGTTTTGGAAAAAGAAATTAGCACAATGACCCATTAGTGAACAGCACATGCATTTAAAGGAACATCCCCCCCTTTTCAAAAAACAGAAAGTGTCAGATTTGGCCAATCTGTTTTCAATATCGCGTGTGTCCGCCCCGAGCCTGGATGCATGCTTCACAGCGCCGATGCATCGACCCCACAAGGGTACGGAGTGTGTCCTGAGGGATGGCCGCCCACTCGATCTGCAGGATGTCGACCAGCCTGGCCAGGGTGCCCGGTGGGGGGTGGTTGTCCCTGATGCGCCTCCCGAGCACATCCCAGAGGTGTTCAATTGGGTTCAGGTCAGGTGAGCACGCTGGCCAGGCCATACGGACGACTTCATGCTGCTCCAGGAAGTCGGTCACAAGGCGTGCTCGATGCGCAGGTGCATTGTCGTCCTGGAAGATGGCGCCTTGACCAAGGTCCACAAGCGCAGGCAGTGCCACGGCCGCCAGAACCTCGTCCCGGTACCGGACCCCGTTCAGGATGCCGTCAATGGGGAGCAGGGGGGTCCGGGTACCACGGCTCATGCCACCCCACACCATCACCGACCCGCCGCCGTACCGGTTATGCTCTTGGACAGTGGCGTCAGCGAACCTCTCCCCTTGACGTCGCCACACCCGAGCCCGGCCATCGTTAAAGGTCAGGGTGAACCTAGACTCATCCGAAAACAAGACCCGGGCCCATTGTTGCCTTGTCCAGGTCACGTGCTCCCTGGCCCAGGTCATGCGGCGCACTCTGTTGACCGGTGACAGCACGGGTCGGACGGCCGGTCTCCGTGACCTCAAGTTTGCCTCATGTAGCCGTCTTCTCGCCGTGCTGCACCTGATGTTAGCACCTGTTGCGTCCCTCAGCTGACCCCTCAAGGTCACCGCAGTGGATGCCCTTTCCCTCAGGACGGAGAGGGCAAGGTAGCGGTCTTGATGTCTTGTCGTTACTCTGGGTCGACCTGTGTGACGCCTTTCCTGGACTGCTCCAGTCTCATTGAAGCGCTCCAGCAGTCTCTGGATTGTGGAATGCGACACTTCAAGTCGTCTAGCAACTTCCCGCTGCGCTAGGCCTTCATCAAGCAGAGCAAGGGCTCTCCCCCGCTGCTCATCCGTCATCCGTCGTCTTGCAAGCATGGTTAAAACGAACCAAGAACGGGTCCTTTTTATCCTCGTCTGCGGGCAACTTTGGCTGGAGTAGTGTTCAAAAAGGGCTTGCCTTGCACGTGCAAAGCGAATTTTGTCGCTACCTTGCCTGCGTCGTCAGAGAGACCCTGCTGAAGATTCGACAATTTCGTGTGGAAATTGTCTTCCTTGGGCCGCCCATTGAAAATCGGCAAATCCCCAAACACGTGCCAAAAGGAAACTGCAATGTTGTCTGAGCTCTTATCCATTCAGTTACGGCAACGAATTGGAGAAAAGAGTAAGAGAAAATAGGTTATTTCTCCTTTCAAAAATTGACTCAAAAACGTTCCTGGCCCTTCAATAATGACGTGTAGTATATATATATATGCTACAGCTTCTACTTTTACTAGTACTACTATTAGTACTACTACTACTCCTACAACAACAAATGATGATGATAATAATGATAATGACATTGGCGATAACAATACGACCACTACTACCACAATCATTATTATTATTATTAGTAGTAGTATTATTAGTATTATTATCATTATTACCGTTAGTGTAATTATCATGATATTCTTATCATTATCATTATATTATTATTATTATTATTGTTATCAGCATTACCATTATCATAACGATGGTGCTAGCAAAACAACTTCAGCAATAAAACGACAGTGATAATAATTCGTATGTTTGTAAGCATATGGCCAAATTTTATAGTGTTTTTCTTGCGTGTGAGTATATTTTTGCTTACCTATGAAAGGAAATTTCTGCAGAATTTAGTAGAGAATTGTTTTGCTTTTTCAGAGTCTGTCCATCTGTCCACCTGTCTATTATTAAGCTATAGTGTATATATATATATATATATATATATATATATATATATATATATATATATATTATGAATGAGTATGTGTGTGTATGGTGTATATGTATGTACCCGTCCATCTATATCCATTTAATTGAAATTTTCAATTCATTGAGACCTACTGATTTCTCTATTTACTGATGTATTCATTGTTGGTCTGTGCACATACATTTTGGTCTCACTTTGTTTCAGTTTGTCTGCAAAAGCGTTACGCTACGCACTGCACCACAAAGGAGCAGCAGCAGCAGCAGCAGCAGCAACAGCAGCATTAGAAACAATGAGAACTGGAACAAGAACAAGTAAGTCTTCCTTTGAATGTGCTATAGACAGCAGGGAATTCGAAACACAAAAAAGAAAGGAATATATAACAAATGAAAACAAAAATGAAAACAGCAAAAACATACAGAATAATTACAAGAAGAGAAAAACTAAGAAGAAAGACACGAAGAGGAAACAAGAAGAAGAAAGACAAGAAAAGGAATCGAAGAAAAGAGGAAACGAAGAAAAACAGATGAAAAGGAATATATACAAATGAAACCAAAAAAATGAAAACATAGCGAAATCATACAGAATAAGGACAGGAAGAGAAACAAGAAAGACAATAAAGGGAAGGAGAAAGACAAGAGGAAACGAAGAAGGCCAGATGAGCAAACTGAGTAAAAAGAAAAGAAGAGGAAACTAAGAAGAAAGACGTGAAGAGGAAACGAAGAAGAAAGACGAGAAGAAAAAAAGTAAGAAGAAAGACGTGAAGAGGAAACGAAGAATAAAAGAAAGACAAGAAGAGGAAATGAAGAGGAAAAGGACAAAAAAAGGAAACGAAGAAGAAAAAGAGAAAAGGAAGAAGAAGAGAAAGACGAAAAGAGAAAACTAAGAACGACAAGAAGACGAAACGAAGAAAAAACACAAGAAGACGAAACGAAAAAGAAAAGAATAGCAAGAATAGGAAACTAAGAAGAAAGACAAAAATAGGAAACAACAAAAAAAAAAAACGACAAGAGGAAACAAAGGAAAAATCAAGAAACGAAGAAGAACGACAAGAAGAAGAAATGAAGAAGAAAAGAACGACAAGAAGAGGAAACTGAGAAGAACGACAAGAAGAGGAAACTGAGAAGAACGACAAGAAGAGGAAACTAAGAAGAAAAAGACAAGACGATGAAAACTAAGAAGAAAGACAGAAGAGGAAACGAAGAAGAAATGACAAGAAGAGGAAACTAAGAACAAAAAGAGGAAACGTAAGAAAAAAAACAGGAAAGGAAACGAAATAAGACAAGAAGAGGAAACTAAGAAGACAAGACAAGGAAACTGAAATGAAAGACAAAAAAGAGGGAAACTAAGAAGAAAAATAAGAAGAGGAAACTAAGAAAAAAAGACAAGAAGAGGAAACTAAGAAAAAAGACAAGAAGAGGAAACTAAGAAGAAAAAGAAAGAAGAGAAACAAAGAAGGAAAATAAGAGGAAAAAAAGACGAAAAATAAGAAGAGGAACCAGAAAAAACTCAAGGCAACATGTACAAGAACAAGAGTGAGGACAACAAAAACGTAAGAGAAGACAAAAAAAAAACAAAAAAAGAACAGGAACAACAAAAACAAAAATGGAGCAAAAACGAATATTCGTTATCCAAAAAAAAACAACAGCAACAACAAGAACACAAAACCGAAACGTGACAAATCAAAAATAAAGTTAAAAATAAGAAGGGAGAAGAAAAGAAAACAGAGCAATACACAATATACAGAAAATCTACAACTATACTTGTTGCGTAATCAATAACAGCATCAATATGGATACACAAACGGAGACAAAATCAATGACGGGAAGAGTACCGGAAGAAATGGAAGAGTAAAAGATACAAGAAGCAATAAAATCAACAGAAAAAAAACATCTATGATGACAACAACGGTAAAAACCATCAACAGCAAATCACCAACAAAAGCACAAAGATCAATGAAAGGGGAAAAAAATCAAGAATAAGAACGCCAAAAAGAATAGAAACGTGAACAGGATGAACAATGGAAGGAGTCATAACTAGGGGACAAAATCAAAAACAACAAAGGAAAGAGAAAAACAGCTAGAACTATATAAAGAAAGCAAACAACAAAATAAAACGGAAAAGAAAAATGGGGAAAATGACACAAATACAAAACGAAAACAAAGCAAAAATATAAAAGAAAATTTGAGCACTAATGACAAGAACAACAACAAAATCAACAACAAAACAACAGCATACAAAAAACAACAACAAAATACCATCAAAGAACAAAATACCAGAATACAACAAAAACAAAAATACAAAAAAATAGCATAAACGAAAAGTCAAACAATCAAAAGAACAACAAAAATCGACAAGAACAAGAGGAGGAACAAGCGCAGGGAAAGACCAAGTGACGAAGAGCAACAAGTACATTAATAAATTAATAAGAAGCGAAAACATAGAAGACAAGAATAAGAAACGAAGAAGAGAGACAAGAACAGGAAACAAAGAAGAAAGACAAGAAGAAGAAACAAAGAACAAAGACAAGAAGAGGAAACAAAGAACAAAGACAAGAAGAGGAAACGAAGAAGAAAGACAAGAAGAGGAAACAAAGAACAAAGACAAGAAGAAACGAACAAAGACGAGAAGAGGAAACGAAGAAGAAAGACAAGAAGAGGAAACAAAGAAGAAAGACAAGAAGAGGAAACGAAGAAGAAAGACAAGAAGAGGAAACGAAGAAGAAAGACAAGAAGAGGAAACGAAGAAGAAAGACAAGAAGAGAAACGAAGAAAGACAACAAGAGGAAACTAAGATAAAAGACAACAAGAGGAAACTAAGAAAGACAACAAGAGGAAACTAAGAAAAAAGACAACAAGAGGAAACGAAGAAAAAAGACAACAAGAGGAAACTAAGAAAAAAGACAACAAGAGGAAACTAAGAAAAAAGACAACAAGAGGAAACTAAGAAAAAAGACAACAAGAGGAAACTAAGAAGAAAGACAACAAGAGGAAACTAAGAAAAAAGACAACAAGAGGAAACGAAGAAAAAAGACAACAAGAGGAAACAAAGAAAAAAGACAACAAGAGGAAACTAAGAAAAAAGACAACAAGAGGAAACTAAGAAAAAAGACAACAAGAGGAAACTAAGAAAAAAGACAACAAGAGGAAACTAAGAAAAAAGACAACAAGAGGAAACTAAGAAAAAAGACAACAAGAGGAAACGAAGAAAAAAGACAAGAGGAAACTAAGAAGAAAAGACAACAAGAGGAAACTAAGAAGAAAGACAAGAAGAGGAAACGAAGAAGAAAGACAAGAAGAGGAAACGAAGAAGAAAGACAAGAAGAGGAAACGAAGAAGAAAGACAAGAAGAGGAAACGAAGAAGAAAGACAAGAAGAGGAAACGAAGAAGAAAGACAAGAAGAGGAAACGAAGAAGAAAGACAAGAAGAGGAAACGAAGAAGAAAGACAAGAAGAGGAAACGAAGAAGAAAGACAAGAAGAGGAAACGAAGAAGAAAGACAAGAAGAGGAAACGAAGAAGAAAGACAAGAAGAGGAAACGAAGAAGAAAGACAAGAAGAGGAAACGAAGAGAAAAGACAAGAATAGGAAAGGAAGAAGAAAACAAAGACAAGAAGAGCACGACGACGAAGACTATAAGGGAAAACAAATCAACAAAAAGTAAACGAACAAAAAAACGAATAGCAACAGGATCAAGAAGAAGAATGAAAAAAAAAAGACTAACAGACAGAACGAGGGGACAAAATCAAAAGTAGTGACAAAAGAAACAGGAAAATAGCTGAAAAAAGGTGATGCATAAATGACAAGAACAATGAAAATAAATGGAAAATTACCAACACAAAGACAGCAAGAAGTCAAAGAAAAAAGTCAGAGAAAAAGAGGAGTAACAAGTACAGGAAGATCAAAAGAACAGCAAAATATATACCAGCAAGAATATAATACCAACACATCACAAACCAGAATCCTAGAGGCATCAAGGAACAGGACCAAACAATTTGAGAACGGAACAAATACAAAAAGGCAACACAAAAAAATGACAGCAACAAAAAGAGCAATAGAACTCGAAAACCAAAAAGGGAAAGAAAAAGAACAAAATTAAGAACACCATAGTCAGCAAGATGAAAAAAAGGTGGAACAAACACAAAACTATGAGAATAAAAAGAAAAAAAAAATACAACATACTAAAGAATAGAAAAACAAAAACAAAACAGGTGAATAATTAAACAGCAAGAACATAAAAACGGTGTCAACACATGTTAGAACTACAATACAACTACCACCAGTAAGATCAAAGAAAAAGCTACAAAGCGAAAAAAACAACAACAGGAAAACCACCAAGAAGAAGAGCGGCAAGAATCAAAACAAAAAGCAAGAAGAGCAGCAAAAATCAAAACAAAAAGCAAGAAGAGCAGCAAGAATCAAAACAAAAAGCAAGAAGAGCAGCAAAAATTAAAAATAAAAAGCAAGAAGAGCAGCAAGAATCAAAACAAAAAGCAAGAAGAGCAGCAAGAATCAAAACAAAAAGCAAGAAGAGCAGCAAGAATCAAAACAAAAAGCAAGAAGAGCAGCAAGAATCAAAACAAAAAGCAAGAAGAGCAGCAAGAATCAAAACAAAAAGCAAGAAGAGCAGCAAGAATCAAAACAAAAAGCAAGAAGAGCAGCAAGAAATCAAAACAAAAAGCAAGAAGAGCAGCAAGAATCAAAACAAAAAGCAAGAAAGAGCGGCAAGAATCAAAACAAAAAGCAAGAAGAGCATCAAAACAAGAAAGCAAGAGCAAGCAAGAATCAAAACAAAAAGCAAGACGAGCAAAAGAATTCCAAAAAACAACAAGTAAGAGCAAGAACAAACAAAAGCAAATAGAACAAAAAAAGGAAGAGCAAAGAATCAAAACAAAAAGAGAGCACAGAATCAAAAAGCAAAAAAGACACAAGAATATAAACAAAAAGAGAGCAAACAAAGCAAAAGCAAGAGCAGCAAGAATCAAAAAGAAAACAAGAAGAGCAACAAGAATCAAAACAAAAAGCAAGAGCAACAAGAATCAAAACAAAAAGCAAGAGCAACAAGAATCAAAACAAAAAGCAAGAGCAGCAAGAATCAAAAACAAAAAAGCAAGAGACAACAAGAATCAAAAGAAAAAAGCAAGAAGAGCAGCAAGAATCAAAAAACAAAGCAAGAACAACAAGAATCAAAACAAAAAGCAAGATCAACAAGAATCAAAACAAAAAGCAAGAGCAACAAGAATCAAAACAAAAAGCAAGATCAACAAGAATCAAAACAAAAAGCAAGATCAACAAGAATCAAAACAAAAAGCAAGAGCAACAAGAATCAAAACAAAAAGCAAGAGCAACAAGAATCAAAACAAAAAGCAAGAGCAACAAGAATCAAAAACAAAAAGCAAGAGCAACAAGAATCAAAACAAAAAGCAAGAGCAACAAGAATCAAAACAAAAAGCAAGATCAACAAGAATCAAAACAAAAAGCAAGAGCAACAAGAATCAAAACAAAAAGCAAGAGCAACAAGAATCAAAAAAACAAAAAGCAAAAACAACAAGAATCAAAACAAAGCAAGAGCAGCAAGAATCAAAACAAAGCAAAGAGCAACAAGAATCAAAACAAAGCAAGAGCAAGCAAGAATCAAAACAAAAAGCAAGAAGAGCAGCAAGAATCAAAAACAAAGCAAGATCAACAAGAATCAAAACAAAAAGCAAGAGCAACAAGAATCAAAACAAAGCAAGAGCAACAAGAATCAAAACAAAAAGCAAGAGCAACAAGAATCAAAACAAAAAGCAAGAGCAGCAAGAATCAAAACAAAAAGCAAGAAGAGCAACAAGAATCAAAACAAAAAGCAAGAAGAGCAGCAAGAATCAAAACAAAAAGCAAGAAGAGCAGCAAGAATCAAAACAAAAAGCAAGAAGAGCAACAAGAATCAAAACAAAAAGCAAAAACAACCAGAATCAAACAAAAAGCAAGAGCAGCAAGAATCAAAAACAAAAAGCAAGAAGAGCAGCAAGAATCAAAACAGAGAGCAAGAAGAGCAGCAAGAATCAAAACAAAAAGCAAGAAGAGCAGCAAGAATCAAAACAGAGCAAGAAGAACAGCAAAGAATCAAAACAAAAAGCAAGAAGAGCAGCAGAATCAAAACAGAGCAAGAAGAGCAGCAAGAATCAAAACAAAAAGCAAGAAGAGCAGCAAGAATCAAAACAAAAAGCAAGAAGAGCAGCAAGAATCAAAACAAAAAGCAAGAAGAGCAGCAAGAATCAAAACAGAGCAAGAAGAGCAGCAAGAATCAAAACAAAAAGCAAGAAGAGCAGCAAGAATCAAAACAGAGCAAGAAGAACAGCAAGAATCAAAACAGAGAGCAAGAAGAGCAGCAAGAATCAAAACAAAAAGCAAGAAGAGCAGCAAGAATCAAAACAAAAAGCAAGAGCAGCAAGAATCAAAACAAAAAGCAAGAAGAGCAGCAAGAATCAAAACAAAAAGCAAGAGCAACAAGAATCAAAGCAAGAGCAGCAAGAATCAAAACAAAAAGCAAGAAGAGCAACAAGAATCAAAACAAAAAGCGAGAAGAGCAACAAGAATCAAAACAAAAAGCAAGAGCAGCAAGAATCAAAACAAAAAGCAAGAGCAACAAGAATCAAAACAAAAAGCAAGAGCAGCAAGAATCAAAACAAAAAGCAAGAGCAGCAAGAATCAAAACAAAAAGCAAGAAGAGCAGCAAGAATCAAAAACAAAAAGCAAGAAGAGCAGCAAGAATCAAAACAAAAAGCAAGAAGAGCAGCAAGAATCAAAACAAAAAGCAAGAGCAGCAAGAATCAAAACAAAAAGCAAGAAGAGCAACAAGAATCAAAACAAAAAGCAAGAAGAGCAGCAAGAATCAAAACAAAAAGCAAGAAGAGCAACAAGAATCAAACAAAAAGC
The DNA here is from genome assembly GCA_030674185.1 of Monoplex corrugatus. Lineage (NCBI taxonomy): Eukaryota > Metazoa > Mollusca > Gastropoda > Littorinimorpha > Ranellidae > Monoplex > Monoplex corrugatus. The sequence goes on from JAPXFY010000029.1 coordinate 37,428,780, forward strand.
AAGAGCAACAAGAATCAAAACAAAAAGCAAGAAGAGCAACAAGAATCAAAACAAAAAGCAAGAGCAACAAGAATCAAAACAAAGCAAGAGCAGCAAGAATCAAAACAAAAAGCAAGAGCAGCAAGAATCAAAACAAAAAGCAAGAAGAGCAGCAAGAATCAAAACAAAAAGCAAGAGCAACAAGAATCAAAACAAAAAGCAAGAGCAGCAAGAATCAAAACAAAAAGCAAGAAGAGCAACAAGAATCAAAACAAAAAGCAAGATCAACAAGAATCAAAACAAAAAGCAAGAGCAGCAAGAATCAAAACAAAAAGCAAGAAGAGCAACAAGAATCAAAACAAAAAGCAAGAGCAACAAGAATCAAAACAAAAAGCAAGAGCAACAAGAATCAAAACAAAAATCAAGAGCAACAAGAATCAAAACAAAAAGCAAGAGCAACAAGAATCAAAACAAAAAGCAAGAAGAGCAGCAAGAATCAAAACAAAAAGCAAGAGAGCAGCAAGAATCAAAACAAAAAAGCGAGAAGAGCAGCAAGAATCAAAACAAAAAGCAAGAAGAGCAGCAAGAATCAAAACAAAAAGGGAGAAGAGCAGCAAGAATCAAAACAAAAAGCAAGAAGAGCAGCAAGAATCAAAACAAAAAGCAAGAAGAGCAGCAAGAATCAAAACAAAAAGCAAGAAGAGCAGCAAGAATCAAAACAAAAAGCAAGAAGAGCAGCAAGAATCAAAACAAAAAGCAAGAAGAGCAGCAAGAATCAAAACAAAAAGCAAGAGCAGCAAGAATCAAAACAAAAAGCAAGAAGAGCAACAAGAATCAAAACAAAAACCAAGAAGAGCAGCAAGAATCAAAACAAAAAGCAAGAGCAGCAAGAATCAAAACAAAAAGCAAGAAGAGCAACAAGAATCAAAACAAAAAACCAAGAAGAGCAGCAAGAATCAAAACAAAAAGCAAGAGCAGCAAGAATCAAAACAAAAAGCAAGAAGAGCAACAAGAATCAAAACAAAAACCAAGAAGAGCAGCAAGAATCAAAACAAAAAGCAAGAAGAGCAACAAGAATCAAAACAAAAGCAAGAGCAACAAGAATCAAAACAAAAAGCAAGAGCAGCAAGAATCAAAACAAAAAGCAAGAAGAGCAGCAAGAATCAAAACAAAAAGCAAGAAGAGCAGCAAGAATCAAAACAAAAAGCAAGAGCAACAAGAATCAAAACAAAAAGCAAGAGCAACAAGAATCAAAACAAAAAACAAGAAGAGCAACAAGAATCAAAACAAAAAGCAAGAAGAGCAACAAGAATCAAAACAAAAAGCAAGAAGAGCAACAAGAATCAAAACAAAAAGCAAGAAGAGCAGAAAGAATCAAAACAAAAAGCAAGAAGAGCAACAAGAATCAAAACAAAAAGCAAGAAGAGCAACAAGAATCAAAACAAAAAGCAAGAAGTGCAACAAGAATCAAAACAAAAAACAAGAAGAGCAGCAAGAATCAAAGCAAAAAGCAAGAAGAGCAACAAGAATCAAAACAAAAAAATAAGAAAAGCAGCAAGAATCAAACAAGCAAACACAAACAAGAAAAAGAAAATACACATGTCAAAGAAACAAACAAAATGAATAATAATAACGGAAATACCAAAAACAAGAAGCGAAACGGACACAGGAATACTGGAGTAGAAGACGACAAGCCACAACAAAAAAGTATAAAACAATATCAGCATATGGCAGAACCACATAAGGGAGCACCAGTATATTGGGAATAGAAAAAATTACAACCCAAAACAAAACAAAACAACACAGAAAAACTCTAGCAAAGAAACCAAAACATTTCAGCAAGATGAATAGGGCAGAAAAAAAAGAAAAAAACTGATAAATAACCAAAAAGAAAACAAATAGAACAAAGACAAAGACAGCAACTCAAAACGAATACAGCCATATCAAAAGCGACAAAAACAACTACGACAAATCAGCCAAAACGAACAAAATAAAAGAATAGTCTAAAGTCATCCAGAATTCAAACATACAAACATGAATAGCAACACAAAGTCAACGATAACCCGAAGAGAAGCAAGGACAGATAAAAGACAAGATAAAAAGAGGAAAAAGGACAACAGTCAGAACACAAAATAATATCAAGTACCAGAACAACAGCAGGTGCATCAACAACATAAGAAAAAAACAACTACTGAGCAGAACAGAAACAAAACGGCAAAATGAAAGAAACCAACGCAAAGCAGGAGAAGAAGACAGATACTACTACTACAACAACACGAAACATAAATTAATAGCAAAGCGAACAAAACAAAAGAGACGAGGGAAAAAAAACCTCCAACCAAAACGAAAGAATACAAGAATAATACACAATAAATGGCACATTCAAAATTATTATTTTTGCACAATCAATTTATGACAGAATCAACAAGGATGAAATAGATAGGGAAACAAAAGCAATGACAGTACAAGAAAGCAGGAGAAAAGGAAGAGCAAACGGGATAAGAAACAGAACGAAAGAAAAGCAGAAAAAAGAACATCTATGATAAATATCAGCAACAAAAACATCAATTCCAAATCAGACAAAATGCTCAAAGAAGAAGAGTGAAAGAACAAAAATCAAGAAAAAGTAGTACATCAAAAGACAGATAACTCGAATGAAAACACTGAATGGAACAAACATAACTAGGGGGCAAAAAACAAACAAACCACCAACAACAACAACAAAAAACGAAAGAAAAACAAAGCATAAATAAAAAGCAAAAGAAAAAAGGCAGAGCAATGTAAAGAAAGCAAGCAACAAAGTAAAACAAAACAGAAAAAAGGGAAAAGAAAGCATACAAACAGAAGAAAACAAAGCCCCCTCCAAAAACAGGGGAGGGAACTTGGGGAGGGGAGAGAACTTGGGGAGGAGGGAAAGAGGGAGGGAACTGGGGGAGGATGGGAGGGAAGAAGGGAAGGAATTTGGGGTGGAGGGAAAAGAAGTGAGGGACTTGGGGAGGAAGGAGGGAAAGGGGAGGGAACTTTGGGAGAGAAGAGGGGGAAAAGGGGAGGGAACTTGAGGGGAAAGAAGGAGGTTAAAAGAGGGGAATAAACTTTTGTGATGGGGAAAGAGGGGAAAACTTTGGGGGAAGGAGGGATAGACGGGAGGGAACTTTGGGGGGAGGAGGGTAAAGAGGGGAGGGAACTATGGGGGGGAGGAGGTTAAGAGGGGAGAGAACTATGGGGGGAGGAGGGTAAAGAGGGGAGGGAACTATGGGGGGAGGGGTAAAGAGGGGAGGGAACTATGGGGGAGGAGGTTAAGAGGGAGGGAATTTAGGGGGGAGGATGGGGATAAACGGGAACTTTGGGGGAGGGGATAGAGGGAGGTAACTTGGGGGAGGGGAAGGGGATAGAGGGAGTGAACTTGGGGGAGGGAAAAAGGGCAGGGAACTTTGGGTAGGGGAAGGGGATAGGGGGAGGGAACATGGGGATGTGATAGAGGGCAGGAAAATTGGGGGGGGGAGGGAAGGGGATAGAGGCAGGGAACTTTGGGGGGGGGGAAGGGAAACAAGGGAACGGTACTTGGGGAAGGGAAAAGAGGTGAGGGAACTTTGGGAGTGTGAGGTGGGAAGAGGAGACGATTGATTTTGGGGAGAGGAGGGTAAAGAGGGCGGGGTAACTTAGGGCGGGAGGGGAAACAGGGAGGTAACTTTGGGGGAGGGGAAAGAGGAGAGGGAACTTTGGGGTGTGAAAGGGAAGGAGGGGAGGAGTGATTTTGGGAGAGGAGGGCAGGGAACTTAGGGGGGGGAGGGGAAAGAGGGAGGGAACTGTGGGGGAGAGGGGAAAGAGGGAGGGAACTTTGGGGGTGGGAAGAGAAAGGCGGAAAGAGGGAGGGGAACCTTGGAGGAGAGGGGACATTTGGGGGAGGGGAAAGGGAGGAGGGAACTTTGGGGGACGAAGCACCATGGTGTGTACACCATGTGACGATCTGCTGAGCATCGGACACCTCCTTGATTGCTGGGACTTGTACGATGTGAAACACAAGCACTACACGGCGGACTCCTTAAAGTACGATGTGAAACACAAGCACTACACGGCGGACTCCTTAAAGAACCTCTTCCGAAACGTCCCTCCTGATGCAATTTTCCAGTTTTTACAAGAGATGAATGGATTTCACCTGATATGATTTTACATCTAGTATGGTTTTCTTTAATTGCATTTCAGACTTGCAGTGTTAACGGTGAGCATGGGTTTTAACTGTTGGTGTTCTTTTTCTTTTTATTCTATCTTAACCTGGTTGGCGTTTTGGACGAGGTGTTAGGCCTGATATGGCTCTAGTAGTAGGCTGGGATACGAGCAATATGAACGTGAACTTGGACTTGATTTCCGCAGGGTTTAGTTGCTACATAGGCCAGGAGCTTGACCCTACCACCATCACCAACAACAGAGAGGAGAATCCCATAGTAAGAGCATATAACAACACAAAAAGTCAACCTTATGCGGTGGCAAAAATAATTATGTAAAAAGCGAACAGTCTTTCAAGTGTACATTCTCGAAACAGACTGTTAAACGTATTGAACATGTGACGCAATGTGGTTTTACAAAATTGAAAAGAGAAAAAAAAAATGTTGCTTGTCTCCGTTTTAATTGAAATGCCTTTGTGGATTGTGTTTCGGCATGCAACTGAATTCTGGTTTAACTAAAAAAATAAGAAAGAGCAAGTTGGATGTGTCTATTTTAACTAAGCTTCCTTAATGCATTCTGGTTGGGCCTGACGGTTTGTCCAAGTGAAAAAAAAGAAATAATTGATCGAAAAAGAAATGAGTAGGGTTGTTTTTTTTTTTTTTTTGTCTCTGTCTCTCTTTCTTTCTCTCTGTATGTCTGCCTGCCTCTCTCTGTCTGTTTCAGTCTATCTTTTGCTCTCTCTCTCTCTCTCTCTCTCTCTCTCCTCTCCTCTCTCTCTCTCTCTCTCTCTCTCTCTCTCTCTCTCTCTCTCTCTCTCTCTCTCTCTCCCCTTCCCTCTCTAGGAAAGTAAGGGGGAAAAAAAGAAAAAAAGATAAGAAAAACAAAAAACACATAAGGAAAATAGTCAATTGATAACGAAAGAAAAAAGATTCATGAGAGGCGAGGTTTACGGTAGGTACATTTTCCATTGATGTTTTTGTCTTTTGTTTTGTTTTTAGTTTATTTGCTTGTTTGTTTATTTAGGGAACATCCCTTTTTGACATACGCCTTACTCCTTACCTCCAGTGGGCAAGAAGAATTAGCAAGTCTGATGAGCTTCTTCACAGAAGGAAAAAGGATGTTTCTTTCTTTAGCAGCTATGTTCCATCGTACTTGTGGTGGATCTGAAGATGGAGAGAGTGCTCTGCAAAAGGTTTTTAGGATGCATTTCTTTCTGAAGTCTGTGAAGGATTTTTGGTTGATTATTTCTACTGTTTGGAAGCTTTTAGATGCCTTTCTAAAGTTGTATTTAAACTTTTATTTTAGCATGCCATGGTGTCTGTGTTCAAGATAGGGGGTCCTGGTCTGTCTGTTCAAACTGACAGCTTCGTGACTTGCTGTCGTTGGAATGCATGTCAAATTTGCCCATGTTCCATCCAAACACAGTGGGAAAAGCTTTTCTAGGTTTCTTTTCAAACTCACACACCGGCGTACACATACACACACACAGAGACACACACTTACGATTCACACTCACACAAATTGCACACCACACACACACCACACACACAAAACACACACACAACACACGCACGCACGCACGCACGGACGCGCACACACACACACTTCAACGTTATGTAATTATTCGTGTGTGTGTGTGTCTGTGTGTGTGTGTGTGAGTGTGTGTGTGTGTGTGTGTGTGTGTGTGTGTGTGTGTGTGTGTGTGTGTGTGTGTGTGTGTGTGTGTGTGTGTGTGTGTGTGTTGTGTGTTCGTTTATTACAATATGCTATTTGTGTTTGTATGTATGGATAATGTTGGTAACTATTCATTCGTATATGTTAATCAAAGTGTGTAGTATACAGTAAGCCACTGAGTTGTGTCTTTGTATTCAAATGCTTCAGAATGGGTTTTGTAGTTATAGATTTTTTTTTACATCGTAGACACTTATACATTTCGATACAAGTGTAATATGAAAAATTGTTTCGGACGTAAAAAGCACTCACTGTTCAATATATAGAATGTATAGAGAGATCGATGCACAACAGTTCATATTCTTTTGGAACCAGAAGAGATCAATACGACAGATTTTAGATTTTTGCAAAATTCTTTTGCCTGCAGGTGCCAAATAATTAAACTTCAGCAGATACATATTAAAAATTAAAATCAGATATAGCTTTCTGAATATGTTTTTGTTCTTTAGTTGACAAAGTATTTTACTTTGCTGCTTATTCCCTTCATTGTGCTTGAAAAAACGCCCAATACATTCCTGAACTCTTTCGAATTGTGTGTGTATGTGTGTGTGTGTGTGTGTGTGTGTGTGTATGTGTGTGTGTGTTGTTGTGTGTGTGTGTGTGTGTGTGTGTGTGTGTGTGCGCGCGCATGTGTGTTTGTTTTGTCTGTTGATTTATTTATATATTTGTTTGTTTGCTGTAAACGTATTTCTCCTTCTAATGAGTTGGCGCCTTTTAGTTCCAGTTCTGTTTTTGTTTGTTTGTCTGTTTCTTTTTTGTTGTTTTTGCTTTTTGTTTTGTGTCAAGTCATTTTTTTTACGTGTCACTTAAGTTTTTTCTCTCTCTCTCTCTCTCTCTCTCTCTCTCTCTCTCTCTCTCTCTTTCTATCTGTGTGTGTGTGTGTGTGTGTGAGTGTGTGTATGTGTGTGTGTGTGTGTGTGTGTGTGTGTGTGTGTGTGTGTGTGTGTGTGTGTGTGTGTGTGTATGTGTGTGTGGTTTCAGGTTTTCACATTATCAGTATTTTCATCACTAAGGGTTACACTGTTATCATCTACGTTTAATCGTG
>JAPXFY010000029.1:37450698-37455698 GCA_030674185.1 Monoplex corrugatus
TGTGTGTGTGCGCGTTGTGTGTGTGTGTGTGTGTGTGTTAATGTGTGTGTGCTTGTGTTCGTGTGTATATTAATGTGTTCGTTCGTTCTTTAATTTAACGTCTTTTCACTATAAGTGATATTAGACGGGGGAGGGGGGGAGGGGAAATTTTTTTTTTTTTTTTTTTTTTTTTTTTTTTTAAAAAGTGAACAAAATAAAATGTAGAACGATAGTTGGACGGGTTGGATTTGGGCAGAGGGAAGACAGAGGAAAAAGACATTAGCAGGTGGGGGAACAGTAAAATGGAACGAGAACTTAACACTAACAATTAACTTCAATAACGTGAAGGGAAATTGTAACACTAAAATACAAACCGAATAAAGTTAAAGTAATGCATTAACAGGACTGTGAACTAATGATTCTGAAATTCTAACTAACAACGTTTGATCTGATGTAATTTTCTGGAAATGATTTTCAGAATACTTTTCTTGAGTAAACATTTTCGGTAAAAAAGAACGTAGCATTTTGCAGTAGAATAAACAGTGAAACAGTGTGAACTGTTCGCCGCAAATACACTTGACATTTTTACAATATTTTGTTCTCAATGCGTTTAGCTGAATACGAAAACAAACAGCAACAATCGATCTCAAATGATACATAGAAGAATACTGCAATTTTTTACATACATTTTGAACGGTAAGTTTTATCATTTGTTGTGACACAAACTGTTCATCTGAATGTTCAAGAAATCGAGTCCATGAGGCTGATTCGAGCAAGTTGCAAGCTTCTTTTACGGAGGTATGAACATGTAATTCTATAGCATTATCAGCATTCTGGGCGCCTTGCTTAGCTGCTCTGTCAACTACTTCGTTGCCGTGAAGACCAACATGAGAAGGCACCCAGCATAAACTGATATCTGTACCTTTGACCCTTAAACGATGTATAAGATGATTTGCCTCAGTAATTAAATCAGGTCTTGTGTCGGCATTAAAAGACCGTAAGGCATATAATACAGATTTTGAGTCAACAAAGAGAACTACTTTGAAAGACATGGGTTTAAGATTTACTAGATAATGCAATGCTTGATTAATAGCGACTAATTCCGCTGTAAAGATCGATAAGTTTGCCCCAACGAAAAATGACTTTTTTATCTTAAATTTTGGAACATAAAATGCTGCTCCAGCACATTTATTTTCTAAGACTGATCCATCGGTAAAAATGTGAAGGTGGGTACGGTATTTTTCATCGATGTGTTCTCTTGCTGTGGATATCGAAATGTTGACGTTTTCAGATTTCTTAGCGTCTGTATAATCAATATCAAAAGAGGCTTTTTGCATTTCACATGTAGGGATAGGCGTTGTTGATGGTGTCTCAGCTATTTCATCCATATTTATGTTAGACTGTTTGACCAAGTCAGATATGTAAGTTGAAACAGTCATTTGTGATGAAATGCTTTTTGCTCGCTTTGGAAAGTCAACATCAGACCTGATTTTAATTTCCTTACTCACAAAATTGTCCGTTTGTGAAGTAGTTCTAACTGCAAATTTTGCTGTCGCTAGCTCACGATAGTTGTTCAGAGGCAGAATTCCAGCAACTTTGTACGTTTCCAGATTAGAGGCATGAGTAGGGACACCTAGAGCAATTTTAATACTTTTGCAGTCTAAGCTTTGTATCTTCTTTAATAAATATTTTGGTGCACTGAAAAACACTTCTTGCGCATAGGATAATTTAGATCGTACAAGTGCTGTTGACAGATGAATTAGTATGTTCGTATCCATTCCCCAAGGTAATCGGCTTATTATCTTTAGAAAATTTAGGGCTTTTCTTGCTTTTGTTGAAATATAATCAAAATGGACATTCCAGTTTAATTTCGATGTCATAAAGACTCCCAGAAATTTTACAACCTGTTTGTAATGTAACACTTCACCAAGCAATCTGAAAGTAGGCAAGTTACTTAAAGTACCACCAGAATTAAATAGCATCATGTTAGTTTTTTCCGCTGACAACGACATACCATTTTCTAACATATAGTTTCCAAGATTATCAAGATCAGATTGATACAATTTCCTAATGTAATTCTGTGCTCTCTGTGGAGTTGTCTTTTTTAAAGTAATATTCATCCAAATACATATATCATCAGCATACTGTGCCAAAACAACACGATTTGAGAGTGCTTTAGGAAGATCCTGTATAAGGATATTAAATAAAAGCGGTGCTATCACTGAACCTTGTGGAATTCCCATATCAAGATGTCGTGAAGTAGAATAACTAGTTCCCACTCTTGCCTGAATAGTTCTATTGGCTAAAAAAGACTTAATGTAATCATACATATTGCCAGATAAACCAATAGATTTCAGCTTGTACAATAAACGCGTATGCCAAACTTGATCGTAAGCTTTTTTCACATCAAAAAATGTAGCTAAAAGACTTTTTCTGCGGGCAAACTCTTTCTTGATGTGAGTGGTAAGTTTAACCAGGTGCTCAACTGTAGATCTCCCTTTTCTAAAACCAGCCTGATTTACTGGAATAACGTTATTTTTATCACAGTAATGTACAAGTCTGTTTAATACCAATTTTTCCAATAGTTTGCTCGTATGGGACGTTAAAGCAATAGGTCTGTAACTGTTTTTATTGTTTTTAGGCTTTCCTGCTTTTAATACTGGTATAACAACAGACGTTTGCCATAATTGTGGTATAGTTCCACCAGCCCAGCATTTCTGAAAAATTTTGTGTAAAAAAATAATATAGTTTTCTGGAAGATGTTTAATCATTTCAGTTGAAACTGCATCAACACCTACCGAACTCCTTTTGTTGCGCAGAGACAAGATAGTGTTTTTTAACTCTTCTAAGGTGATTGGAGAATTAAACCAGAGATCATTTTGAGGTATTGGATCAGTGTATATAGGGTTGTTAGCTGCCATTTCCCTGTAGTGTTTGCAGGTAGGAGTCAAACCATCTACTTTACTATTTTGGGCAAAAAGTTCCACAAAAGTTTCAGCTTTGTCCATGTCGGAAAGAAATTTGTGACTTGTATCAATCATTATTGGACACCTAGGTAAGTTGGCTCCATTTTTCATTTGATTCATTTTTGTCCATACTTTATGGAAATCCTTGAAATCTGAAATTTCTTTTGTGCAGTATGATGCCCAGTAATTTTTCTTTGCTTCAGCGATGATTTTATTACACTGGGTGTTAGCTTTTTTCATTTCCATATGATCTTCAGGTTTCCTGCTTTTGATGTAGATTTTGTATTTCTCTTTTTTATACTGAACTGCTTGCTCACATACCTCCGTCCACCAAACATTACCCAAACGGTTATTAGACTTAAAAGTTTTGAGTTTCGGGATGGAAAGGTCTGCAGCAGCTAGAACTGACTCCTGGAATTTAGAAAACATAACGTCTACATTTTCACTTTCATAATGTGTGAAATCTCGATTAGAAAGAACAGTCTGAAACAAGGACCAATCAGCGCGTGTATAATTATATTTTGGTATAATATCAGGAATGCTGTCTTTCATCCTGATGTTTTCGTTAGTTAGTGTTATGAGGATAGGTAAGTGATCACTTCCTAAAGTATCTCTGTGAGTGTCCCAGGTACAGCAGGGTACTAATTCTGGTGAGATTAAAGACAGATCGATGGCTGTTGCCCGATGTTTGGAAATATCAGGAATTCTAGTGACACTCCCATCATTCAAAAGGTAAAGCGAACTGTCAACTATATTTTCTACTAAACGATTGCTTGTCACAGTACAGCAATCTTTTTCCCAAAACGGGGAGTGGGAATTAAAGTCTCCACCTATTAGCCATTTACCGTGCAGCAGATCCGGAATCGTGCGCAACCATTCTGTGTTGTGGTCATTTGGACCTGTTGGCAGGTAGACTGACAAAACGTTCAGGATAAAAGAATTACTGAATTGTACTGTAGCGGCACAAGCGTGTAAGTCTTCAGTTGACGTTAAAACTGGGGAAGTAAATATGTGATATTGTAACTCTTTAAGTATGTATATCGCAGTGGCTACTTTCTTCCCGGGATTCCCATAGGCATACACTGGTGGATAATAGTAATTTTGGAAATTGGGAAGTTTGGTTGGTATAACATTAAGCGACTGCAGAATCAAGACTTCACACTGATTTGAGGCAAGGAAATGTTCCAGGTATGCTGAATTGGTGGAAATAGACCTACAATTCCACTGTAAAAAATTGATTTTCATAGTCGGCTAATCCCTTATTTTCAATTAACGGTGATTTGTTTGAAAATCACGTATATTTGGTTTTCTGTGTATGAGGAAAATGGGGAGGGGGGGGGGGAATGATTACTTTTACTACAAAGTAAAGGTAGAAACAAAAAATGAGTAAAACTATGGAGAAAAGAAGTCCTACTAATCAAGATAAGACTTTTGATCTAGAACAGAAATAAATTATAAATAAATTAAATAATAGTATACACGCCTTCAAATGTACAGAGATTATAGTCTGAGTCCTGACTGACTAATTCCTAGCGTTTATACACTTTCACCAAGAGAACTGTCAGAGATGACGAGGAAAAAGTCCTGTGACATGAAACGTTGGTCACTGTAGATCTACTACTATTCATTCAAAACATGTTGTATGACAGCCACCACGGTTCATAGCTGTCAAAATAGGGGAACGGTCCTCGGGAGAATCTAGAGGCGTGTGGCCGTGAAGGTCGTGATCCTCCTGGTCTTCTAGGCGTCTCCCAAAATAGATCCCGAATGTGTCTTCCCAGGTTCCCCGCTATCACGCTGCTTCCTCTGGCGGTGGGGTGAATATTGTCCTGTAGAAACTGCTGGTTAGTTCGAAGGTTATCATGGGAGACAAATGATAGATTTTTTATGTTAACAAGTTCAGCAGATAAAAAGGCGTTAAACAAATTCCGCCGAACTTCCATACGTGAATGTCGTACAGGGGCGACCTTGCTGATGACTATTTTTGTGTTTGGATATTTTTGTGTTATATGTTTGATGGAAGAAGCTAAATTTTGTGTTGTTGCTTTGAGATCT
>JAPXFY010000029.1:37470698-37475698 GCA_030674185.1 Monoplex corrugatus
GTGTGTGTGTGTGTGTGTTTGTGTGTGTGTGTGTGTGTGTGTGTGTCTACGTGCGTGCGTGTATGTGACCTCTCTCTCTGTCTCTCTCTCTGTCTCTCTCTCTGTCTCTCCCTTTCTCTTTCTCTGTCCCTCTTTCTCTCTCCGGGTCCCTGTCTCTGTCTCTCTGTCTCTGTCTCTGTCTGTCTGTCTGTCTGTCTCTCTGTCTCTATCTCTGTCTCTCTTTTCTCTCTTGTTCGAGACAGCAAATGTTCTTATTCTGTGATCTTCTTATGTATTATGTCTTGAATTATTGAATTATCGATGTAATCCCCTTTCAGTGTTTCCATTTATGTTTCGGGTTTATCTTTTTCTGGTTGTTTGTCTAAGAAGGTATTTAGGTTTCTGATGGCAAACATGAAAATTACTTTTAACCAATAACTTCTACTGTTGACAAATATGATATCATTGTCGTTGTCAGTGTCAGTGTCTCGACTCTGTTTTTTTCTTTCGTTATTTTTTCTTTCTTTCTCTCTCTCTCTCTCTCTCTCTCTCTCTCTCTCTCTCTCTCTCTCTCTCTCTCTCTCTTTCTCTTTCTCTCTCTTTCTCTCTCCATCTCCAATCAAGCCTTTTAAGGAATTCCTCAGCAACATTATTTGGAATGAACTACCATCTCTACGAGTGTCAAAAGTAAACCAAACTCTGTATTACCTTTACTTTGTCGTAATTATTTCTTTGAAAAGGAAACAATAAGCATATCTCTTATGGAGACTATATGGACAGAGATGGAGATGGATCCAAGGATTGTCAGTTACTGGGGCAGAAAAGTTTATTTTTATCCATGGAAATTAAGAAAGATAAGGTAGTATCAATGCTTTTGGCTGATTTGTTTATCTGGAGCACTAGTCTGAAGACAGTAGATTTTATGTCTGCAGGGTGAGTTGTACCAGAGAAGAAGCTTCTCGTGTTTGCTGTTTGATTTTTTGTCATTGTTGTTGTTGCTGCTCTGCTGCTGCTGCTGCTGCTGCTGCTGTTGCTGTTGTCGTTGTTATTGATTGTGGTCGTGATCGCACAAAAGGTGATAGTTGTGGTATGCTGGTAGTTTTCCTTATTTTTTTCACTGTAAATTTATGGTTTGGGGAATATATGATCAATATTCTTGATAGGTTTGCATGTGCATTTACATTGATTGATACTTGATTGTTTGTTTGTTTGTTTGTTTGTTTCTGTGATTGATTGTTAAGATGTGTGTGTGTTGTAAATATGCTTTTGTATATTTTGGCGTCTTCTTTTAAACGTATAATCACTTTGTTTCCTGTATATTTTGAACACTTTCTGCAAATTATGTCCTTGCCTTTCACAATCTCTCTTTTTAGTTCTCTTTCAGCGTGTCTCTTCCTCTGAATGTCTGATAATTGCCTTTTTATGCTTGAATTTATCATCATTCTTCACTTCTTGTCCCTCTGTGGTTGTCTGTCTATCTCTCTGTTCGTCTGTCTCATCCAATCATTCTCTGTCTGTCTGCCTGTCTCTCACTTTCTCACTCACTCTCTCTCTCTCTCTCCCTCTTTCTTTCTTCTGATCTCCATCCTCCTCTGGTTGGTTGTTACTCTCCTGATCCAGTTGACTATTTGTTTTTAAACCACACCACTTTTTGGGGGGGTCCGATGAACTTTCATAAATGTATTGTCTTCAGGTGAATTTAAATATGTATTTATCTCTCTGTTTCATTATGTGTACAAACACATACACATGGGAACACATTGTGGAGTCCCAATATAGAAATAATGGACGGTATCCAGTGAATGGACCTATGACATCACCCAAGCTTTTCACGCGTTTAACACAGCCAGTGCTGTGTTTCTCTCCTCAGGGACATGATATTAACACTGTTACCTCTTGCTAGAATCAGACCTCGATATCTCTCTGTCTGCCTTTGTTTCATATGCTTTTGCACGTTCTTTCCTTTGTCTATGTCATTTGGTCTGTTTATTTAACTTGTTTTCTGTTTCTCTGTCTGTTGGGTTATGTTTCTACCTCTCTCTATCTCTCTTTTTTCTTTCTTTCTTTCTTTATCTCTCTCTCTCTCTCTCATTCTTCCGTTCTCTGTCCTCCTCTGGTTGATTGTTAATCTTCTCATCCACTTGATTAATAACTGTGTATAAGGTACACCCCTTTATGGGGTCCGATGACCTTTCGTGAATGAATCATGTTCAGCTGAATATAAATCTGTATTATCTGTCTGTTTTGCTATGCGTTCAAACGCATGGGAAAACATATACAAATAACGGACAGTATCAGTGGAATGGACCTATGACACCCGCCAAGCTTTTCACGCGTTTAACAGAGCCAGTGTTGCGTTTCTGTCCTCAGGCTGCCTTTGTTTCAGATGCTTTCGCACGTTCTTTCCTTTGTCTGTTATTTGGTCTGTTTGCTGAACTTGTTTTCTGTTTCTCTGTCTGTTGGTTTACTTTTCTACCTGTCTGGCATTTTGTTCTGTTTATTTCTTTCCTTTTTATTCTTTCTCCATAGCTAAGACAAATGCTGTTCTTACTAACGAAATGCAAGCAGGCCTTTTAACGCTTTCACCGCCAAGTTTCCCCAGAAACGGCACTCCTCATTGCCAAGTATATTTTGGGCAGGGGCAGCCAATTTTGCAGCGCAGTATGCATTTTTGAAAGCTTATATCTCAAAGACTGTTAAAGATTTTCACTTACTTTTTTTTGCAGTGTAAAGGGCAGATGTTGTATTTATATATGAATGCTTGCTTATGTTTATGTGCTTGATTGATTATTCTACAGATAATATTATAAAGAAAAAAAAATCATACGGTTTATTAGTTGTACTACTGACCTTATTTCGTGAGTTGTGCACCTGATATCATCATAATAAATGAGGAAAAGCAATGGAAAATCTACTCACAAAGTCAGCTGTCTGCTTATTCTACTCGGAGTTAGCAAAGCCACACTTCGGTTTTACTGCAGAAAAACTAGGTCGCTGGGTAAAGTTTAAGCATAGCACAGTCGCCTGCATTCACCAGTGGAGCTGACAGAAGCTTTGTACCCGCGCGAAAAGTTATCGTTCAGCATGACCCCTCCAAATCGCACAAATGCGACCATGGCGGCCGTAGGGGAAGTCGCTTGATTGCGACCATGGCGGGAAAAGAGTTAAAGAATGCAAGTGCGTGCATCATCCCGTTGACTTATCCTTCCTTCCTGCTCATCAAATCTGTTAATTAACAATCATCTTCCTTTCTTCTCTCTCCTCTCCTTTCAACATCCACCTACATCTTTTTCTTTTTCCCCCCTTTTTTGTGTCTAAAATCACTGAAGTGAATAGACATACGCACATACGCATACACACACACACACACACACACATACACACACACACACACACACACATACACACACACACA
This sequence comes from Monoplex corrugatus, assembly GCA_030674185.1. Lineage (NCBI taxonomy): Eukaryota > Metazoa > Mollusca > Gastropoda > Littorinimorpha > Ranellidae > Monoplex > Monoplex corrugatus. Next base: position 37,474,093 of record JAPXFY010000029.1, read on the forward strand.
CACACACAACAACACACACACACATACACACACACACACATACACACACACACACACACATACGCAACGCAGAAACACACACACACACACACACACACACACACACACACACTCGTACACACACAAACACTTTCGATCTATTTTTTTTTTGTCTCTCTCTCTTTCCTGGTATCTGTCTCTATTTTTCTCCCCTCTAACCCCCCTCCCCTTCTCTCTCATTCTCTCTCTCTCTCTCTCTCTCTCTCTCTCTCTCTCTCTCTCTCTCTCTCTCTTTCATTCTTCCGTTCTCCATCCTTCTCTGGTTGATTGTTACTCTTCTCATCCAGTTGACTAACTGTTTATGAACTACACCATTTCATATGGTCTGATGACCTTTCTTGAATGAATCGTCTTCAGCTGAATATAAATCTGTGTTTTTCTGTCTGTTTTGTTATGTGTACAAACACATACACATGGGAACACATTGTGGAGTCCCAATATAGAAATAATGGACGGTATCCGGTGAATGGACCTATGACATCACCCAAGCTTTTCACGCGTTTAACACAGCCAGTGCTGTGTTTATCTCCTCAGAGACATGATATTAACACTGTTACCTCTTGCTGGATTCAGACCTCGATATGTCTGGAAGCTTTCACACGTTCTATCCTTTGCCTGTGTCATTTGGTCTGTTTGTTTATCTTGTTTTCCGTTTCTCTGTCTGTCAATGTATTACAAGATCCAAAACAAGTTTGACTGCCCGCGCCCAAGCAAACACAAACCAGAAGAACAAGAAAACCAATGTAAGCGCGTATCCAACGAGACAAAACAAAACAAGCGCAAATTTTCGGCCAACCAGCCTTTGTCAAGCGCGAACGCACGGTCACAGACAGATCACAGACACCAAACAATGGATAATAAAAACACATTTCTTACCCACTGGATGAGGCGGCAGGGAAGTTTTTAGTCCCGTTTTTATTATCCATTGTTTGGTGTCTGTGATCTGTCTGTGACCGTGCGTTCGCGCTTGACAAAGGCTGGTTGGCCGAAAATTTGCGCTTGTTTTGTTTTGTCTCGTTGGATACGCGCTTACATTGGTTTTCTTGTTCTTCTGGTTTCTGTCAGTGTATGTTTTTCTTTTCTTTTTCTACCAGTCTGGCATTTTGTTCTGTTTGCTTCATTCCTTGTTTTCCTTTCTCCATAACTAAGACAATTGCAGTTCCTTTGGTCTGTTTTGTCATTTGGTCTGTTTGGTTTTAACTTGTTTTCTGTTCCCCTGTCTGTCGGTTTATGCTGTTGTCTCTTTTTACCTGTCTGGCATTTTGTTTTCTTTGCTTCTTTCCTTTTTTTCCTGTCTCCATAACTAGGTCAGTTGCTGTTCTTGTCAAGGAAAAAAAAACGGGCAGACCTTTAAAGGAATGCACGTGCACGCATCATCCAGTTTCCTTTTCCTTCCTTCCAATTCAAATCTGTTAAATTACACTCATCTTCCTATCCACTCTCTCCCCCCTCATCAACATGTGCCTACATCCTTCTTCTTTCTTTCGTTGTGTGTGTGTGTGTGTGTGTGTGTGTGTGTGTGTGTGTGCGTGTGTATGTGTGTATGTGTGTGTGTGTGTGTGTGTGT
>JAPXFY010000029.1:37498198-37538198 GCA_030674185.1 Monoplex corrugatus
GAGAGAGAGAGAGAGAAAGAGACAGACAGACAGACAGACAGAGACAGACAGACAGAACAGACAGAGACAGAGAAAGAGAGAGAGAGAAAGAGAGCTGGAGAGAAGCTAGAGAGACAGACAGACAGATAGAGAGACAGACAGAAGAGAGACATAGAGAGACAGAGACAGAGAGAGAGAGAGCAGACAGACAGACAGACAGAGACAGAGACAGAGAAATAGGGAGAGAAAAAAGGGTGGGGAGAGGGAGAGAGATAAATGCACGCAGTAATCAACCTTTGCAAAATTAATCGTGTTAATATTTTTTTTCTTTTAGTTATAAAGAGAAAAGGAGAATTGAAGAAGGATATATGCAGCGCTAAAAAACAAAAAACAAACAACAAACAAACAAACAAACAAACAAACAACAAACAAACAAACCCCACCCCCCGAAAAAAACAACAACAACAAAAATACAAGAAACAAAAACGGACATCTGCTGCAATTAAATCCAAAAAAACTTATGAAAGAAAAGATTGTGTGTGGTCTCATAATTCATGCTGTTTGCTGCAATGAAAAACCCAAAGAACGAAAACTAGAAGCGAGGGATGAGTCAGAGTGAAAAACGAAAGAGAACAAAAAACGACAAAGTAGTCATGTTCAAAATTCTCTGAACAAAACATATGATGCTGATGCAAATATAAATAAGAACATATCGGCCCACATATCTCTAAATCTAATGCCATATGGAAGGAGGTAATAAACATTGGTGATCCAATAAGGGCGGGTAATAAATCACAGTATGGCCTGTCTCGTTGTATATGTAAATGGCGCTTCAGTTTGCAATAATTGCTTTGAATGATTACAGGAGGAAGTTATGGATGGTCTGAGATCTATCAGTGTATTCAACCTTTGCCAAATAACAGTGGTGGGGGTGAAGAGCCACATATTCGGAGAGAGCTTCAACAACTAACCTAATAATAAGTGGTGGCTCTCTTTGATAGAAAATCTTTCTCAAACTAAAATTGTAGTTCTACAACTCCAATATTATGTCAGCTTCGCTGTCTTCATCATTATTATCATCTTGTGCTCTGCAGCATGGCGTTGGAGATCATGGCCCTCCATATGGATCTATCCCTTCTCGCTCCAAGTACATCTTCCAGCCTCTCTGTCCTCAGCCACCTTGCAAGTCCGTCCAATATTTTCTTCCTGGGTCTACCTGGTGCTCTCTTTCCCTCCAGCTTTCCTGTTGCGACCAGGTGCTCTAATTACCCTTTCCTCATAAAATGTCCTATGAATGTTGCTTGTCTTTTCCTAATCTTCCTTATCAATGATTTTCTTGTGTCTGCCTCTATCAAGACTGTCTCGTTTGTTTGCTGTACAGTTGTGAAATGAGGGGCTTGAAAACAAGCGAAGACAAGAAGTTTACCTCCTTTGACCTAAAGTGCCTACGAAAGATTTTGGTATCAGACGGAAAGATTTTGTGACAACTGATGAAAAGAAGGGCAAAATTCAAACAGATCCCACTTGCCAACATCATCTGCTAGCGTCGACTGAACTGTCTGGGTTCTGCTGCTAGATTGTGTCTTCCAGACCTACCAGCCAAGTCATGAACTGACACCAAGGATTACAGCGAAAGAGGAGAAAACCAAAAATGAACTGGTGCCAGACAGTTTGACATAGACAAACAACTGGTGAACAGACACTGGAGTGATGCCCTGAGGCTCCCTGCCGACCCAGCGCGTTGGTGTGCTCTTGCTGATAGAAACACATTTCACCCTCACAGAATACACATCACTCCCCATTGCGGGGGTAGTGTCACAGTGCGGTGCACACTGCAGTTATTTAACATAATAGACCACCTATATACTCACGTTGTCTCTCTTTAACCCTTTGACTGCCGCACCCTGTTCACCAGCATACTACATTGTCAACCACGCTAACAAAGCAAAACCTTAACCCTTTGAATCCCTACCCTGTCCAACAGCTTCCTGCAGGAGCTGAAGGACAGGTGAGGGAGTGGAAGGGTTCAGTTTGTTTGCAGTTGGAGGATAGGGTACGGAAGTCAAAGAATTAAAAAAAAAGAATACACAATCACAAAGAACGGGCACGGTACACGATTATCCCACTGGACGAAGCAGCAGGGAAGTTTCAGTCTTTTTCTAATACTTTTTTTATTTGGTGTTGTTTGTGATCTTACATTCACGGTTGACAAAGGCCAGTTGGATGAAAATTTGAGCCTGTCTTGTCTTGTTGTATTAAATACAAGTTCTGATTCTTTTTCGTGTTTTTCCGGTTCCTGTTTGCTTGAACACAGGAAGTCGCACATGTTTTGAACAAAAGCCGTCATACTTATACAACATATCTCATTACCATGACAATTCCCAGGTCTTTATACAATTTGCTGCAAGAACATAATGGTGGGAAAGTCATGGGCACATGAGGGCAAAGGAAGAGATGCTGCAAACGTGTGTCTCTTCCTGAAGTCAAGTTGGCAGATAAGCATTAGACTAATAGTTCGCAGGTCGTAAGAAGAATGCTTAGACTCCAACTGTCAGGAAGAGGAACAGAGAAATGTGACACGGAATTCAATGTGCTGGTGAATTGTCAGCAACAGCTGTAGTACCAGTGCTGTTCTGACTCAGTGAAAATACTTTGTATAGGTAAACGAGTGCCTTGAAAAGGGCGGGGGGAGGTTGTATATATGTGTGTGTGTGTGTGTGTGTGTGTGTGTGCGTGTGTGTGTGTGTATGTGTGTGTGTACGTGTGTGTGTGTGTGTGTGTATGTGTGTGTGTGTAGTGTGTGTGTGTGTGTGTGTGTGTGTGTGTACGTGAATATGAGTGTGTGTGTGTGTGCGCGCGCGTGCGTATGTGTGTGTGTGTGTGTGTACGCGCGAGTGTGTGTGTGTATGTGTGTGTGTGCGTGTGTGTGTGTGCGTGTGTGTGCGTGTGTGTGTGTGTGTGTGCGTGTGTGTGTGTGTATGTGTGTGTGTGCATGTGTGTTGTGTGTGTATGTGTGTGTGGTGTGTGTGTGTGTGTGTTGTGTGTGTGTGTGTGTGAGGTGTGTGTGGTGTGTGTGTATGTGTGTGTGTTGTGTGTGTGTGTGGTGCGTGTGTGTGTGTGTGTGTGTGTGTGGTGTGCTGTGTGTGTGTGTGTGTGTTGTGCGTGTGCGTATGTGTGTGTATGTGTGTGTTGTGCGTGTGTGTGTGTCTTTGTGTCTGTGTGTGTGACTTTCGTTTCTGTTTCTCTGCCACTGTTTCTCTCTTTCTTTCCCTCGCTCATACGCATTTATACATACACAGTGCACCTGCTGGGATTGTCAAAACACTTGTACCTCTCTCCATCTCTCCTAACAATCTTCGTCTCCGTCTTCGACCTTCTTTATTGTTACCCTTGCGCTACAAACACCCTTTCCCCGTCTTTCCACCAATCCTGACATTTTCCATCTTCCTCACACGAACAATGCTTGATTTAGATTCTGTTCTGTGCAGGGGATGACCGTACGCTTTTCCAACTAACGCCACATTCCACTCACTCGTGGGTTGCCTGAAAAGAGCGCACCATTTGCTCTGTTTCCATTTTGGCTCCAATGGCAGTTCATTAAAACAGCATCCCCACAGTCACCTGTGGCGTCCTTGTCAGGTTTTACCCGTGGCCCCCTCATCAATCAAACACCTCAGGAAACCTTTTTTTTTTTTTGTCTCGGTTGAATTCATCGTGGTTTAAATTAACCCTTTTACTACCGTACCCTATTTACCAACTCCAAAAACTTTAACCAATGGACTCCCTCACCCTATCTACCAGCTTCCTGTAGCAAATTGGTGGATAGGGTGAGAGAGTGAAAGGGTTTATGTTTTTGCTTTGCTAGCATGGTTGGCAATGCAGGATGATAGTGGACAGGGTGAGGGAGTCAAAGGGTTAAGTTTTTACTTTGTTTGCATGGTTGGGAATGCAGGATGATAGCGGACAGGGTGAGGGAGTCAAAGGGTTAAGTTTTTGCTTTGCTTGCATGGTTGATAATGCAGGATGATAGCGGACAGGGTGAGGGAGTCAAAGGGTTAAGTTTTTGCTTTGCTAGCATGGTTGGCAATGCAGGATTCTTGTGGACAGGGTGCGGGATTCAAAGGTTAAACAGATTTGGTGAGTGTGGGGTGAGACAAAATACTGCCACAAACACCGAGGCGATTGCAGGGCGAATGATGCTAAGTGTTTTATACATAACATTAACGCTAACCAGGAACCGATTTTCTTCAGGCTTTCCTCCGTATCATCTGTTATGTACTTCTTCGGTATCTGAATTCCTTGAAGAAATAAAAAATAATGATTAGAATCCAGGAACACACAAACATAGAATGCAGCATGAGGAGGAACAGTTTCATTACAATAAACATAGGTTTACAGTTTCAGCCAAATGCTCTTTATCAAACAATAATGCAGAAAAGACAACAAGGAAACAAGTACACATAAACACAGACACACATGCAAACACACACACACACTCACAAACACACACAGCACACACACGTGCGCATACATGCACATACGCACACGCACGCACAGACAGACACAGACGCACAGACGCACAGACGTACACTCAACTCACCACACACACACACACATACACGCACACGCACACACACACACAAACACACACACACACACACACACACACAAACAAAACACACACACACACACTCTCACACACACACACACACACACACCATACAAACACACACAAACACACACAAACACACACACATACAAACACACACACACATACACACACACTCTCTTCCTCTCTCTTCTCCTCTCTCTCTCTCTCTCTTAGTCTCACTCTTTCTCTCTCTGTGTCTTTCCTCGCACACACAAGACACACACAAACACAACACACACACACACACACACACACACACACACACACACACACAACACACACACACACAACACACACACACACACACACACACACACAACACACACACACACACACAACACACAACACACAACACACAACACAACACACACACACACATACACACAAACACACACACACACACACACACACACACACACACACACACACACACACACACACACACATACGCATACACAAAAAAGCTTAGGACAAAATCAAATATAATAGAACATCCCTGATATTTCTTTGAGCTGGAAAATAAAATAAATCGAAACAGACGACACGAGACGAAACACGACGAAATAAACAGAAATAAACCTGAATTGGTATGTGTCCCAGTTAAAAGTTATAAAAGGTAAAGCAAGGATAGGCAGAATATAGGTACCATCTCGATAATTCTGGATAAACTTGGGTCTCCACCACATCACTCCCTTCTGATCTTCGAAAAACGGAACATCATTTTTTCTTTCTTTCGTTTTCACCTCTCTTAAAGTCAAAACAACATACATCGCAATACAATTTTCAAGAATGTTATCAGCAGAAGACAACCTCTACTTGATTTTTATGAAATGTGTATGGTGTTAGATGTTATGTTGACTGAAGCAATAGCAGAATGGTGGGGATGGGAGAAAACCAACCAGCCAAACTAAAATCGAATGACAAAAAAAGCTAAATGCATTATCTATTTTTCAGCTATCGAAAGTCCGTTGTTGGACTTCGACCTTCTCCAGCTGTTTCCACATACTTCGTTCCAGCACTTTTCCTCTCCAGTTCTTGTCGAATCCATCCAGGTCATCTCTCCATCTAGTTTTCTGTTTTTCTCTATTGCGAGTGCCGTCTCTTGATCTCCAGAACGTGTGTTTTTTGTTGTCCAACGATTGTCCACTCTCCGGTTGAGATGTCCTGTCCAGATCCATTTTAGTTTGTTGACGGCTTCCAGGATGTCTCGCACTTTGGTTCTTTCTCTGATCCACTGAGCCGTTGTGTAATCTTTCCACTTGATACTAAGCATGAGCATTATATACCATTCGAATTATGTACTTCAGACAAGCGAACCCACGCTCCTGACAGTGTTGCTCGTTCGATTGTTTAAAGACCTACACTTACGTATTTCCCTGATGAGTCACTCTGCTTTACTTCATCTCCGATCATACAGTAAAATAAAACAAACAAAAAAGACCACACAGAGATACCAACATCATGTTCACTTCATGACTTCCCCATCAAGGGAAAAAAAGTTGGATAGCAAATTGTGTTTTGCCTGTTCCTCAACCTCCATACCATTATGTAAGTCTTTTATGGGAGGGAATGCAAACGCTGAGGGTGACAGGCAATAGATCACGAAATCCTCTCAGTGTCAAACTGACTGGCATTCGCCAAGAATCCAATCACAGAAACAGGAGGTGAATGTAAGCAGCTAAATGGCAGGGGGGAAATAACAGATAGGTCACCGACCTTATCATGCTGGTAATTTATCTCAGCGTAAGTACTATCACACAGTAACACACGCTGCTTCTAGGGCTGAGTGATGTGACAGATGGAAGGAGAAATATAACCAAATAGCCTGTGTCTTCTCAAACTCTCCGTGGCAGTAGTCACAGTTTATCGCAGGGATCTCAAGAGAATGCAGTCTACAAATGACTGGAGTCCCTCGTGGGGGGTACTGGAGGCTCTTTCAGTCTAAACAATATCCCCTCCTTCTGGAAATTTCTGTGCTAGAAGTTTCCTCTTTTTTGTCAGTCTCTTTGTTTCTGCAATGTTCCTTTACTTTGTGTCGTTTCTTCTTATCATTTTCTGCCTTGCTGGTCCATTCATCTGTATGTGTTCGATAAGTCTTAGTACTTTCTTTTAGGATAGATAACTGGGTACATGTATTAAGTGTATTTTTTCCTCTAGGGAAATGAGATATGTGAAAGCATTTTTTTGGTAATTTAGGCCTGTTCTTACATATGGCTTAGTGTCCTTAGTTATGTTTAAATTTGTGTTCAGGTACGTGTTTTAACTCCTCTCTGTGATAAATTGGAAAGACTGTTCGATGCCAGGGGCATCTCCTTAGATTATGTAGGTGAATGCATTCATATGTGTATTTAGTGTTCTTTTCTTTTTATTTCCTGTTGAAGTAAGTGTATGTTTTGAAACAGTTAAAGCCTTGATATGGCTTTACGCAGTCGGTTGGGCTTTAAATAGCAAACAAAACAAACAAACAAACAAACAAACAAACAAACAAACAAACAAAAAACAAATAACAAGTGAATACAGTAAACGTGGGTGGTTTCAAATGTTTCATTGACTGTGGACATTCTAACAGTTTAAAAAAAAGCACAGGAAGCCTGAGAACTGGATTCAAATGACGACCATCAAAACAGACAGAATTCAAGCCCCCATAAGACTCAAACTCACTCTAACAAGTGTGACAATTTAACAAAACGGTGGTAACCTCCACTCTAACAAGGGTGACCGTTGAACAATATAGACTTCTTGTAGTTAGAGTTTTACTCTAACAAAGGTGACAGTTTAACAATACAATGGTAACCCCTCATTTCAACGTAACCAGATAGACCGTTTATAGTTAAATAGCTTTACTCTAACAAGGGTGACAGTTTAACAATACAATGGAAACCCCCTAGTTTAACATCACCAGATAGACTGCTGTAGTTAAATAGATTTCACTCTAACAAGGGTGACAGTTTAACAATACAGTGGTATCCCCTTATTTTAACGTCACCAGACAGACTGCATGTAGTTAAATAGCTTTACATTACTGTAGCAAGAGTGACAGTTTAACAATACAGTGGTAGCCCCTTATTTAACATCACCAGGCAAAGTTCATGTAGTTAAATAGTTTCACTCTAACAAGGATGACAGTTTAACAATACAGTGGTAATCCCTTATTTCAACATCACCAGGCAAAGTGCATGTAGTTAAATAGTTTCACTCTAACAAGGGTGACAGTTTAACGATACAATGGTAATCCCTTATTTCAACATCACCAGGCAAAGTGCATGTAGTTAAATAGTTTCACTCTAACAAGGATGACAGTTTAACAATACAGTGGTAACCCCTTATTTCAACATCACCAGGCAAAGTGCATGTAGTTAAATAGTTTCACTCTAACAAGGTGACAGTTTAACGATACAATGGTAATCCCTTATTTCAACATCACAAGGCAAAGTGCATGTAGTTAAATAGTTTCACTCTAACAAGGGTGACAGTTTAACGATACAATGGTAATCCCTTATTTCAACATCACCAGGCAAAGTGCATGTAGTTAAATAGTTTCACTCTAACAAGGGTGACAGTTTAACGATACAATGGTAATCCCCTTATTTCAACATCACCAGGCAAAGTGCATGTAGTTAAATAGTTTCACTCTAACAAGGGTGACAGTTTAACGATACAATGGTAATCCCTTATTTCAACATCACCAGGCAAAGTGCATGTAGTTAAATAGTTTCACTCTAACAAGGGTGACAGTTTAACGATACAATGGTAATCCCTTATTTCAACATCACCAGGAACAGTGCATGTACTTAAATAGTTTCACTCTAACAAGGGTGACAGTTTAACGATACAATGGTAATCCCTTATTTCAACATCACCAGGCAAAGTGCATGTAGTTAAATAGTTTCACTCTAACAAGGGTGACAGTTTAACGATACAATGGTAACCCCTTATTTCAACATCACCAGGCAAAGTGCATGTAGTTAAATAGCTTTACTGTAACAAGGGTGACAGTTTAACGATACAATGGTAAATCCCATATTATTCTTAACGTAACACGATAATAAACCGTTTGCATGAGATAGCCTAAATCGTTTCATAAAAATAATGAACAGAAAAAGGGATTGAACAGAACAGGATTAGGTTTTGATATGTGCATGGAAAACAAACAAAGAAACAATCAAAATCACCATAGTTCTTCTAACGTAGCCGATCCTGCACTCAGTCTACCTGTTACGTAAACAATAATTGTTGCCCAAGGGAGGACGAAGGGAATTGTTGATGGAATAAAAAAAGGAAAGAGGAATGCCTTACAGAATGGCCTGTTCTCTCTTAGAATAACATATATGGATATATGCATTACGCTACAGTCGAATCATTCAAAGAGTTTGAGATGAATGCGCAGAACTTAAAGGACCAGTACTGAACTCAAGCACAGTTCTAAAAAAAATAAATCGCCCTATCCCCATGACACATACCTCATACACAGATTTCTTTTAAAAGGGAGTAGAAAAAGTATATGACATTAAAAAAGGACAATGTGCAACGTATCTCAAAAGCACATGTATCTTTCAAACTGAAACATATACCATGGTCAGGGAAGCACGTGTCATCAAACGTGTCAGGAAAATGTGTGACTAGTCTGAGACTTTGGTTTAAGTGCAGACAACCTAAGAGCAAAGTGGGCAAAAAGCCAGGAACCACGAGCTATCTAATGGCATGACCATCAAATGATGGCACTTGGCAACATACGTCTCTCACACCCGTGGGACATCGAACCCGTACTTCAACAGACATGACAGCTTAATGGTCTTATGGTAACCCGTTGACTGAATGTACTGTATGGACCACTTAGCTGCCCGTCAGATCAGTCTCTGTAATTCATTGCGAGCAAAGTTGGTATTAACTGGAAAGACCAGTATGTCACTCTACGCTGACTTTCCAATACATTCGTAACAGCAATGTCCATGTTAAGAAATTCGTGTGCATTACTTTTCAATCCAGACCATGTCTATGAAGTTAATTTTCTTCACCAGTGTTCTGGTTGAAGTATGAAATTACGTTTTGGCAGAGTTTTGTTCTAGTTTTGTCTTGTTTCTTGGATGTTATAAAGACCCGATACTGTTATGCGGTGGTGAGGCGTAGGCAGTCAACACGCGAAGCCAGAACACGATTGAGGCAGCCGAGATGTGGTTTCTAAGATGAATGTTGAGAGTTCCATGGACGCCAAAGAAAACAAACGGGACAGTCTTGATGGAGGTAGACACAAGAAGATCATCTATAGAGAAGATTACAAAAAGACAAGCAACATACATTTATATGACATTTTATGAGGAAAGGGGAATTAGAGCACCTGGTCACAACAGGAAAGCTGGAAGGAAATAGAACACCAGCTAGACCCAGGAAGAAAATATTGGACGGACTTGCAGGGTGGCTGAGGACAGAGAAGGTGGAAGATGTACTTACAGTGACAAGGGATAGATTCATGTAGAGGGCCATGATTGCCAACGCCTTGCAGCAGGGCACATGATAATAATTATTGTTTACTTTGTTGTTGTTGTTGTTGTTGCTTTTGTTGCATTGGAAATCTGCAAAAATATTAGAGGTATACAGTAACCTTAGGCAGCAATGTTCAGGATATCATACAGGAAAAAATGGTGATCTACGAGTTACAAAGACACATGTATAGCACAATGTAAAACTATAGCACATACGTACATACGCAAAGTATGCTATCTATATTCATCTTCTGCCACCCTATCTCCCCATACCACTAGTACCATTTCTATACACAAATAAACAAAATATGGTATGTCAAATAAATCACAGGATACTCTGCATTTGACCACAGACATAGACTGAAATTTAATCATGGCCATCCAAGGAGCATGCTGGCTCCAGTTTTTTTAAGGGGTGAAGTTGTGGATGGTTTTACATTTTACGTTTCCTGCAGCTGTTTTAAAACTGAAGAGTGAAATGAGCATTACAGAAGTACCAAAGTGTCTACGAAACTACAAAAGCAAAGACTGTACACACACATATTATAGTACAGGCCAGCTGGTTATGCTGATGGAACCGCATCTCAGGGTCTAATGCCTCCAGCTCAACCCCTGCTGCAGAATAAAAATTGGCTATTTCACTGTCAATCTCGATGCTCCAATTTCTCTGGTGGTGCCAGCTTAGTATTTTGTGCATCTTTGTTTATTTTAATTAAAAACCCACCTTGTCTTTTCAGTCTGAAGACTTCGCCAGCACAAAAAAATGTTTCTGTTTGTTTTTGTTTGGTTGGTTGTTTTTGCTGACCCAAAGGAATCTGCCAACAAGTCACTGACCGATCTGGGAAGAAAGCTTATATAGTTTTGCCTTAGTGCGTAGAACCCATTATTCAACACTGTTTAAAATCAAAACTTCAAACCATTCTCAAACGAAAATGATGACATTTATGCAAATGTACCTCACCTTCATGCCATCTCTCGTACCAGTGATACAGCTTGTGTTATACAGGAAAGGAAAACGCAGTAGTTCAACACAAAATGAGAAACTAACCACCACACGGTATACATCTCAAACATAGCAATAGTGACGATAATGATGATGATGAATAATAACAATATAATAATAATAATAATAATAATAATAATGATAATAACAACAACAAATATAATAATAATAACAATAATAAAAATGATTATAATATAATAATCATTATCATCATCATTATCATCACCATCATAGTAATATAATAATAATAATAATAATAATAATAATAATAATAATTAATAATAATAATAAGACCCACAGAACTTGAAGAACGCCTCAGTGATATCCTACTGGGTGATGTAAGTACTGACCAAACATGTGGGTCTTTAGGAGACTCAAGCCCACATTCCCAAAAACAAAACAAACAAAAACAAACAAAGAGAAAAGGAAAAAAGGAAAGAAAAATAAAAAAACTACCATATAATGGTCACTACCGTTCTCACAGATGTGAAATTTTGAACTAGTTCAAGAGAGATTCATCTTCCTTAACAAATTCCATATGCAGTTCACCCAAACTGTCAACAGTTATCTGACAAACACCCTGAGACTGTACAAAAATTTGAAGAAAAAAAACAACTATGCTCTGGCAGAGTCTTAAATTCGTGAGGAAACAGATTGTACAAAACACTGAGATCAGAAGAATGCCTCAAGCATTCAGGTGGGCAGTGAAAAAGCCACACTGCTATGCTCTGGAATGGGACTTAACTCAAGGCATGCGTTATTCATCCACTTTTCTTCTACCAAAATAGGCAACCAGCTAACGTTAAAGTATTCTCTTTGTTTCAGTATCATACACCTCTCAGAGTAAAGCTGCAGCAATCACCGACCCACGCCATTTCCGAAAAAAAGAAAACTCACAATGGGAAACGCCAAACATGATCCAATATCATCTAAACATATACAATGCTGTTTATGCATGTATGTCTAACACCATCAAAACTCCTCACAGACGTGAAGTGGCCTCTGATGAATCTAGGGACAGAACAGAAGAGTTGATGGGTTCCAGAGGACACAAGGAGATACATCACGAAATGGCCTGTCTCTGCTTTAAGTCAAACTGACAGACACTTGCCAGAGGCCAATCGCACTAAAGGGCAAAGGGAGAATATTTGAGGCTGTACCTGACAAAGTGAGGAAGACAGATTGTAGATAGATCACGTGTATTGACAGACTGTGCTGGGAGATTTTGGTTACCAGCTTTTGTTCAATTATTCTTCTCGCTCAGAGAAACTAGACATGAGTTAGTAAACGTGTATTTGACTCTGTGTTTGTGTGTGTGCGTGTGTGGTGTGTGTGTGTGTGTTGTGTGTGTGTGTGTGTGTGTGTGTGTGTGTGTGTTTTGGGTGTGGTGTGTGTGTGCGTGTCTGAGAGAGAGAGAGAGAGAGAGTGTGTGTTGTGTGTTTGTGTTTGTGCCATTGTGTGTATGTGTCTGTTTGGGTATGTGTATTATTTGTGTGCATTTTTGTATATACGTATATATATCTATATATCTATATCTATATGTATATATATATGTATACATATATAGATGTATATCTATTATATATATATATATATATATATAAATTTAATTATATACATTATAGGTTATATAATGTCACACACACTCTTGTATCAAATTTCTACAAATTTCTCAGTATTTTATTCCAGTCCTTCCCCATGCTCCTTTTTTGTTTTCGTTTTTTTTTTCTCTCTCACTCTGTCATCATACTCCTTTTTGTGTTTGTGTAGACCATAAATGCACAGCAGCTGAAGACCAAAACGTGTAACTAACCAGTCGCTGTGGTGTAGTGGTCAACGCAACGGAATACCGACTGGAAGGTTGTGGGTTCGAATCCCCATCAGTCCCTTCAAAAATATATCCTCGTGGGATTTTTCGGCTCTAACCGGCTCCTACCAGAGTTAGTATCCTATGGGCTCATTGGGAAGACTGGGACCACGCAGTCGAGTCTCATCCACTTCAAGGGTGTATCATTGAGGGTGTTATTCAAACCATCGCCGCAGGTGTCTGTATCTCTCAGGCCTGGTTGATGCCAGGACATATGATAGTAAGTATAGAATACAGCCCTGTCATGTAGTCTCAATCCTAGGTGGAACTCCATAGCATCATGATTATCATCCTCGTTGCCATCATTATCATCGCATTGTAAAAACTGTGCCAGCTTCTGTGGCTATTAAGTTGGTATAGAAAATGGGACAGGAAAAAAAACAAACGGTGAGCAGAAACGTAATCTCCCTGAATGCAATGATCATAAAAAGAAATTTTAAAAAAGCAAAAAAGAAACAGCATAACTTATCTTAAGTCACAATATCTGAAAATAGAGAAATGTCTTGTTTTTGTTTCTTCATCACTCATTTATATTATATATATTATATATATATTTATATATATATATATATATATATATATATTCTCCAGAGTACATCACATGACCTAGTTTCTGTCCTGGCCAGTACAATATCTGCAGAGTTTCCAACTAATGCAACACAGCACTGACAACTGAGTTTCTGGCAAGTTGCACATTGTCTGACTGAGGGAAACGATTTTCTGTCTGCGTGGGGAACTAATGGCAACTGATTAGGAGCATCCCCACAACCACATTTGCTGTGTATGCTAGGTTTTATACATTTCGAACTCATCAGTCATCGGCCAGAAACAAATGCCAGAAGAGCTGCTTAATAAGTTCGATTTTTTCTGTCAAAAGTGTATGGATGTATTGACATTTGTAAGTTAAGCAAAACAAGGTGAAATATGTGTAACATAGTCACAGCCCAAAGATATTCTCTCTCTGTCTCTCTGTCTCTGTCTCTGTCTGTCTCTGTCTGTCTGTCTGTCTGTCTCTTTCTCTCTCTCTCTCTCTCTCTCTCTCTCTCTCTCTCTCTCTCTCTCTTTCAGCATCTTTTGCACTTTCCCTTCACTCTTTCCCACTAGCTTCTATCTCATTCCCATGTACATCCCTGACGTCCTGGTTTTTATCCTGTCCAGATTTTTGTACAATTTCTACCTAGTGCCACGTAACACACACCTGCTGGCTTCCTGGCAAACTGCCCCTCGTCTGGCCAGACAAAAACGTCTGCTGTCGTTAGTTGAAGCTAAGACAACTCATTCACCCTTTCACCACTTCCCTTGTGACCAGAATCTTACGGTGTTCACGGGCCTCACTAAAAGATGAATAGTACTTACCTAAGCAGAAGAGTGGATGGTGGAAGGCCTCAGCATAGTTACGCACGCTATGTTGCCATGATTTTGAACTTTTACAATCAATCTTGTTTATGATTCATATTGAACAGAGAAACCAGGATGATTACGTCATTGAGGTTTACAAAAGCTGTCTACAGCTAACAGCATGTTGACTGGAGTAATCTAATCCTTAGGGATTCTTGCAGTCAACTTTTATCACTAAAAGTGGTTAAATAGTTAAGAGCGTCCCCACAGCTATCGTAAACCTCCCATGCCTGGTTTCACTGCTTGAATCTTTATAATTTCTTAGCTAAAGAAACCATTTCTACAAGAAATCGTTAAATCTGTAAGTGGTGAGTGGGTAAGAGGAACGTGAAATACATTACATATTTCAGTTTTAAGAGTTTGTGATCCCTTTTCTAACACGTAGTTCTTCAGTTCTTCAAACCATTTGTAGAGATGCCGATCAGCAGTACTTCTTAGATATGTCTGTTTAAACATCTAATGTACAAAACTAAGTTTCGTTGGTAAACATAAATTATAAGATATTCATATCATCGTGGTTTCCGAACGAATCGTTGGGCAACATTGGTAAATTCCTCAACTTTCTCTGGGTACTGCATCTTGCACGTGTCAGTGCGAGGCTTTCCCTCTTGTTTGGTATAGTGGAGCTTCTCAGGTTGTAGCTTGATCTTGCAACACACTAGTGGCTCGTCTGCGTCACAGTCTGCACTATAGTATGTGCAGGAGAGAAGTAGGAACTTGAGGCTTGTTCGTCTGACAATGGCCATGTCGAGTTGATGCTATTGTTATGATTGAGGATGTCTCCATGACACTTTGTGATGAGGCTTCGTCTGGGCGTAAGAATTGGTCACGCAGAGGCCATGACAGGAACAAAGCTCCAACAGGTGCTGCCCATTTTCATTGATTTTGCCAACTCCAAAACGTCCAAGGCAGGAAGGCCAAGAATCATAAATGGCATCCACTCTGGTGTTGAAGTCACCAAGGAGGACAAGATGTTCTTCGCTAGGGTTACTCTTAATAGTGTCACTGAGGTAAGCATAGAACTCGTCATTTGCCTCTGGTGTAGATGTTAGTGTAGGAGCATAGGCGCTACTAAGACAGCGCCATAAGACACATGGAGATGAAGAGTCAACAGGCGTTCAGATCCCTTGTTTTTAGTCTGATGATAGCTGTGCAGCCAGCCACGTCGATAGTGGCACATACAAGGCAACAAATGCTGATATTGTGGTGGAAATCATCGGTACAAATCTGTGTTTAAGTTAAGGGGTGCGTTTACACAAAACAGGGACATTCACTGACAGACAATGGGTACCAACAAAAGAAGTGATGCAAGTTAAACCACTCTTTATTCTCCACAGCAATGCTGTAGGTGTTCATACTGAGCATGGTACGCCATTGCTGTCCATGGATGGAAAAATTTAGTTCATGCATGCAGAACGTTTTCCGTTGATCTGTGTCAAGGAATTGAACTTTTCTCATCATTCCATACTGAATTATCGTTCTTGCATAGAGAAGACGGATGATGAAAAGTTCATTGCTTCAGTCAGGTCTCAGCCTTGCATCTAGAAAAAAGCTGACAAACTCATTAATCTATATGCCTTGGAAGCAACTCTGTATATGTTCTGTCTTGTCTATGTTTGTGTGTTTGGTCAGTTCAAGAATAAAAGACTATGTCAATCTTGAATATGATACCAATATGGTGTGTGTATTTCTCTCCTCCCTCATAGTTGTGTGTAGGTGTAGTTACAGAGTACAAGGGTAGGTTTGGGCATTCCTTTTCTGGGGAATGTTCTGAGCTTACAGTGTTGTGCTTTGTGGCTGCTTCTATGCTAGCTGAATGGGTAGCACAATTTATGTTGGATTTTTAGAAATTCTACATGGGAGATAACTCCTACGTGACTCTCAAGAGTTATAATCCTGAACCAAATGTCTGGATCATTTGCAAGTTCAAGTTTAAAATGATATATGTGTTACAATCTATTGACTGGATGCACAGAAAATTGGTAGATTATGCGCACCATGTTTCTTCTTCTTTTTTTCTTCCTCCATCACACTATCAATCTACAACCACCTCCACAGTTTAAGCTCTTGTCACCTGGTAAACGCCATTATCGCTGTGTCTGGTTGCATGGCTATCATCAGACAGAAAACGCTCATGGCCGTCGCGTCCATCAATGCAGCATGAACACTTTCACGGCCACTGACGGACAAAGAATGTGCATGGCCATCCGTCTGTGTTTCGTGTGAACGTAGCCTAAGGGTTGAAGATGACAGGGAGATATAAATCACACAAACGACCCCCCCCCTCCGCCCCCTCCAAGCCCACCCCCAGTTCTTCTTAAGTGGAATTGACAGACATCAGCCAGAGGCTAATCGCACGCAAAGGGCAAGGGGAGAATATGTAGGCATCAACTGGTAGAGTTAGAAAAAGGACGGCAGACAAATCATCTTTAACGCAGCTAGTGCAGGAAGATGTGTGGTTTGCACCTGTTGTTGAAATAACGACCTCGCTTAAAAATACTTTTTAAAAAGGTAGTGGTGTGTGTGTGTGTGTGTGTGTGTGTGTGTGTGTGTGTGTGTGTGTGTGTGTGTGTGTGTGTGTGTGTGTGTGTATGTGTGTGTGTGTGTGTGTGTGTGTGTATTTGTTTGCTTGTTGTTTGTGTGTGTGTCTGTGTGTGTGTATTTGTGTGTGTGTAATTGTGTTGTGTGTGTGTGTGTGTGTTTGTGTGTGTGTGTGATGTGTGTGTGTGTGTGTGTGTGTGTGTGTGTGTGTGTGTGTGTGTGTGTGTGTGTGTGTGTGTGTGTTTTGTGTGTGTGTGTGTAAGTGCACGTTTGTTTGTTTGTTAGGCGCTAAACATTTCAATTATTCCATCTAAAACTAACACTGTTTCTGTTTACCATAGATCATAAACTTTAAACCATACCAGATAGATATGAACCTAATGTACTTGTAAATGCCCTGGCACACACACACACACATACACACACACACACACACACACACACACAACACACACAAACACACACACACTCACACACACACACACACACACACACAACATACACACACACACACACACACACACACACACACACACACACACACACACACACACACACACACACACGATGACTTCACGTTTACTTCCTGTCTTTCCATTCATATGCAAGTCTGTCTCTTTCCTCAACTGATCAGTACTGCATTTTTCTGTCTCTGCCTCTCTCTCCCTTCCTCTTTCTGTCTCTCTCACTCTCTCTCTCTCTTTGAGTATCTGTTTGGCTCTCTGTCTGCTGGTATCGCTGTCTGTGTCACTGGGTGTCTCTCAGTCTGTGTGCCTCTCTCTCTGTCATTGCACCCCCCATCCCCTCTCTGTCTATCTGTCTGTGTGTCTGTTTGTCTGTCTGTCTCTCTTTCTCTCTCTCTCTCTCTCTTTCTCTTTCTCTCTGTCTTTCTGTCTCATCCTTCATTTGTCTACATTTATTTCATTGCACCCTCTTTCACCATACCCCTCACTCTCACCTACACTTCTTTACAACTAGCTTTGATTTTGGTTTGTTCGTTTTTTTAATCGTGCCCACTAATTTGAACAAGCTCTGCCTAACACTATGTAACATACACAGCTAGCTTCTTGGCAACCCGACCTTGTCTGATCAGGCAAACTTTTTGCTGTCGTTGCTTGAGACTAACGACAATTCATGAAGAGATTCCCTACAACCACATGTAATCACATATGTAATGTTTCACTCCAAGTTATTTCATCAATAGCTAAAAAGAGAAAACATTTTAGAGTCATTAACTCTCGAAGTAGGCAGAAAAATGGAGCTGAAAACAACAAATGTTTGGCTGGAAAACATGGCGAAAATGTTTCAGCTTTTAGACAGTGTTTACTCGGCAACGTGATCTATTTTAGTTTGTAAGGTGCTTCTTTGATGGAGGCAGACACAAGTAGATCACTCATAAGGAAGATTAGGAAAAGGCAGGCAACATTTATAGGCCATTGTATGAGGCAGAGGGATTTGGAGCACCTGGTCACAACGGGAAAGCTGGAGGGAAAGAGAGCACCAGGTAGACCCAGGGAGAAAATGCTGGATGGACTTGCAGAGTGGCTGGGGACTAGGAGGGTGGGGGAGATGCTAAGGGCAATGAGAGATAGAGACAGGTGGAAGTCCATGATCGCCAACGCCATGTGGCAAGGCACCTGATGATGATGATGAAGGTGCTTCTTTCATAGCAAACATTTCTGCAGTCTCTCAATGCAGTGAAGAAATGATGATAACGCAGCGGTCTTGGGCCGATTCTTATGCAGACTCAATATGTGGAAGAGACTATTAACACTATTGTGATCGATTCCTGATGTTTTAAGCTAAAATTATGGCTGGCTGGCTAGGTCTAGAGCCTGTTTGTTCCATGTTGGGTCACAGGAACACCTAATTAAACCTGTTCTAGGGACAGAACAGAAAAATGCTTAAGGCTTCATTCATACTAACCATGAATGGATGGCCATGCACGTTTTCTGTTCGTCAATAGCCATGAAAGTGTTCATACTCCATGGACGGATTTCCATGAATGTTTTTCTGTCTGATGAAAGCTGTACAGTTAGACACATTGACAATGGCGCGTACAAGATGACAAAATCTGATATTGTGGTGGAAATAGTTGGTGGAAGTCCGTGTTTAAAGTAAGGGGTGCGTTTACACTAAACATAGATGTTCACTGACGATTTCCGTTGGTAGCAACATAAACGTCATGCCAGGCAAGCCGCTCAATATTCTCAATGGCAATGCTGCAGGCGTTCATACCGAGCACAACACGTCATGATTGTCTATAGATGGACAATTTCGGTCCAATTATGCAACACCTTTGTTGTCTTCCTTGTCAAGGACATGAATTCATACAGAATTACATTTCTTGCAAAAAAGAAGACACATGATGAAAAGTTTATTGCTACATTCAGGTCTCAGCCTTGCATCTACAAAAAAGCTGACAAAAAATTCATTGAAATCAAATTTAAGCACATATCTCTGGATCATTCAGAAATTCTAACCTTAAATGATGATATGTACATGTTAATATTTATTGATTGGATGTACAGAAAATTGATGGGTTATATGCACTTTATTTCTTTTTTCTTCTCAACCACCATACTATCAGTCCACCACCACCATAATATAAGCTTTTGTCACCGTGTATATGCCATTATCGCTGTGTCTGGCTGCACAGCTATCGTTAGACAGAAAATGGTTGTGGCAATCCATCAATGCAACTGAACACTTTCACGGCCACTGACGTACGAAGAATGTGCATGGCCATCCGTCCGTGGTTAGTATGAACGTAGCCTAAGGGTTAAAGATGTCAGGGAGATATAAATCACACAAACGACCCTCCCCCTCTCCGGGAACACCCTCACTTCTTCTTAAGTGGAACTGGGAACTGACAGACGTTACCCAGAGGCTAATCGCACGTAAAGGGCAAGGGCAGAATATGCAGAATCTAACTGACAGAGTTAGAAAGAAGGCGGCAGACAAATCGTCTTTAGTGTAGCAAGTTCAGGGAGATGTTTGGTTTCCACTTGTTCTTAAATTAATGACCTCACTTTTAAACACCTCCTTTTTAGATAGCACTGTGTGCGTGTGCATGTATATTTGATTGTATGGTTGGTTGGTTCTAAACATTTCAATTATATCATCTAAAACTAACACCGTTTGTCATAGATCATAAACTTTAAACCATACCATTTGGTTATGGACATTGTGTACTTGTAAATGCCCTGACACACACATGACAACTTCAGTCTTCTTTCTGTCTTTCTGTTTATATGCTTTCTGTCTCTTTTTCTCAACTATTCAATACCTGTGATTCTTCTCTCTTCCCCGTCTCTCTGTCTCTGCTCTATCTCCCTCCCTCCCCTCTCTCTCTCTCACTCTCTTTCTCTCTCTCTTTCTGTGTCTCTGGTTATCTGTCTGGCTCTCTGTCTGCTGGTTTCACTGTCTGTCTGTCTCATTGCGTGTCTGTCTGTCTGTCTGTCTGTTCTGCCTCTCTTTCTGTCATTGTCCCTCCCTTAATCTCTCTCTCTCTCTCTCTCTCTGTGTCTGATTCTCTCTGTCTTTCTGTCTCAGTCTTCATTTGTCTGAATTCTTTTTATTCCATCCTCTTTCAATACCCCCTCACTCTCACCTACACTCTTCACAACTGGCTTCGATTTTTGTGTGTTTGTTTTAATCCTGCCCACTAATTTGTACGAGTTCTGCCTTACACCACGTAAACACATTGCTGACTTCTTGGCAACCTGACCTTGTCTGATCAGGGCAAAGTGTGTGCTGTCACTGTTTGAGACTAACGACAATTCGTTAAGAAATTCCTACAACCACAGGTAATCACACATGTAATGTTTCACTCCAGGTCATTTCATTAATTCCTAGCTAAATAAAAGATACCCGTTTTTAGAGAAAAGTCATTAACTCAGAAAGTAGGCAGAAAAAGGGAGACGAAATCAACACACGGTTGGTTGGAAAACATTGTGAAAATGTTTTAGCTTTAATTTAAGACATTGTTTACTTAGCAACCTGATTTACTTTAGTTTGTAAGGTGCTTCTTTCAGTCAAACATTTCTGCTGTCTCTCAATGCTGTGATGAAATGCTGCTAAAGTAGTAGTCTTGGGTCGACTCTTATGCAGACAAAAAATGTAGTAAGAAATCCACTAACACAAATATGACAGATTCCAATTGTTTTTACCTTGATGTATGACTTACTGGCTAAGTCTAGAGCCTGTTTGTTCCATGCTGGGTCACAGCAACATCTAATGAAACATGTTCAAGGGACAGAGCAGAAAAATGCTTCAGGCTTCATTGATATTAACCATGAATGGATTGATGTGCATGTTTTCTGTTTCTTGATAGCCGTAAAAGTGTTCATATTGAATGCATGGGTTTTCTCGAATGTTTTTTGTTTTTGTTTTTGTCTGATGAAAGCCACATGGTCAGACACATTGACAATGGTGCTTACAAGGAGACAAAAGCTGATAGTGTAATAGACATCATTGGTGAAAATCCTTGTTTAATGTAAGGGGTGTGTTTACACTAAACATGGACGTCCTGCAACGATTTCCATTGGTACTGACAAAAAGTCATGAAGGGCAAACAGCTCCTTATACTTAGTGGCAATACTGTAGGCATTCATAGTGAGCATAGCATGCCACAGCCATCCATAGATGAAAATTTGGTTCATGCATGCAGTACCTGTGACAAGGAACTGGAGTTTTCTCGTGATTTCATACTGAATTATCGTTCTTGTAAAGAGAAGATTGATGGTAAAAGTTCATTGCTTCAGTCAGGTCTCAGCATTGCATCTACAAGAACGCTGACAAAAATAATTTTAAGCAAATTTTAAACAAATGCCTGTGGATCATTCAGAAGCTCAGGTTTTAGATGATGATACTGTCTGTGTGTCTGTTGCAATTTATTGACTGGATGCACAGATAATAGGCAGATTGTATGCGCCATGTTTTTGTTTTTTTTCTTTTTTTCCACCACACTATCATTCCTGCACAACCACAACATAAACTTTTGACATCTTGTATGTGCCATCATCACTGTGTCTGGCTGCACAGCTATCATCAGACAGAAAACGCTCATGGCTGTCACGTCCTTCAATGCAACATGAACACTTTCAAGGCCACTGACAGACAAAGAATGTGCATGACCATCCATCCATGGTCAGTATGAAAGTAGCCTAAGGGTTGAAATTGACGGGGAGATATAAATCAGACGAACGACCCGCCCTCCTCCTGGGACCACCCCCACTTCTTCTTAAGTGGAATTGACAGACATCAGCCAGAGGCTAATCGCACGCAAAGGACAAGAGGAGAGAATATGTAGGCTTCAACTGGCAGAGTTAGAAAGAGGGCGGCAGACAAATCGTCGTTAGTGCAGCAAGTGCAGGAGGATGTGTGGTTTCCACCTGTTGTTAAAATAACGACCTCGCTTTTAAATACTTTTTAAAAAGATCGGAGTGTGTGTGTTGTGTGTGTGGTGTGTGTGTTGTGGTTGTGGTGTGTGTGTGTGTGTGTGGTTTGTGTTGTTGTTGTGTGTGTGTGTTTTTGTGGTGTATGTGAGTGGTGTGTTGTGTGTGTTTGTGTGTGTGTTCGTTGTTTTTGTTAAGTGTGTATGTGAAAGGACGGTGTGTTGTGTGTGTGTGTGTGTGTGTGTCGTTGTTCTTTGATTAGTCTGTTCACTATGAGTGATATTAGACGGTGTGTGTGTGTGTGTGTGTGAGTGTGTGTGTTGTGTGTGTGTGTGTGTGTTGTGTGTGTGTGTGTGTGTGTGTGTTGTGTGTGTGTATGTGTGTTTGTGTTTGAGTGTATGTGTGTGTGTGTGTGTGTGTTGTTGTTGTGTTTGTGTTTGTGTTGTTGTGTGTGTGTGTTGTGTGTTGTGTGTTTGTGTTTTGTGTGGTGTATGTGTGTGTTTTGTGAGTGTATGTGTGTGTGTATGTGTTGTGTTGTTTGTTTGTTTGTTTGTTGTGTTGTGTGTGTGTCTGTGTGTGTGTGTGTGTGTGTCTGTGTATTTGTGTGCGTGCTTGTGTGGTGTGTGTGTGTGTGCTTGTGTGTGTTGTGTGTGTGTGTGTTGTGTGTCTGTGTATTTGTGTGCGTGTATTGTGTGTGTTGGTGTTGTGTGTGTGTGTGCTGTGTTGTGTGTGTGTGTGTTGTGTATTGTGTGCGTGCTTGTGTGTGTGTGTGTGTGTGTGTGTGTGTGTGTGTGTGTGTTGTGTGTCTGTGTTGTGTGTGTGTGTAGTTGTGTGTGTGTGTGTTGTGTGTGTGTGTCGTGTATGTGTGTGGTGTTGTTTGTGTGTGTGTGTTGTGTGTGTGTCTGTGTATTTGTGTGGTGTGTGTTGTGTGTGTGTGATGTGTGTGTGTTGTGTGTGTGTGTGTGTGTGTGTGTGTGTGTGTGTGTGTGTGTGTGATTCATGCCAACAGCCACCTCAGGTAATATGTCCAAAACAGATATAACTGTCCCTGGAAAGTGGATGAAGGGTATGGTGCATGTGACTGACAAAGGATGATGAAATTATTATATCGGAGTGCGTGTGTGTGTGTGTGTGTGCGTGTGTGTGTGTGTGTGTGTGTGTGTGTGTGTGTGTGTGTGTGTGTTGGTGTGTGGGGTGTGTGTGTGTGTTGTTCGTTCGTTGTTGATTTAAGTCTTTCATATAAGTGATTAACGGTGTGTGTGTGTGTGTGGTGTGTGTGTGTGTGTGTGTTTGAGGTGTGTGTGTGTGTGTTGTGCGCACGTGCGTGCATTCATGTGTGTGTTGTTGTAGTGTGTGTGAGGAGTGTGGTGTGTGTGTGTGTTTGTGTGTGTGTGTGTGTGTGTGTGTGTGTGTGTGTGTGTGTGTGGGGTGTGTATGCGTATGTGCCTGTGCCTGTGAGTGTCTGTGTTCATGTCTGTGTTTCTTTCTGAGCATCTGTACGCCTGTATACGTGTACAGTTTTGTGTCAGCTCTCCCTCTCTCTCTTCTATGCCTGTCTCTCTCTCATTCTCTCTCTCTCTCTCTCTCCTCTCTCTTGTACCTGTCTCTCTCTCATTCTCTCTTTCGATCATTCTGTCTTTCTCTCTCTCTCTCTTGCTCTCTTTCTCTCTCCCACTCTACCTCTTTCTCGCTCTCTGTCCCCCTCTCTCTGTCCCTTTTTTTCTCTCATTTTGTCTCTTTTGCTTGCTTGCTTTCTGTCTTTGTTTCTCTGTTAGCACTACTGATATTCTGATTTTATAATAAATTGATATCTACGTGTTTTTATACTTTATATGTGTTAATATCAGTTCTCTACGAGTACTTCCTATTTCTGAAAGTGCTTTTGTTCCGGTGTAGTCCCTGGGGTTAGGGTTTGCTGTAATGCCATTGATCGCCTTGTGTCATTCATCATCATCAGGTGCCTTGCCGCATGGCGTTGGCGATCATGGACCTCCATCTATCTCTATCTCTTGTTGCCCCAAGCATCTCCTCCACCCTCCTCGTCCTCAGCCACCCCGCAAGTCCGTCTAAACATTTTCTCCCTGGGTCTACCTGGTGCTCTCTTTCCCTCCAGCCTTCCCATTGTGACCAGGTGCTCCAAATCCCTCTTCCTCATAAAAATGGCCTATACATGTTGCCTGTCTTTTTCTAATCTTCCTTATGAGTGATCTACTTGTGTCTGCCTCCATCAAGACTGTCTCGTTTGTTTTCTTTGCTGTCCATGGAACTCTCAACATTCTTCTTGTGTCATTACCTTCTAAAACAGAGGTAACATATTTGTCCTTGTTCTTAACTCTTACATCGCTCTCCAGCGGACCGAACGTGGCCTAGTTTCTGTCATGTCCAGTAAATATTTGCACAATTCCCAAGTAATATAACACATCCACTCATGACTATTGGCTTTCTGGCAATCTGCCCTTCGTCTGATTGAGGGAAATGATTTGCTGTTTCCGTCGGTTGCAAGCATCAATTCATTGGATACGTTCCTACAGCTTTGAGTTGTTCACGTGTATAAGGTTTTACCCCCGCAAATCATCAATCAGAAACCAGTTTCAGGAGAATTACTTAAAACGCTGCGTGTGTGTGTGTGTTGTGTGTGTTGTGTGTGTGTGTGTGTGTGTGTGTTGTGTGTGTGTGTGTTGTGTGTGTGTGTGTTGTGTGTGTGTGTGTGTGTGTGTGTGTGTGTGTGTGTGTGTGTGTTGATGTGTGTGTGTGTGTGTGTGTGTGTGTGTGTTGGTGTGTGTGTGTTGTGTGTGTGTTGGTGTGTGTGTGTGTGTTAGAGTTAGTGTTAGTGTGTATGTGTGTGTGTATGTGTGTATGTGTGTGTGTGTGAGAGAGTGTGCGCGTGTTTTTTTTTTTTCTTTTTTGGTGGCAGAGAATGATAAAATACGTGAATAGATATAATGGTACTTGTGTATTTAAATGAAACAAGTTGAATTGTGTGTAAGGTATATTTACAGCACAAGAACTGTTTCTTTCTTTATCTTTAAGTACAAAGGTACATAAATCACACTTGCAAATCAAAAAAAAAAAATTTGCAACTTAAGAATATAATTCTATTTTATTTTTAAAGTTGATAAAAGGGTACCATTGTAAACTATAAACCATACCATTTAGCTGTGAGCCTATTGTATTCGTAAATGCCCTGAGACACAACACGACACTTCACTTTTCTTTCTGTATGTCAATTCAATGCACGTCTGTCTCGTTTTTCAATTGTTCAGTACTTGTAGTTCTTCTCTCTGTCTCTCTGTCTCTTGTCTCTTTCTCTCTCTCTCTCGTACTGTGTCTCTTTTTCTCTCCCTTTATCTCCCCCTCTTCTCTTCTGTGCTCTCCTGTCTGCCTATCTCTCTGTTTGCTATCTCTCTGTCTGCTATCTTCTGTCTGCTTCTCTTGTTGCCTGTCTCTCTGTTGCTATCTCTCTGTCTGCCTATCTCTCTGTTTCCTGTCTCTCTTTCTGTCTGCCTATCTCTCTGTCTGCCTATCTCTCTGTCTGCTATCTCTCTGTCTGCCTATCTCTCTGTCTGCCTATCTCTCTGTTTGCCTGTCTCTCTTTCTGTCTGCCTGTCTCACTGCGTGTCTCTCTGTCTGTCTACCTCTCTCTTTCTCACTGACCCCCCCCCTTCCCCCTCCATGTTTCTCTCTCTCTGTTCTCAGCCTTCGTTTGTCTGGATTCTTTTCATTCCACCCTCTCCCTCACTCTCACATACACTTTCTCACACCCTTCTTTGTTGTTTTTTTTTCTTTTTTTTACAATCCTACCCACTAATTTGCACAAGGTCTGTCTAACATCACGTGACGCACACTGCTGGCTTCTTGGCAACCTGACCTTGTCTGAACAGGACAAAGTGTGTGCTGTCACTGTTAGAGACTAACGACAATTCATTAAGAGATTCCTTACAAGCACGATTAATCACACATGCCATGTTTCATTTCTAGTCATGTCATCAATTCTTAGCTAAACGAAGAAGAAAAAAAAAAGAAAAGAAAAAGAAAAAATATATTTTAGAAGAAAGTCATTAACTCTGAAAGTTGGCTGGAAAAAAATGAAGACAAAACCACAAACACTTGCGTGTCTGGTAGGAAAATACAGCGAAAATGTTTTAGCTTTCAGTCATTCTTTATTTAGCAACCTGATCTACTTTAGTTTGAAGCTGCTTCTTTTATATCAAACATGTCTGCAGCCTTTTAGTGCTGTGAACTAAACTCTGATCAACAAATCTCTTGGGCTAGGTTTGTTTTAGCATCGCAAAGACTTTCTATAAGAAACGTTGGATTCAGTAACGCATTGAATCGCTTTAGAACTTTCTGGATATTATCTCTTATTATTTTCTCCTATTTTCTTTGGTTGTTTGTTTGTTTGGTTTGTCAATAGCTCTGTGATATTTCTGTTGAGTTGGGAAAACTTATGAAGAGACTGATCTGAAAATTGCCTCATAATGAATGAATATGTGACTGGTTCTTGCGAACGGGGTCACAAGTCGCAACGTGTGAACTGAGATATGGGCCTGAAAAGGTGGTGAGGGTCGATCTGGGTGATTTGAGATTTTTGTTCCTACACATTGTCTGACCATTAATCTATCAATTGTGGCAAAGATTAAAGTGAAATTTGGGCTGAAAGAGTGTTAAAATAACATTTTAAAGTGATAACCCATCGAGAATGTGCAGATTTTTTTCCGTGAAAATGCGTGTGTTTGAGCTTTGATTTAGGCCATGAAACCGTACAGGGCCTCAGCATATCGCATACCGTTGGAATCAGCTCGCGAAATAGCTAGTATGTAGTGCAGAACCACTTTATCTATCACTTCACTAAGTTTGATGAAGATAGAATACTGGTTGCTAAGGAAAAAGCAGAGAATTTTGTTTTCCTTCTTTAACTCTGCTTTTCTCAAAATGGCCGTCCCATCACCCACTCCCTTAATTAAATTACTGTAACTCGCTCAATTTTCCAGTTAGACAGTTGAATTATACATCATTGGAAAGAGCATGTTTTTCTGCTTTCCGGTGATATAAATATCTCTATACCCCCCAAAATTAAGTTGTGACCCCATTCGTGAGAACAGGTCACATATGTTACGGAATCCTGTTATTCCCACACGTTGTATATAGTACAATGATAATAAACCACACACTGTATGCAGTACAGTGATAATAAATCACATCATAATTAGTAGTAAAATGATGATAAATCACGCACTGTATATAGTAAAGTTTAACAACAGTAAAGCATTCTCATCTATGCTTTGAGATTTCTCTGCAGTTTCACGCATGCATAGCGTGTTACAGTGTCATTTTAGGATTAAATTGATGTAGATCTGAGTTTATGTGAATATGTATTTAACATCAAGTTTTACCTTACTGCTACAGATCGTGCACGCACACGCTCTCTGTGTGCATGTTTCTCTCTCTCTCTGTCTCCGTCTCTGTCTCTCTCTGTCTGTCTCTCTCTTTCTGTCTGTCCCTGTCTCTCTCTCTCTCTCTTTCTTTCTGTCTGTCTGTCTGTCTGTCTGTCTCTGTCTCTCTCTGTGTCTCTCTGTGTCTCTGTCTGTCTCTCTCTGTATCTCTCTGTCTGTCTCTTGCTATCTATCTGTCTTTCTTTCTCTCTCTCTCTCTCTCTTTCTGTCTCTGTCTGTCTGTCTGTCTGTATCTCTCAGTGTCTCCCTTTCTGCCGTTGTCTGCCTGTCTGTAGCTCTCTTTCTCTCTCTCTTTCTCTCCCTCTCTCCCCCCCTTCCTCCCGCTCTCTCTCTCTCTCCCGCCCTCTACTCTCTCTTTCTCTATCTCTCAGTTTGTACCATATTGATATTTTCATGGTGTTATGCATTACTTTCGAAAACTGATGTGTTCAACATTGACGCTGGTCCAGTGAGTGAACCTTAACCGCCATACTTCCCAATCGGATGGGATGATTATGGGTTTCGTCCGCCCAGACACGTCTGCCTGGTGGATACGTGAGGATCTTTCCAATCCCCCAAATTAAAATGTGTGCATCCCTGCCAGTACCTAACCCACGTCGAGTGTATAGATCAACTATGCATGTTAAAGGTACTGTGAGTCAAATCGGTGGCTGCCTTATTGAAATATGAAAAAGCACCCAGACCAGCTTGAACACCCGCCGAAGATGGAGTATGTAGTCTGTGCAGCGACATTTAGCGTGCACAGTGTGGAACATTTTGCATGAGGGGATTTCATGGTTTTTAATGTCACATGACTGAATACCATGCTCACTTTCACTGGTGAGCACTAGGTGATCAGTAAAAAAAAATGAAATCCCTCATGCAAAATAACAGCAAATGGCACAACCTTGACACAGGTTGACAAGTTTAAATACCTGGGAACGATCATTTCATCAGACGGCAGATGCACATCAGAAATAGCCTGCAGAATCGGCTAAGCCAAAACAGCATTCAAGATGATAAGCATTCTTACCAACAAATGCCTATCAATTAACATCATCAGGAAGAGAGTTCTTGAATGTTCTATAGAACCAATACTGTTGTACGGTTGTGAGGCGTGGACAGTCAACAAGCAAAGCCAGAACAAGATTGAGGCAGCCGAGATGTGGTTTCTAAGAAGAATGTTGAGAGTTCCATGGACAGCAAAGAAAACAAACGAGAGAGTCTTGATGGAGGCAGCACAAGTAGACCATTCATAAGGAAGATTAGGAACAGACAGGCAACATTTATAGGCCATTTTATGAGGAAGGGGGATTTGGAACACCTGGTCACAACGGGAAAGCTGGGTGGAAAGTGAGCACTAGTAGACCCAAAGAGAAAATGCTGGACAGAGTTGCAGAATGGCTGAAGACGAGGAGGGTGGAGGAAATGCTTGGGGCAACAAGAGATAGAGACAGATGGAGGTCCATGATAGCCAACGCCATGCGGCAGGGCACCTGATGATGATGATGATGATGATGAATTCACGCTTCTGAGAAAACATGCAAGACTAAGAAACACAAAAACAAAAAGCAGCAATAACAACACAACAAAACCAAATGTGTTCTTCTCATTTTTGTTTTTGGTCTTTCCCCTGTCTCTCCTCTCTCTTCTCTCTCTCTCTCTCTCTCTCTCTCTCTCTCTCTCTCTCTCTCTCTCTCTTCTCCTCTCTCTCTCTCTCTACTCATTCTCTCTCTCTCCTCATCTCATTCCTCATATTCTCATTCTCTCTCTCTCTCATCTCATTCTCTCTCTCTCTCTGTCTCTCTCTTCTCTTCTCTCTCTGTATGTCTTGTTGTTGTTGTGTGTGTGTGTGTGGTGTGTTGTGTGTGTGTTGTGTGTGTGTCTGTTGTCTTGTGTTTTGTGTGTGTGTCTGGTCTGTCTGTGTGTTGTGTTCATTGTTGTTCTGTGCCTGCTGTCTGTTTCTTTTTGTTCTGTCCTGTCTGTCTGTCTTCCTCTCCTTCTGTCTGTCTTTCTTCTTCTTTTCTCTTCTTCTCTCTCTCTTTTCTTCTCTTCTTCTTCTCTTCTTCTCTTCCCTTCTTCTTCTTCTTCTCTCTTCTTTCTTCTTTTTCTTTTTCTCTTCTTCTCTTCTTCTTCTTTCTTCTTCTTCTCTCTTCTTCTTCTTTCTTCTTCTCTTCTTCTTCTTCTTCTTCTTCTTCTTCTTCTTTCTTCTTTCTTCTTCTTCTTTTCTTCTTCTTCGTCTGTTCTTCGTCTTCTTATATTCCTTTTGTTTTAAACTTGTTTAATTTTTTTTCCATTTTGCAGTGACATATGAATGCAACAATAAAAGTAGAAATTGAACAGATATACATTATGCCCCACACAACACACACACCGAAACACAAATTATACATAAGAATTCACACACACACACACACACACACACACACACACACACACACACACACACACACACACACACACACACAACACGCATACACACAATACATGCACGCACGCACGCACCACACACAACACACACACACACACACACACACACACACACACAAGTACACAAAGGATATACATTTACTACAATGCACTCAATGTTTCAATGACATTTCACTGCCTGCAAAACTTGCACGATTCCTGGCCAGCATGTCTGTTCTGTATGTGTTCCGGTGCTGTGTTAGCATTTTCCACCTAGACATACTAATAGAACTAAAACAAGTAGCGCCTGCAGTACAACTGTTTTACTTTATCCATAAGGGTTCAGTCATGTAATCAAATACCTCAAAGTTTATGTGTGATCTGGTTATGCAGTGTATTGAGACATGTGTTGGGTTCAACGAACGGAAGAAACTTGATAGTTATTACCAGATCCTAAATGAATTAATCTTGTGATTGGGTTCTTATGGAAGTAAATGTTCGGTCATTCAGTTCCAGTAAACTGCATAAGATACCTCTTCTCATATTCACACCTTGATGCTTCCTCTGAATGCATTCATTAAAACCAAAGGAAAAAGGAAAAAAAAAAAAAAGGAAACTCTGCTGTTGGTAAAAGGCTTGGCACATTTCAGACGAGACAAAAACACGGTTCGTCCATTTCAGCAAAATCAGGACTAAGTGGTTTTCTGATAATGTCCTATCAGGACATCTTGAGACACAATTTAAAGTGAGGCCCTCAGTATCAGAGAGACAAAAATGGACTTCACGTGTAGCACTGCTATGCTTGCCTTAGCTTTTCAGTTAGACCCTAATGGACTGCGTGTTTGGTAGGAAACGCTATAGCCTGCATTAAACGCATACTTGCTGGACGGATAGGGCTGAGCTGGCAAAAGCTGTGGTGGATCTAAGATCCGATATGTTTGAATTCAATTCCTTGTCTTTAACCCTTTGACTCACGCAGCCTGTTTACCGGCATCCTGCATCGCAACCATGCTAGCAAAGCAAAAACATAACTCTATGATTCCCTCACCATATCCACAAGCTTCCTGCAGGCTGGTCGTTGAGCATATTATCATCAAGTGCCTTGCCGCATAGCGTTGGCGATCATGGACTTCCATCTGTCTCTATCTCTTGTTGCCTCAAGCATCTCTTACACCCTTCTTGTCTTCAGCCACTCTGCAAGTCCGTCTAGTATCTTCTCCTTGGGTCTACCTGGTGCTCTCTTTCCTTCCTGCTTTCCCTTTGTGACTAGGTGCTCCAATTCCCCTTTCCTCATAAAATGGCCCATCAATGTTGCCTGTCTTTTTCCTAATCTTCCTCATGAATGATCTTCTTGTGTCTGCCTCCATCAAGACTGTCTCGTTTGTTTCGTTAAGCATATGCCATGCACGAAACATAATTAATGCAAAACACTCAGGAAAAAAAACAACAACATACAATAGACAACTTCCGTAATGTAGCGCTGAGCAGGAAAAACATGGCAGATGTTTACTCTAGTTATCAGGAAACAGGGGAGGTAAATGTATTTTACAACGTAAAAGTGACCATGCTATGTTATTGTTGTTTTGTTCTGAAGTGGGTTAAGGTGGACAAATTGGGACTAAAGTCAGAATTTTGTGGGTTCGTCTCCCTTCGGTGTCACCACATGGGTTTATGCGCAGGCTTAAGGCTTGCGCCGTAACCATTCTGGATCTTCTCCATCACATGGCAGCTGTGACGTTAGTGCATACTGAATTCATTTTGAGCGTAGAGACATCATCTAGAGAAGCTGAGAAGTTGAAACTGAAACTAAGGTGGATACTTTTGAAATAGAATATTGGAAATAAACAAACTACAAAGCACCATTTGAGTGCCTTGTCTTATTGCCTTAGGAGAAATTGTGTGTATATACACACATGCACACACACACACACACACACACACACACACACACACACAACACACACACACACACCCACGCGCGTGCACACACACAACGTGTATATAGAATTTATATATATATAAATGTATATATATGTGTGTGTGTGTGTGTGTACGTACATACATACACGCATAATACGTAAATGCATACATAAACATACTAATACTATATATGCATACATACGTACATACATACATATATACTAATACATGATACATACATACCTACATACATACATAATGCATTACATACACACATACAACATATACATACGTACATACATACATGAATACATACATACACACATGCGCCATGCATACATACATACATACATACATACATACATACATACATACATACATACATACATACATAAATGCATACATACATACATACACACACATACATACATAACATACAGTACATACATACATACATACATAAATCATACATACATACATATAATACATACATACATACATAAATGCATACATACATATATACAGACATACATACATACATGCATACATATATACATACATACATACATACATATATACACACATACATACATACATACATACATACATAAATACATAAATACATACATACATACATACGTACATACATACATACATATATACAACATACATACATACATACATACATACATACATATATACATCATATATACATACATACATACATACATACATACATACATACATACATACATACATACATACATACATACATACATAATACATCATACATTACGGCCGGATGAATAGGAAAATATAAATGTGAGACGTAAAACCAATGTAAATAGGTTGTGCCAAGTGCAACGAATCCAATCTGACCTTTCGCGCCCCACCACTATTAACCAGGACTCCAAGTCTCACAAAAATATCACGAAACATTTCAACTGTCAAACCCACAATACTATCTGCCTGATCAGCAACTCTAAAGGCTCTCAACCCTACTCTAGAGAGTCTGGAAGCAACCTTGACAGACGTTTCAAAGAACACTTGGCTGATACCCAACACCAAAAGAGGCAAAAATCATCTCCAATCATTTCAGCAAGCTAGACCACTCCATCACTGACATTCGTGTGGAACATTTGCGGTTCCTTTACAGTAACGGCACAATAGGCTGAAAAAAAAAATCATGACATCCCATCTCTTAGAAAAAAAACTTGGAACACGAAACCTACATGGTGTCATTGACAAACCATAACAATATCTACCACAGAATAAAGTAAAAATTACAGTAACAATATTTTTGGTTACACTTTTTTCCTTGCATATATCAGCATATTTGCATTTCTTTATATACGATGATTGCTTTATGTGCATACTATGTATACATACATATATATATAAATAGATAGATATATAGATAGATAGACAGATAGATAGATAGAGAGATAGAGAGATAGAGAGATAGAGAGATAGAGAGATAGAGAGATAGAGAGATATAGAGATAGAGAGATATAGAGATAGATAGATAGAGAGATAGATAGAGAGATAGATAGATAGATAGAATTATATGTGTGTGTGTGGGTGGTGGTCTTTGATTTAATGTCTATTCACTAAAGTGATTTTAGACAAAATCTATCTCTCTATCTATCTATCTCTCTATCTCTATATCTCTCTATCTCTCTATCTCTCTATCTCTCTATCTATCTATCTATCTGTCTATCTATCTATATATCTATCTATTTATATGCATGTATATATATATATGTGTGTGTGTGTGTGTGTGTGTCGGTGTGTTTGTCTGTGTGTGTATGTGCGTGCATGTGTGTGTGTGTGTGTGTGTGTGTGTATGTGCGTGTGTCGGTGTGTGTGTGTGTGTGTGTGTTAGTGTGTCTGTGTATGTGCCTGCGTGCCTGCGCGTGCGCGCGCGCGTGTGTGTGTGTGTGTGTGAGTGTGTGTGTGTGCGTGTGCGTGTGTGCCTGTATGTCTACATGTGTGAGCATGTGTGTGTGTGTGTGTGTGTGATTGAGTGTGTAGATGGTGGTTCTTTTATCCGTGCATGTATTTTCATTGTGTGATTTTGTTAAATTTATGCACACAATCATTTCTAGTTGTGTGTCCGTGCATGCGTTACATTAACCCTTTGACTCTCGAACTCTGTCCACAAGCAGCCTGCATTGTCAACCATGCTAGCAAAGCAAGAACTTAACCTTTTTCACTCTCTGACTCTATCCACCAGCTTCCTGCAGGAAGGCTGGAGGATAAGGTGTGGGAGTCAAAGGGTTAAGTTTCTGCAGTTGGTGGATAGGATTTGGGAATCAAAGGGGTTATGCTTACAAGTAATATACTTTTATTCTAGTACTCAATAACGTATTCTATATTTACTGATTATTTCATTCTTCTTTTACTAACACTCTCTCGTCCACTCGGTCTAATGGGGTCTTGGCTTTCAGGCTACACACACTTTTCTATACATTTTATGTTTTCATTCCTTCTCTGTAAGACAGACCATCTGCGTCTGACTAAGATCTTTTTTTCTCTGAGTACAGCATTTTTTCCCTTAAACGTCGTGGTCGTGTCATTAGGACATGTGAGGAAATCAGTCTTAACTCGCAGTCAGTCGAACAGCACTAGGAGCTGAAAATGTGACTGAGGGTCTATCTGGGGTGTTTTGATTTTTTTTCAAAATTGATTTCTGTAGACTATAATCTATCCCCCACAGAATTAAAAAAAAAAAAAAAATATTATTAATCAATTTGAAATGTATTTTAATGCACTGATTGCAGCAGGAAAAACGCAATTTATTACCAAAAGTACTTCTTTTTGTCTCTAATAATAACAATAATAATTACAATATTTATATAGCGCAAAATCTTGATAGAAATCAAATCTAAGCGCTGAACATACACATACGCACGCGCGCACACACACGCACAACACACACACACACTCACACATGGCTGTAAATGGGGAAAAAGAAGGAAAAGCAATAGAAAATTATAGACAGCATATTATATAGAAATATATATTACAATGTGATTCCACTCCGAGCGGAGACAGGCTACAGAGGGGGATGAGTGAGGTTAGGATTTCATGCAAAGGAGAAAAGGTGAGTTTTGAGAGCGGATTTGAAGGAGACAAAAGTAGGTTGCTGACGGACTGAGAGATGAAGTTTGTTCCAGGAGAGTGGACCAGAAACAGAGAAGGCTCGTGGACCGTAGGTATCGAGCTTAGTACGTGGAAAGCGAAAAGTCAGAGGATCGGAGGCAGAGCGGAGGGTACGTGAGGGAACATAGATCTCAAATAGGCTTGACAGGTAATCGGGGGCTGCGTTATTGAGGCTTTTGTAGCACACAGTGTCTAGTTTGTACTGTATGTGCTTTGATACAGAGAGCCAGTGAAGTTGTGCTAAGAGAGGAGAAATGTGGTCAGCTTTTTTCTTTTTGAGTACAAGGCGTGCAGCATTGTTTTGAATGCGCTGTAGGATGTGGATGGTGGAGGCAGGAAGACCAGACAGGAGTGAATTGCAATAGTCAATGCGAGACATTATGAAGGAGAGAACGAGTTTTGCAGTTGTTTCGACAGAGATATACTTCCTGATCAGGCTTATACGATGGAGGTGATAGTAGCAAGATCTGGCAGTTTGAGAAACAATGTTGTTCATGGACAGGGTAGAGTTAAGGCAGACACCAAGGTTTTTAGCTGAGTCAGAAATTGGGACTGATGTGTTACATAATGAGAGAGAAAGAGGGGGCAGCTGAGAAAGTTTCTGACGGGTGCCAATGAGGACAGCTGCCGTCTTTGTCGTCATTAAGCTGGAGTTTATTGTATGTCATCCAGTTCTTAATGTCCGAGTAACACTCAGTGGTGCGAGTCAAGAGGCGCTGTGCATTGTCAGGTGAGTCACTGTCTTGAAGTTGGGTGTCATCAGCATAGAGGTGGTGTTTTATAGAGTGGGAGTTGATGATAGTAGACAGGGTGTAAAGAGTGAAAAGAACAGGGCCAAGGACAGATCCTTGTGGAACACCACAGGTCAGGTATGCAGGTTGAGAGTAAGTGTCATTGATGAGAACAGTTTGTTTTCTGTTTGATATATATGAAGTGAACCAGGAGAGAGCAGTGTCAGAGATGCCAAAAGTATGATGGAGTCTAGAAAGGAGAATACCATGATCAATGGTATCAAAAGCTGCAGACAGATCGAGGAGTGTGAGGAGAGAGACTTTGCCAGTATCAATTGCAAGGAGGAGATTGTTGAGAATGTGTAGTAGGGCAGTTTCAGTGCTATGGCACTGGCGGTAGGTTGATTGGAAAGGATTGAGGAGATTGTTGGCAGACAGGTGAGAGTTCAGCTGGTTGAGGACAACTTTTTCAAGGAGTTTTGACAAGACAGAGAGATTAGAGATAGGCCGGTAGTTTTTCAGTTCATTTGGGTCTAAATTGTATTTCTTGAGGAGAGGGTGAACGATAGCAGACTTGAAAGAATCCGGGACAGCTCCAGTTTGAAGAGAAGTGTTTATGATGTCAGTGATGAATGGGAGGAGAGTAGGGAGACAGTTGGAGTAGAGGGAACCTGGAAGAGGATCCAGTTCGCAGGTTTTGAACGACATGGATCTGATTGTGTTGAGAATTTCTTCTTGTGAGACTGGGGTAAAAGTAGTAAAAGGTGTGCCAGAGAAGGAAGGGTCAGGTGGGCATGGTTGACAGGGTGTCCTATCAAGCTTGTCACGAAGAGTTTGTATTTTGGTTGTAAAATACTTGGAGAATACAGATGGGAGTTCTTCGTTTGTGTGTTTTGTTGGGAGAGGTAAATCATTTCGTGTGCCAAGGAGATGATTCACGGTTGTAAAGAGTTCTTTTGAAGAAGAGGCATTCAGGATTTTGGTTTGGAAAAAGCTTGTTTTTGCAGATGCAATGAGGGTGGATACTTTTGTTCTTCAGGCTTGGAAAAGTTGCCTATGAACAATGAGTTTGGATTTGCGCCAGCGGCGCTCTGCTCTGCGGCGGGCACGTTTTACACAGGCAATCTCATGAGTGAGCCAGGGGTTTAGGGGGCGGTCAGGTAAAAGAACCATAACCTGTACACTACCCGCACATGTAATATTCTGACGGAAAGCTCTTTAGTGCACCTTTCAGATAATGACAGCGAAAATTAGAAACAAACTGGGTTAAAGCCACCAAATAAAGAAATTTAAGGAAAATGTATAGGAGAGCACTCAAAAATTTTTAGAGGTCGTTTTTTTCTCAAAATGGCCGTCATACAACTTAATGACTTTAAAAATACATAACTTCTATATTTTTTTTGAGTACAATCCTTATTCAAATACCAAAATAATCAGCAGAGTGTACACTTTCCAGTGATATGTGTATGTCAAAATGCCCAAAATGCTAGTTAAGACTGATTTCGTGCTGGCAGGTCACAAATACTCGTTCTACATTTATGGTTGGTACTTATTTCTGGTGCCTATTAGTTTGAAATTGGCAGTCACTTTGCTTCAGATTTTGTTTGTTGATTATTTGATATATGTATGGCGTTGTGGACAGCTCGTTTTTCATGAGAGATGACCTTGTTTTTGGACAGCTCAAGTTTTATAGGAGATGATCTCATTTTAATTT
Source organism: Monoplex corrugatus (assembly GCA_030674185.1). Classification (NCBI taxonomy): domain Eukaryota; kingdom Metazoa; phylum Mollusca; class Gastropoda; order Littorinimorpha; family Ranellidae; genus Monoplex; species Monoplex corrugatus. The sequence continues at coordinate 37,535,888 of JAPXFY010000029.1, forward strand.
CCGTGATATATTTATAAACCGCTGATGCAATCCTAGTTAGCCAGCTTGGCAATAAACGTTTTGAAGTATTCGTAAAAATGACACGGCAGGGCGTTTGTAATTTCGTACTCAATGCAGTACATTAATGGCCTGTCAACAGGCTGATATGTTTCAAATATGTTTACATACTATCAAAAAGGTCACATTCTTGACTGGATCATTTCTCGTGATCACCACAATTCAGCTACTGACAACTGCTTAGTTCTTTCTACCCGTCTAACTTCAGCCCTTCCATCTGACCACTCTGCAATTCTCTGTTCTCTTGACATTTCTCCTCCTTCCAGTACCACGCGCACAGTGACTCGACGCAATCTCAAATCTATCGACCTCTCCACATTTTCATCTGATGCCTCCCGTCTCCTTTCTGAAAAGTCACATAACCTTGCCGATGAATTCTATACTACTCTCTCCACCATCTTCTGGATACTCATGCTCCAGCCACAACCCGTCTTTTACCTGACCGCCCCCCTACCCCCTGGCTCACTCATGAGATTGCCTGTGCAAAACGTGCCTGCCGCAGAGCAGAGCGCCGCTGGCGCAAATCCAAACTCACTGTACAGAGGCAACTTTTCCAAGCCTCTAAAACAAAAGTATCCACCCTCATTGCATCTGCAAAAACAAGCTATTTCCAAACCAAAATCCTGAATGCCTCTTCTTCAAAAGAACTCTTTACAACCATGAATCATCTCCTTGGCACACGAAAAGATTTACCACTCCCAACAAAACATACAAATGAAGAACTCCCATCTGTATTTTCCAAGTATTTCACCACCAAAATACAAACTCTTCGTGACAGGCTTGACAGGATACCCTGTCAACCATGCCCACCTGACCCTTCCTTCTCTGGCACACCTCTTACTACTTTTACCCCAGTCTCACAAGAAGAAATTTTCAACACAATCAGATCCATGTCGTTCAAAACCTGCGAACTGGGTCCTCTTCCAGGTTCTCTCTACTCCGACTGTCTCCCTACTCTCCTCCCATTCATCACTGACATCATCAACACTTCTTTTCAAACTGGAACTGTCCCAGATTCCTTCAAGTCTGCTATTGTTTACCCTCTCCTCAAGAAACACAATTTAGACCCAAATGAACTGAAAAATTACCGGCCTATCTCTAATCTCTCTTTCTTGTCAAAACTCCTTGAAAAAGTCGTCCTCAACCAGCTGAACTCTCACCTGTCTGCCAACAATCTCCTCAATCCTTTCCAGTCAGCATATCGCCAGTGCCATAGCACTGAAACTGCCCTGCTACACATTCTCAACAATCTCCTCCTTGCAACTGATACTGGCAAAGTCTCTCTCCTCACACTCCTTGATCTGTCTGCAGCCTTTGATACCATTGACCATGGTATTCTCCTTTCTAGACTTCATCATACTTTTGGCATCTCTGACATTGCTCCCTCCTGGTTCACTTCATATCTATCAAACAGAAAACAAACTGTTCTCATCAATGGCACTTACTCTCAACCTGCATACCTGACCTGTGGTGTCCACAAGGATCTGTCCTTGGCCTTGTTCTTTTCACTCTTACACCTCCACCCTGTCATCAACTCCCACTCTATAAAACACCACTTCTATGCTGATCACACCCAACTTCAAGACAGTGACTCACCTGATAATATACAGCACCTCTTGACTGGCACCACTGAGTGTTACTCGGACATTAAGAAATGGATGACGTTCAACAAACTTCAGCTTAATGACGACAAGACAGAAGCTATCCTCATTGGCACCCGTCAGAAACTTTCTCAGCTGCCTCCTCTTTCTCTCTCATTATGTAACACATCAGTCCCAATTTCTGATTCAGCTAAAACCCTTGGTGTCTGCATTGACTCTACCCTCTCCATGAACAACATTGTTTCTCAAACTGCCAGTTCTTGCTACTATCATCTCAATCGTATAAGCCTGATCAGGAAGTATCTCTCTGTCGAAACAACTGCAAAACTCGTTCTCTCCTTCATAATGTCTCGCATTGACTATTGCAATTCACTCTTGTCTGGTCTTCCTGCCTCCACCATTCACATCCTACAGCGCATTCAAAACAATGCTGTACGCCTTGTACTCAAAAAGAAAAAAGCTGATCACATATCTCCTCTCTTGGCACAACTTCACTGACTCCCTGTATCAAAGAGCATACAGTACAAACTAGACACCATGTGCTACAAAAGCCTCAATAACGCAGCCCCCGATTACCTGTCAAGCCTACTTGAGATCTATGTTCCCTCACGTACCCTCCGCTCTGCCTCCGATCCTCTGACTTTTCGCTTTCC
>JAPXFY010000029.1:37560698-37565698 GCA_030674185.1 Monoplex corrugatus
CTGAACGCTTTGAAAACAAAATATTGTAAAAACGTTTTATGTATTTTGCGTGACATCAATTGTATCACTGTTTGTTTTACTGAGAAAGCTTTATTTTTTACCAAAGATGTTTACACAAGGAAACTATCTTGAAAAGCATTTTAAAGAAGTGATATCAGATCAAGTTCTGTTAGTTAAAATTTCAGAATCATTGGTTCAAGTCCTGTTAATGCGTTACTTTAAGGTTATTATTTTAATTATCATTATCTTATTTTGTTTTGTTTTGCTTTTTATGACGATTTTTCTTTTACATTTGATGTTAGCGTTGTTCTAGTTTCATTTCTCTGTTCATCCATATCATTTTTCTAAAGACCTTGCCGATTCCTTTTAATTTTTTTTCCGTCTCTTACTCTGTTCCCTTCTTTCCCCTCCTCCCTCCCCCCCCCCCCAAAAAAAAAAATCATCCTCCATGCCATTTTTACCCGTCTAATATCACTTATAGTGAAAAGACGTTAAATCAAGGAACGAAACGAATCATACATACATACTCATACATACATACATATATACATGCACGTGTGTGTGTGTGTGTGTGTCAGTGTGTGTGCGTGTATGTTTGCGTGCGTGCATGTGTGTGGCGTGCGTGGTGCGTGCGTGCGTGCTGTGTGTGTTGTGTGCGTGCGTGTGTGTGTGTGTATGTTTGGGCAGTGTGTATGTGTGTGTTTGGGCAGAGGGGCATCCAGAAGTCATTACCTAGGTGTGGCCCAGCCCTCTTATAGTGTCAAGAATTGAGGGCCGAAACAAGGGCCAAAACTCTAGCTTGACGAACTTCCTCTCCTTTCAGGACCTTCTGCTGTCCAGCTCTCCCCAGCATTTCTTGCTACAAATATATGTGACCCGTTTTCACAAAATGAGTCCCAACTCGCAGGCAGAGAAAAGCGTAGAGGCCCGGAAAAATTGTGATGGGTTGATTTTGTCAATTTTTACTTTTCGTCAAAAATGGAATATTTACTCTTTAAATTTCATGTACATGCACTCAGCACTTTATAATTCAATTGGAAAATGTATTTAAAATGCGTTTTAACCAGATAACGGCATGCTTTTTTTGTGTCAGAAAAAGGGATATATAAACTTAAATAACAAGACAATTACAGTGGATTTTCAAACCAATTTTTGTGTACTATTGTGGCATGACGTGTTTTACCACGGTACAAAATTTGGTAAAGATTGGTGAAGTAGAAATATATGTTAAGGTAAAACTTCACTGAAGTGGTGAAAATTTAAAATTTTGATTTTCTGGAAATGGCTGTTTGCTATGTTACACACTTCAAACACCCATAATTCCTTATTTTTAGGAGTAAAATAATAATTTTATATGAAAAGAAAGGTACCAATCTGGACATTTTGAAAATCATGATATCCTAACATCTGTTATTTTCACCTTAGGACTCATTTTGTTAAAACGGGTCACATACATTCGTGGTTAGCTCATATTTCAAATAGCTTTTGCAAAAAGGCACGTACGTGCGTCATTCGGTATAAATAGTAATGACTTAAGTCTTGGATTACTGTCGACGTGCCGGCCGTGGACAAATGCTTTATGTCATGTAAGACCCCGTGTCATCATGAATGTTGCATTCTTAGCTACTAGAGAGCTTCATACACGTAAGGCCAAATTCACTATGAATATTACAGGAGGTGAAATGTCACAGGCGTGTCACATGCAAAAGCTATAATCCCCACAGGTACAGATTGCAGGGAATATTTAAAGACTACGTGTGGATGGAATGGTGCTTAATGAGACAGAACACGTAAGTGGTGTTGTGTAGTAGATGGTCATTTGGTCTGTGTGTGTGTGTGTGTGTGTGTGTGTGTGTGTGGCGTGCGTGCGTGTGTGTGTGTGTGTGTCTGTGTGTCTGCGTACGTGTTAGTGGTGACATTGGGTTTACTCTGTGTGTGTGTGTGTGTGTGGTGTGTGTGTCCATGTCTCCGCATGTCTGCACACGTGTTTGTGGTGACATTGGGTTCATGTGTGTGTGTGTGTGTGTGTGTGTGTGTGTGTGTGTGTGTGTGTGTGTGTGTGTGTGTGTGTGTGTGTGTGTGTGTGTGTGTGTGTGTGTGTGTGTGTGTGTGTTTATCAGTCTGTCGCTGTCTCTCTCTCTCTTTCTCTCTCTCTCTCTCTGACTGTCTGTCTGTCTGTCTGTCTCTGTCTCCTCTCTCTCTCTCTCTCTCTCTCCCCTCCCTCTTCTCTGTTTCTCTCTATCCCTCTCCTATCTGTCGTATATACAAATATGCATCTGTACTTGTTCCTTTTTGGATTGACTGTAACAGAACGCCATACAAATAAAACATTGCCTGACATGAAAAGACATCCGTACATGATTTCGAATTGCTTTCGGTCCACTCAAAAATTTGACAAATGCAAGTTTCCTCCTCAGAACGAGAAATGTCTTAAGAGTGCCGTGAAGTACACCAAATTAAATTAAACAATTAAGAGACTTACAGATATAAGAAACATTTTGTACATATGGAATGGAGACAAAGGTGTCCGGGTGATCTGCCTGTCTGTACTGTCTGTGTGGCTGTAACAAAAATGTGGGCAAGATTTGCACCGTTGTTTCTTGATTGGGTCGTTTATACATTTAAGTCAAATGTAAAGATTATTGAAGATTCACAAATGCGTACATTGCAAGTCAAACCGCCGAGGTCAAGGCCATGGACAAAAAGAACATCAACAACAACAACAACAACTGAGGTCGGTTTTTTTTTTGTTTTTTTTAAAAAGGTTTTCTCAGGAACCTTTGACAATAGTGAGATTGTGTTTTCATAGTTGCGACAATTTTCCATCATCCTGACTTTATGTCAAGTTTTATGTCATCGAATGTTTCTCCATGGTTGTAAAAACCTAAGATGCACTACAAATCTTCACTAACTTACTTATCACTGGAATACTGAGCACTTCCATAATTCCTACTCTATTCCCTCTCTCTCTGCTTCTTGAAAATAAAACATATTAGTCTACCTACTTCTAGCCCTACCCTAACAAAAGTATAAAATAAAACGTGGATCACATACCTCTAAGATAGGTTGGAAACTTCTCTCGTTCACTGACTGAGTGGCTCACTGGGTGCCGACTCAGTGCTGACTCTCCCGGGAACTAGTGACTCCTAACGACTGACTGCTAGCCTGTACACAGTGCGATTCCCATTTACCGATCTTTGTCTCTGCTACAAACATTCCCAGCTGCCCTCTAGCTGTCGATATCAATAAAACTGGGCATTTCAAATTTGGGGAACTTGGCGATCCTGGCATAGCTGCCTTGGTCGTCATTCAACATTCCTATAATTTTCTTGGACATTGATGGCGATCTTGACATAGCGGCCGTGGTCGTCATTCAACAGTCCGTAATTTGCTTGGGCATTGGTATTTGCTGAGAAATGTTGGTATTCTGGGTTATCTACCCTTGTGCCCATTAAAGGTGGATAAGAACCATGTGAGAGTTAGATCCCGTTGAATGGAAATTGCTGAGTGACCAATTAAATTATGGATGGCGTGATCTCGAGTACACCCACCTCATTGACTCCGTCTACCGAGTCGGTCGAAGGAATGTTGGTAATTCAGGTTATCTACCTTTGTGCCCACTAAAGGTGGATAAGAACCATGTGAGCGTTAGATCCCGTTTGAGTGGAAATTGCTGAGTGACCAGTTGAATTATGGATGGCATCATCTGCAGCACACCCACCTCATTTACTCGTCTGCCGAGTCGGTCGGAATGATTCTTCCCCCTAGAGGGCTGTGATAGTTGCATGAGGTCAGGATGTACAAAAGTTGGATTTTATTGGACATAAGGGAGATTGTTAAACTGGCTTGACCATCTTCGTTAGCGTTTGCAGTTTGCATCTCCTTCTCCTCCAAATGCATAGGGGTAGAGGAAATAAGAGAGAAGCAGGGATAACTTTTTAAGATTAACCAAGGATTATAATTCTTGAGAGTCACAAAGGAGTTATCTCCCATGTTGTAGAATTTCTCAAAATCCGACACAGTTTGCGCTGCCCATTCAGCTAGCATAGAAGCAACCACAAAGCACAAAACCGTAAGCTCGGAACGCTTGACAATATTCAGATTATGTTCTGAGCTTACCGTTTTGTGCTTTGTGGCTGCTTCTACGCTAGCTGAATGGGTAGCGCAAACTGTGTTGGATTTTGAGAAAAAAATCTACAACATGGGAGATAACTCCTACGTGACTCTCAAGAGTTATGATGCATAGGAGTAAGTTTTGTGTAAATGACCAGATTTGTTGGTTGCTTTTGTTGTGTTTTGTTTTGTTTTATCTCCATACAAGCAGTCATACCACATTGAGTGGGGTTTTACAATGTTTAACCCTTTGACTCCTGCTCTTTGTCCACCAGCATCCCACATTGTAAACCAAGCTAGCAAAGCAAAAAAACTAACCCTTTGATTCCCTCACCTTATCTCCAGCTCCCTCCAGGAAGCAGGTGGATAGTGTGAGGGAGTCAAGGGGTTAAGTGTGGGTTTTTTGTTTGTTTTGCTTTTTGTTTTTTTGTTTGTTTGTTTGTTTGTTTGTTGTTGTTGTTTGGTTTGTTTTGTGTTTTTTTTTGCAGTTTGCCGATTTCGTGCAGGAGTCAAAAGGTTAATCTTCGATTTCGTAAGCGAGGTCTTTCAGACAATGAGTGACTTTACCATAACAGTGTCTAGGACTGAAAAAGGACAATGAACCATGGCTAGTCGAAATCAGGTGGCTCTGCTTTACGACCCAACAGCTTGCCTCACCAATTGACAAGTCGCTATGCAGAATGCAACAACAACAACAACAACAACAAACAAAACACAACCTTGCTTTTGTTTTCAGGGTCAGATCGTTCAAATCCTCCAAGAGGAGGCAGGAGACCGTTGGGTTTTTTTTGTTTTGTAAGTAGCTGCATGTCATGCAGCTTGTGTCGGGTTTCTCTGGTACTGGTCTTGAGCTGCATTTCTGCTTCTGTTCTGAGGACTCGTGGTAC
>JAPXFY010000029.1:37573198-37575698 GCA_030674185.1 Monoplex corrugatus
AGGTGAGTGACAACTAGTGTCGGTGAAGATCTAGTGGTGTTTGGATGGTCAGGAGGACTGTTGTTAATCTAGTTATTTGATTTTGATTTCCATCAACGAGGAGCTCTTTCGTTCCCAAATGAACACTAGCATTAATGGTCCACGAAGCGTATTTGATGCACCACACATATATGGCGCGCACGTTCACAAACACAAACATTTTTATACGGGCGCGCACATACACCCGATAAACGCGCGCGCGCGCACACACACACACACACACACACACACACCACACACACACACACCACACACACACACACACAAACACACACACACACACATACACGCACACTCGAAAACACATATTCGGAAACACACACACACACACACACACACACACACACACACACACACACACACACACACACACACACACACACACCAAACACACACACACACACACACACACACACACTCGTAAATACACACACACACACATACCCGTGAACACACACACACACACACACACACTCTCTCTCTGTTTCTATGTCTCTGTCTCTCTCGTAAAACACACACTCACACACACACACAACACACACACACACACACACACAAGCCACACACACACACACACACACACACAAACGCACACGCACACACACACTTGTAAAAACACACACACACACAAACACACACGCACAAATAAACAAGCACACACACACAAACACACACACACACAAAAACACACATTCACACACACATACACACACATGAACACATAGTGATGCGGGGAGATGCAGGAGGACAGATATACGGATGTACAAAGATTGTTATTTCATTAATATTTTTTTCTTTAAAGCCCAGCCGACTGCGTAGAGCCATATCAGGGCCATAACCATTTCAAACAATACACAATACTTCAACAAGGGGAAAAAAGGAAAAGAAAATCAGTTACAAATACATGTACCAATTGCATTCGCGCACACAATCTCAGGGATGCCCCTGGAGTTGGCCACTCCGCCCAATTCACTGGCACAGGGGATTTAAAAATACACCTGAATACAAATTGAAACAAAAACAAGGACACTAAAACATACATAAAAAAAACGGCTAAACTACATAATTTGCTTCTTCATATACTCACTTCCTTAGAACCAGAAATGCATTGAATACTTGTACCATTTATCAATCCAAAGAGAAAGTACACGTAAGACTTTATGGATCACATACAGATGAATAAACCAGCAAGACAGAAAATGATACGAAAAAAATGACAGGAAGCAAAAAAAAAAATAAGGAAGAACGAAAACAAACTTTACAAAGTGACAGAAAAGAAGAGATGAGTATAATTCTCAAAGAAAATCGACGAGTACAGTAATTAATGTTACGCATAGAAAAGCAGAGTAAAAAGGACACAAATTTAATGGTGAAAAGAAGGGAACCTCTATGGGTATCCCCACAGGAGATGGGACACGATAGATTAACGGATTATATTAACAGACCTGGAATAATACAAATTAGGTGAGGAATACCGCACAGTGAAACTCAAAGGGGGTGAAGCCATTCTAACAACAACACACATACACACAGAGAAACGTGTTTGATTTATGTCCTGAACAGTTGCCGTGACATCTATTGTTTATGTATGTGTCCCTTTCACAGGGGCAATGACCGATACATGATTTAAGAAAAAAAATACGCATCTGCATCCATCACACACACACACACACACACACACACACACACACACACACACACACACACACACACACACACACACACACACACACAACACACACACACACACACACACACACACACACACACACACATTTGTCTAAAATCACTTTAGTGAATAGACATTAAATCAAAGACCAAGACCACCACACACACACACACACACACACACACACACAACACACACACACACACACACACACACACACACACACACACACACACAACACACACACACACACACACACACACACACACACACACATTTGTCTAAAATCACTTTAGTGAATAGACATTAAATCAAAGACCACCACACACACACACACACCAAACACACGCTCGCCTGCACATACAAACATACATACACACATACACGCACGCACCCATGCAGGTACAGACAAATGCACACACGCACGCATACACGCGCGTGCACACGCACACACAAGCACAAAATTAAACAAACACACACGCGCGCATACAAATGCACACACGCATACACGCGCACACATACAAACACATACACATAAACACACACGTACACATCATAATCAAAACATTTGCGTATGTATCTATAACACACACACACACACACACACACACACACACACACACACACACACACACACACACACACACACACACACACACACACACACAACACACGAGTGCGCACGCATGCAGACATAACTACACATACATATACGCGCGCCTGCATACACATACGCACCCTCGCACACATACACATACGCGCACACACATACACACAAAAGCAACACACAAA
>JAPXFY010000029.1:37588198-37605698 GCA_030674185.1 Monoplex corrugatus
TACAATTTCCTGATGTAATTCCGTGTTCTCTGTGGAGCTGTCTTTTTTGAAGTGATATTCATCCAAGTGCATATATCATCAGCATACTGTAATAAAACAACACGATTTGAAAAGCTTTAGGAAGATCCTGTATAAGGATATTAAATAAAATAGGCGCTATCACTGAACCTTGTGGAATCCCCATGTCGTAGGCGTCGTGAAGTAGAATAACTAGCTCCCACTCTAGCCCGTATTGTTCTATTAGCTAAAAAAGATTTAATGTAATTGTACATATTGCCAGATAAACCACAGATTTTAGCTTGAACAATAAACGTTTATGCCAAACTTGATCGTAAGCTTTTTTTACATCAAAGAAAGTAGCTGTGTGTGTGTGTGGGGGGGGGGGGGTTAGAGCTCTAAGGGCCAACGACTGTGTGCATAATAAGGGGCATAACGGATCATTCTGGTCATTCCAATAATAATAATAAAAGAGCATTTAAGCCTATCTGATGAAACAGAGCCTAAGCGCTTACAGTATCACGGACACCAAAACAAACACACACACACACCACCACACACACACCACACACACACACAACACACACAGCAAACCCCAGCGACATAAGGCTCAAAGACAACAGGGGGATTTGGAAGTTAGGTGGTAGAGCTTTTAAGTTCATGAAGGATGAAGGATGTTTCGAGGGCTGAAAGAAGGTTGCAGAGTGCGAAGAGACAGGGAGCTGATTCAGATACAGGCCTGATAGGAAAGACGTACCATAAGTTTAGGCGACAGAATGGTGCGGCAGGTAAGTATCCCCGAGACGAATGACGAGAGGGTGACGATGAGAGTAGAATGTAGGGTGCAAGACGTGAGGACTTAAACAACAAAGCAATTGTAGCGAATTCTTTTACAGGTAACAGTGAAGATTCCAAACAGGTAGCTAACTGCTGTTCCAAGCGGTACCGCCCTTGAGAATTCAATCCTTCTTGGTTGAGTCGCCACTTTCGCACATGTGGGGAATTTCCATCACTACTGGCCTTGTTGTCTTATCGCGCGTGTGGTAAGAATCTTGGTCAGTCTCGCGTTGAATGTTCTAAAAATAATACAAGCATTCTGGGATGCAAGGAACTTTCCATTCACTACTCAAAGACTTTGTACTGACACTGTGCTACATTCGAATGCGAATACTAGGAGCTATCTTTAATCTAGCAGTCAAATGCGAAAGGGTTTTAATCAAATGTGGAGGGGCGTTAATGACAAAAGACGTTTTGTACTGAAACCTGTTTTTCCAAGCAAAAAGATACTTTTTCTGTTTTCCTCAACCCCCAATGCATTTAATAGCAGTCTATCTATATGTTGCCTAAAAATGTACATTTATGACTAGATATTATGTGGAAGACTTTATGCCCAACGTTTTGTAGCCTGCATTTGACCAGCGTCTGAATGTGTGGGTACCAAGTAAACATCCTTCTAGTTTCAGTTTCAGTTTCAGTTCTCAAGATGACGTCTCCGCGCTCGAACGAATTTCATCTGCACTAACGTCATAGGTGCCATGGTATGGTGATCATGGCACTAGCCTTAAGACTGCACATAAACCCTTGAGCTGGCCAGGTCCTGAGGCCCTACCTTGACTGTTTTACTAGTCTATATTTTGTACTGATATTTTATCAGCCTATCACTGAAAGAGGGCTCCTTCTTCAAGACAACGCACGTGCCTGTAAAACCAGGGTCACTGTGACCTCTCCCTCACACACCCTACAGTCCTGTCTTGGCCACTTGTGGCTTTTCATTGTTTCTCTTTTTGAAGTAAAACCTTGCTGACAAGTGGCTTTCAAGAATCCAGCGAAGTCGCGGGTTGTTTACCATATGTCAGTCAGGTAATCAAAAAGCATTTGACTCGTGTATGAGGAGGCTGAACATACATGTATGTGTAAGGAAGAGACGAGAACATTTCTAAAACTTGCATGTACTTTGGATTTACCGTTTTTGCTTTGTGACGTATATGACAAGGCTCTTATATCATCCCTGGTACTCATATCAACAAAATAATTTCATATCTATTACTTTTGTATGATTTATAGAGATTAACTTATCACACAATAATAGTTTCATATCTATTACTTTGTATAATTTAGAGACATTAATCTATCCATGGACCGTTCGATATGTATTGTTGTCATTCTGAGAGATATTTTTCAGGGTGCACGAGACTGATTACACTTAATGTACCGTGCCTGTTTTGTTTTACTTGTTTGTTGTTGTTGTTCCTTTTGTGTTTCTGGTTTCTTTGCTTTTTTGTTTGTTTTCTCGATTTTCTTTAACAAGGTTTGAACTTTTAGCTATCTGTTACCCCTTACACTTCCGCTGCTCTCTTTACATCATTAGACATCCGTGAAAGATTTCTCACAGCCAAACAAAACAAAATAAAATACAACGAAGCGAGAGGAAACAAAAAAAAAGCAAGTAAAATCCAAGTGAACTAGAGAACCTTTGTGCTGAGCAAATAGATAATAATGAGTTAACAAGTTTGTAAAAGTTTTGTCAGCGGTGTTGTTGTTGTCGTCGTTGTTGTTATTTTTGTTGTTGTTGTTGTTTATACCATGTAATGTTATGCTCATATGATTTATTGTATTGATGATTTTTTTTGGGTTGTGTAATGTTTTTTTGTAAAATGCAAAGCACTGAAGAGCCTGCTTTCAAGCTTTTATACTTCTTACTTCTCCACTATTCCATTTTCTTCTTCTTCATTATTATTATTATTATTATTATTACTATTATTATTAATTATTATTATTATCGTTATTATTATTACTGTTATTATTACTGTTATTATTATTATCTATTATTATTATCATTATTACTGTTATTATTACTGTTATTATTAGTAGTAGTATCCCTAGTTTCTTCTTTTGTTCTGTTTCTTTTTTGTTCACATCAGCAGCAGCAGCATCGTAATCACAAGAGGTTGTGGGAAAAATCGCTGTCTTGACTCGGGATCGAAAATGGCATTTCTGACTTTACAAGAAACTTATTTAACCAGAGTCTCTTCCTTCTGCATGCACATTCAGGTGACTAGGCGACCATAGAATTTTAGATCGTCAAGACCTGTCTCTTTCTCTATACTTGTATGGTTTTTTTGTTTTTTTTTTTAGGATTACATATGATTTTTTAAATCGATATGGCATGTCCACTTTTCAAATTGCAGAAACTCATCTCACTTCCCCTTTGACATCATAGTTGCCTCCCCTCTCCCCTGCTTCTTATCACTGTCATAGATACAGTACATTGGCATTTATTTAGTCCCTTTTTATCCACTGGACGAGGCTGCAGGGAAAGTTTTAGTCATTTTCTTGTTATCCGTTGGTTGGTGTCTGTTCGTGATTGTGCATTCGCGCTTGACAAAGGCCGGTTGGCCGAAAATTTGCGCTTGTCTTGTCTTGTTGTATTGAATACGCGTCCTTTTTGGTTTGCTTGTTCTTTTCTGGTTCATGATTTTTTAAAGTTGAGTGGAACATGAAGATCTCACAAGAATGAAAGGTTTATACAGCACAGAGTTATCTGCAACATTATAGCATTTACCGTGATTGCTTTTAACACAGAAGACGGAGTTTGCTGTGTAGTGTACATATTGAATCACACAAGCGTCTAAAGCACCCTAGCATCAGTGCAGAGTCTCCTCTAGTAAGTGGCCTGCCGTGGCTTGACATTACTTGCTCCTATAGGCTTTCTGTTACTAAGACTTCGACTGAATGAGTACGGTGGTGGTGTGCTGAGGAGCTGGAATGATCGTCGTAGGATAAACACCACTCAGGTAGCGCAGAAGTTAAAACTGAAAATAAAGAATACTGCTGTAACACTGAGCCCTAACTCTAGCAAGCACTTTTGTGTCTCCTCACATTTCCTGGCACCCCCGTGGCGATGCTGGTGGCTTTTCAGAATAAATAGTATTCCCACCTTCTGGAAATTCTCTGCTAGAAATTTCATGTTTTCTGTCACTGTCTCTGTTTCTGCCTTGTTCCTTTGCTTTTTGTCATTTTTTTTTTCAAATAAGTTTCTGCCCTGCTGGTCCATTAACCTGTACGTGTTCGATAAAGTCTTATTTATTTTTTCTTAGTATTGATAATTGGGTACATATGTGAAGTGCACTTTTGGCTGTAGGGAGGCAAGATATGCGGAAGCAATTTTAGGTAATTTATGCCCGTTTTTTTTTATGTATGTTTTGGTGTCCTTAAGCTGCATAAATTCATATTCAAGTATATTTTTTTTAAAATACCCTGTGCGATGAATTGGATAGAGTGGGGGCATGACCTTAAATTATGTGCGCGAGTGTGTACTTAATTTCGTTTTCTTTTTTTTTATTATCCTGTTGAAGTTTTGTATGTTTTCAAGCGGATTAACTCAGACATGGCTGTACGCAGTCGGCTAGGCTTTAAACAACGATAACAATTCTTCCTGGTACTCCATTTTCCCGTAAACGTCATTGTGATGAGAGAAATTCGAAGTTTTGTGATTTTTAGTGGCCCCAGGGACTGACTGTCAACTGACAGAGCTTCCTTTCAATGGCTTGACAGACAGTCCCTGGTATTGTATGTCACCGATCAGCCCCTTCCCCATCTAACTCACCCGCTAATAGTATAGAGGAGAGACAGCGCTACATCAGTCTTATTGTGGCGATAATCAGTTCTGGCAGGTCAACTTTTTTTTTTTTTTTTTAAACACTATTTTTTTTATTTGACCTTTATTTAAAATCTGTGTGCGTGCGGGTGTGTGTCTGTCTCTGTGTGTGTGTGTCTGTGTGTGTGTATGTGTGTGTGTGGTGTGTGTGTGTGTGTCGTGTGTGTGTGTGTGTGTGTGTGTTTTGTGTGTGTGTTGATGTGTGTGTGTGGTGTGTGTGTGTGTGTGTGTGTGTGTATACATGTATGTATGAGTGAAAGTGTGTGTGTTTGTGTGTGTGTGTGTCTGTGTGGTGTGTGTGTTGTGTGTGTGTGTGCGTGCGTGGTGTGGTGTGTGTGTGTGCCCGCGCAACATGTGTGTGTGTGTGTGTGTGTGTGTGTGTGTGTGTGTGTGTGTGTGTGTGTGTGTGTGAGAGGGGGGAGAAGAGAGAGAGAGAACATGAGATATGGTATAGATTAGGATGGGAGTGTGATATTTCTTTGATTTTGTTTCTGTCTGTCTGTCTGTCTGTTTGTTGTTTGGGCATTGTCACTATTACACCAGAAACACAGCTAACCTGACGAAGGACACACATCACGTTATCAGTGAATATCGAGTCATGTACCTATTTTTTTTCTTATTTTTTTTTAAAGATCATTGCACTCAGGGAGGTTAACTTTGTGCTCACCTTTTTTTTCTTTTTTTTCGTCGCATTTTCTACGCCACTTTAATGGCCACAGAAGCTGAAACAGTTTTTATTATGCGATGATGATGATGTCGATCAGGATGATAATCATGCTTGCTATGGAGTTCCATCTAGGATTGAGACTGCATGACAGGGTTGCACTCTGCGCTTACTGTTCATAATATATCCTGGCGTCAACCAGGCCCGAGAGATACAGACACCTGCGGTGTTGGTCAGAAAATTTGAGCAATACCCTAAATGACGCATCCGCGAAGTGGATGAGACTCCTCTGTGTGGTTCCAGTCTTCCCAATGAGCCCATAGCACGCCCAACTCTGGGTAGGAGCTGGTTAGAGCCGAAAAATCCCACAACGATTTTTGAAGGTACTGATGGGGATTCGAACCGGGAACCTTCCAGTAGGTAGTCCGTTGCGTTAACCACTACACCACGAGTCATGTACCTAGTTGGCGATCCTAACCAAAAGCGTCCACAAATATGCCCTTGAAATGCCACGATCTTATATGTTACACCGTTTAAAACCTTCTCTTCTAAAACGGTGAGAGCAGAGGGGTATCCAGGAGTCATGTCCTGGATGTGGCCCGGTCCCCTGAGGATGTCAGAAGTTAAGGGCCGAAACACTTGCTTGACGAGGGTTTCTCCTCTGAGGACCTTCTACTGTCAATCTTTCCCCAGAGTTTCTTAGTACCATTTAAAACTGCTCTTCTAATATTCTATAATAATAAACATATAATCTGTCTCATTAATGTATAAATATCCGTTTAAACCAGTTCTGGGATGTTGCCTTTTTGCATCGAGTAATCTCTCTGGTTGCAGAAAATGAAAGGGACATACAAAACCTTGTGAATATACTAGAAATAAAAAGCAAAGGTAAAGGGTTGGAACT
The DNA here is from genome assembly GCA_030674185.1 of Monoplex corrugatus. Taxonomy (NCBI): domain Eukaryota; kingdom Metazoa; phylum Mollusca; class Gastropoda; order Littorinimorpha; family Ranellidae; genus Monoplex; species Monoplex corrugatus. The sequence continues at coordinate 37,594,421 of JAPXFY010000029.1, forward strand.
AAACGGCAGGAAGACTGAAGTCATGGTGATCAGTTAAAAACATGAAATCCCCCTCAAGCAAAATAACAGCAAACGGCACAATCTTGAGAACAGGTTGATAAGTTTAAATACCTGGGAACGATCATTTCACCAGACGGCAGATGACATCAGAAATAGCCAGCAGAATCGGCCAAGCCAAAGCAGCATTCAAGAAGATGAAAAAGCGTTCTTAACAACAAAGGCCTATCAATTAAATCATGAAGAGAGTTCTTGAGTGCTATATAGAACCGATACTGTTATACGGTTGTGAGGCGTGAACAGTCAATCAAGCAAAGCACAACAAGATTGAGGCAGCCGAGATGTGGTTTCTAAGAAGAATGTTGAGAGTTCCATGGACAGCAAAGAAAACAAAGAGACAGTCTTGATGGAGGCAGACACAAGAAAATCATTCATAAGGAAGATTAGGAAAAGACAGGCAACATTTGTAGGCCATTTTATGAGGAGAGGGAATTGGAGCACCTGGTCACGACGGAAGAGCTGGAGGGGAAGAGAGCACCAGGTAGACCCAGGGAGAAAGGTACTAGACGGACTTACAGAGTGGTTGAGGACAAAGAGGGTGGAAGAGATGCCTGAGGCAACGAGAGATAGAGACAGATGGAAGTCCATGATCGCCAACGCCTGTGGCAAGGCACCTGATGATGATAAATCTCTCTTTCTCTCCCTCACTCTCTCCTTTCTGTTTTATTATTCTCTCCATTTTTCTCTCTTCCCCCTACCACCCCAATGAATCTTCCCACTTTCTCTGTGCGTAATTCTCTTTCCTCTGTAATAAACATCACTCCCTATGATGAAAATTTCCATAAATTATTTTCTTTTACATTCTGTTAGCCTCATAATAATATTATGTACAGAGGGATGTATTTCTGTTTATTGCCTGATATGCAAATCTGCTTCCGTACATGAATTTACGTGAAAGATTTACACCGATAGCCATTTTTGTGATTGCCACAATTTCTTTTTTTGTTGTTGTTGGAAGCTTGCTTTCGTGACGAACTTTTGTTTCCCACCTTTCTTTTCGTTTGTTTGTGTGTTTGTATATTTTTTTCCTAGTTTTACTATTGTTTCGTTTCTTCAGTTTTATTTCATGATTTGGTCTTATTAGTTGGTGTATCGCTACATGTGTAGACTAGCAAGCAACAACTAGGTGTAGGACATATCTAAACGGGACTAACTGTATTGTCCCTGAGTAAGAAAATGTGCCGAAGAATATATATATATATATATATATATATATATATATATATATATATATATTTATATGTGTGTGTGTGTGTGTGTGTGTGTGTGTGTGTGTGTGTGTGTGTGTGTATGTGTGTGTGTGTGTTATGTTTTAGCACATACACCCCACTCTCTCTCTCTCTCTCTCTCTCTCTCTCTCTCTCTCTCTCTCTCTCTCTTGTTCAATGGAAAACTAAGAATAAATAAATGAATGAATATTCTAATAAATAGGTAAGTTGATAAATACGGTAAATAAAACAAAACACCCCTCCCCTGAAACCCAAAACTTTCCCTTCATATTCTAATCTTTCAGACTCTCTCTCCTCTCTCTCTCTCTCTCTCTCTCTCTCTCTCTCTCTCTCTCTCTCTCTCTCTCTCTTCTTTCTCACTCTCTCTGCGTGTGTGTGTGTGTGTGTGTGTTTCCCTCTCACTTTTTATTGGATTGAACCTGTTAAAAATAGACGTTTGCTGTAGGAAACATGTTTTCATCACACTGAAATGTTAAACCCTCTGGACCATACCATCACTATGTTATTTTCCCACTTGCCCCCATTCCTTCATTTCCCTGTTAATAACAGCAGTAATGAGAGAAATCCCACACTCTGTGTGCCTCTCACTGGGCCCAAAGGGGCTGACTGTCAACTTGTAGTGCTTCTTTTCAATGTCCTGGCAGGCAATCTGTGGTATTGTGGCGTTCATCGCTCACACCACCCAGCCAAACGTGTAGAGAACACACAGCAGGCAGTGCAGGCCAGTGTGGGTTGGTTTTGATGTTCTGACAATGATCACATCTTGGTTAGGTTTACTTTAATTTAAAAGGTGTGTGTGTGAGTGTGTGTGTGTGTGTGTGTGTGTGTGTGTGTGTGTGTGTGTTGTGTGTGTACGTGTACGTGTCTGTGGATGTGCGTGCGTGCGTGCGTGCGTGCGTGCGTGCTGTGTCGTTCGTTCGTTCTTGTTTAACGTCTTTTCTATGAGTGATATTAGCGTCGTGTGTGGTGTGTATGTGTGTGTGTGTGTGTGTGTGTGTGTGTGTGTGTGTGTGTGTGTGTTTTTCATGTGCATATATGTATATGTATTTGCCTGTGAGTGAGTGGATGTATGTTCATGTGCGTGCGAGCCTTGGTGTGCATATAATTATACATGTATACGGAGAGAGAGAGAAGGAGAGAGAGAGAGAGAGAGAGAGAGAGACAGAGAGAGAAGAGACAGAGACAGAGAGAGAAAGAGAGAGAGACAGAAAGAGAGACAGAAAGAGAGAGACAGAGAGAGAAAGAGAGAGAGAGAGAAGAGAGAGAAAGAGAGAGAGAGAGAGAAGAAGAGAGAGAGAGAAGAGGAAAGAAGAGAGAGAAAAGAGAGAGAGAGAGAAAGACTGGGGACGCATTACGTGTGACTCATACTATCTCAGTAGATACATTTCTGTTGTTGTTGTTGTTGTTTTGCTTGTTGCTGTTTTGGTATGTGTGTTTATTTTTTTTTTTTTTTATTTTTTTTTATAGTGTTTACTCTGTCTGTCTTTTCTTTCTGTCTGTCTGTCTGCCACTCTGTCTTTCTCTCTCTCTCTCTCACTCATTTTTAATAGATTGAATCTGTCAAAGTAGATATTTGCAGTAGAAAAAAGATATATTCATCATACTGAAATTTTATATTCTCAGGACCATACCATACCATCCAACTGTTCTTTCCCATTTTCCCTATTCCTTCATTTCCCTGTTAATAACAGCAGTAATGAGAGAAATCCCACACTCTGTGTGCCTCTCACTGGGCCCAAAGGGGCTGACTGTCAACTTGCAGTGCTTCTGTTCAATGGCCTGGCAGGCAATCTGTGGTATTGTGGCGTTCATCGCTCACACCACCCAGCCAAACGTGTAGAGAACACACAGCAGGCAGTGCAGAATGACGTCTTGTATTTACCTTAATTTAATAAAGATGTGTGGTGTGTGTGTGTGTGTGTGTGTGTGTGTGTGTGTGTGTGTGTGTGTGTGTGTGTGTGTGTGTGTGTTGTTGTGTGTGTGTGTGATGTGTGTTATGTGTGTGTGTGTGAGAGTGTGTGGTTTGCTGTGTGTGTTTATGTGTGTGTGTGTGCTGTGTGAGTGATGTGTGTGTGTGTTACTTTGTGTGTGTTTGTGTCTGTGTGTATGTGCATGCCTTGGATACGTGTGAGTGTTTGTGTGTGCGTTCGTTTTTGTATACACACACACACACACACACACACACACACACACAACACATATATATATATATATATATATATATACATATGTATATATATTATTGATGTTGTGGTGTGTGTGTGTGTGTGTGTGTGTGTGTGTGTGTGTGTGTGTGTGTGTGTGTGTGTGTGTGTGTGTTTGGAGAGAGAGAGACGAGGAGAGACTATGAAGGAATCTATGTATGTGTGTGTCTTTGACTGTTTCAGTATTTATCTGCATTTTATGTGTTGTGTTCCGTGTACTCTTTCTCTCTCTGTCTCTCTCGTACCCTCTCTCTCTGTCTGTCTCTCTCTCTCGCTCTCATTCTGTCTCTCTTTATTAAATTGAACCTGTCAGAATAGACGTTTGCTGTAGGAAATGTGTTTTTATCATCACAGAAATTTTATACTCTCCGGACATTACCAACAGCCACATGCATCACCAGATGTGTGGCCTGATCGTGTAGACGGTGAAGAAAAGGAAAAGGAGAAAAAAACAAACAATACCATTACTTCAGTTCCATTTATAACACTCTGTACAGTGAAACATCACAATGGGAAAGCTGGAGGGAAAGAGAGCACCAGGTAGACCCAGGGAGAAAATGCTGGATGGACTTGCAGAGTGGCTGGGGACGAGGAGGGGGGGGGGGGGTAGATGCAAGGGGCAACGAGAGATAGAGACAGATGGAAGTCCATGATCGCCAACGCTATGACGGCAGGGCACCTGATGATGATGATGACAGTGAAACACATTAGATGGGAAACACAGTGCACTCATGTGTGTGTGTGTGGTGTGTGTGTGTGTGTGTGTGTGTGTGTGTGGCGCGGCACGCGCGCCACGCGTGCGCATTTCTGTGTATGCGCACGAACATCTATGTATATGTTTCTGTGCGCTCGCCACACACCACACACACACACACACCACACACACACACACACACACACACACACACACACACCACACACACACACATATAATATATATATATAAATATATATACATATATATATATATATATATATATATATACATATATTATATTTATTATGTTGTTGAGTGTGTATGTGTTGTCGTTCTTTGATAGTCTTTATATGTGTATTGCGGGTGAGGTGTTGTGTGTGTGTGTGTGTGTGTGTTTGTGTGTGTGTGTGTGTGTGTGTGTGTGTGTTTGAGCGAGGAAGTGTTGCGCTTCATGAAGAATGATGGTGGAAAAAGAAGGCAGAGGAAATCCAGGGTTATACTGACTAAAAAAATGCCAAGCTTGAGGGAGATGTATGGGCCTCCACAGAGAAGGGCAGCTCCAAATCCGGAACCTGCAGGACGAGCTCCTCACTGATAATGAGGCTATAAATAGGAGATGGTCACAACACTTCGATCAGCTCTTTAATAGGCCGTCATCGATTGACTCCAGTGTCACTGAAGACATCCCAGCAAGATCCCTACATATGAAACTTGGCAACCCATCCACGGAGGATGAGACGACAGAAGTAATTGCAGAGTTGCAAAGTGGTAAATCAGCAGGCTCCAATGGTATTCCACCTGAACTTTTTAACCCTTTTCCTACCAAGAAAACAGGTCACTGTATTAACTATTGGCCAAGTAATGTTAGGAGAGAGACTTCAGAAACACTCAAATTACCCCTGTTTTTTGCCATTTTTGCCGCTTCAAACGTCGTGTAAACGCAGAAAAGAAATGACAATAGTATACTCCCTTTGCCGGAAAAAGGAATGCGGTAATTATTCTGTTGATATACTCTAAACTGAATCTATGGTTCAGGGCACGAAATCCTCGTGACGCGGTCCACGGAGAGAGAAAGCTGAGTCACGAGGGATCTCGTGACGTGGTACGGAATGTGTTAAAGCAGGTGGTAGCCATTTATGCAGAAGTTTACTGAGTTCCTCAGTACGTGCTGGGAGATGGCTGTTTACCCAAGATCTGAAAGATACCAGAAGAGTGTACAAAGGCAAAGGTGACAAGTCCAGATGTGACACTATCGTGGGATCTCCCTTTTGAGCACTGCAGGCAAGATCCTCTCCAAGGTCATCTTGACCAGGTTCAATACCCACCTTCTTGATGATACAGTTCCAAAAGCCAGTGTGGTTTTCGCCAGGACTGACGGACAGTCGACAAGATATTCGCTGCAAGACAGATCCAAGAGAAATGTAAGGAACAAAGTATGGACCTCTACATCCTCTTTGTCGACATCACCAAAGCGTTTGACACAATGTTACGTCCAGGACTGTGGAACATACTTGCCCGAAATGGAATCACTCTCAAGATGGTAAAAATAATCAGTTAGTTTTCACGATGGTATGAAAGCAAGATTAGGCAATGGCAGTGAAGATGATGATTCCTCATTACTAACAGACTCAGGCAAGGATGCGTTCTTGCCACAACACTCTACAGCTTCCTTTTTAGCAGAATGCTTCTCTCTGCATTTAAGACTTAGATCCAGATCGCATACAGGACAGATGGTGGTATCTTCAGTACTCAATGCCTGAAGGCAAAGACGAAAGTAACTAAATCACTAGTTTGTGATCTCCATAATGCTATCGTTGCTCACCCAGAGGCTGATCTTCAAAGACTTACAAATTCTCTGTCTGCGGCCACTGAAGCTTTGGACTCACAATAAACATCAAGAAGACTGAAGTAATGATTCAACCTCAAAGGGATCAACAGCAAATTTGCCTGAAAAAAAATATAGATTGACGGAAAGGTCCTTAACAATCGTTGATTCCTCATCTATCTTGGTAGCAGTCTCTCCTCTTCCAACAGTCTCGATAAGGAGGTATCCAATCTAATCGCTAAGGCAAGTGCTTCTTATGACAGACTCCACAAGCAAGCATGGAACGAATTGGGCTCGAAACTGGAGACGAAGTGTGCAGTATACAGAGCAGTAGTCTGACTGCATTGCTGTTTGGATTCGAGTTCTGGACTCTCTACTGTAGGCATGTCAAGCTACAAGATCAGTTTTCACCAGGCTGCCTCCGATGTATTTCAAACATCAAATGGTACAACAGAGTCTCAAACGTGAATATACTTTCGCAAGCCCAGATGTCAAACATAGATGCACTGCTAAAGTAGTCTCAGCTAAGATGGTCTGGACATCTCATGCACATGCAGGATAACAAGCTACCAAAGCAGCTCTTCAATGGTGAATTGACAGAGGGCCATCGACGCAGAGGACGGCTAAAGCTTCGCTACAAAGACACCCTGAAAAAACCTTCCAGAAATGTGAACTAATGAAGAACATTGGGAAATCAAGACCACAAACAATTCTGAATGGAGGCAAGCTATTTGCAAGGGAACAGAACCCTATGAAAATGAAAGACGAAGCAGCCAAGTGGAGAAAACGTGCAGCAATAACGGACAGAACCAACCTCGCATAGCGTTCCATTGAGTGTCCTCTATGCGACCGTCTGTGTGCATCAGACTCTGGCCTGAGATCCACATGAGTGTACACAAATGAATAAAGTGCTAGGTTGGACTTTATCGACCACGATAGTCGACCATTATATATATATATATATAATTTTGTGTGTGTGTGTGTGTGTGTGTGTGTGTGTGTGTACTCATGTGGGTGTGTGTGTGTGTGTGAAGGGGAGAGAGGGAGAGAGAGAGAGAGAGGAGGAGAGAGAGAGAAGAGAGAGAGAGAGAGAGAGAGATGTACGTATGTATATCGTGTGTAGTTTGGCTGGGGGGGGGGGGGGGGGGGAGCGAGCGCGAAAGATATTAATGTGCATGTTGTGTGTTTGGATGAAGGATTGATGCGAGCTCGAACGAGAATGTGCGTGCTGCATGTGTGTAAGCGTGTGTGTGTAGTGTGTGTGTGTGTGTGTGTGTGTGTGTGTGTGTGTGTGTGTGTGTGTGTGTGTGTGTGTGTGTGTGTTGTGTGTGTGTGTGTTGTGTTGTTTGTGTTGTGTGTCTGTGTTTTGTGTGTCTGTGTCTGTTTGAGTGTCTGTGTATATCTGTGCTCGTGTATGTGTGATGTGTATACGTGTGTGTCGGCCTCTGTGCCTTGCTGTATGTGTTGTTCTCTGTGTATGTGGTGTGTGTGTGTGTGTGTGTGTGTGTGTGTGTGTGTGTGGGGTAGGTGGTGTGAGTGAGAGAGAGGCAGAGAAAAAGACAAGAGAGAAACAGACAGACAGACAGACAGCAAACACAGAGAGAAACAGACAGAGTGAAATGCAAAAGTTATTATATTAAAGAATGATAACAGAATAAAAAATAATCAAAACAAAAGGAGGATGGAAAGGTAGGGACAGAAAATAACAAAGAGAGAGAGAGAACCCGAAAGACGAAGGAGAGAGAAAGGGGGGGGGGGGGGGCAGAAAGAATGAATGGATGAGGGATACAGAGAAACACAATAAAAGTGACAAAGAAAACAATACAGAGAACAGACAAACTTAGGGGAGAGAGAGAGAAGAAGAGAGGAGAGAGAGGAGAGAGAGAGAGAGAGATGAGGGAGAGAGAGAGAGAGAGAGACAGAGAGAGAGAGATTGGAGGGGAGAGCGAGAGAGAGACAGAGAGAGAGAGGATTGGAGGGGAGAGAGAGAGAGAGAAATAGAGAAGAGAGAGAGAGAGTCAGAGAGAGAGAGAGGAGAGAGGAGGGAAGAGAGAGAGAGAGAGAGAAGAGAGAGATTGGAGGTGAGAGAGAGAGAAGCAGAGACAGAGAGAGGAGGGAGAGGAGAGAGAGAGAGAGGTGAGAGAGAGAGCGAGAGAGAGAGAGAGAGAGAGAGAGAGAGAAAGAATAGCAAAATTAAAAAAAAAAAAAAAAAGAAAGACGACCTATATTACGAACCTAGAAATACATCGTTGCGTGCACACGTACATTTCAACACAATTCACACATACAGAGACAAATTAAGACAATTACTGCTGCCAGAGGCAAAGAAAGACACAAACAAGTCCTAGATTGTGGCCTCCTAACATATTCATCCCTTATCAACCTTTTTCCACCAATTGTAATGATTCTTCTGGCATAATCGATCGTGGGAGGACACGTGCATGCCAATGTTAACAAATGGCATAGAAAGGTCGGCTTTATACATCTGCCATCAAGGGACAAATATGGAGTTAAAAATCAAAACGTGGTCCTGCCATAGTAATAGCCCATATATAAAAGGAAACAAATCTTATAAATTAGATGTTATATCATGTGATATCGTTTTTCGTCGGTATAAAAGTCGTTTTATGTGGTTAATTGAAACAGTCTACTTAAAGCATGAAGCGAGTATTGAGATTTCTGTGTGTATATGGTAACATGTGTACATTTAATCAAAGAACGAACCAAATAAAAACAAAGAAATAGAGAGAAACAGGGAGAATTTTTATAACTGATCAAAGGACACAACTCTTGAGAATTATCTCCCATGTTGTATAGAACTTCTCAAATCTTATACAGTTTGCGCTACCCCTTCAGCTAGCACAGAAGCAGATACAAAGTACAAAAAACAGTAAGCTCAGAACACTCCTCAAAGCTACAAACACACAGCTACAAACACACACAAAAATATAAAAAAGAAAGATAGGGAGATAGGGCGTAAGCCACACTAACACTTATTTATGTATCAATACACCAAGAAAGCATGTTTTTCGTATAACACGTTTTCTTATTGCAGAAGGTCTTTCTGTGAAATGGGAAAGTATATTAACATGACCAATGAAGAGTGTTCTGAGCTTACTGTTTTTGTACTTTGTATCTGCTTTTATGCTAGCTGAATGGGTAGCGCAAACTGTGTTAGATTTGAGAAGTTCTATACAACATGGGAGATAATTCTCAAGAATTATGTCCTTTCATTATAAATAAAAACACAAATCATATACGTGATGATATTTATGTGGTGTTTGTTTGTTTTTTTTTATATATATTTGCTAGTTATAACGAAACATAAATCATACGTGTGGCGATATTTACAATTATATTGAAATAGCATATCATAACAAAGCCCAAATCATACGTATGGTGACACTTACTATTTTATTCAAATAGCAAATTATAACAGAGCATAAATCATACATGTGTTGATGTTTACAATTTTACAAAATAGCAAACCATAACGAAAGATAAATTACGTACACACACACGTGCACACACACACACACACACACACACACACACACGCACACACATACAGCTACAAACACACAGCTACAAACACACACAAATACCTGCTCGCCAGTCAGTAACAAGTAATCTCCCTTTTATATGTAATCGGAGACTGGGAAATAAAGGAAAAGAGAGCTCTACTGAGTGAGAAAGAGACAAAAGAGAGATGGGAGGAAATAATTGTTTTCTAAAATTTTAATTTCCGGGGTTTTAACGTAAGCAGCGTAATGCATGTTTACATCCAGCTGTCGTCTATAGAGGGTCTAGACTAAAACAAACAAACAAACAAACAAACAAACAAAACAAACAAATAAACAAACACACTAACACACTAACACACTCATCATCATCATCAGGTGACCCGCCGCATGGCGTTGGTGATCATGGACTTCCATCTGTTTCTATCTCTCGTTGCCCCTAGCATTTCCCCTACCTCTCTTCATCCCAAGCCACTCTGCAAGTCGTCAGCATTTTCTCCCTGGGTCTACCGGTGCTCTCTTTCCCTCCAGCTTTCCCGTTGTGACCAGGTGCTCTAAACTCGCCTTCCTCGTAAAATGGCCTATAAATGTCGCCTGTCTTTTCATAATCTTCCTTATGAGTGATGTACTTGTGTCTGCCTCCATCAAGACTGTCTCGTTTGTTTTCTTTGCTGTCCATGGAACTCTCAACATTCTTCTTAGAAACCACATCTCGGCTGCCTCAGTCTTGTTCTGGCTTTGCTTGTTGACTGTCCACGCCTCACATCCGTACAACAAATTGGTTCTATATAACATTCAAGAACTCTCTTCCTGATGTTAATTGATAGGCATTTGTTGGTAAGAATGCTTGTTATCTTCTTGAATGCTAACAAACGAATAAACAAACAAAAAGAGGAGATATATATTATATAATAGTAAATATATATATATATATATATATATATATATATATATATCATATATACATATATACATATATACATATATACATATATATGTATATACCACATCAGAAATAGCCAGCAGAATCGGCCAAGCAAAAACAGCATTCAAAAAGATGAAAAGGTTTCTTACCAACTATTGCCTGTCAATTTGATACCAGGAAGAGAGTTCTTTAGTGTGATATAGAACTGATACTGTTGTACAACGTCAGAACAAAATTGAGGCAACTAAACTGTGGTTTCTAAGAAGAATGTTGAGAGTTGCATGGACAGAAAAATAAACAAAACAAAACAAAAAAACAAGCCAGAAAGTCTTGAAGGAGAAAGACACAATCAGATCATTATTAATAAAGAAGATTAACGAAAGACAAGCAACCTTTATAACAACCTTTATGAGGCAAAGAAATTCGAGCACCTGGTCAAAACAGGAAAGCTGGAAGTGGACCCAGGGAGAAAGTTCTGAACAGAGTTTTAGGGTGGCTGAGGTACAGAGAGGTGTGGAGATCGTTGTGACAAGGGATAGATTCGTACGTAGGGCCACGATCGCCAACGCCATGCGGCAGGGCACATGATGATGATGATGAGATAAGATATATAATATATATGTTGTTGTGTGTTTGTATGTTGGTTGTGTGTTGATGTGTTTTAGTTGTGTGTGTTGTGTGATGTGTATTGTGTGTGAAAAATTTAGTTGTCTTCTCTGTCTCTACTTTTTTAGTGTGGACTATACGTACATATATAGAGAGAAATACAGAGAGACATCAAAACTTTGATGATTGCTAATAAAAATAAAACAGCATGAAA
>JAPXFY010000029.1:37615698-37618198 GCA_030674185.1 Monoplex corrugatus
TCTCTCTCTCTCTCTCTCTCTCTCTCTCTCTCTCTCTCTGTGTTTGTCTCTCTGCTGGATATAGCTCTGATACGGTTATGTGCAGTCGGCTGGGCTTTAAACAAAAATAACAGTAACATTTTCTTTGCTTCTTTTTTTTTCAAAACACTTTGTCTGACTGTTTTTCTATCTGTGTGCGTCTCTTTGTTTCTCTGTTTCATTTCTGTTGTTGTTTTTTCTCCTCTCTCTCTCTCTCTCTCTCTCTCTCTCTCTCTCTCTCTCTCTCTCTCTCTCTATATCTCTCTCCAGTTTCTGCGTCCATTGTCCAGCTTTTCCACCGGGCCAAAACGACTCTAAATGATGGCTATATTGACTGTCTGATTGATGGATTGTTAACATGGACGAAAAGATCAAATGAAAAAATTTAATGATGCAGTTAAATATGTAACGCGAATATAAGTGCTTTCCTGTGGCACTTTGTACTGTACAGATTGTGTAAAATAGATGTTATCATCTTATCGTCATCTATGCCTCGTTTATGCCTCTTGTCCCGCGTGGGGCATAGGCCGCCAATAATTGTTATCCAGACATCACAGTTCTGAACCAGTGGCTGCACTTTTCCCCAAGGATGGCCTGCCCTTTCATCTCTGTCTACAAGACCACGATGCCATGTGTTTCTTGGAAGACCTCTCTTCCTTTTCCCATGCGGGTTCCAGGTCAGTTCTTGTATCGTGGAGCCGGGTGCAGACTCGCTTAGCGTGTGGCTGATTAATCTCCGGCGTCCCTAGAGGACAGATCTGCAAGCTGTTGTCTGGTTTGGTGCCATACGTTTTCATTACTTGAGTCTGTCTGGACAGCGTATCTCAAGACTCCTGCTGTGGCAGATGTTGATGGAAGTCTGGATTCTCTTCACGATGGTGACAGTGGTTCTCCACGTCTTGGCTCCATAAAGTAAGACGAGCTTCACAATGGTTTTAACTCTTTGGAGACGCGCGTAAAATGTCTGCTGAAACTGTCGACATGCACAGTTTTGGGTACTTTTTAAAACAAACCTATGGTAATATTAATCAAAGGACATAACTCTTGAGAATTATCTCCCATGTTGTATAGAACTTCTCAAATCTAACACAGTTTGTGCTACCTATTCAGCTAGCTTGGAAGCAGATATAAAATACAAAAACAGTAAGCTCAGAACACTCCTCGTGGTAAATAACCAACGATAATAAATCTACCATGTTATATATGTTTAAGTAGATCATTGTGTCTACTTTGTAACTGAGTTGACCGCTTGTTTATGCTTGCTTTCATTATTTTTTTCTGGCTTACCATTGAAATAGGCATGCAAATCGCTAAAATAAGTTCTGGATGAACACACACATGACTTATCAAACTGCTGCTTGTAATTCATTGAATATCCATGTCACAAAACTGCACTGAACATGTCACAGGATATACATTCTTCACTGGAATTCACGAGTTCTGCTTTTATGAATATTTTGTCCCAAAAATGATTGTATACAGACGTAGAGTCTAACGCCATTTTGACCCTTCCAAATTCCTTTGTTTGGGTACCACGAAAACAAACCAAAAATAGATTTCCAACAGTCTGCTACGGTCATCTACTTAGAAAAGTGGATAAATTGCACTGTCAGCATAATCTCCCTTACTATAGTCTAAGTAAGAAAATCATAACATCCTCCAAAGTCAAGAGACTGAGCTCCGCAGCCTGAGCTTTTGATCTTGATGTTGGTTATCAGATCACTGGATCTCCAGACGTTTTTATTTTTCTGTTGGAATACTGCCTTTGCATCGCCAGTTTTAGTTCTAATGTCAGCATCTGTATACCATTCTGGTTGTCAATGATGCTGCCAAATAATTATTTTGTCTCCATTCTTTCAACGCCTCGCCTTCCAGCCTAGTGAGTGTCGTATTCGTTGTTTTGACCTTGAAGATCTTGTTCTTCCCTCTGTAGATAATTGAGGCCCAGTCAAGCTGACATTTCCGCAGTGGTGCTGATATTTTGCTGCATCCGTTGCTGGATATGGGAGAGAAGGTCCAGGTCGTCAACGATGTCCATCATCTGTGTCCAGAGAGTTCAGAGGATCCCGTTTTGCCTCTGAGCTGTATAATGTCATCATGACCCAGTCTATTGCAGACAGAAACAGGAAAACCGGAGGCAGGCGTCCATTTCACACTCACGTCAGAACTTGGAAGGTGTTGGTAAGTTGGCGGTCGTGCACTCATCATCATCATCAGGTGCCTTGCAACATGGCGTTGGCGATCATGGCCTTCCATCTGTTTCTATCTCTTGTTGCCTCAAGCACCTCTTCCACTCTCTTTGTCTTCAGCCAATCTGCAAGTCCGTCCAGTATATTCTTCCTGGTTCTACCTGATGCTCTCAAGCTTTCCCGTTGTGACCAGGTGGTCCAATTCCCCTTTCCTCATAAAATGGCCTATACATGTTGCCTGTCTTTCCCTAATCTTCCTTATGAATGATCTTCTTTTGTGTGCCTCCACCAAG
>JAPXFY010000029.1:37623198-37625698 GCA_030674185.1 Monoplex corrugatus
AAGTACTAAATCCACCGCAAGGGACTTCCCACGTGACGTAACCAAGTCAATGCACGTTTGAGAGGCGACAATTTCAATTTTCACTGGCAAAATCTAATGAGACGGAATCTCGCAGAAATTTATGTTGCAATGTAAGAATGTGTGCGTGTGTGTGTGTGTGTGTGTGTGTGTGTGTGTGTATGTGTGTGTGTGTGTGTGTGTGTGTGTGTGTGTGTGTGTGTGTGTGTGTGCGAATGGGGGTGTGTGTGTGTGTGTGTGTGTGTGTGTGTGTGTGTGTGTGTGTGTGTGTGTGTGTGTGTGTGTGTGTGCGAGTGTGTGTGCGAGTGTGTGTGTGAGTGTTTGTATCTTTGTGTGTGTGTTCGTTCTTTGATTTAACGACTTTTCACTATGAATGATATTTCTAATGAGACGGAATCTCGCAGAAATTTATGTTGCTATGTAAGAATGTGTGCGTGTGTGTGTGTGTGTGTGTGTGTGTGTGTGTGTGTGTGTGTGTGTGTGTGTGTGTGTGTGTGTGTGTGTGTGTGTGTGTGTGTGCGAGTGTGTGTGTGAGTGTTTGTATCTTTGTGTGTGTGTGTGTGTGTTGGTGTGTGTGTTGGTGTGTGTGTGTGTATGTGTGTGTGTGTGTGTTGGTGTGTGTGTGTGTGTGCGTGCGTGCGCGCGCGTCTCCGTGTGTGATCGTGTGTGTGCGCATATGCGTAAGCGCGTGTGCGTGAGAATATGTATCTAAGCATTTCTGTGTCGGAAGGGGTGTGTGTGGGCAACGCGCATCTTTATGTGTGAGTTACTATAGATACCGGATCTGGTTATGTTTTCTTTGAAAAAAGAAAAAAAAGAACACACACATTTTTGTGTTCTACCATACTTTTGCTACTTTAAATGATTGCTATGGCAGAAGTTGTTAGTATTTGATACATTTTTTTCTTTTCTTTGTTGTTATCGTCGTCATCCATATCCTTGTTATTGCTGCTAAATCGAATTGCAGTACTTTTTATCTCAGTCCCCCATGAGTAAGGGATAGATGAAGGACACACCTGTGGTGCTTGTCTTTCCCCTATCGAAATAACGATTGATCGCATGCTTTCTCTGTCTATCTGTCTGTCTGTCTGTCTGCCTCTCTCTCACTCTCTCTGTATCCCTCTCTCTCTTTATCTCTCTCTTTGTCTGTCTGTCTCTCAGGATTATTTGCTTGTCTATGTATCTATCTATGCATCTATGTATCTATGTATCTACGTATCTCTCTCTCTATCTATCTATCTATCTATCTATCTATCTATCTATCTATCTATTATCTTTCTATCTATCTATCTATTACCCATCTATCTATCTACCTATCTATCTATATCTGTGTATATCATCATCATCATCAGGTGCCCTGCCGCATGGCGTTGGCGATCATGGACTTCCATCTATCTCTATCTCTTGTTGCCCCAAGCATCTCCTCCACCCTCCTCGTCCTTACCCACTCCGCAAGTCCGTCTAGCATTTTCTCCCTGGGTCTACCTGGTACTCTCTTTCCCTCCAGCTTTCCCGTTGTGACCAGGTGCTCCAAATCCCCCTTCCTCATAAAATGGCCTAAAATTGTTGCCTGTCTTTTCCTAATCTTCCTTATGAGTGATCTACTTGTGTCTGCCTCCACCAAGACTCTCTCGTTTGTTTTCTTTGCTGTCCATGGAACTCTCAACATTCTTCTTAGAAACCACATCTCACCTGCCTCAATCTTGTTCTGGCTTTGCTTGTTGACTGTCCACGCCTCACATCCGTACAACAGTATTGGTTCTATATAACATTCAAGAACTCTCTTCCTGACGTTAATTGATAGGCATTTGTTGGTAAGAATGCTTTTCATCTTCTTGAATGCTGCTTTGACTTGGCCGATTCTGCCGGCTATTTCCGATGTGCATCTGCCGTCTGATGAAATGACAGTTCCCAGGTATTTGTTCTTATTAACCTGTGTCTAGGTTGTGCCATCTGCTGTTATTTTGAGGGGATTTCATGTTGTTTTTTTTACTGATCACCATAACTTCAATCTTCCTGCTGTTTAGTTCCAACCCCTTGCCTTTGCTTTCTATTTCTAGTATATTCACAATATTTTGTAGGTTCCTTTCATTTTCTGCAATTAGCACGGTGTCATCTGCGTATCGAATGTTGTTTATCATTTTCCCTCCAACCTTTAATCCAGGATCTGTTATATATATATATATATATATATATATATATATATATATATTTTATATATATATATATATATAATCTTTGAAAGATAACTTTTTTCTTCTACTAGCCTTAAGTTTGTTTCGTTTCTTATTGTCTTGTGAGCGTAAAAGGAGAAGTCTAATTAAACATCGATTTATTATTTTATTTGCTGAACGTTATTAATGGCTTGATTAAACAGGCAGATTTATACTGCCGTGTTTGTGGCGCTGGGCTCCTGTTTGAAATGCCCACTGTTCTTATTCTAGTTTAATGACGCACGTTGCTGATTACTGTTTGCGTTGTG
>JAPXFY010000029.1:37638198-37640698 GCA_030674185.1 Monoplex corrugatus
ATGAAAACCCTCTGGAATCACTGCAGCAAATGGAATGGATATGTATGGCAGCTTTGTCCACTTGTGCAATTTAACAGTGCGAAAGGACAAATAAATAAATAAAGGGTCTCCTTGTCTCCCTGTCTCTGTCTATATCTATTTTTTTTCTCTTTGTCTGTGTCTCTCCATCTCTTTGTCTGTGTTACTGTCTCTTTCGTTCTCTCTCTCTCTCTCTTTCTCACTCTTTTTCCCTCCACTCTCTCTCTTTCTCTCCCTCCTACTCTCTCTCTCTTTCTATCTCTCTCACTCCTATTCTCTCTCTCTTTCTATCTCTCTCACTCCACTCTCTCTCTCCTCCCACTCTCTCTCCCTTTCTCTCTCTCTTTCTCTTTCTCTCTCCCTCCGACTCTCTCTCTTTCTCTTCTCTCCCTCCACTCTCTCTCTTTCTCTCTCTCCACTCCACTCTCTCTCTCTCTCTCACTCTCTCTCTTCCTCTCTTTCTCTCCCTCCCACTCTCTCTCCTCTCTCTCTCCTCCCCTCTCTCTCTCCCTCTCTCCCTCTCTCTCTCTCACCAATCTATCACGTAAACATGGCCCTTGAACCCAATCCACACAACTTTGATGCTATTAGTGTGGGCTTGCTGGTTCCGTTGATATACCCCTGGGTACAAGATCTGATGTCTTGAGTTCAATACTAGCTAAGTACTTGTGGCTTGCTCACAAACCATCTCAACAATCCAGTCATTCTAGCGGTGTTATCTTAGTATCTTTTGGCCCTGTTCATCTCTTAAACCTCCTCCTCCATTCCAACACCTTGCCAGCGCACGTGCGTGCGTACGCGCGTGCGTGCGTGTGTGCGTGCGTGCGTGTGTGTGTGTGTGTGTGTGTGTGTGTGTGTGTGTGTGTGTGTGTGTGTGTGTGTGTGTGTGTGTGTGTGTGTGTGTGAGACGAGTGCACAGGCTGAAGGAATCAACCAGACGATTACTGGCAGATTTAGGTGAAGCAGAGATGGAATTATCTTAGAGCGGTGAGCTCTTTTTGAACATGGTCCAAACACCAAACTCCCAGTCATCTTAATCAAAGAAAGGTCTCTTTCTGAAAATGTAAACTGGAATTTCGAACAGTCAGTTCTGGCATCCAAATAGCGAAGTGCAACAATATGACGTGCTCTTTTACGGCATTCTTTTTTTCCGTTATGAGATTTGTTACAATTTTTCACAAAAACTGACAGTACATTTTACCAGAAAGCATGCCATTTCGTCAAATTAATATTAACTTATATTATAACTTATAATTATTATCAAACTAAACACCATAACACACAGAAATGTTTGCAGTTTCAACTGATGTATATATAACACACAGCTTTTTTATTGATAGATTTTATAGATCCAAATGGAACAACGATGTCGCTATGGGAGAATGTAGGGGAGCTAATAATAACATGTCTCTAGTTTGTCAGTGGTAAAACTTTTAGGGTGCTGTTATGGGTTAGAAGGCACCTCCAGGGTTGTTTTTTTTTTAGCAGATGCACATATATGTGTGCAGAACGAACTGACCCGTGAGGTTTATGTGAGGCAGGGAACTGAATACTAACACCATCGTGTGCTTCTGTAAATGGTTTACTGGGGAAATGGCTTCTGGTTACGTCGTGAGAGTTGGGAGAGCATGGGTTTTGTGTGCACTGCAAATCAGTTTGGTTCAGCACTCTTGGCTGTATTGAGAGTAGAACTTTTTTTCTCTCCTATAGAAAAAAGTTAGTGGACTAGTTAGGGCAAGCGGCAGTAGGCTATTCGTTTTTGTTTGCATCTTCGTAGGTAATGTGTGGTGATTTATGCACACTGGAGTTTAGGTCAGATATTTGTATTGAAGGAAGACAGACAGGCGCCTATTCAGAGAGACAGTACAGACGTAGGGATGAATACAGACACTGCAAATTGGTGTGAGGAAGAATACACAATGACCGCTTAATTACAAATGGATACATGTTCGTCTACGCACACACACACATTCACACACACACACACACACACACACACAACACACACACACACACAACACACACACCACACACAAACACACACACATCACTCACTCACCACACACACACACACACACACACACACACAACACACACACACTCACTCACACACACACCACACACACACACACCACACACACACACACACACACACACACACACACACACACACACACACACACACACCACGGACCTACACACACACAACACAACACACACACACAACACACACACCACACACACACACACACACACACTCACACACAAACAACACACACACACACGGACCACACACACACACACACGACACCAACACACACGTAGCACAACATACACACACAATACTACACACATTCACAACAGCACACAACACACCACGTAAGCACAACAACATACACACACACACACACACACAAATACACACACACACACACACACACACACACACACACACACACACACACACCACACACACACACAC
>JAPXFY010000029.1:37648198-37655698 GCA_030674185.1 Monoplex corrugatus
TGATAGAAAATAAGTTACAATTGAATGGAGACAATACTGAAACAATGCCCACTGGCACAAGGCACAGGCTTTCCACCGTGAAATGTTGCTCTATCCAATTAGATGACAGTTTCGGTTTCAATTTCTTAAGATGACGTCTCCGCGCTCGGAATGAATTCCATATACACTAACGTCACAGGTGCCACGTAATGGAGACGATCTAGAATGATCACGGCACAAGCCTTAGGCCTGTACATAAACCCACGAGCTGGCCAGGTCCTGAGATCCTACCTATATAGTTCCATAACTCTGTGGGTCGTCGGGGAGTGAGGTGGTAGAGACCTCAATTTTTCCCGGGACCAGCACCACGAGGGTGGCGCTCATCCCCTCTTCCTCACTTCAAATTCACATTCAAATTTTTTTTAAAACTAAGTCTTCAGAAGGCAAGAAGGCTATTTGGCCTTCAAGGGATGGGACCTGGGAAAATCAACCTATATCTCCAAGATGACAACACTGTTGTACTCTCTGAATTACTCAAGAACCTTGGCATTGTTCTTGATTCTCGACTCTCTACGCAGATATTCATTATCCTGATTTGTCGGTCTTGTTACCGTCAAATGCGACGTTTCAGTTCTATTTGCTGTTATCTTTCAACTTCAGCAGCATCTAAATTTGCGACTTCTCTGATCTTGTTTCGCATCAGTTATTGTAATTCTCTGTTCTCTGGCTTGCCGGCTTCCTCTGGTGCATGCCTCCAGCGTATTCACAATTCTGTTATCCATCTTGCCCTTCGTAAAAAGAGGCATGGCTATGTCATTCCCTAGCTGCATTTTCTCCACTGACTGCCCGTTTCTCAAATAATTTCATACAAAAACAGTATCATCATCATCATCATCATCATCATCATCATCATCATCATCATCATCATCATCATCATCATCATCATCATCATCGTCACCAGGTGCCTTGCTGCACGGCGTTGGCGATTATGGACGTCCATCTGTCTCTATCACACGTTGCCTCAAGAATCTCTTCCACCCTCCTTGTCCCAAGCCACTCTGCAAGTCCGTGTAGTATCTTCTCCCTGGGTCTACCCGGTGCTGTCCTTCCCTCCAGCTTTCCCGTTGTGACCAGGTGCTCCAATTCCCCTTTCCTCATAAAATGGCCTATAAATGTTGTCTGTCTTTTCCTGATCTTCCTTATGAATCATCTACTTGTGTCTGCCTCCATAAAGACTGTCTCGTTTGTTTTCTTTGCTGTCCATGGAACTCTCAACATTCTTCTCAGAAACCACATCTCGGCTGTCTCGGTCTTGTTCTGGCTTTGCTTGCTGACTGTCCACGCCTCGCAATCGTACAACAGTATTGGTTCTGTATAACATTCAAGAACACGAAATCAATATATTATGGTACAAGTGTATTATTGGTACTGCATCTATTTATCTTCGTGGCCAGCCTTCAAATGTACACCCCTGTCTCACCTCTGCGTTCTGCTTATGATTCTAGTTGTCTAAGAATTCCTCGATACAAATGTCTTTATTAAATAAAAAAAAATCGAAATATAGACTGCATTTTTAGCGATCATTCTTGTCAAGATACAGACACCTGCGGCGTTGGTCAGAAGATTTAATTTAAAACATCACAAAGTCAAAAATAGGCGCAGTACCACTGATGCACTTGTAGCATCATAGATTCATTTTGTATGAAATTCTTTGAGAAACGGGCAGCCAGTGGAGAAATTGAAGCAAACGAATGACATGATCATGCCTCTTTTTTTATATTTTTTTTACAAAGAACAAGACGGGCTACATCGAGTCAACATGTTGTGCTCCCTTGCAACACTCTTTCAGCAGTAACAGCATCCCCTCAGCCCTAAGCCCCCCCCCCCCCCCCCGCCCACCCTCGAGTTTGCCAGAGGTAAACGCTGAATGTGTTGTTACGGGTTAGATCACATACCTCTAGGGTTATGTAGATGACTGTTTCTGTGCAGGGTGAAATGACTGGCCAGTTTTATGGCACACAGGGGACTGAATCACCACCCTGTCGTCAGCTACTGTAAATGGTTTACTGGCCAGATAGCTTCTGCTTGTATTTTGAGTGTGGAGAGAGGTTTTGGTGTGCGCGTCGCAAATCAATTTGCTTCCTCACTTCTGGCTCTACATGTATTTATGGCAGAACCCTTGTCGCCCTGCTGTAGTTATACATGCAACGCACTACCTACTGGAAGGTTGTGGATTCGAATCCCCATCAGTACCTTCAAAATTATATCATTGTGGGATTTGTCAGCTCTAATCGGCTCCTACCCACAGTTGGGCATGCTAAGGGCTTATTGGGAAGACTGAGACCACACAGTCGAGTCTCATCTACTTCACAGATGTGTCAATGAGGGTGTTACTTAAACTTTCTGACCAGCATTGCAGGTGTCTGTATCTCTCAGGCCTGGTTGACGCCAGGATATATTATGATAGTACAGCCCTGTCACGCAGTCTCAATCCTAGACGGAGCTCCATAGTATCATGTTTATCACCTTTATCATTATCATCATCACTGTCACGTTGTGGAAACTGTCCCAGTTTCTGTGGCCATTAAAGTGTCGTAGAAAATGGGATGAAAACAATAATAATAAAACTAAGTGCAGTACCACACATGCATTTGTAGCATAATATGTTCTTTTTGTAAGAAATGCTTTGATAAACAGGCAGCCAGTGGAGAAATTGAAGCAAGGGAGTGACATGATCATGCCTGTTTTTTGACGAAGGATAAGACGTGCTACATCCAGTCAACATGTTGTGCTCCCTTACTGCACTCTTTCGACAGTAATAAAACCTTCCCGCGCCTTCCCCTCCCCCCTCCCCCCCCCTTCCCCAGCCCCCCCCCCCCCCCCCCCCAGTTTGTCCGAGGTAAAACGCTGAATGTGTTGTTACGGGTTAGATCACATATCTCTAGGGTTTTGTAGATGACTGTTTCTGTGCAGGGTGAAATGACTGGCCAGTTTTATGGCACACAGGGGACTGAATCACCACCCTGTCGTCAGCTACTGTAAATGGTTTACTGGCCAGATAGCTTCTGCTTGTATTTTGAGTGTGGAGAGAGGTTTTGGTGCGCGCGTCGCAAATCAATTTGCTTCCTCACTTCTGGCTCTACATGTATTTATGGCAGAACCCTTGTCGCCGTGCTGTAGTTATACATGCAACGCACTACCTACTGGAAGGTTGTGGATTCGAATCCCCATTCAAAACTATATCATTGTGGGATTGTTCGTCTCTAACCAGCTCCTACTCAGAGTTGGGCATGCTGTGGGCTCGTTGAGAAGACAGACCACACAATCGAGTCTCATCTACTTCACGGATGTGTTAATGAGGGTGTTTCTCAAATTTTCTTACCAGCATTGCAGGTGTCTGTATCTCTCAGGCCTGGTTGACGCCAGGATATATTATGATAGTACAGCCCTGTCACGCAGTCTCAATCCTAGATGGAACTCCATGGTGTCATGTTTATCACCCTTATCATTATCATCATCACTGTCACGTTGTGGAAACTGTCCCAGTTTCTGTGGCCATTAAAGTATCGTAGAAAATGGGATGAAAACAATAATAATAAAACTAAGTGCAAGTACCACACATGCATTTGTAGCATAATATGTTCTTTTTGTATGAAATACTTTGAGAAATAGGCAGCCAGTGGAGAAATTGAAGCAAGGGAGTGACATGATCATGCCTGGGTTTTTTTTTGTGGTTTTTTTACGAAGAACAAGACAGGCTACATCGAGTCAACATGTTATGATCCCTTGCAACACTCTTTCAGCAGTAATAGCATCCCCTCAGCCCTACACCCCCCTCCCCCGCCCACCCTCGAGTTTGCCAGAGGTAAACGTTGAATGTGTTGTTACGGGTTAGATCACATACCTCTAGGGTTTTGTAGATGACTGTTTCTGTGCAGGGTGAAATGACTGGCCAGTTTTATGGCACACAGGGGACTGAATCACTACACAGTCGTCAGCTACTGTAAATGGTTTACTGGCCAGATAGCTTCTGCTTGTATTTTGAGTATGGAGAGAGGTTTTGGTGTGCGCGTCGCAAATCAATTTGCTTCCTCACTTCTGGCTCTAATATGGTAGATCTTGTGTCACCTTGCTGTAGTCGTAAGCACAACACACTGCACACTGGAAGGTTGTGGATTCCAATCTCCATCAGTCCTTTTAAAGTCACTCTTGTTATTTTTTTTTCGGTTCTGACTTGCTCTTACCCAGAGTTTGGCGTGCTATGGGCTCATTGGGTAGACTGGGACCACACAGTCGAGTCTCATCCAATTCACGGATGCGTCATTGCCCGTGTTGTTTAAAATCTCCTGACCAACGCCGCATATGTCTGTATTTTTCAGAACTGTTTCACGCCAGGACATATGACAATGAGAGTAGAGTAAGCCCTGTCGCGCAGTCTCAATCCTAGACATAACTCCATAGTATCATGCTTATAACCGTCATCGTCATTATCATCATCATCACGTTGTAGAAACTGTTCCAGCTTCTGTGGCCATTAAAGTGTCGTAAAAATGGGATGAAAACAATAATAATAAAACTAGGTGCAGTACCACTAATGTACTTGTAGCACAATATATCCATTTTGTATGAAATTCTTTGAGAAACAGGCAGCCAGTGCAGAAAGCGAAACAAGGGAGTGACATGATCGTGCTTCTTTCTTTTTTTTTTTTTTACAAAGGACATGACAGGCTACATCGAGTCAACATGTTGTGCTCCTTTCATAACACTCTTTCAGCAGTAACGGCATAACACCGCATCACATCATCACGTTGTGGAAATGGTTCCAGCTTCTGTGGCCATTAAAATGTCGTAGAAAGTGGGACGAAAAAAGAAATGATAAAACTAGGTGCAGTACCACTCATGCACTTTTAGCATAATAGTTCATTTTGTATGAAATACTTTGAGAAACAGTGGAGAAATTGAAGCAAGGGAGTGACATGATCATGCCTCTTTTTCTTGTACAAAGGACAAGACGGGCTTTATCGAGTCAACTTATTGTGCTTCCTTACTACACTCTTTCGGCAGTAATAACACCGTCCCGCCCCCTCTCCCCTTCCGCCTCCCCCCACTTTGTCAGAGGTAAAACGCTGAATGTGTTGTTACGGGTTAGATCACATACCTCTAGGGTTTTGTAGATGACTGTTTCTGTGCAGGGTGAAATGACTGGCCAGTTTTATGGCACACAGGGGACTGAATCACCACCCTGTCGTCAGCTACTGTAAATGGTTTACTGGCCAGATAGCTTCTGCTTGTATTTTGAGTGTGGAGAAAGGTTTTGGTGCGCGCGTCGCAAACCAATTTGGTTCCTCACTTCTGGCTCTAATATGGTAGATCTTGTGTCACCTTGCTGTAGTCGTAAGCGCAACACACTGCACATTGGAAGGTTGTGGATTCAAATCTCCATCAGTCCTTTGAAACTCGCTCTTGTTTTCTTTTTTCGTTTGTTTTGTTTTTCGGCTCTCACTGGCTCTTTACCTAGAGTTGGGTGTGCTATGGGCTCATTGGGTAGACTGGGATGACACAGTCGAGTCTCATCCACTTCATGGATGCGTCATTGCCGGTGTTGCTGAAATCCTCTGACTAACACCGCAGGTGTCTGTATTTTTCAGGCCTGTGTGACGCCAGGATATATTATGACAATGAGCGTAGAGTGAGCCCTGTCACGCAATCTCAGTCATAGACCGAACTCCATAGTATCATGCTTATCATCTTCATCGTCATTATCATCATCATCATCGCGTTTTGAGAACTGTTCCACCTTCTCTGGCCGTCTAAAATGGCATAGAGAATGGGTCACTATCAAACGAGAGCTTTTTTCCTAATGAAAAGTTAATAAAAATCTTAGGCTAAGCGGTAATGTTGGATGTTTGTACCTTATTTTTGTTCATAACGTGTGACTTTTTATGCTGAATTGTTCAAAAGTAAAAGGGGCGAGGTTGGGTGGGAAGATAGTCTCAAAACATTCAGGAGCAAAATACTTTTTTTTTCTAATTCCTTTTATCGCTCTGCTTGTTTCATCTTGAGGCGTCACAGGAAGATAGAACTGTCAGTGGCTAGAAACGAAACGCCTTGAGAAATCAAATTTCTCTTCACACTGTCGATGTAGACCTTCCTTGGTCTGACTCTTGCTGTAAAAGCACACATCTTATTGTGTGCCCGTTGTGCCAGCTGGTGGACTTCCATTCTGGCCAAATGGTCGGACCGGTTATCAATATGCTTCGGATCTCTTTGGGGGAGTGTCGGACCTAGTTGAAAAGTAAAATGGGCTGTTTCCAGTTAATCATGTCCAGCCACTTTCGGGGTTGTGCGCGCGCACGCACGCACACACACACACACACACACACGCACACACACACACACACACACACACACACACACACACACACATTTAAAATTCAGGGATTTTAAATATTATGTCATCATAGCCAGGTCTGTCACTGATATGTCAAGAAAGCGAATGAAAATTCAAAGAAAAATATGAGCTTAAGTGTAACTGTAACGGGAAAGGTGGAGTGTTGGGCGAGTGAAGCAAATTCACAATTGACATGGTTTGCTGTCAAGATTCTGGTTTACAACGCTTTGATGATTATTCCATCATCTGTGAAAAAAAATCGGCTACGGTAATAAAAAAAACCAAACCCACCCACCCAAACCCTCAATTGTTTGAGTAAGTATCGCAGACATTGATGCTAAGGTTGCTCGACTGTCATGGTTTGTTTTACGAGTATGGTTTTCAGAAGTAGCGGATTGCTAAATTTAGAATTCATCAAGGCACCGTCCATATCAGAAGCAGACTGCTAAATACAGAATTCTTCAACACACCGTCCATATTAGGAGTAGTTTGCTAAATACAGAATTCTTCAACACACCGTCCATATCAGAAGCAGACTGCTAAATACAGAATTCTCAACACACCGTCCATATCAGAAGCAGACTGCTAAATACAGAATTCTTCAACAAACACCGTCCATATCAGAAGCAGACTGCTAAATACAGAATTCTTCAACGCACCGTCCATATTAGGAGTAGTTTGCTAAATACAGAATTTATCAAAACACCCTCCATATCAGAAGCAGTTTGCTAAATACAGAATTCATTCAACGCACCGTCCATTACCAGAGGAATTGCTAATACAAGAATCATTCAAGGCAGCCTCCATATCCTCCACAGGATGCATGAACCTGCTGTCCTCTTTCCGTTTCTGGTTTAAACCACGTCCGATAATCTTTTCCTGTCAGGCAAATGGAAGCGTGTCCTCGGAAAATATCTGAAAAACCACCATGAAGATAATGAGAGACAGAGAAATCCCATTTGTTTTGTTACCTAATTCTTGTTCTCGAATGAAGTGGATTTTCTCTCGAGACATTTTTTTCTGAATCATAGGCTCTGGCTGCAGATAGTAATTTTTTTGTTTTTATTTTGTTTTTTGTTTTCGGCCGGATATGATTTTGATTTTATTTGATTTTCAGTTATAGAGATCTG
>JAPXFY010000029.1:37663198-37665698 GCA_030674185.1 Monoplex corrugatus
TGGGCCTGGCAACGGAAGGCTCGGTGTCCTATGGTTTTATTTTTTGATTTCGATTTTGCCAGAAGCTTCTGACTGTTTGACCTGAGACTGCGTTTTAAGCACAGAAGAGAGGTAGATAGGCAAGGTACCATCAAAATGCCGATAAGCCAGAGTAGCTAGTTTATACACTATTCTTGCTTCCACAGGGAGCCAGTGGAGCTGCTTCAATAGGCTGGTTTTAAACCATTCATGCCACTGTTATGTCTTTAAACTTATACGTGTAGCATAGCAAGGACTACGTTTAAGACAGGATCACTTAGACTTTCTCCTACTAGTTCTTAACACTGATGTGTTTTTGCAGTTAGTACTTGGTGGATGAACTGACATTTCATAAACGCTTGTCACTGGTGTGGCCGTTCTGTTTCTTCCCAGAGTTGTCTTTTTAACAACCCCGGGCACTTTGGTCTAGCATCAGTCTGAGGTGGTGTTGGTGGTGGTGGTAAAAAAGTTGGGTTGGATTGGTAACATGGTAATAGCTGGTTTTGGATGGATGTGCTGAGAAAAAAGGTTGTTTTCGTCATACTGCACACCAAGTTGGCACAATACAGCTTTCGTGTCTTCATAGAACATACAGTAAAACGATATAGACCGGGCCAGCTAATAGATTTATGTACAGGCTTAAAGCTTGTGCCATGATCATTCTGTACCTTATCCATCACATGGCACCTGTATCGTAGTGCATATATAATTCATTCCTAGCGCGGAGATGTCATGTTTAGAAACTGAAACTGATATAGACATACTTTTCACCTGAAAGCACTCAAATACTGAGACCACAAACACAGACAAGCAAAGACAGGCACAGGAAATCTAAACAGACAGACAGACTTAAAGAAACGTGGTTAAAACGGTGTAAGAATCAGGGAGAGTGATAGAAGTCAGACGTAAGAATGCCAGCAGTGGATACACAGATAGCCCCCCAAAGCGGAAGGCAAATCCTCTCATTTTACCAGATCAGGATATGTTATGTGGACGTGACAGAGCCCTCACGATAGCCGCCCTTACCCACGCTGTGCAGCCAATCAACATGCCCGTCACACACCAGACATGACCTATTCACTTCCTTTTCTGCTCACTGCTCATCCTATTGGATCATTACAAATCACGTAACGTCGCGACTGCGTCCTGACTGACACCTCATTTTGAACTGTTCAGACGTCTGAATAAATCACTTGTCATATATTATATCATATCTCGGGCGAGTGGAGATAAAGTAAGGCGTGATGGTGGTAACCAACAAAAAAAATTAATGGAATGGCAACTCTGATTATATTATCAGGTTGCTCTCTCGCAAGGTCCCCCCTCCCTCTCTCTCTCTCTCTCTCTCTCTCTTTCTGTCTCTCCCATGAACATTCTGCTTCTCTCTCTCTCTCTCAATCTCTCTCTTCTTCTCTTTCTCTCTTCTCTCTCTCTCTCTCTCTCTCTCTCTCTCTCTCTCTCTCTCTCTCTTTTCTGAAAATTTTGCTTGTGAGATTCCAGAAACAATGGTCAGTTTGTATACTTTTATCTGCATTTTTTTCATATCCATGTTATCAGTTCTTCTGTCTTTTTGTATGCTATGTCTATGTGTTTATCTATCATGTTTATCTAACTAGCTAGCTGCTAACTAGCTATGTATCTGTCTAACGTCAATAGCCCAAGACTGCTTCCAACGGTTATACCCTGTAATGAATATTTCCAACATGCAAAGTTACATAGGAAAATGTCAGTATCTGAGAAACCAGGTAGCAGTGCGGAACCAATTTCTTCATTGTTTACACATCATCAACAAACTGCGTGCTTCAGGTCGTCCAACTCAAATTACTCTCCTATGAATGACGGTATGCCACAAAGCTCTGAGCCTGGTACACTACTGTTCTAATCCATATAAATGATCTAATGGCTACCTGGCTAAACTTGTCTCTCAGTGAAAAGGCTACTTACTGCGTAGCTTTCGTCAGCGATCCGGCGGACTTCTTCAGCTCAACTGCTGGGTTGAGAACTGGCTTCAGTGCACACCGGTAAACAAATTAAAGAATGCATTCTTTCAAGGTCTTGGACATTAAAACAACTGACAGGAATATGGAATAAGCAAATCAATATTAAAAAACGAAGGTTCTGCTGAAGTTATAAAAACATCTTCTAAGCTTACATGCCAGAGAAAAATAGCCTTACATGCCCACAGTCCATCACCCACCAATTACAGGTCAACATTGCTTCACACTAAGATTACAATTCCCTTAAACTCTTGAACAAAATTCACAAACGTAATAATGTAATAATGTTTATTTGTATAGCGCATATTCCATATAAAAACATGCTCACCAGCGCTTTACATTTCGCAAGAAAGGCAAAAGGTGATAAAAAAAATGTTCACAATTACATACACAATAAGATAACAACAAACATTAAAGCTATACAAGTAAGAAGACACATAAGAAACCACAGAATATTAAAATTTAAACACTGACTTATGTAATGA
>JAPXFY010000029.1:37670698-37680698 GCA_030674185.1 Monoplex corrugatus
CTCTGTCTCTGTATCTCTCTCTCTCTGTCTCTCTCTCTCTCTCTCTCTTTTCTCTCTCTGTCTCTGTCTGTCTCTTTTTCTCTCTCTCTGTCTCTGTCTGTCTCTCTGTCTCAGTCTGTCTGTCTCTTTTTCTCTCTCACCCTCGTCCCCTCCCTCCCCTCTCTCTTCTCTCTCTCTCTCTCTCTCTCTCTCCTCTCTCTCTCTCTCTCTCTCTCTCTCTCTCTCTCCTCTCTCACAGTGATTTCCTGAGTCCCGTTTAGAATTAATTCTTCCCAAGGGAACGAAGGCTCGAATATGGATAGAATGTTTGTATCTTATGTTCTTTTCGCTTATTTGTTTTGCACTTGTACAAACTATTTCAAATTCGAAATATTGCTATTGCCTAGTTAATGTTTATATGGTTGTGAGAATGCATATTCATCTGCATCCCTCTTCTAAGGGGCTGTGGCCTATATGAATAAACCACCTGAAGTCTGAAGTCTAAAGTCTCTCCTGTGTGTGTGTGTGTGTGTGTGGTGTGTGTGTTGTGTGTGTGTGTGTGTGTGTGGTGTGTGTGTGTGTGTGTTGTGTGTGTGTGTGTGTGTGTGTGTGTGTGTCTGTC
This sequence comes from Monoplex corrugatus, assembly GCA_030674185.1. Lineage (NCBI taxonomy): Eukaryota > Metazoa > Mollusca > Gastropoda > Littorinimorpha > Ranellidae > Monoplex > Monoplex corrugatus. The sequence continues at coordinate 37,671,300 of JAPXFY010000029.1, forward strand.
TGTCTGTCTGTCTCTCTTCTATTTATCTCTCCTCTCTCTGTTCTCTCTCTCTCACTCTCTCTCTCTCTCAGTTTTTTTTTGTATCGTTAATGCGTCTTATCTCCTATGTATCCTACTTTCTTAATTTTTATTTTACTACATCAGCAATGGCAGATTATGTAAGGAGGCCTGTGTACAAGAGTACAGGTTCATCCTTTTTTCAGTTTATTCCATTTTATTCCATATGTTTGTCCGTCCTTCCATCCCCATCCTCACCTCTCTCTCTCTCTCTCTCTCTCTCTCTCTCTCTCTCTCTCTCTCTCTCTCTCTTCTTTCTTTCTTTCTTTCTTTCTTTCTCTCGTGTTTCTGTCTCTGACTTTCCCTTGGTGATTCTGTGTGTCTATCTGTCTGATAACCATTCTGTCTGTCTGTCTGCATGTGCAGGTGATCGTGTGGATCTTTAACGCGAATAATCTTGTCCCTATGACAATTTTCATGACTTTTCAAATGAGGACAAAATACGTCCAGACCATCAAAAAATGACGATGACATAATAATAATAATAATTACAATATTTATATAGCGCAAAATCTTGACAAAATCAAATCTAAGCGCTGAAACAGACACACACACACGCACGCACGCACACACACGCACGCACGCACGCACACACACGCACTCACGCACACACACACACACACACACACACACACACACGCACGCGCGCGCGCGCGCACACACACACACAACACACACGCACACGGCTATAAATGGGGAGAAAGAATAAAAGCAATGGAAAATTATAGAGAGCATATTATATACAATTATATATTGCAATGTGATTCCCCTCCAGTGGAGACAGGCTGCAGAGGGGATTGAGTGAGGTCAGGATTTTATGCAGAGGAGAAAAGGTGAGTTTTGAGAGCGGACTTGAAGGAGACAAAAGTAGGTTGCTGACGGACTGAGAGAGGAAGTTTGTACCAGGAGAGCGGACCAGAAACAGAGAAGGCTCGTGGACCATAGGTATTGAGCTTAGTGCGTGGAAAACGAAAAGTCAGTGGATTGGAGGCAGAGCGGAGGGTACGTGAGGGAACATAGATCTCAAGTAGGCTTGACAGGTAATCGGGGGCTGCGTTATTGAGGCTTTTGTAGCACATGGTGTCTAGTTTGTACTGTATGCGCTTTGATACAGGGAGCCAGTGAAGTTGTGCCAGGAGAGGAGATATGTGGTCAGCTTTTTTCTTTTTGAGCACAAGGCGTGCAGCATTGTTTTGAATGCGCTGTAGGATGTGAGTGGTGGAGGCAGGAAGACCGGACAGGAGTGAATTGCAATAGTCAATGCGAGACATTATGAAGGAGAGAACGAGTTTTGCAGTTGTTTCCACATGAAATACAAATTATGCATTGAAAGTGAACAGGAAACTCGTTTAAACCAGTATCGTTCTGTGCATAGTATCCTGCAAATACCATATTGGTCTCCCTTTGTTCTTGTCATCCTGCTACATGTTTTTTTTTTTTTATTTAAATAGCCATTCATATTATTATAATTACTGGACAGTAAGACAGAAACAGTATGTAGTCTGCGAGAAATGTTGCTAAAGCATACAATATATATGTAAGTAAATATAGTTTGGTAGATAGATAGATCTGTAGATAGATAGATAGATAGAGAGAGAGAATAGAGAGAGATAGACAGATAGATAGATAAAGATAGAGAGATAGACAGATAGAGAGATAGAGAGAGATAGATCGATAGATAGACAGATAGATAGATAGATAGATAAATATAATAGATAGATATGATAGATAGATAAAATAGATAGATAGATAGATGAGATAGATGGATGGATGGATGGATGGATGGATGGATGATCATAGCTATTTGCATAATACATACAGACATAATACATACATCTATACATCCATCCATCCATCCATCCATCCATACATACATACATATATATGTAATACATACATACATAATACATACATACATACGTACGTACATACATGCATACATGCGTACGTACGTACATACATACATACATGCATACATACATACATACATACATACATATATGCGTACGTACGTACATACACACATACATACATACGTACGTACGTACGTGCATGCATGCATTTGTGCTTACATATTACGCACAGATATGTGTACCTACACATTACACACATACTATTATATGCATTTAAACACGTATGTATCGTCTTGCTCCACTCTTGAAACACCCAACATTCCCATTAAACCAACAGCAAAACTGTATGTCCCATTTCATCCCCACACTAACAGACATACATACCAGCGCCTGAATTGGACCTAGCCAAGCTCCAAGAGCACAAAACGACCACTTGTCAGATGCATTGTCTGAGAAGAGCTGTCAATAAGACCAGATACAACATGATCAGAAACACCAAGCTCAGAGTAGGCCTACTCGAATCTAGGTCAATCTGTAGGGAAAGGGAGGGAATGATGCACGCTGTTAATTAGCCGGCAGGGCAGAACCAAAAAGTGGCCAGCTAAGGTGTCTCGGATTTGGGCGCCCCCCTCCTCTCCTCTCCTCTCTCTCTTCTCTCTCTCTCTCTTTCTTCGTCTGTCTGCTCGTTGTGTGTGTGTGTGTGTTTTGGGTGTGTGTGTGTGTGTGTGTGTGTGTGTGTGTGTGTGTGTGTGTGTGTGTTGTGTGCGTGTATTTCTCCGATTCCGTGGATGATTGACGAATATTCTTTTATGATGTTGAATATTGTTATTGTTGTGAGGTGTGAGTGTGATTGTATGCATAGCCAAAACATTTTCCTTGTGTCTGTCCACTGGACTAAAATAAAATCTTGTTATCTTGTTAGAAAAAAATAATGGAACAGCATTGATCCATCATCACATCCATAAACTAAGAATTACGTGCTTTGATCATGTGACCTGACCTCAACCCCTTCAGCTGGCTCAGCACGTGTATATATCAGGATGCAGTGTGGGAGGCAGACCAAGGAAGACTTGGATTAATGGCATGAAAGAGACCTTGGCGTCCCTTGGCTTTTTCTCTGCTTCAGACGTTCTAGTTCGCTGCCTACCCGTCAGCTCCTTCTGCCTGTGAGTCCCAAGATGTTACAAGCACAAAAAATAACAGAAGACGAAACTTACTCAACGAGCCAGAAAGTTCCACTCCTACTCTCATCACATCTCACCCCAGGCAGACTCTTGACAGGCGCTGAGTCCCAAGCCACTGCACACGATGAAATGTCAGTCCGGATGCAGACGTAATGTGTCGTCAGTGGAGCATTGCGCAAAAAAAGGAAATGGATAGGGTCATGTCTGATCTGTGGTGGGCCTTTGAATGTCCGGACAAAGTGAGTTACTAGCTGCTTGTAACAAGAACTCCAGAAAGTCCACAGAACGTAATCTGAAGTCTGTAGTTTATTTAACGCAGTTTGTCCAACAGCATCTTTCGTAATCAGCCATGCTAGCAAAGCAAAAACTTACGCTTTTGACTCCTTCACCCCATCCATCAGCCTCCTGCAGGAAGCTGGTGGATACGGAGAGGGAGTGAAAAATTAACTGAGCTTTCTGCAGGAAGTCGGTGAAGAGGGTGAAAGAGTCAAAAGGTTGTTAAGTTGTTTTTTTTTTGTTTTTTTTCCAGATGGTTGACAGGGTGGTAGAGTCAAAGGGTTATAAAAGAATTTATCGCAGTCAGTCAGTTCCATATGCACTCTACTCCACCCTGACAGCAATTATATGGCAGACTCCTCGAACCTGTGCAAAATATTACATGCAAGTAAGGTCTTGTTTGATGCAGTAGGGTAACACCAGACCAAGCGTTTGAATTACTGGCTCCACCAGAACGATTGGAGCATTAAACGTGGACACCAAACACAGCAACGCTTATGTTGCAGAGTTGGATTCAAGCTTGAGACATCAGATCTTGAACCCACATCTTCAACGAAATATTTCGATGCCATGAAATGAGATGAATTTTGCTGTCTATTGTGGCGCTATACCCCTCCTCCCTCACACCCTCCCACACCATCATTATCCCATTGCCATTGAAACTTTCCTTCTCATTTTCGTCTTTCTTTGTTTGATTTACTTTTCTTTTCTTTCCTCTCACCCCACTTCCACCATCAGTATCCCATTGTCATTGAAATTCTTTCTTCTCATATTCTCCTTCCTTTGTTTGATTTTCTGATCTTTTCTTTTCTTTCTTCTTTTTCCCCCTTTAATTAGAATTATTTCCAGTTTCCTTCACCCTGCCACATTTCAACATTTCTTCCAAGCTTTATCCTTGGCCCAGTTCGGCTATCATTTTTTTTTCTTTTTGATGATGAAATATGTGCACCATTCTTATTAACCGGAACTATAAGCGGAAATTCAAATGAGTATTCAAATGCTACATTGGCAGAATGAGATGACAGTGAGGCAGAAATTGAAGTGCACAGTAGAGAAAATGGGAGAATGGAAGAAAAGGTAGGGAGAGAAAAGAGAAGGAAGAAAGAGAGAGAGGAGAGAGAGAGAGAAAAGGAGAGAGAGAGAGAGAGAAAGTGAGAGAGTGAGAGAGAGAGAAAGCGGGAGAGAGAGAGAGAGGGAGCGAGAGAGAGAGAGAGAGAGGGGGGAGCGAGTGAGCGAGTGAGAAAAGAGAGAGAGAGAGAGAGCTCAGACCTCAGAATTTTGTTCAAAGAAGGCTATAACCCCAAATGTAAAGGGGTGCTGATGAACAAGAACAACAACAACAACAAAAACAAAAAACCGCAATAACACATTTCTTTTTCCCAGGTTAGTGTGTTACGCATCCAGCCCTCACTAAATGAGAGAGAAGGGGAGGGAGGACACAGACCGCGGGCAGACAGACATGACGAGACATTGTAGGAGCAGCAGTCATCTAACCCTTTGGATCCCACAGCCTGTCCACGTACCAGCATCCTGCATTACCACCTACGCTAGCAAAGCAAAAACTTAACCTTTGACTCCCTGACTTAACCCCCAGATTCCTACAGAAAGCTGGTGGTAAGGTCACAGAATCAAAGGGTTAAGTTTTTTTTTTTTTTTTTTTTTTTTTTTTTGCAGTTGGTTGAAAGGATGCTGGTGTGAAAGAGTTAAAACTCAGACAGAGTCGCTGCCAATGTTATCCCTGTTCAGCCCAAGCAAGGTCTGACTAGTTGCTGATTCCCAAGTTTTTAACTCCGCAAGGAGAGATGTCAGTCTGGATGCAGCCGTCCCATTCTGCAAGCAAATGAAGGAAGGCATTGAGCAGAAGGAAAAAAAAAGAAGAAAGAGAAAAAAGATGTGAACAAGTTCATGTCTGGTATGCGATGGACTGGTACACTGCTTGGCTTGGCTTGTACAGTGTGGATTGTGGTTGCTATCACAGTGACTCAGAAAGTCGACAAAACTATGTCCTGCTCTCATGAAATGAGATGATTTTCATTTCTGCTGTTGTGCGGATGGGTGTTATATATATTATATTATAATATATATAATATATACATATAATATAAAGTATATAGGGGATATATTAATAATATAATATACATCTCTCCTCTGTCTCTCTTCTCTCTCTCTCTCTCTCTATATATATATATATATATATATATATATATATATATATACAGAGGGAGGGAGAAGAAAGAGAGGGAGAGGGAGAGAGGAGAGAGAGAGAAAGAATAGAGAGAAGAGAAAGAGAGAGGAAAGAGAGAGAGAAGATTGCCATTGTACCAAAGCGACTAGTACATGCTGTCTTTCCTACCATCAACATGCCATTGTTAGTGCCATTTCTTTCCTATAGTTTTCTGATTTTGGACATTGCTTTTTCTTTTTGACTTTTTTTTCTTTTCTAAAGGGAATTGTTTGCATAGCTGCATAGCTTGAGAGAGAGAGAGAGAGAGAGAGAGAGAGAGAGAGAGAGAGAGAGAGAGATTGCATTGTACAAGCAGACTAGTACATGCTGTCTTTCCTACCATCAACATGCCATTGTCAGTGCCATTTCTTTCCTATGTTTCTGATTTTGCGACATTGCTATTTTCTTGTTTGACTTTTTTCTTTTCTAAAGGAATGTTTCGCATAGCTGCATATTGAGAGAGAGAGAGAGAGAGAGAAAGAGAGAAGACAGAAGAAGAGAGAAGAGAGACAGAGAAGAAAAGACAGAGAGAGAGCAGACGACAGACAGAGAAGAGAGAAAGACAGACAGAAGAAGAGACAGAAGAGAGAAAGAGAGACAGAGAGACAGACAGAGAACAGAGACAGAGAAAAAGAGAAAAGAGAGAGACAGAAGAGAGAGAGAGAAAGGAGACAGAGAGAGAGAGAGAGACAGAGCAGAGACAGACAGACAGAGGAGACAAACAAGAGACAGGGACAGACAGAGAAAGAGAGAGAGAAGAGGAGACAAGAGAGAAAAGAGAAGAAGAGAGAGAGAAAGAGAGAGAGAGAGAGAGAAGAAGAGAGAGGGAGAGACGAGAGAGAGAGAGAGAGAGAGATTGCCATTGTACCAAAGCAACTAGTACATGCTGTCTTTCCTACCATCAACATGCCATTGTCAGTGCCATTTCTCTCCTATGGTTTCTGATTTTGCAGATTTCTATTTTCTTGTTTGACTTTTTTTTCTTTTCTAAAGGGAATTGTTTGCATAGCTGCATAGCTTGGAGAGAGAGAGAGAGAGAGAGAGAGAAGAGAGAGAGAGAGAGACAGACGAGAGACAGACAGACAGACAGACAGAGAGAGAGAGAGACAGAGAGACAGACAGAGACAGAGACAGAGAGAAAGACAGACAGACAGAGAGAGACAGAGAGAGAGAAAGACAGACAGACAGAGAGACAGACAGAGAGACAGGGACAGAGAGAGAGAGAAAGAGAGAGAGAGAAAGAGAGAGACAGAAAGAGAGAGAGAGAGACAGATAGAGAGAGACAGAACAGAGCCAGACAGACAGACAGAGAGAAGAGAAAGAGACAGAGAGAAGAGACAGATAGAGAAAGAGAGAAGACAGACAGACAGACAGAGAGAGAGAGGGGGCCGAAACCGACCCAGACAGGCATACATTGTAAAAAAAATAGACAGAAAGACACATGGATTATTCATCTAGACACGAGAAAACACTAGAGACAGATGGTAAAAGGGAAGAAAGCCAGTCTGAAAGAGAGAGACCTTGTCATGTTAGAACACATCAACTCGTACCCTTCCTCTCAGGACACATCGACTGATAATACCGTGTGCTTATTAATTAAGTTTGACAATTGTTGGTTTTGTTCTGTGTTTATTCCTTTGTTTCTTTGTTTGTTTGTTTTTTCTTTTTTTTTGTTTCAGGCCCATCAGTTCTAAAACAGATTTGAACGTGCTCAGGGGTTCATTGGGAAAATTGGGACAACACAGTCGATCTCGTCCACTTCACGGATGACGTCACGACAGTATTGTTCATTGAAGGTAACCAGCACCGCGGGTGTCCATATGTCTCGGGCCTGTTGACAGCAAGATGCATTATGAAAGGGGGCGTATTGTCATCATCATCATCATCATCATCACATCATATCATATATCATCATGTGCTCTGCCGCATGGCCTTGGCGATCATGACCCTCCATACGAATCTATCGCTTGTCGCTGCAATTATATCTCCTACCCTGTCTGTTCTCAGCCACTCTGGAAGTCCGTCTAATATCTTCTTCCTGGGTCAACCTGGAGCTCTCTTTCCTTTTACCTTTCCTGTTGTGACCAGGTGCTCTAATTTCTCTTGCCCCATAAAACGTCACATAAATGTTGCTTGTATTTTCCCAATCCTCTGCATTCATGTTTTTTTTTTCTTGTGTCTGCCTCCTTCAAGACTCTCGTTTGTTTTCCTTGTTATCCATGGAACTTTGTTCTCTTTTCTCGGCTTGGCACGATAGTGATTTCCCTTTGCTTTCCATCGGATTTTGTGCGGATTCTCTGATAGCATTTATTTGTCATTCCGACGACTACCCACAAAGCAGTGGGGGGGGGGGGGGAGGGTATTCTGTCAGGGTTAACACCCTTAGCCTTAATCTCGCCCGAATAACCAGAAGGCAGTGGTGTTTTTCTGTTAAGGTTGACTCCATTGGTGTCTCGTGAGACACCCCACAGGCAGTGTTGCTATTTACCCATAGCTGGGGTTCTGGTTCATGGGCACCAGGCCATGTCCACACGCCGGTGAGCCTGCGTGCCGTATGTCAGGGGGCCAGACCTCCTCGAGGAAGCGTTAACAGTACGCTCGAAGGCTTATCACGCACGTTGTATCCATCATCACGTCAGTGTGCAAGTTATCTCAGACTCCTGGACCACTGAAGCAGCGTGAGAGACACAGTTTTGAGTTCAGATTTTGTTAAAGAGATTCATGGTACTAGGACAATGCCACATACGCTCCCACCCCAAACTGTTGAAGTGAAAAGACGTTTGAGTCCTGCAGCTCCCCCCCAAAACAACAAAAAAAACAAACAACAAAAAACACAAAACAACAACAAAAAACAACAACAACAACAACAAAAAACAAACTTAAGCGCTGGCAAGTCATGAAATGGGGAGGAAGGAGAAAAGTACCCACGAAACGCAAGGGTAATACCTCGAGAATGACGGAAAACGTAAAGACTATCGGCAAACAGGCCAGGTTTTAATGTAACGGGCTGGGATTGAAATCAAGTCGACATATCAAGTCTTTTGTCCAAAGTTCTGTCAACAGAACAAACTGGTCCACGTATAAAGAGAAGGGCAAAACAGAGAGAGAGAAAGAGAGACAGACAGACAGACAGACAGACAAGACAGAGACAGAGACAGACAGAGACGAGAGACAGATACAGAGACACAGACAGACAGATACCAGAGAGAGAGTGAGAGAGAGAGAGAGATAAGAGAGAGAGAGACAGAGAGAGAGATAGACAGAGACAGACAGAGACAGAGTGACAGATACAGAGACAGAGACAACAGATAGATACAGAGAGAGAGAGAGACAGAGAGAGAGAGAGAGATAAAGTGAGAATCAGAGACAGAGACAGACAGACAGACAGAGACAGAGAGAGACAGAGACAGAGAGACAATACCACAGAGACAGAGACAGACAGACAGATACAGAGAGAGAGAGAGAGTGAGAGAAGATATATATATATATATATATATATAGAGAGAGAGGAGACAGAGACAGAGAGAGAGAGAGACAGATAGATAGAGAGAGACAGAGCGGACAGATACAGAGACAGATAGACAGACAGATACAGAGACAGAGAGTGTGAGAGGAGAGAGAGAGAGAGATAAAGTGAGAGAGAGAGAGACAGAGAAGACAGACAGATAGATAGAGAGAGACAGAAGAGACAGAGCGACAGAGACAGAGAGAGAGAGAGAGATAAAGAGACACAGATACAGAAACAGAGACAGACAGATATATATGAGAGAGACAGAGAGACAATGACAGAGACAGAGACAGACAG
>JAPXFY010000029.1:37685698-37693198 GCA_030674185.1 Monoplex corrugatus
TCATTTGTAGATATATACATATGGGTGTGTGTATGTGTGTGTGTGTGTGTGTGTGTGTGTGTGTGTGTGTGTGTGTGTGTGATGTGTGTGTGTGTGTGTGTATGTGGTGTGTGTGTATGTGTGTGTGTGTGTATGTGAGTGTGTGTGTGTGTGTGTGTATGTATGTGTGTGTGTATGTGTGTGTGTGTGTGTGTGTGTGTGTGTGTGTGTGTGTGTGTGTGTGTGTGTGTGTGTGTGTGTGTGTGTGTGTGTGTGACAGACGCCCACATTGACACCCAACCCACCACAGAGGGAGGAAAAGAAAACTTCGTATGAGTTACATCCCTTCATCCTTCGATATCCTCCCCTCGCTCTGTTCTTCTATTCCAGTGAACAACCAGTTCCCTCCAGTGTATTTTGCGCTATTTCTGTCTGCATGTTGTTTGCATAACCTTTTGAAGTCCCAGAAGTTTAAGATGCTAGTTGTCTTGTCTGTAATTACTGTTTTTGAGAGCTGGTTTTTTCTTTTTTTTTTTACTTTTTCTAAATAGAGCCGTGGACTCAGATCTTACAGCTTTGAGTTCAGTTCCAGCCAGCAACATTAAACATTGGACCGTTTGCTGCCCGTCTTAATGTTTCCATCGTTCTACTGGTGTTAGCTTAGTAGGTCTTTAAGGTCTTCTTCCCCTCACCTCTACCCATTTCCGCTCACAGTTTAACACATTCCGTACCGCGTCTCTCTCCGTGGACCGCGTCACGAGGATTTCGTGTCCTGAACCGTAGTTTCAGTTTCGAGTATATTAATAGAAAAATGACCGCATTGCTGACGTGAATCCTTTCCCGGCAAAGGGAGTATACTCTTGTCATTTCCTTTCTTCGTTTACACGACGTTTGAAGCGTCAAAAATTGCAAAGATATACCTTGTTTTCTGACAATACCCCCTCTGGCCTTTCTCCCTCCTAACATTACTTGGTCAATAGTTAATACAGTGATCTATTTTCTTGGTAGGAAAAGAGGTCTTCTTCCCCTCACCTCTACCCATTTCCGCTGACAGTTTAAGACCTTTTGTCAGCATATAGAGTTTTGCGCAGGCTCAAGGAATCTGTCAGATAATTGCTACCAGATTTGAGTGGAGCGCATATGGATTAAGACCTTGCTGTGAGCACACACAGTTTTGCGCAGGATCAGGGAGTCTGCCAGATAATTGCTACCAGATTTGGGGAGAGAGCATATGGAATTATTCGAGTGCGATAAATCCTTCTTGAAGCAAATTGCAAACTGCTATTGTTAAGTGGTTGTTGTTATGTGATTACTTTAAGTCTTAAATTGACTACAACACATTTGTCATGTATATTTCTTAATCTCACTTGCTATCACATATTTCCCTCGTTAGGTCAAGATGGATTCATTGTCTATGACAAACCCATATGTGCTCCACCCAAATTTGCCGGCAGTAATGTGGAAGGCTCCTTCACTCTGAGCTAAATCATATGCGCTGGTCAGGTCTTGGCATGCAAAAGGGGACGGGACCAATGGAACACTGAAACACCAGTTTGACTGGAGCATTTAGACGGGCAGCAGAAGGAGTCAACGTTCATGTTCTATGCTTGGTTTGATGGCTCTACCAAAAAAGCAAGCCAACTTGTAATGAAGAAAAAGAAAATGAAAAAGGTTGCCAACTGCACCAGGTACACCTGGGGAAATACCTATCCAAGTGCTATTCGGACACAAAATTGCTTAACCCTTTTGACTCCCATATCCTGTACACCAGCATTCCGCATTGTCAAGCATGCTCATTCATCATCATCATCATCATCATCATCATTATCATCAAGTGCCTTGCCACAAGGCATTGGCGATCATGGCCTTCCGTCTGTTTCTATCCCTTGTTGCCGCAAGCACCTCTTCCACCCTCTCTGTCTTCAGCCACTCCGCAAGTCCGACCAATGTTTTCTTCCTGGTCTACCTGGTGCTCTCTTCCCCTCCAGCTTTCCTGTTGTGACCAGGTGCTCCTTTTCTTTATAAAATGGCCTATAATTGTTGCCTGTCTTTTCCTAATTGTCCTTATGAATGATTTTCTTGTTTCTGCCTCCATCAAGACTGTCTCGTTTGTTTTCTTTGCTGTCCATGGAACTCTCAACATTCTTCTTAGAAACCACACCTCAGCTGCCTCAATCTTGTTCTGGGTTTGCTGCTTGACTGTTTATGCCTCACAACCATATAACAGTATTGGTTCTATCTAACATTCAATAACTCTCTTCTGATGTTAATTGTAGGTCGTCATGGGAATGACAAAGGCTAGCGGAGAGACCGTACACAAACCGATGGAAGGCAACGGGAAACCATCATCGTTCTTTCCCAAGACAAATCAAGGCCAGACAAAACAAGGAAATAAGTGTAACGAGTAAATAGGGGCTCCTAAGGAGCACATACGTCCAGTAGGGACCGTCATGCTGCGCAAGTCAAACATGCTAGCAAAGCAAAAACTTAACCCTTTGACCCCCTCACCCTATCCACCAGCTTCCTGCAGGAAGCTGGTAGATAGGGTGAGGGAGTCAAAGGGCTAAGTTTTCGCAGTTGGTGGATAGGATTGCAGGAGTCAAATGGTTAAAATCAGAAATTGGATGTGAGCGGGTGTTCTCAGCGTGGTGTGGTGGTTAACAAGACTGAGCTGTGGCTAACATGGATTTGCAGTACCAGAACCAAAAGATCACTGGACTCCTTCCAATGCAGTGCCTCTGGAAGAACATACTACTCCAGGATCAGTCGCGTCCTACATGAAGACCCACACCAGACATTTAAGGACCAATAAGCCGACTTATCCACTGGATCTGCAAGAGAGTCCATTTATTCATCCAGCTGTGCTACTTGGCATTTTGTTGTTTCCCCATTGCCTTACCAGATTGTTCAGCACTGCGCTGAAAGTTGGATACTTCGCCTAAATTGATATATTTAACGCACTTCTATCTTGATGTCCAATGTTCTCCATGCACTGTATACAAACATGATTTTGATAAAATACACATATGTGGTCTTTCACCCTGGAACGAATCGTTTAACACCTCGAAGTGTTTGCTACGAACAGCCAAAAGACGATGGCTCAATATTGGAAATTGGAATTAAACTGATACTTTAACTTCTCCTACCTATGCTCTTACCAGTAAATTCCTTATAATTTTTTTCATTGTTAAAAAGTTATCTAAAAAGCTATCTATAAGGTCATACCGAACGGTATATAGGCTTTTTAAGAGAAAAAACACTAAAATGTCAATAACCAATTACCCATATTTAATTTATGTGATACACCAGTTGAACCACACATATATCATAAAAAAAGTTTTTCACCTTTTATGAAGACTGGATCTTGGTTTCAAACGAAATATTGTAACCGAAATTGTGAATCAGTTTGCTTTGTCTTCATTAAAATGGTAGATCGGAAGTTACTATCCCTAAAAAGTGATATCACAGAGTGTAAAAGTCCAACTGCCCAGAGCCATATAAGAATTTAAACCATAACAAAACGTACACAATACCTCACTGAAAAAAAGACACACCACCACATCGAAAAGAAAATTAAGTACATTTATCAATTCATTCACGCACACAGTTTAACGATACACCCCCTGGCAGTGTCATTCTATCCAATCTATCACTGGGTGGGGGATTGCAAAAAATATCCTGAATACAAATATTAACATAACAAAAGACAATAAAAGATATATAAAAATGACATAAATTACCTACAAATTGCTTAAAACTGCTCTCCTTCTTTCCCTTGGCTACCGCCTTCATTATTGTGAAGGTTCTGTAGACTGTAAAGGGGGTCTGCGTGTAGTTTTAAGTTTCCTGAGGTAGAGTTTGCTGGGCCAGGAGGTGTTGGGGGTGGGGACAGGGGTAGGGGTGTGAGATCATATTTGGGATTTGAAGCCTGAAGCTTTCCAGGGTTGGGCTGAGGGCAACCTCAGCAGGAAATCTGTTCCAGTCGGTTATGGTCTTGTGGAAGAAACACTTTTTGTTTGTATAGCGTCCTGCAGTTGGAAAGATGGTACGTTGCTGGGTGCGGCGTAGGGTTCCTTTGGATGCAGAAGGATTTTGAGAGGGTTTGTGGCACGTGTTGATGATGAGGTTTTCATTGTGGAACTGTTTCTGCAGATCATATTTCCTTAGAGCCAAAAAGCACTTATTATATGTATCCAATAATCAATCGTAGAAAAAAGTGTGTAAGGCTTCATAGAACACATACAGATGAATGGACCAGCAGGGCAGAAAATGATAGGATAGAAGACAGAAATCAAAATAGCACGGCTGAGGCAAAGAGAGTGACTGAAAAAGAGGACATTTCCGAGACAGAAATGCCAGAAGGGTTGAATCTGATTTTAAAACTATTTTTCACAATTAGGAAGAGCATATCAATGACATTTGTGACCCATTCTCAAAAAAAGGCACAATAAGTCGCAGTTTGGGGATTTTTAGGTTTTGGTATCACTATAAAGTTTAGAATCTCAGCTTCCAAATGGTACTAAAGTTGAGTTTCAGGCTACAAAAACAAAAACAGTTATGGGCTTTCAAAGATGAGAGGGGTCAAGTCAACCATTTTGAGAAAAACTGTTGAAGAGAATAGGCCTGAATTGAAAACGTATTGTCAGAAACTCCCTAACAAGCATTAAATATACCAAAAGCAATTCATATTCTTTATTAATGCACACAAACAACAAAAAGAAAAATAAATTTAAGAAAAGCGTACTTTAATCACCAAAATGTTACGGAACTTGTGAATATTTTGAAAGGAGAAGAAAACATTAAAACACAAAAAAATTATACTTATCGATTAAATTTGACTTTATTGTGCTAGGACATAGTGTAAAAGTGGTTATAAAGTATGAAAATGCAGAAAACTCAAAATCGACTTATTGTCCCTGTTCAAAGTTTTCATCCCACAGCAGCAGAAGACCTCACCCAACTTATTGTACCTTTAGTCAGAGCGGGTCACATTTAGACTCGGGTGTTAAAAGCTGAATGTGATCATCATTTGACAAGATACCCATACTCTGGTGGATGATAACAAACCGTTGACGACTATATTCACTAGCAGTGAAAAGGTTAATAAGGACACTCCAATATCAGCGTTTTGGATAGAAGAGAACATTTGTACTGCCATGCGGTTTTCTGCAAATATTGGTCTACTGGAAAACAGAGAATCGCTTAGTGAGGCGGGGAACCAGAACACTGGAGATATATTAAACATTTCTAAGTCAGGGCATTCTCTCAGGGATGTTCACTGATCAAGTAAACAGACAGATATTTAAGAATAAAACAGAAACATATATCAAATACAGCTATGCATAAAATAATACATAAGGCAGAAAGATGCAGAAGAGAAGAGAGAGAGAGAGAGAGACAGACAGACAGACAGACATACAGGAAGAAACAGAGACAGGCAGACAGACAGGTAGACAAAAGAGATAGACAGACAGGTAGACAGACAGAGAGAGACAGACACACAGAGAAACAGAAGGAGAGAAAGGGAGACAGACAGACATACAGAGACAGGAAGAGAGACAGGCATACATAGATAGACAGACAGACAGGCAGACAGAGAGAGAGATACAGACAGACAGAGACAGACAGACAGATAGATAATAGAGAGAGAGGCAGACAAAGTGAGAGAGAGAGAGTGAGAGAGAGAGAGACAGATCAAGGAAAAAACAGACAGAGGAAACAGCATAAGCACAGAAAATACAACAAATCGACAGCCAGACAGACAGATGGATAGGTAGGTAGGTAAGTGTTAGATAGATAGGTAGGTAGGTAGATAGATAGATATATAGATAGATAGATATATAGACAAATAGACAGACAGATACATACATACATACATACACACATACATATAACACATACATACATACATACACATACATACATACATACATACATACATACATACATCATACATACATACATACATACATACATACTTACACGCATGTATACATACACACATATAGGAGAAGGAAATCTCGACCCAGACTGCTTGAAGAATTATCGTCCAGTTTCCAATCTACCATTCCTATCAAAGTTGTTGGAACGTATTGTACTAGAACAGCTTCTGCAGCATCTGGAATCTCACAACCTGCTAGAGCCATTCCAGTCAGCCTACCGTAAGTGCCATAGCACAGAAACAGCTCTACTGCGTGTGGTCAATGACCTCCTTCATGCTTCAGACAATGGGAGTGTGTCTATCTTGTCACTGCTTGACTTGTCAGCAGCATTTGACACCATAGACCATAGCATCATCATAACGCATTTGCGTACCACTTTTGGCTGTTCTGGAACGGTTCTGGACTGGTTTACCTCCTATTTGACTGACCGTACCCAGTCTGTTGTCATTGGCCACAAATCAAATCCATCTGTGCTGAAATGTGGTGTCCCACAAGGTTCTGTCTTTGGACCTGTCCTGTTCACTATGTATACTCAACCTCTCAGCGCTATCATTCATCATCAGGTCACTCATACCACTTCTTTGCGGATGACTCACAGCTGCATAGCTCCTCTGCCCCATCAGATTTTGACGCTCTTGCGTGCAGTCTGAGAGATTGTATAGAGGATGTCTCCAAATGGATGAGTGAAAACAAGCTGAAGATGAATGATGATAAAACTGAGCTTATTGTTACTGGTACTAAGTCAAAGGTCAACAGGTTACTCATGCCCCCATGTCTATCTCTGGTTGTGATGTATCTTTCTCACAAACTGTTAGAAACCTTGGCTTCTACTGGATGAAACACTGTCTATGGAAGCCCATGTCAAACAGTTGTGCCGTACTCTGTACTATCAGCTACGCAGAATAGGTAAGATTCGCTCCTTCCTTTCCACTGATGCTACCAACAAGCTTGCGGTCTCATTCATACTATCTAGACTGGACTATTGTAACTCTCTATTCGCAGGTCTCCATGACAATCAACTATTTAAACTTCAGCGCATACAGAACCATGCGGCTCGCCTTGTTCTCCGCAAGCCCAGGCGTGGAGAGTGCAAAATATCTGCTTAGAACACTTCATTGGCTCCCGGTAAAGGCTAGGATTCAATATAAAGTTGCCTGTCTCTGCTTTCAGTGTATCTATCACGAGAACATGCCATCCTATCTTGCCAACCTCCTGCAGGGTTACAAACCTCGAACGCTCCGCTCTTCTGACACCTCACTGTTGACTGTTCCTCGCTTCTCTCTAGACACCTTTGGTAAAAAATTTTTCTCTGTCTTTGGCCCAAATGTATGGAACTCTCTACCACTGTCTCTCAGAAAAACTAAGTGTTTCTCAACCTTCAAACGGCACCTGAAAACCCACCTCTTTCAAACTCATCTAACCTGAAGAGCCTTAGTTTGCAAGTCTGTCATCAGACTAATCTCTCTTGCCTGTATAACAGTATTTTGTATAAGGGCCTATAGAGCAAGGTGTGTGTGTGCGTGCATGTGTGTATGTGTGTGTGTGTGTGTGTGTGTGTGTGTGTGTGTGTGTGTGTGTG
>JAPXFY010000029.1:37703198-37708198 GCA_030674185.1 Monoplex corrugatus
GAAAGTTTCTGGATGAGACCCAATAATGCTTTACCTCTGACTGAGCAATCACCTCCTGGCTCCCAATTCCTTATGGTAACAATTTCACCAGGAAATGGGCCCTGTCCATGCGCTGCAAGATCCATTCAGGATTTATCATAAGTTACCTTGTTTACGATCCAAAGGATGAGATGGAAAAATGATAAACCTGTGACATATACACAACACGCACCACTCAGGTCCAACCCAGCTGCCACACCAAGTGATAATAAAAGACCATTCCTTTGCCTTATTCTGAGCCTTCATCTATCTGTTGGACAGCCTGCCCAGCTGCCAGTGCACATAACTGCCGATGCTTCTCCCCTTACAGTAGTTTCAATTCTTAGCAGTTCAATGTCCCCTACGCTGCTTTACCACAACCATAGAAGATATGCGTATGATTGGAGAAGTGATCGGGCATGAGGAGTTGACAGTTTTAATTATTATGGAACTACTTTCTCTCCATCACACACATCAGGACTGCAGCAGCAACAACAATGATGGCCATACTAAATAGGTGTTTGGAGTTTGAAGCCTGTGTAAGAGAGATGTTAATCACATTCAGACAATTCCATATGGGCTCCACCCAAAACTGACAGCATTTATCTGGCAGACTCCACGACTCTGCGTAAAGCCCTATGCAGGGGCAACATCTTGAAATGGGAAGACAGGGAGAGAGGTACTTGTGAAACACTAAGCTAACACCCCCAGAATGATTGAAACATAAAGATAGGCAGTAAACAGACCAGTATTTTTATAGTGTTGTAGACAAGACTGAACTTGATATACTAGGTCTTGATCTTGAATCCATGGCGTGTAACTAAGCAGAACCATCAATGTTATTACCAAATACATCAATGCAAGTCGTTTTTCATTCTGTGCTGCTCTTATGTCTGGAAGTGAAACACGAGAATTGCTTAATGAGTCAGAGAAAAAAATCAACTATTAAGACCAAGCATTGACAAACTGGTACTATACTTCTGCCATGTTACAAGGAAGAGGAGAAGGAGGAGGAGGAGGAGAAGAAGAAGAGAAGGAGAAGAAGAAGAAGAAGAAGAAGAAAGAAGAAGAAGAAAGAAGAAGAAGAAGAAGAAGAAGAAAGAAGAAGAAGAAGAAGAAGAAGAAGAAGAAGAAAGAAAGGAAGAAAGAAAGAAAAAGAGAGAAGAAGAAGAAGAAGAAGAAAGGAAGAAAGAAAGAAAAAGAGAGGGGGAGAGAGAGAGAAACAGACAGACAGTCAGACAGACAGACAGACAAAAAACCACAAAAAAACAGATAGGCAGACACAGAGAGAGAGAGAGAGAGAGAGAGATAGAGAGAAGACAGGCAGACAGACAGACAGACAGAGAGACAAAAGACGAGAGAGCGAGAGTGAGAGAGAGAGACAGAGAGAGAGAGGTAGGTGGTGGTGGGGGGGTGGCAGAAATAGACTCGCAGGCAGACAGAGATAAATTGCGCAAACAATATTTACCCACCAACCAACACAAAAACAGACCCAACAGTAACCCCCCTGCCCAAAACCCTCCCTCACCTATCCCTTTTCACCCAGGGATATTCTGACACGTGATTGATTCACGGGTCTGAACTAAAAAGATGAAATGTCAGTCTGGATGCAGTTGCAATATCACATGAGTTGTAGCGAGCGAATCAAATAGAGCAATGTGTGGGCAAGGAAGTCAACAAAGCCATGTCTGGTCTGTGACAGGTAGTTAACTAGCTGCAAAGTTTGACTGTGGTTGCTATTACCAGGGTTCTGTCAGATCCACAAAACACATCCTTATTTTTTTTTCGTTTGCTACCGAATTTATCCTATACATGGGTTGAGGCTAATATATTTCTCTTTCCCATTTATATTCACGAAAACAAATGATTCTGACTGAGCTTACTGTACCACATGAAAGTGGGATGGAAGAAGCCCATATCTCATCATCAACACCATCATATGCCTTGCCATATAGCATTGAGGATCATAGCCCTCAATCTTAATATATCATTTGTCATTGCAAGTCTATCTTCTAACCTTTCTGTCCCACCCACGCTGCAAAACTTATATTTCATTCCTGGGTTATGCTGATGCTCTCTCTTCCTCTAGTCTTCCTGTTGTGAGTAGATGCTCGAATTTCTCTCACCTTATAAAATGCTCCATAAATACCACTTGTCTTTTCTTTATCTTCTTCTTAATGTTCCTTTTGTGTTTGCTTCTTTCAAGAGTATCTCGTTTGTTTTCTTTCGCTGTCTATGGAACTCTTTTAACAATCGTCTTAAAAATATATTTCCGCAGCTTCATCTTTTCTGACTTTGCTTGTTAATTGTTCAGGTTTCGTATCCTTAGAACAGTATCGTTTCTACATAGCACTGAAAACTCTTTTCCTAATGTCACTTGATAGCATTTGTGGGTAAGAACGCTTGATGTTAGTTGATAGGCGTTTGTTGGTACCAAGCAAAGGGATGCTGTCCATGCACTGCATGCCCTATTCAGATCCAGTCGTCAGTTATATTGTTTACAAGCCAAAGGATATGGTGGTCAGATAACAAATCTGTAACATGGCCACAGAATGCTCACCAAACTAACTCCAGCCAAGCCACCAGACCAAAGGGGAATAAAAGAGCCGTCCTTTGCTTTACTATGGACCTTCATGTATTTCTTGGGCATTCTGCCCAGCCACAAGCTCATAACGCTGCCAATTCTTTTCACTTACTATGGTCTCGACACTTAGCAATTGAAAGCTTCCTACGTGGTTTTACTACAACCACAGGCGATTATGGACTTCCATCTGTCTCTACCTCTTGTTGCCTCAAGCATCTCTTCCACCCTCCCTGTCCTCAGCCACTCTGCAAGTCCGTCTAGTATCTTCTCCCAGGGTCTACCAGGTGCTCTCTTCTCTCCAGGTTTCCCATTGTGACCAGGTGTTCCAATCCCCCTTTCCTCATAAAATGGCCTATGAATGTTGCCTGCTTTTCCTAATCTTCCTTATGAATGATCTACTTGTGTCTGCCTCCATCAAGATTGTCTCGTTTGTTTTCTTTGCTGTCCATGGAACTTTCAACATTCTTCTTAGAAACCACATCTCGGCTGCCTAAATCTTGTCCTGGCTTTGCTTGTTGACTGTCTACGCCTCACAACCGTGCAACAGTATTGGTTCTATATAACATTCAAGAACTTTCTTCCTGATGTTAATTGATAGGCATTTGTTGGTAAGAATACTATTCATCTTCTTGAATGTTGTTTTTGCTTGGCCGATTCTGCCGGCTATTTCTGATGTGCATCTGCCATCTGGTGAAATGATCGTTCCCAGGTTAATCAACATGTGTCAAGGTTGTGTCGTTTGCTGTTATTTTGCATGAGGGGATTTTATGTTTTTTACTGATCACCATGACTTCAGTCTTACGATATCAAAAGTGTCCAGGCATGAGTAGGTCTACAGCTTCAAGTACTTTGGAGCCAATCACTCTCTATCACACGTATCAGGACCGTAGCAGCCATGGCAAGGATGGCCATACTGAACACAAGTTTGGAATTTGGAGCTTGTTGAAGAGGGAGTAATTGCAGTCAGACAGTTCCATATGCGCTCCCCCCCAAACACCCAAATCTGCCTGCAACTATCTGGCAAAACTTCTGAGCATACGTAAATCTTTACGCGTTGGCGAGGTTTTGAAATGGGGAAATTGGTCGACGGGCTAAGAAACCTATGAAATACTACGCTGAAACCATCAGAATGATGGAAACATAAAGACGGGCAATGAACAGTTAAGATTTTATAATATAATATATATATATATATATATATACTATATATATATATTATATGTATATATACATATAAAAATTATATATACATATATATATATATGTATATATAATATAGAGAAGAGAATAGATAGATAGATAATAGATAGACAGATAAAGACGACAGACAGATAGATAGATAGATAGATAGGTAGGTAGACAGAATGGAGAGATAGATAGATAAATAGACTATATAGATATAACATATTAGATAGATGATAGATAGATAGATAGACAGATACAAGATAAAATAGATAGATAGATAGATAGATAGATGAGATAGATAGATAGATATAGAATAGATAGATAGATAGATAGATAAGATAGATAGATAGATAGATAGATGATAGATAGTATACAGATAGATACAGAGATACATAGATGCATAGACACATGATAATGTCACGGGCAGAGACTGAACTCTAGACATCAGATCTTGAGTCCATGGGGTGTAGAGAAGCAGCACGATCATTTTGACCACCCAGCACGGTCAGCACAAGTAACATTGTCATCCCTATACTTCTTTACGGAAATCAAACTCGGATCATTACTTAGGAATTCAGAGAAAAAAATTCCAGCCATTACGACTAAGCGTTCAGGAATTTACTCTGTATTTCTGCCAAAACACAAAGGAGAAGGAGATGTAGAGACAGAGAGGGAGAGAGAGAGAGAGAGAGAAGAGAGAGAGAGAGAGAGAGAGAGAGAGAGAGAGAGAGAGAGAGAGAGAGAGAGAGAGAGAGAGAGAGAGAGACAGACATACAGACAGACAGGCAGACGCTGAAACAGAGGCTGAAACAGAGACAGTGAGAGACAAAGACAGGCAGACAGACAGACAGAAAGAGGAGACAGACACAGAGAGAGAAGAAGATGAAAGAGAGGGAAAGCGAAGAGAGAGAGAGAGAGAGAGAATACAGAGAGATATACAGAGAGACAGAGACAGAGAGGGAGACAGACGGACAGACAGACAGACAGACATACAGACAGAGGCAAACAGAGAGAAGAGCAAGGATAAGCGCTAACTAGCTTCCTGTTGGCTAGTTAATAATCTATCACCAATTAGCCTCTGTTTCATACGGAATGAAGTTCTGACTTTTCCCCCTAAGAAAGATCATGGACAGCTAATCGTTGCAATCAATGTTGTACAAACAGTAAATGAGTTCGTTACGCTAAGCAAACTGACTAATGGTGAATGCTGGCA
>JAPXFY010000029.1:37713198-37715698 GCA_030674185.1 Monoplex corrugatus
GGGTTGGGAGATGTACTTGCAGCGACAAGGGATGGATTCGTGCGGAGGGCAATGAACGTCAACGAAATGCAACAGGGCACATGATGATGAAACTTTTTGATGTACCCATACGAGAAAATATCGTTTGGTCAAAGGTTGTCTGCAGTTACTGGTAAACACTAACCTGGCACGTCTGACGCCCCATTGCCTTTCCACAGAGTTCAGAGAGGAAGAAGAAGAAAAAAGAAAGAAAGTAAGAACAAAAGAAAGAAAAAGAAAGAACGATTGAAGAAGAAGAAGAAGAAAAAAGAAAGAAAATAAGACAAAAGAAAGAAAAAGAAAGAACGATAGAAGAAGAAGAAGAAGAAGAAGAAAAAGAAAGAAAGTAAGAACAAAAAAAGAAAAGAAAGAACGATAGAAGAAGAAGAAGAAGAAGAAGAAGAAGAAGAAGAAGAAGAATGCGAAGAAGAATGCGAAGAAGAAGAAGAAGAAGAAGAAGAAGAAGAAGAAGAAGAAGAAGAAGAAGAAGAAGAAGAAGAGAAGAAGAAGGAAGAAGAAGAAGGAAGAAGAAGAAGAAGAGAAGAGAAGAAGAAGAAGAAGAAGAAGAAGAAGAAGAAGAAGAAGAAGAAGAAGAAGAAGAAGAAGAAGAAGAAGAGAAAAAAAGGAGAAGAAGAAAAGAAGAGAAGAAAAGAAGAAGAAAAGAAGAAGAAGAACAAGAAGAAGAAGAAGAAGAAAAGAAGAAGAAGAAGAAGAAGAAGGAAGAAGAAGGAAGAAGAAGAAGAAGAAGAGAAGAAGAAGAAGAAGAAGAGAGAAGAAGAAGAAGAAGAGAAGAAGAAGAAGAAGAAGAAGAAGAAGAAGAAGAAGAGGAAGAAGAAGGACTTGAAAACGAAAATCTTCGTGACATGCATATATAACAAGAATTTAGAGTCTTAAAGATTTAACTGTACTTTCATAAATTTGTCTCATAATCATCATTAAAAACTTTTCATTGTTTACGTCGACATGGTTTCCAGCACTCGCGGACTTAATCATAAAGACACATGTGCATGCACGCGCCTGCGCACAAATGCATACACGCAAGCATGCACAAATACGTAAGTCTGTAGCCATGCAGCATGCGCGCGCGCACTTAGACACACACACACACACACACACACACACACACACACACACACACACACACACACACAACACACACACACTTACACATACGCTCACACACTTACACACGCATACACACGCGCGCTCGAGCGCCGCGCGCGTGCACACTCACAATTACGCACATTTACACACACTTACACACACACACACTTACACACACACACTTACACACACACACACACACACACACACACACACACACACACACCACACACACACACACACACACACACATACACGCTCACGCGCGCGCACACGCACACACACACACACACACACACGACCCGTTTCTCTGCTTTTCTTAAATTTTTGTATTATGAGATCTGTCTCTCTCCCTATTTATGTCTCTCTGTATATGTCTGTATGTCTGTCTGTTTGTATGTATGTATGTATGTATGTATCTCTCTTTTCTCTCTCCTCTCTCTCTCTCTTATATATATATATATATATTATATATATATCATTATCAAATATATATTATGTGTATTATATATATATATATATACATATATATATATATATATATGTGTGTGTGTGAGTGTGTAAGTGTGTGTATGTGTGTAGTGTGTGTGTGTGTGTGTAAGTGTGTGTGTGTGTGTGTATGTGTGTGTGTGTGTGTGTGTTGTGTGTGTGTGTGTGTGTGCGTGTGTGTATGGTGTTGTATGTGTGGTGACCTTGAGGCTTTCCTTCATTGTGCCCATTCCATACCTGACATTCCATTTTCTGCCAGTCTTCAACTTCGGCTGGATTATTCAGAGAACCTTACCTCCTGAGTCTTCAAGCATGCTAAGAAGCCTGATTTTTTCCACTTTGTACTCCTCGACGATGGAATTTAGGGATGGCTTGGCGACAATAGAGCGCATTCTCACAACAAGACAAACCATTTTCTTGTGTAAATCAACAAAGTCAGATAAACCAGTTGATATAACAAAATAATCGTTACTGGTAACCCGTCCATCAGATGGTATGAAATAACTGTTACCATCACCATTATCTACAGTCATCATCATCATCAGGTGCCCTGCCGCATGGCGTTGGCGATCATGGAGTTCCATCTGTCTCTATCTCTCGTTGCCCCTAGCATCTCCCCCACCCTCCTCGTCCCCGAGCCACTTGCAAGTCCGTCCAGCATTTTCTCCCTGGGTCTACCTGGTGCTCTCTTTCCCTCCAGCTTTCCCGTGTGACCAGGTGCTCCAAATCCCCCTTCCTCATAAAATGGCCTATAAATGTTGCCTGTCTTTTCCTAATCTTCCTTATGAGTGATCTACTTGTTTCTGCCTCCGTCAAGACTGTCTCGTTTGTTTTCTTTGCTATCCATGGAACTCTTAACATTCTTCTTAGAAACCACATCTCGGCTGCC
>JAPXFY010000029.1:37725698-37750698 GCA_030674185.1 Monoplex corrugatus
TAAGAATGGGCCTTTGTGCCTCACAAAGCAGGTTATGGGCGATTTGTTATGTGTTAAAATTGTGGAAATCGCTGCTGCTTGTGACAGGAGAAGAAGACTAAAAACAAAAGCCATGCAGGATTAGCAATCGAAAAAACACACAAACGTGCATGCAAGTGCTTGCGCGCGCACGCGCGCACACACACACACACACACACACACACACACACACACACACACACACACACACACGCACACGCACACACACACACGCGCACACACTCGCGCGCACACACACACACACACACATACACACACACACACACACACACACGCACATACACGAATACACGAATGCACGCACACACACACACACACACACACACACACACACACACACACACACACACACACACACACACACACACACACGCACACACACACGCACATACACGAATACACGCACACACAGACACACACACACACACACACTCACACACACACACACACACACACACACACACACACACACACACACACACACACACACACACACACACACACACACACACACACACACACCGTAGCAACATTTCAGAAAGTGCGAAGACCTCATCTATACGATAAGTTTTAAACATATGATCAAATCATATTAATTGTACATTCAAGATACAAGATACAAGATACAAGAATTTTATTTAGCCCAAAGCATCACAATGAGAAATTGTTTTGGTATTCGCATTAAAATACATATAGGCACAAGAACGCATAAACACATGTACACACATACTCTTACTCTCTCTCACTCTCTCTTTCACCCTCTCTCACCCTCTTCCTCCCCTCATCTCTCACCCCCTCCCTCTTTGTCGAAACAGTATCAAAGATAATGACTAAATCTAAATATGTACGGTTAAAAAAGCACATCATAAGAGTCAGATGCCTTGGTCAGGACTTTTAACAATGGACAAAAAGGGCAATACTCATTGAAAAAACTTTGGTAGGTATAGAATTTTTTTTATTAAAGATGCAACGCGATATGCACATTAAAATCAAAATGAGTTAAATACAATAAAATGAGTATGTAGACTAAGAGGACAAGGTTAAACAAGAGAAGAACAAGAACAGGATTTTATTTCCCCAACCGATTTATCACAAAGTTCAGGGACTCTGTCCGATCGATAGAGACTGAAACCCTTCATTTGAATAAGATTGTCAGGGATATCCTTATGTAGCCATGTTTCCGTAAAGCAGAGAATCGAACAGTCCCTGTAGTCTCTTCTGTCTTGTAGTAGTGATGCGAGTTCGTCTGTTTTGTTCCTTAGACTTCTAACAATGGACAGCAGCACTGCTGGTAGAGGGGGGCGTGACACGCCGTGACGTCAGTAGCGTGCCAAAGCACCACAGCGTCGTCCCCTCTTTCGTGTGATGTGTGTGTGTTGTGTATGATATGGCGATTGAGTGAGTTCACTGTCAATGGTAAAATCAGGATGAGAGAAGGTAAAAACAGGCCTTTGCTCACGATTCAAAGAAGTCCGAAGGGAAAGTAGATCCTCACGAGAATATCTCAGCACACATTCACACCTCTCCACAGCCAGGCACGCCAACAACAGACACAACACAGCACAGCGAATAGCCTTGTCGCCACGATCCGGCGCCATCTTGAATTCACAATGTTAACATTAGAAATACACGCCAACAACAAAAACAACAATAACAACAATGACATTATCAACACCACCAACAACAGAACGTTTGTTTCTGTCATAAACTTCCTCCATGGAAACGCCCTTCACACAAACAAACAAAAACAAAATAAAAAAACAGCGCAGCCGATTAAAAATCTACCTGTGTGTTAAGGGATACTGGGATCCATATCAGTACCTACTATGTCCTCCACAAACAACACCAACTCACAATCCCTTTTCTATGTCCATTTTCATCATCATCATCATTATCATCATCAGGTGCCTTGCCGCATGGCGTTGGCGATCATAAACTTCCATCTGTCTCTATCTCTTGTTGCCCCAAACATCTCCTCCACCCTTCTCGTCTTCAGCCACTCCGCAAGTCCATCTAGCATTTTCTCCCTTGGTCTACCTGGTGCTCTCTTTCCCTGCAGCTTTCCCTTTGTGACCAGGTGCTCCAAATCCCCCTTCCTCATAAAATGGCCTATAAATGTTGCCTGTCTTTTCCTAATCTTCCTTATGAGTGATCTACTTGTGTCTGCCTGCATTAAAACTGTCTCGTTTGTCTTCTTTGCTGTCCATGGAACTCTCAACATTCTTCTTAGAAACCACATCTCGGCTGCCTCAATCTTGCTCTGTCTTTGCTTGCTGACTGTCCACGCTTCACATCCGTACAACAGTATTGGATGTCCACTTTCACTTCAGTCAAATAATCATTTCCTTCCATGCGCTTGGACGGATCTCCCCAAACGATCACCAAAGCGACAAAATCAATTTATTGCAAGACAGAGAGGCAAAAATATAAACTTGTACTGCTTTCAATCTTGTTTTATGAAAAAAAAATGTAATTAGACAGCGTCTCACTGGAATCCCTGATGGTGAAAGGTGGTCGAGAAAACGAAAGAAGAAAATGTAATATTCCTGAAATGTGTGATAATAACACACAGAGCTCAGGATCCATCATGTTCTCTGTCTTCTTTGCCGGATTCATCGACCCACAACGGCCTTTTTGTATCATATTTCGCCACTGATCAATAATCACTTCCTGTCATGCTCATGGAAAGCTTCGTCTTGAATATTTCAAAAATGATGCAATCTAGTCAATATGGGTCAGAGAGGCAAGGTTCTAAATCTGTGTCAGTTGAAGCTTAAAAGAAAAGAACAAAAGTTTAAAAAGTTGAAGTACCTCTGGAATCTGTCTGACGTTGCTAGGATGCTAACCCTTTTTGCTTAGTTACTGTGGCATCATGGACTCTGGCTGCAGCTAAAGTTTTAATCTCCACTTTTTTGTTTCAAGGAAATTATTTCGTATTATCCAGAAGGGGTATGTGTCAATGTGTGTGCTTGTCTTTTATACAGATATGTGAGCAAGCATATGTGTGCTCTTTATGGATAATTATGCCTTGTATAATTTTTGGTCAAAGCTGCAGAGTTCTAACCTTTAAAGTTCAAGCTTCAAGGTGCTTAAAGACACACAGACTAAAATAGTGCCTAAAATCAACACTATCTGGAGAACGTGTGTAAACAAGAAATTGTCTGCAATGTTTTTTAATCACCTTAATTTTCCTCGATGCGCGTCAAGATTTATTTCGACTGCTAAGCTTCTATACAGTCACAATGACTTTGAGACACACTCAGTCTGGATTTTCTGTAGTTATTGTTGTATACAAGGAGACAATGTTACATTGACTTGACCACCTTTGGCATAATTATGTTCGTGTGTCTGTGTACGTTCTGTTTTCCAATTCAGGGTCTGTTTGAAAAGTCAATAAGCAAGAGATTTAGAAGACAAAAATATTCCCATCTAATCAAGGGGGCTTTAGATCAGGAAGAAGTACACGGAAAAATGCAGCTGCATTTGCTCACGAAGACTATGACAGATTCCAAAATAAAAAGAAACCCTGGCCAGTCGCCGTGGTGTAGTGGTTAACGTAACGGACTACTGACTGGAAGCTTGTGGATTCGAATCCCCATCAGTACCTTCAAAAATCGTTGTGGGATTTTTCGGCTCTAACCGGCTCCTATCCAGAGTTGGGCGTGCTATGGGCTTATTGGGGAGATTGGGACCACACACTCGAGTCTCATCCATTTCACGGATGCGTCATTGAGGGTGCTGCTCAAATCTTCTGATCAGCACCGCAGGTGTCTGTATCTCTCGGGTCTAGTTGACACCAGGATATATGATGATAGTAAGCGTAGAATACAGCCCTGTCACGCAGTCTCAATCGTAGATGGAACTCCATAGCATCATGATTTTCATCCTCTTCGACATCATCATCTTCCTCGCAGTGTTAAGAAAAAAAACAACCTGTACCATCTTCTCTGGCCATTACGGTGCCGCAAAAAATGGGACGAAAATAAAGGTGAGCTCAAAGGTAACCTCCCTGGGTGCGATGATCCTTTAAAAACCAAAACAAAAAAGAAACCCTGGCTGTAGGTACTGACCTGGAAGAGGCATAGAATAAAAAAAAACAATTCACATTACTCATAGAACTACTTCAGCGACATGGTGTCAGCATGACATTCACATGATGGGGTGCTGCTACACGCCAAGAACGAATAGAAGTCCTACAATTTGAAAACCGGTCTTCAGCAGCACAAAAAAATCTCTCCATGAGACTCCCTCAAGGATCACCACTTTTCCTGCTCTCTACAACAGATACACAACAGGATTTGCTGGTCTAAATAACAACGGACTAGTCCGTGTACCACCTTCGCTAACTATTGACTCATCTACAAGATATGTAAAAATGCACAAGAAAGAAACAAAGCAGTCCAAGAGCAGTTAACTGAACATATCGGACGAGCTTCCATTAAGTAAGAAAGTTACCCTCTGTTGGGATGCCAGGGGCTTTTTCAGTATAAACAGTATCCTCACCTTCTGGAAATTCTGTGGTAGAAATGTCTTCTTTTCTGTCACTCTCTTTGTTTCTTCTTTCTTCCTTTGCTTTCTGTCATTTCTTCCTGTCATTTTGTTCTACCTTTCTGGTTCATTCACCTGTATGTGTTTGATAAAGTCTTACGTACATTCTCTTAGGATTGATAATTGAATACATGTACTAAGTGCATTTTTGTCTCTAGGAAAATGAGAAATGCGGAAGCAATGTTTGGTAAATTAGGCCCATTTTCAGATATGTTTTAGTGTTCATAGTTATGTTTAAGTTTGTATTCAGGTTTGTTTTGTAAATCCCCTGTGTAATAAAGTGGACGGAGTGGTCAACGCCCGGGGCATATCCTGAGATTATGTGCGCGAATGCATTGATATGTGTACTTATATTTCCTTTTCCATTTCTGTCATGTTGAAGCATTCTATATGTTTTGAAAACACACACAGACGTAGTATGGCTTTACGCAGTCGGCTGCGCTATAAACAGAAATAACAATAACAGGTAAGTAACTACATGTAAACTGAGTTTGATAGCTACTACCTTTCCCACATCAATGGGTCTATCGTTCTACACTCATTACAATTCCCAGTTCTCTCTCTGTTTCCAGTCAATTACTACGTACATTGCATCAAGTTCTGTGATGATCTTCAAAGTGGTGAGGGAGGTACGTGTGCCGGATGGGTGGGTGTGAGGCGAGGAAAAAAAAACACCTCTGAGTCCACGTTTCTGTGTTGCGTTTGTACAGATGAACTAGAATATTCAACACACACAGCGCACCCCCCCCCCCCCACACACACACACACACACACACATAATGGCTATAACAAGAATTACTTAGTAATTAATCATACTAAAAAGAAATAAGACGATGTTTTTAAGTAAACTGAGAAAAAGGTGGGGGGGAGAAAAAGAGTGAGAGAGAGATATAACAGAGACAGAGAGACAGACAGAGACAGAAAGACAGACACAGAGAAGAGAGAGAAGAGACAGAGAGACGGACAGAAGAGAGAGAGAGAGAGAGAGAGAGTATGTGTGTGTGTGTGCGTGTGTGTGTGTGTGTATATTTGTGTGTGTTTGTGTGTGTTTGTGTGTGTGAGAGAGAGAGAGAGAGAGAGACACAGAGAGAGAGAGTCAGAGACAGAGAGAGCCAGACAGAGACAGAGACAGAGAGAGAGCGTTAAATACATACGTTTTGAATGAAACAAGCTGCTCATTAAACGCATAACATATTGATATAGCTTCGTTACAAATCTATCGCGTTCAACTGTTATTAGAGTGATATTTTCTTCTAGGGTATTTCATGTAAACTTATTGATCATACCAAATCCTTTTTTGTACGGCACTAAACACCAGGCTCCTATAGGGCGCCTGGAGCATTACATGTCTTAAAAGGCACAGATGGTAACACATACAGAAACACTGGTCTCTCATACGCGCGAACGTGCGCAAACATACTCTCTCACACACACACACGCACGCACGCACGCGTGCATGCACACAAACACACACACATACACACACACACACAACACACACACACACACACACACATACATACACATACACGCTCGCATGCGCGCGCGTGCGCACAAACACACACACACAACACACACAAACACACACATTCGTCTAAAGCAATCTGTGAATAGACGTTAAAAGAAATAACGAACGACACCACACACACACACACACACACACACACAACACACACACACACACACACACACACACACACACACACACACAACACATACACATACATACACATACACATACATATAGACATATAAACATCCGCTGAGAGAGAGAAGGGGGAGAGAGAGAGAGAGAGAGAGAGAGAGAGAGAGAGAGAGAGAGAGAGAGAGAGAGAGAGAGAAACACACACACACACACACACACACACACACACACACACATACACACACAGACACACATAAACACACACACACAAATCAATACATTCTGAATACTGACTTTTGCCATTGATCAACCCATTAAGAAACATACATAATTAGATATTACAGAAATTACACATACGCGATCATGAACGTATAAATATGTAAAGGACTACGTAATGCCAGATAATCTGCAGTTAATGCGCATATTGGTAGATAAAACAATCATCATATCAACAACGGAAGGCATGAGTGAACACTGAGTCTTTAACTTAAAGCTAACTCACCAGCTGATTTAACCTTTTGATTCACGCACCCAGTCCACCAGCATCTTGCATTGTCAACCATGTTAGCAAAGCAAAAACCTAACCCTTTGTATCCCTCACCCTGTAGGAAACTGGTGGGCGGGGTGAGGGAGTCAAAGGGTTGATTTCTTTGCAGTTGGTGGTAGGTGTGAGGAATTCAACGGATTAATCTCGACGAACGTCATTCTGGAAGTTTGTGGGCTGGCTTATTAATTTGCTGGAACCAGAAAAAAAAAACACATAAAGATAGACTCAGAACGCTTTCTATCATCTGCGGGTGCTGAGAGTTCTGGAAACATTTCTATCGTCTGCAGAGTATGAGAATTCTAGAGACTTTTCTAGTGTCTGTACAGGCTGAGAGTTCAAGATACATTTTTAGTGTCTGCAAAGGCTGAGTGTTCTAGAGACATTTCTAGTGTCTGCAGATGCTGAGAGTCCAAGAAACATTTCTATTGTCTGCAAATGCTGAGAGTTCTAGAGACATTTCTATTATCTGCAGATGCTGAGAGTCCTAGAGAAATTTCTAGTGTGTGCAGATATTGAGAGTCCTAGAAAACGTACCACCAGACATTCCTAATATTTGCAGAGGCTGACCTTGACAAACGAAAAGTTAGCATTCTCAGGGTCTGTGACGAATGCTTTTTTTCTTTAATTGTTGTGCATTATCTTCTTGATAGTTGATCAACGAATTTTTGTGACTCAAATATCCATTCCATTTCTAGTGTTTTGTGAATATAAAATGATCATCAAACCATCTTATATATGTGTATAAAGCAGTCCCAGCCTCAATATTATGTTCACTTTAAGGGCATCGACACGACACACTGCAATGCCTTCAACGTCAGGGCAGTTCACGTTTTCATACTCAACCTTCGTATTGTCCATGCCAGTGAATTCTATGTTGTCACTCAGCACGTCCACATCGTCCAGAGAGAACATCAGCGGTGTTGTCTCGGTGCCAGAAGGATGTGTGATGAAACAGACGTCCCAGTTTCGCCCATGGGACAACCCAGACAACATAGTTTCCCAACAGGTTGAAGTCTTCATCAACATTTTGGTCACAGGGATTTGTCTGCCCGTTTTGTTTCTTGTGTCCTTTTCCACCAACATCGTTAACATGGTGGTCTTCTACAATCACGGTTTGTCAGAAAGAATCAATGTGTGTCTCTTCACGCTGGCTCTGGTGGACTGTCTGTTTGTGTCAGCAGCTTACGGTTACAGCTGTGATATCTTGTACATTTTTGCCCAGGGTAGAGGAATGGAGATTAGTCCTGCAGCTCAATTCTTCCTCCAAACCCATCTGGTTGGCTTGTACGGCTTTGCGTTGTCATCTCAAACATTATCTGCTGTCATTGCTTTAGAGAGATGTTTGTGTGTCACTTGGCCTCTGCTGGTGAAAAATTTGATGTCCACCAAGAAGACAGCAGTATTGTTGTGGATTTTGGTCTTAGTCGTTTCTGCGAGCATCTTTGTTTTTGCTGGGTTTCGTTACGGTACGAGATGTGTGTTTGATCCTGCAGACAACCGCACTGTGATCCTTTTACACCCTAGTGAGATTTACCTCCGTAACCAGGACCTTTTTGATGTCATGTATGGAATCGTGGGTGGTTTATTTCTCCCAGGATTCTGTATTACCTCTGTGAGTGTCTGCACGGCGATCACTGTGACTAAACTGAAGAACCTGTCACGATGGAGGGAGACTGTGTCGTCTGCTTCTTTTTCCCTGTCGTCACGTGACTTGGCGGTAACTCGCATGATCATTGGGACTTCCGTTCTGTTTATAGTGACATTTTTACCGTCCATTGTGATCAGTACTTCCTTTCTTGTCGTTCCAGATATTGCTGTGGGGAAACGTTATCACAACCTGTACCTTGTCTTCGTTAGCTTTTTCCAGCTAGGTTCCTACATCAACAGCAGTTTTAATTTCTTTCTCTATTATGCCTATGGAAGTCAGTTTAGAGAGACAGTGCGTCAGGTATTTTCCTGTTGTGTTTGTTTTCGTAGAAAGAAACAAAACACCAAATAATGATGATAACGACAACAACAACAAAAGGATGGTGTCTGATGTAGTGGGTCCTGGAAAAAAAAGGTAAGTGACCTTTAAGCAAGACTAGTTTAGTCTGTAAAGAACACAGCACATTTTTTTACTGCAACAGATTAAGTGTTCAACACATGTTTACTATTCACAAGGAAGGCCCTAATGTTGTAGGCCTATAATGGAACTAGTCAGTCATAGACTGATACCACAACTAACAACATCTGTCAACATTTTATTTATGCATGGACTGACTATTAGAAATGTGGCACTGACTGGTGGGTAGTAATGATGAACTCTCCTGTCAGTCCAACATATCATTAGGTATACTGGTCTTCAGTGTTTAATGCAGGTCCTTCTTCCGGGCAGGCAACCAATCCTGTAGGGTGGTGTACTGTTCTTCCGCAGGGCTCTGAATGGGAAGGATTTCTTGCAGTCATGAATTCTACTTCCGGCAACATTTTTTTTCTGCTGAACAGGAACTGTTCTGTACTGTTCAAATCTGACTGGTGCCTGTAAGCTCTGTTGTAGACAGCTTACTCTCTTTCTGATAATGTCTTGCCAGCTAATGATGTTGATGCCGCATATGATGAGATTGACCTTCAGATCGTCCTTGTGTTGCCTTAGTGGTCTTCCCTTGGTGGAGGTGTTCTTTGTTTCAGTGTTCCAGCTTGTCTGTTTGTCTGCACCATATGAACCAATACAGTGCGTGTTAATTACTTGGTGTAATGAACAGAAGGCTCTTTTGGGCGTCAAACACAAAGAATCCAGAGAAATTGAACGTTTTAGAAAAAGGCAAATAAAACAAAAACAAAGAGAAACTGAAGACTTCAATCAAAAATATTCTTACCAATCCTGTCTTCGTGGAATTCACCTGCATTCTCATAATTAATACTTCATATTTAACTTGTTTTAGTATTCATATATTTATCATTATCATGGTATTATCATTATTATTTATATTATTACTGTTATTATCATTATTATCATTATCATTATTATTATTATTAGTATCATTATTATCGGTATCATCATTATCATCGTCATCATCATCATCATCATCATTACATGTATCATGAGCATCATCGTTCTTCTTCGTCTTCTTTTTTCTTCTTCTTTTTTCTTTTCTTCTTCTTCTTTCTTTTTCTCCTCTTCTTTCTTCTTCGTCTCGTTTCTTCTTCTTCTTCTTCTTCTTCTTCTTATTTTATTATTATTATAATTATCGTCATTATTATCAAATTGTTTATTTTCTTGGTTGTCACATTATAATTATCATGTGAAATTGAGACTGCTCTTTCAGGGCAACGAACCACATCATAATAGTGCATCATCACAAATATCGCTCTGTATGCGTGTCTTTCGTTTACTTATGAAAGTGAATTTTGTCATAGGATGTTGCCAGAGATAAGTCCTTTGTTGCCATGGGATCTTTGACGTACGTTGAATGCATGCTGCATGTCGGACCTTGATTTATGATCTCATCCACAAACACATGGAGAAGTTTGCTGAGACATTGGAGTGTATGTGTCTGAGTGAAATTTTCTCTTGTTTTTTCTGGATTGATTTTCACCGATGTTTGCATGCTTTTGCTTGTCTAGTCCTATGATCTGTGAGGCTGAAGTGGCGTTGATCCCACTCCAATATGTCAAAATTCCAGTGAAAGCATACACAACCAACAACAAAATTCCTTCTTCCAAAGTCCCAGTTAACGCACAAATAACAACAGTTCTTTCAGTCAAACTAACAGTGTAAGCACACACAACTACAAGTTCATTCACTCAAAGTCGCAATCAAAGCGCGCACACACACACACACACACACACACACACACACACACACACACACACACACACATACATACACACACACACACACACACACACACACACACACACACACACACACACACACACACACACACAACTACAAGTTCATTCATTCAAAGACCTCATGATGATAATTCTTAATAGGATCTTGGTTACATGACTCATCAGAATGATTGTGCGATGTAGTATGCATTCTATACCCCCTGTCTTCTTTGGAAGTGTAATGAAAATTGATTTTGACATATCTCTGGGGATTTTTCAAGTGTCTTAAATCCCGTTTAGGAGGACTGTTACATTTTCTATGCCAAATTCCTCCAGGGCTTCAATCATCTCTTTAGTAATGTTGTCTGGTCCTGGGCTTTTCCTGGTTTCATCTTTATCAGTGCTGCTTTAACTTCATCTGTCATTATGGGTGGTCCTTCAACGTTCTTTCTCATAATGTGTTCTTCGTCTCTGTCATCTTGAAAAAGGTCTTTAATGTACTCTCCCCATCTGTCTAATATTTTGTCTTTTTCCATGATAAGCGTACCATCTTTCGATTTAAAGCAACAAGTTGATGTGTATGTATTTTTCCTGTGGACAATTTCTTCAATTCTTCTGTACATACCCTGAGAATCCGTTTTGTGTCGGTCTTCTATTTCTTTTTGTTTTCAGCCAAGCTTCCTTAGCTTCATTGCACCTATTCCTGATTTCTTTGTTTGTCTTCCTGTATATCTCCTGCTTTTTCTTTTGCCTCCTCCATTCCTCAATCAAGCCTAGAAATTCTTTTTTCCTCCAGTTCTTTTTAGCTTTTCTATCTACTCTACGGATTTTTACACAAGTTTCATTTATCGAATTTCTCAACTTTGTCCATCGTTCATCACTGTCACCAACGTCTTCCAGAGCACTGTATTTGCTTTGAACAAGTGCGTTAATTTTTTAAGTATCACTTCATCTGTCTTTAAGAGTTTAAAATTTAGTTTGATGTTGCTTTTTGGTCTCTTTCCTTTTCCGTAATTTCAGTCTAAATCTTCCAGCTACAGGATTGTGGTCACTGTTGCAGTCTGCGCCTGGTAGTGTTTTTGC
This sequence comes from Monoplex corrugatus, assembly GCA_030674185.1. Classification (NCBI taxonomy): domain Eukaryota; kingdom Metazoa; phylum Mollusca; class Gastropoda; order Littorinimorpha; family Ranellidae; genus Monoplex; species Monoplex corrugatus. Next base: position 37,737,377 of record JAPXFY010000029.1, read on the forward strand.
TGTCAGTAAAGAATTTCCAAATCTTTTATTGATCAGGATGTAGTCAATCTGATTTCTGGTATTATCTCCTGGACTTATCCAGGTCCACGTTCTTATATTAGGCTGCTCAAACAAGGTGTTTCCTACTATGAACTCATTCATCTGTGCCCCTTCTACAAGTTTTCCTCCCATTTCATTTTGAGTACCAAAGCCATGAGGTCCAACTATATCCTCCACCACTATCCTGTCCCACTTTAGTACTAAACTCTCCCATTATTATTGTAACTTATTGTGATTTACATTGGCCTTTGGTCAGCTCTAATACTTAGGAGAAGTTGTCAATTTCGTCCTGAGTACTTGCGGATGTTGGTGCATACACCTAAATGGTGTTGATATCAAATGGCCTGCCATCCAATTTAACCAGCAAAACTCTATCGGACACAGCCCTGTATCCCCAAACTGCTTTTGATTTGTCCCTGTCAGTTATGATGTCTATTCCTCTTTCATGTGAGTTTCTACCAGAATATATTACTGTATGCTCTCCTGATGTTATCATCCCTACCTCCTTCCATCTCACTTCCCCTGGTCCTAAAATACTAATGTTAAGTTTTTCCATTTCCATTTTGACATTGTCTAATTTACCTTTTTGCAACAATGTCCTAGTCTTCCATGTAGCGATTTTTTTAGATTTAACGCAGTAGCTCGCCGACACTTTTGTGTTACCTGCGCAGCATGACTGTCCCTACCGGACGAAAGTGCTCCATAGGAGCCGCTATTTACGTCTCTATCCTTATTTTCCTTGTTTTGTCTGGCCATGATTCGTCTTGGGAAGGTACGATGGTGGTTTCCCGTTGCCTTCTATCGGTGTGTTTACGGTCTTTCCGTTAGCCTTTGGCGTTCCCACGACAACCTACAAGGCGGTAGGGTGATTTTTTTCAGGGTTTTCTCCCTTAGCCTTATTCTCTCCCGAGGTGTCCACAAGGCAGTGGACTATTTGCCCATAGCTGGGGGTCTGGTTCGTGGGCACCAGGGCATATCCACACACCGGTGGACCTGCATGCCACAAGTCTAGAGGCCAGACCTCCGAGTCCCTCGAGATTTAGCCTGAGTCCGTGAGATGCTCAGTTACCACATGTCGCTACGAGGAGACATAACGCAGGGCTTGCTGATTTAGAGGCTGTGTACTGAAATAGAGATACTTTAAATTCATTCCTTCAAAGTCTCAGTGAAATCTCATACACAACTGCATGTTCATTCATCAAAGTCCCAATCAAAGCACACACACAATCAACAAGTTCATTCACTCAAAGTCTCAGTGAAACAGTGAAATCACACACACACAACTACACGTTCATTCCCTGAAAGTCTCAGTGAAAGCGCACACAATCAAGTACAAATTCTTTCAGTCAAATTCCCAATGAAAGCACACACAACCAACAACAAATTCTTTCTTTCAAAGTCACAGTGATATCACACACAACTACAAGTCCATTTATTCAAATCCCCAATAAAAACATACAAAACCAACAATAAATTCATTCACTCATATTCCCGATCAAAGCACACACAACCAACTACAAGTTCATTCATTCAAAGTCTCAGTAAAAGCACACACATAACTACAAGTTCTTTTACTCAAAGTTCCAGTGAAAGCAAGCCTATTGGAACCTATCATGCCAAGCTATCAAGGGGTCACCCACCAGAGGAGACTACATTCCGGTGGAATTCAAAGATGCCTTTTGGGATCCATTTTATCAAAGACGTGCCCACAAAGTCAGGTACTAACGACATTTTGGAGCCAAATGAAATGATCAAAGCCCCAGCAAAAAGGTCCACCTCCAAATTCTTCCAACAGTTTCTGGTAACCAGAGACACCATTTTGTATGGACCTGTGATATGGAAGCTGTAGAGGAATCCAAACTTAGGTCACCACTTTATCAGAGAATCACAGACCACATCATCTGAGACAATTCTCACGATGTGATGATCGGTGATTTCATGATAATGAGGGTGATATTCATGATACTATACAATTCCATCTAGGATTGAGACTTCCTGACATGGCCATACACTATGCTTACATTTTTAAGCTATCTTGGGGTCAGCCAGGCCAGAAAAATTGCTACACCTACAGTGTTGGTCAGCAATGTGTAAGCAACATCCTCAGTGAAGTATCCGTAAAGTGGATGAGACTTGACGTGTACTCAATCCATCTTCCCAAAAGTCCATACCATGCTCACAGGTAGGATCCTGTCAGGGCCAATATATGCAATGACATCGTGTGTACTGTATGTTGCTGACCAGAAATGAGCGAGTTAGACAGGTCATGCTAACATGATCAGTGATGGCTGATAGATGTGGACAGTACAGGCCAGGATGATCGGCCTATATGTCGATCATCCTAGAAAGTATTTTTTTTTACCTATTCTGCCACAAGGAGTCACTTTTACAAAGATGATCTTGACGTTAAGGTTGACGTGACTTCACCAAAATATATCCAACATTTAAGGTATCGTTACTCTTTAGACATCAACTAAACCTAGAGTCCTACCTATCTTTCTATGTGTATAGGGTAGTGGGACCCTGGTAGGATTAAAAACAAGAACTTTCAAAGAGCGGATGAATTCAGCTAGTGTCAATGACTAGCATCTTCTCACAGTGACAGAGAAACCCTTTCCAGTGACAGCACTGCTCTCCCTCTTGTTTGTTCGCTCGATATTGGTTCCTCTGGAAGTAAGTAGTGGAATGTTTTTACTCATTGCTTTATTATCGACGGTGCAGAACAGAACCTGTGCTTTGGTGGGGTTGATTGCTGATCCAGTTTTCTGTCACCACGAATATACGTTGTTTAACTGTTCTTGGACTGCTTTGTTTCTTTCTAGTACATTTTTACCAGTCTTATAGATGTCCATCGTTAGCAATGGTGAGTATACAGGCTGGTCCTTTGTTATTTAGATCAGCAAATCTTTTTGTATATATGTTGTAGAGAACGAGAGAAAGCGGTGATCCTTGAGGGAGTCTCATGGAGAGACTTTTTGTGCTGCTGAACACCAGTTTCCAAACTGTAGGACTATTATTCGTTCTTGGGGTGTAATGGCACTCCATATTGTGACTGTCATGCTGACACCATACCGCTGAAGTAGTTCCATGAGTAATGTGAATTGTATTTTATTGTACGCATCTTCTAGGTCTGTAGCTGCAGTCAGGGTTTCTTCTTTGTTTTGAAAACCTTCATAGACTTCGTAAGCAAGGGCAGTTGCGTTTTTCCGTGTGCTTTTTTTCTGTTCTAAAACCTCTTTGATTAGGTGGGAATAATTTTGTCTTCTAAATCTCTTGCTAATTGTGGTTTCAAATAGACCCTGGCTTAAAAAAAAGAGCATACACAGACACACGAACAAGTACACGTAAGATGGTCAAGGCAATGTAACAATGCCTCTTTGTATAAAAAAAATACACATAACTACAGAAAATCCAGGCTGTGTTTCTCTAGGTCACTGTGACTGTATAGAAGCTTCGTATTTAAAATAAAATTGACGCACATCGAGGAAATTGATTGAATGTAGCAACGGTGATTAAAGAAAGAAAAACATTGCAGATATTTTCCTCTTTACACATCTTCTCCAGATACTGTTGATTGTAGGCATTGTTTTGGTCTGTGAGACTTTAAACACCTTGAAGCTTGACCTTCAAGGTTCAGTCTTTCGCAGTTACACCAAAAATCTTACTAGACCTGTCCATAAAGAGCTCACATATTCTTGCTCACATAACTGTGTAAAAGACAAGCACGCACACACACTTTGACACATATCCCTTCTGGATAATACGAAATAATTTCCCTTAAAACAAAAAGTGGAGATCAAAACCTTAGCTGCAGCCACAGTTCATGCCACAGTAATTAAGCAAAAAGGGTAAGCATCCTAGCAACGCCAGACAGATTCCAGAAATACTTTTAAACTTTTTTTCTTTTTTTCTTTTCTTTTAAGCTTTAGCTGACACAGATTTAGAACATTGCCTCTCTGACCCATATTGACTGGATTGCATCATTTTGAAATATTCGAGGAGAAGCCTTCCATGAGCATGACAGGAAGTGATTATTGATCAGTGGCGAAATAGGATACAAAAAGGCCGTTGTGGGTCGATGAGTCCAGCGAAGAAGATGGAGAACATGATGGATCCTGAGCTCTGTGTGTTATTATCACACATTTCAGGAATATTACATTTTCTTCTTTCTTTTTCTCGACCATCTTTCACCATCAGGGATTCCAGTGAGACGCTGTCTGATTACATTTTTTTCTCATAAAACAAGATTAAAAGCAGTAAAGGTTGATATTTTTGCCTCTCTGTCCTGCAATAATTTGATTTTGTCGCTTTGGTGATCCTTTGGGGAGATTCGTCCATGCTCATGTCAGGTAGTATTCATTTGACTGAGGTAAAAGTGGACGTAAAGAAATAGTGTTGAGTCGGTGTCGCTTGTGAAGGACATACTAGGTGCTGATATGGATCACAATATCCCTTAACACACAGGTAGACTTTTTTTATTGGCTGCGGTGTTTTCTAATTTTATTTGTTTGCTTCAATGACGTTTCCCACGAGGAATTTTGATGACAGAAACAAACAATCTGTTAATGACTACCGGGCTAAACCTATCTCTCAGAAAAAAAGCTATTCACTTGCGTAGCTTTCATCGGAGATCCGGCCGACTTCTTCAGCGCAACTGCTGGGTTGAGATCTGGCTACAGTGCGCACCGCCGTGAGCGAACTCAACGTTCTGTTGGTGGTGGTGTTGATGTTGTTGTTGATATTGCTATTATTGTTATTGTTGTTATTGTTGTTATTGTTGTTGCTGTTGTTGCTGTTGTTGCTGTTTATCTATTTTGATATTAAACGTGTAACTAATATGACTTGATTACGTGTTTAAAGGTTGTCACTTACATGTAGACGAGGTCTTCACACGATGTGACCTGTTGCTCTGTGTGGTGAGTGTCTGTGCGTGCGTGTGTGTCTGAGTTTGTGTGTTTGTGTGTATGTATGTATGTGTGTGTGTGTGTGTGTGTGTGTGTGTGTGTGTGTGTGTGTGTGTGTGTGTGTGTGTGTGTGTGTGTTTGTTTGTTCGTTAGCTAATTCTGCCTGACTGTTGTCCTTTATCTTCTTCTGATGTCACAAGCAGCAGCACGTCAGACAACGCCTACACATATATAACAAATCGCCCATAACCTGCTTTGGGGAGCACAAAGGCCCTTCCTTATCTACCGATCTACCTTCAGAGCAAAAGGGTAACGTCATCTAGGTCCTGTCTTTCTTCTCATTTTGCCCCGTTTCTCTCTCTGTCTCTGTCTGTCTCTGTCTCTGTCTCTGTCTCTGTCTCTCTGTCTCTCTGTCTCTCTTTCTCTTGCTTTTGTTGTTGTTGTTGTTGTTGTTGTTTTGTTTTTTTAATCAAAGTGACTGCCAGCGTTAAAACACATACGAAACATGGAAAAGAAAACATAAGAAGTAGAATTACAAACACGTATATAGTGTAACGAAACAGGACAGACACAACTTTTTGGTCAACTAGCCGTTGCGTTGTCAAGCAAATATGAAAGACAAGAAAGAATAAATTCACAACACTGAGCACACACACACACACAATACACACACACGCACACACACACACACACACACACACACACACACACACACACACACACACACTCACACACACACACACACACACACACACACACACACACACACACACACACACACACACACACACACAAGCAACAACAAAAATAATAAACTGTAGAGAACTTTCCAAACATGGCGTCCAGCAGGTGAAAAATGGCATATGTGCAAAGCAATTCTTACGATGTACCGTCCGATGCAGGATACGATGTTTCACATCTTTGTTTGTTTGTTTGTTTGTTTTTTTTATTGATTTTTTGTTTTGTTTTCTGTTTGGTGTTTTTGATTTTGTTTTAGCAGTGTCTGATTCAAAGATTTCTGCTTAATCTGTGTTTGTACAGACTACAATGTAAATTCACTGTAGAAAAGTGTTTTTTTGTTTTCTTGTTTTGCAATTGTTTTTGTTTCTTTGCTTGTTTGATTCTTTGTTGGTTGGTTGGTTGACTGGTGGATAGGTTGTTGGTTGGTTGGTTGTTGGTTGGTTGGTTGGTGTTGGTTGGTCGGTTGGTCGGTCGGTCAGTCGGTTGGTTGGTTGGTTAGCTGGTTGGTCGGCTGGTAGTTGGTTGGTTGATTGGTTGGTTGGTCCTTTCCATTGCATGATAAACAGCATATCTTGCTTCCCTTTTTTTCAGTAACTCAAAAGATTTGTGTTTGGATTGCTCTGGTCAGATCAGGCAGTTAATGCTATTCAATAAAAGGTTGGTTATTTTAAGTGTGTGTCTGTATGTGTTTATGTTTTAGTGTTTTGTTTGTGTGTTCCCTTGTTCATTTTTTCTTCTGTTTGTTTCTTTGTTTGTTAATCCTCCCCAATAGAAATCACACGATTCTGCTTTCTCTCCGCTGAGGGTGAGGACATGCAGCTGCATTTCCTTCACGTTTCTGAAATTAATAAGAAAGCTGCCACTGCAACCCGCGTCCTTTCTACGTCGTCTGTGAACAGTGGCAACTAACTCGAGCGTGCCTGAGCATACGTGTCAGCGCTGATAATGCATCTTGGCTTTGCTTTCTCAACTGGGCCAGAAGAATCGCCAGGGTGGATGCGAATGCATGAAGTAGCGGAAAAGATGTATTGATATCATCTAGATGACCGGAATGTAGGTCTTCTTCTCTCTGTCTCTTTTCTTTGCCTGTGGTGACAGTCCCAGGTTTATAGTGTTATTGTTTTTGTCTGTCTACTGTCTGTTTACTCTTCTGTCTACGTGCAAATCTTTCTCTCTGTCTCTCTCTCTCTCTCTGTCTGTCTCCTCTCCCTCTCTCTCTCTCTCTCTCTCTCTCTCTCTCTCTCTCTCTCTCCTCTCCCTCTCTCACTCCTCTCTCTCTCTCTCTCTTCTCTCATTCTTTCTTATAAGCAACTAGACCAGTGACGGCAGATGGGTAAGTTAACTGGGTGTTGATATTTACACCACTGGAAAAAGAGCATCACTGTAGCATCTGTCCACCAGTTGTAGGTCTCTGTCGACCGTCATGCACCAGGTCGTTTACGATTTTCCCCTCCTTCGCTGTTCTCCCGGGTTCCAGTTCAGCATTTGATTTTCAGGTCTGGAAGATGGCAGTCTCTCAGCATGACCCAGACAACTCAGTCAGTGCTTGCAGATTATGTTTCGAATTGGAATATATTTGCTTCTTGATCTTACTTCATCGTTTGTGACAAAATTGTTCCATTTCATTCCCAAGATGTTGTCTAGGCGTTTTAAGTCAAACGAGTCGAAATTTTTCATTCAAAAATTCAAAAATAGATAAATAAATAATTTAAATGTAGTGGTCATCCTTCTTCTCCTAAGCGACAAACAGACGAGATTTAGACAAAAACATTAGACAAATCGATCTAGCACCTACCAGGAAACCAAGAAAAAGACCTATAATGACCATCCCTCATCATCTTCAACCATTTTTCTCTACCGTCTGTCTCAGGTTGATTCTGACAAGAGATCGATTTTGAGGAGTATGAATGCACACGCTGACAGAGACGTCAGCCGGAAAGTAGTCGCGACGTCACGTGATTTGTAGTAAACGAATGAAATTCGCCAACGCGTGGAAAAGGAAGTGGATAGTGTCACGTCTGATGTGTGATTGGCTGGACTGCGTAGATAATCATCACCATCTTGGGTGCTGTGTCAGACCCATATACCACAATTATCTTATATGAAATGAGATGATTTTTTTTCTGCCTTTCACGCTGTTTCCATTACCAGCACAAGTACTTAAAATTCTTTCTGCTTTCGTGGGCATGATTGTCGAAATAAATAATAAGGTCCTCAGTCAGAGTTTCACTTGAAGGTTTGGCTTGGTATTACCTGGTTTCTACGATCTTCTAGGTCAACGTGCATGGTAACCTGCTGACCCGAAACGACTCATCAAACAACATCATCATTATCATCATCATCAACAACAACAACAACAACAAAACAGCAGCAGCAACAACAACAACAACAAAATAAAGTACGAAACAAATGTGACTGCCCGCGTTCAAGCAAACAGGAACCATATTAAAAAAAAAAACACGAAAGAAGAATACGAACTCGTATTTAATACAACAAGACAAGACAGGCTCAAATTTTCGGGCCAACTAGCCTTTGTCAATTTGCGAAAAAAAGTACGTTCTAATTACGAAATGGACGGAGGGGGAAAAGAAAAAGAAAAAAAGAAAGGAAATGAAAAGCAGCATCAGACATAATTACCAGGCCATCATGTTCACGGACCATGAACTTCGTTTCAAATGTCAGCTGTGGAAATTGATAGAACGTTGTCCATCGATTTTACTTTGCGTGTTTGTTTTCGAGGCAGCTGATGGCTTTTAAATCCTCTCTAAATATATGTGAATTTTTGCTGAACTTTGCGTGTCAGCTCTCCAGAGGAGCGAAGATAAAGATATAGAGGATAAGGAATGGGATGGGGGTTTTAAGGAGAAGTTGAATGAAGGGGGTGGGGAAGAAAGTATACAATTTTGTTTGTGTGTGTGTGTGAGTGTGAGGTGTGTGTGTGTGTGTGTGTGTGTGTGTGTGTGTGTGTGTGTGTGTGGTGTGTGTGTGCGCACGCTTGTCTGTGTGCGTGCGTATGTGTGCGTGTATATGTGAAATAGTGTTTCGATGTGTGAAAGAGACACAGAGAGAGACAGGCAGAGTGACATAATAAAAGAGTGGTTTGTTTTTATAGTGTAATTTAAATTTTTGGGTCTTGTTTTGTTTTGTTTTATTTATTTATGTCTGTCATTGCTAAAATATGTTCGAAAGAAAGATAGAGACATGAAGAGAGAGAGAGAGAGAGAGAGAGAGAGAGAGAGAGAGAGAGAGAGGAAAGAGAGAGAGAGAGAGAGAGAGACTGATTGGTTGATTGATTGTTGATTGATTGATTGATTAATTGATTGACTGATTGATTGATTGATTGATTGATTGATTGATCGATCGATCATGAGTAGTATACTAGGAATGATTGGGGCACTTTTTCCCATGTCTTCCTCCGATGTAAGGAAATAGAGATAAGAGCAACGAGGAGAAGATAAGAAATGGATTATATGATATCATTGCAGGATGAAAACGTCATTGATTAAAGACTCAGTAACTTCATAATTATAGATAATTTAAGGATGACGGAGATAATCACTGAGGCAGATGAGATGATCATCGAGGAGGAAGATATAATCACTAAAGAGCAGAAAGAAAAAAGAACGAAAGCAGGATATCAAAGAAAAGACGCTTATTCAAGTGCAGAAAGAAAGGATAATCACTTCAAAGGAGGAGACAATCATTAAGGAGAGGGGAAAAATCACTAGGGGGAAGGGATGAGGATGAGTGACGTTAAAGATAAGATTAAAACGTCATGGGAAAAAAGCGAAATAGGACTGTAGGCAGCTCTTCAGACTGATAAGACCTTCCAGATGGTGGATAAGGAGATAAAAAAAAGTGTGATGAGAAAGAACCGTTTGTATGAGATAGGAGATAACGGCGAAAGGACAAGGAGGACATAAAAGAACAAGAAGAAGACGAAAGAGGAAAAAAGAAGTAAAACAAGAAGAAGACGAAAGAGGAAAAAAGAAGTAAAACAAGAAGAAGACGAAAGAGGAAAAAAGAAGTAAAACAAGAAGAAGACGAAAGAGGAAAAAAGAAGTAAAACAAGAAGAAGACGAAAGAGGAAAAAAGAAGTAAAACAAGAAGAAGACGAAAGAGGAAAAAAGAAGTAAAACAAGAAGAAGACGAAAGAGGAAAAAAGAAGTAAAACAAGACGACGACAAAGAAGAAGAAGAAGAAGAAGAAGAAGAAGAAGAAGAAGAAGAAGAAGAAGAAGAAGAGGAAGAAGAAGAAGAAGAAAAAGAAGAAGAAGAAGAAGAAGAAGAAGAAGAAGAAGAAGAAGAAGAAGAAGAAGAAGAAGAAGTAAAGATATGAATATAGAATAAAACGTTGAAAGAAACGGAAAGTAAAACCGTTGACAAATAGGAAAGAAAAGAAAAGAAAAGAAACGAACAGAACACAAGGGACACTAACAACAGCAATAACAGCAAGACCACAAAGAGCAACAACAAGCAACAAGAACATATAAAAATGCCAAAAAACGATAGACGGAAAATATAGAAGCACATACTACAAAGACAGAAGACAATAAACAAACAAATAATCAGACAGATATATATTAAAAAACAATAACAACGACAAATAAACAAAACAAATCCCAAATCAACGTACACATTAAGAAGCCATATGATGGCTACTCTCCCATAAATAAGCTTATCATAACATCTGACTTGGGACATTTTGTTTGTACAAGCTTTATTCAAGTACCAAAATAATCAGCAGAATGTACACTTTACAGTGGTATGTATATCTCAAAATGCCCAAAATGCTAGTTAAGACTGATTTCGTGGTGGGAGTTCACGCTTACACACACACACACACACACACACACACACACACACACACACACACACACACATATATATACATATATATATATATATATATATATATATATATATATACATATATATATATATACTCCTAATCATAATTTAAGGGCCACTTCTTCCTTCCTCTCTAATTTTAAGTTGAAATAATTGACAATGTTTAGAATTGATTCTGTTTTATTTCATCATTTCCACACCTGTTTTGGAAAAAGAAATTAGTACAATGACCCATTAGTGAACAGCACATGCATTTAAAGGAACATCCCCCCTTTTCAAAAAACAGAAAGTGTCAGATTTGGCCAATCTGTTTTCAATATCGCGTGTGTCCGCCCCGAGCCTGGATGCATGCTTCACAGCGCCGATGCATCGACCCCACAAGGGTACGGAGTGTGTCCTGAGGGATGGCCGCCCACTCGATCTGCAGGATGTCGACCAGCCTGGCCAGGGTGCCCGGTGGGGGGTGGTTGTCCCTGATGCGCCTCCCGAGCACATCCCAGAGGTGTTCAATTGGGTTCAGGTCAGGTGAGCACGCTGGCCAGGCCATACGGACGACTTCATGCTGCTCCAGGAAGTCGGTCACAAGGCGTGCTCGATGCGCAGGTGCATTGTCGTCCTGGAAGATGGTGCCTTGACCAAGGTCCACAAGCGCAGGCAGTGCCACGGCCGCCAGAACCTTGTCCCGGTACCGGACCCCGTTCAGGATGCCGTCAATGGGGAGCAGGGGGGTCCGGGTACCACGGCTCATGCCACCCCACACCATCACCGACCCGCCGCCGTACCGGTTATGCTCTTGGACAGTGGCGTCAGCGAACCTCTCCCATTGACGTCGCCACACCCGAGCCCGGCCATCGTTAAAGGTCAGGGTGAATCTGGACTCATCCGAAAACAAGACCCGGGCCCACTGTTGCCTTGTCCAGGTCACGTGCTCCCTGGCCCAGGTCATGCGGCGCACTCTGTTGACCAGTGACAGCACGGGTCGGACGGCCGGTCTCCGTGACCTCAAGTTTGCCTCATGTAGCCGTCTTCTCACCGTGCTGCAGCTGATGTTAGCACCTGTTGCGTCCCTCAGCTGACCCCTCAAGGTCACCGCAGTGGATGCCCTTTCCCTCAGGACGGAGAGGGCAAGGTAGCGGTCTTGCTGTCTTGTCGTTACTCTGGGTCGACCCGTGTGACGCCTTTCCTGGACTGCTCCAGTCTCATTGAAGCGCTCCAGCAGTCTCTGGATTGTGGAATGCGACACTTCAAGTCGTCTAGCAACTTCCCGCTGCGCTAGGCCTTCATCAAGCAGAGCGAGGGCTCTCCCCCGCTGCTCATCCGTCATCCGTCGTCTTGCAAGCATAGTTAAAACGAACCAAGAACGGGTCCTTTTTATCCTCGTCTGCGGGCAACTTTGGCTGGAGTAGTGTTCAAAAAGGGCTTGCCTTGCACGTGCAAAGCGAATTTTGTCGCTACCTTGCCTGCGTCGTCAGAGAGACTCTGCTGAAGATTCGACAATTTCGTGTGGAAATTGTCTTCCTTGGGCCGCCCATTGCAAATCGGCAAATCCCCAAACACGTGCCAAAAGGAAACTGCAATGTTGTCTGAGCTCTTATCCATTCAGTTACGGCAACGAATTGGAGAAAAGAGTAAGAGAAAATAGGTTATTTCTCCTTTCAAAAATTGACTCAAAAACGTTCCTGGCCCTTCAATAATGACGTGTAGTATATATATATATATATATATATATATATATATATATATATATATATATATATATGTGTGTGTGTGTGTGTGTTTGTGTGTGTGTGTATGCATGTATGGATGTATGTATGCATGTATGTATGTATGTATGTATTCATGTATGTATGTATGTGTACGTATGCATGCATACATGTATGTATGTATGTACGTATATAATGTACGTTTGTGTGTATATGTATGTATGTATGTATGTATGTATGTATGTATGTATGTATGTATGTGTGTATGGATGGATGGATGAATGCTTGTACGTATGGACATATGGATGGACGGATGGATGGATGGGTGGATGGATGGATGGATGGATGGGTGGATGATGGATGAATGCATGTATGTATGTATGCATGTATGTATATATGTATATATATATATATTTATATATGTATATATATGTATGTATATATATATATATATATATACATACATATATATACATATATATGCATCCATCCATATATATATATATATATATATATATATATATATATATATATATATATGGATGGATGCATGGATGGATGGATGGATGGATGGATGAATGTATATATGGATGGAAGGATGGATGGATGGATGGATGGATGAATTTTTGCTTGTTTGTTTGTTTGTTTGCTTTATTGTTTTATTTCTATTTTGCTTGTTCTGTGTTTGTTTGCTTGTTGTTGTTTTTTTTATTCATTTACTTCACCAAATCGACTTTCTTGTTCGCCACACACTCTTCCAATAGGTTATCAAGGACATTTCCCCCCTTCGTAAAATTTATAGTAGTTCAACATTATATGTACTCGTTTGCTACAAGAACTCCCTTTCCTATTTTTTCGGAGGGTGGAGGATTTGGTTGGTTGTTTCTTCATTTATTTTCTACCTGCCGATCCATTTGCCTCTTCTCGGCTTTATAGGGTTTTGTTCTTGCATCATAAAGAGCAGCCGACATTTTTAGCATGTTGGCCATAGCCACTGTCTTCTTTATTCGTTTTTGTTTTTTTATTTGTTTGGTTGGTTGTTGCCTGGTTTGTTTGCTTGTTTATTTGTTTATTTTTGTTGTTTA
>JAPXFY010000029.1:37755698-37763198 GCA_030674185.1 Monoplex corrugatus
CTCCGTCCTGAGGGAAAGGGCATCCACTGCGGTGACCTTGAGGGGTCAGCTGAGGGACGCAACAGGTGCTAACATCAGCTGCAGCACGGTGAGAAGACGGCTACATGAGGCAAACTTGAGGTCACGGAGACCGGCCGTCCGACCCGTGCTGTCACCGGTCAACAGAGTGCGCCGCATGACCTGGGCCAGGGAGCACGTGACCTGGACAAGGCAACAGTGGGCCCGGGTCTTGTTTTCGGATGAGTCCAGGTTCACCCTGACCTTTAACGATGGCCGGGCTCGGGTGTGGCGACGTCAAGGGGAGAGGTTCGCTGACGCCACTGTCCAAGAGCATAACCGGTACGGCGGCGGGTCGGTGATGGTGTGGGGTGGCATGAGCCGTGGTACCCGGACCCCCCTGCTCCCCATTGACGGCATCCTGAACGGGGTCCGGTACCGGGACGAGGTTCTGGCGGCCGTGGCACTGCCTGCGCTTGTGGACCTTGGTCAAGGCGCCATCTTCCAGGACGACAATGCACCTGCGCATCGAGCACGCCTTGTGACCGACTTCCTGGAGCAGCATGAAGTCGTCCGTATGGCCTGGCCAGCGTGCTCACCTGACCTGAACCCAATTGAACACCTCTGGGATGTGCTCGGGAGGCGCATCAGGGACAACCACCCCCCACCGGGCACCCTGGCCAGGCTGGTCGACATCCTGCAGATCGAGTGGGCGGCCATCCCTCAGGACACACTCCGTACCCTTGTGGGGTCGATGCATCGGCGCTGTGAAGCATGCATCCAGGCTCGGGGCGGACACACGCGATATTGAAAACAGATTGGCCAAATCTGACACTTTCTGTTTTTTGAAAAGGGGGGGATGTTCCTTTAAATGCATGTGCTGTTCACTAATGGGTCATTGTGCTAATTTCTTTTTCCAAAACAGGTGTGGAAATGATGAAATAAAACATAGAATCAATTCTAAACATTGTCAATTATTTCAACTTAAAATTAGAGAGGAAGGATCTAGAAGAAGTGGCCCTTAAATTATGATTAGGAGTATATATATAGACAAACATATATATATATATATATATGTATGAATGTATGTATGGCATTATGATTCCTTTCCCTCCTACAAATCCATATTGTTTTTCCACTAGTTCTGATTTTATTCTATTCCTTGTCCTCATCATGATTATTTATAATAGAATCTTTGTCACATGACTCATCAAGCTAAGTTCGCATTCTACATGTATAACCTCTAGTCCTGCTTTCTTTGGAATTGTAATGAAAATTGGTCTTGATATAAACTACGCACAAAAAGTTAAGGATCACTATGAGAAAACAGGTGCGTAATAAACTCAGTTCGCTACTGTTATTTATTTCTCAGTCCAGCCAAATTGTTATGAATTCTTGTTCAGCTGTAAGTGGGCGATGTTGTGTTAGTGCGAAAATTGCACGGGATTCTCTACTACTGAGCTTGGCCGCAAACGGAAAAGCGGAAACTTGCGAAAAAGGAATTTGTTTTGGACCGTTCGGCCTGAACACATTGCACAAGCCAGATGGAAAAACCATTATGCACGTGCAAGCACTGCTGTTTATGTGTGAGATGCTGTCTCTTGCTTGGCTTTATAAGAAGACATTCCACCAGTAGTAGGCCTGATCTGACAATGCCTCCACGACGAAAATTGAGCGAGTTTGAGAGGGGACGAGCTGTTGCATGGTTCCAAGATGGTGTTCCCAAGCGAGAAGTGGCCAGGCGACTTCAGGTGTCCATCTCGGTCATTGTCAGACTTATTCAACGCTTCACAGCCACTGGGAGGGTCCATGAAAGACGCAGATCTGGTCGACGAAGAAGACAAACCCACGTGAAGATCGTCTCATTGAACGACAAGCCCTGCAGACAAGAACAGCCTCTTCCAGCATCATTCGAAGGCAGCTGAGGGTGGCTACTAACATCAACATCAGCCAGCAGACCATACGGAACCGCCTTCATGGGTTTAACCTCCGTTCTCGTCGCCCAGCTGTACGGCCACGCTTAACTCCAGCCCATAGGGCAGCACGCCGCGCCTTCTGCAGACGTCACGTGAGGTGGACACGTCAGCAATGGTCCCAGGTCCTGTTCAGTGATGAATCGCGCTTCACCATGAACCACAACGATGGCCGACTGAGGGTCTGGAGGCGCCCAGGGCAACGCTTTATTGACACCACTGTCCAAGAAAAGGTGGCCTTTGGTGGAGGTTCTGTAATGGTCTGGGGGGCCTTCAGCCTTCACCACAGAACACCCTTGTATCATGTACAGGGTAACCTGACTGGCCTCCGATACCGGGATGAGATCCTTCGACCGCTGGCTGTGCCTACACTGCAGCAGATGGGACCGATGGCTGTCTACCAGGATGACAACGCTCGCCCCCACAGGGCAAGGGTGGTCAACGACTTCCTGCAGCAGTCTGGAGTCAACAGAATGGAGTGGCCAGCATGCAGTCCCGATCTCAACCCGATTGAGAACCTCTGGGATGAGCTGGATCGCAAAGTGAGGAGCAACCACCCCCCTCCCAGGGATGCCCAACACCTCTACCAGATGCTGCAGGCTGAGTGGCAGGCGCTTCCACAGAGGATCTTCACCAACCTGGTCAACTCGATGAGGACTCGCTGCGTCGAGTGCCAGAACAGCCATGGCGGTTACACGCATTACTGAACTTTTGGAAGCATCAGAATGCCCTGTCTTGTGATTTCAATGACTTTGGGAAATCAAATTTCGATACGTACCCACTTTGATCAAATGTACACACCAAACGATTGCTCGAAATTGAAGGCAATTGTGTATTGTTATCACTAAAGCATGGAATTAAATGTTTGCCAAACTTCAACGCATTGGCTTTCTTATTTTGAAAGTTATGAATTTTTGTGCAAGTGATCCTTAACTTTTTGTGCGTAGCTTATGTCATAAATGTCATTTTGGAGGACTGTTTGCTTTTCAAAACCAAGTTCATATTCAGCCGCTGTGATTTGTATAGGATTATTCTCCGGTCCTGAAGCTTTTCCTGTTTCACCTTTATCATCAGTGCTCTGAGTTTATCTTTCATTATTGGTGGTCTTTCAAAGACATTTTCAGTGATGTGTTCTTCTCATCTGTCGTCAAAATGGTCTTCAATGTACTCTCCCCATCTGTCTAATATTGTGGCTTTTTCTGATGTGTATGTCTTTTTCCTGTGAACAATTTCTTCAACATTTCTGTACGGAAACTTGGGGTCTGTTTTGCATCTGTCTTATGATTCTTGCACTTTGTTTCTAAAGAAGTTTCTCTAACTTCATTGAACTTATTTGCAATTTCCTTATTTATCATTTTGTATTTTCTCTTTTCTTCTTCTGTAGCTTCCTACATTCATCAATCAGCCCCTCCCCTCCTTTTTGTTTTTGTTTTCTGTTTTTGGTTTTGTTTTGTTTTTGTTTTGTTTTTTGTTTGTTTTTTGTTTTTCTTTTTGTTTGTTTTTGTTTGTTTGGTTTTTTTGTTTTGTTTTGCTTTATTTGTTTCAACTTTGGGGATTTCCTTACAAGCTTCATTCACTGAGATTTTCTTTTGTTCCTCAAGGTGGGGAATCAGAACTAAAGACAATATAAAATGTATCCTGTGTTTATGTAACACTGATAAAGAATCGAAGACAGAGTTTTAGTGTTTAAGTTATCTTAATTCCAGTTTTCATAGGTGGAGAAAGTGAAAATATTACACTGAACGCACAAAGCTTATTTCACCCAAGGTATTCATTCATGATGATTAACAACCGCTGATTTTTGAGTAAATGGTATCTGCACTTTTGCAATTGAAAATCACTTTGACGCAGATGGAAGTTATCAAATGCAACGGCGCTAATACCACTTCTCAATTTTTTGGTTCGAGTTATTGCCCATCTCACTGCACTTTCTTTGGCATCCTGGCATACCAAACACTCAATTTCAATTTCTCAAGATGACGTCTCGGAATAAATTCCATATGCGCTATTGTCATGTGCACAGGGTAATGTGTGCACATGTTTCTTTCTTTTTTGTATCATGTGCAAAGGGTAACATATGCACATGATTTTTTGCATTGCCCCTGGAACCTTCCACGACGTGGGGGGAAATGACGTCACCGATAAATGATTTTGGGCTTTTTTTTTTTTTTCTTGTCTTTGCGCTGTTGGGTGGTTCGTTGAGAGCGCTCCTCTCCCTTATGAAATGAAAACGACAAGATACGCAGCGACAAGCCAGTGCGGGCCTGGGTAATGGGGAATGGTCTGGTCTGATTGGTTCACGAGGGAGCCACATCTGTATGAGAATTCAGTTTAAGGGATGGATGCCTGATCCAGCCCCTGGCCCTAAGCTGTTAGGATTCTGCTGCGTACCTGGGTGTTCCTGCTAATGACACGTCTGATTTGTTCCGCTCCCTGGGATTTGAGGTAACAGATGGTTAATTACCTGAAAGCATTTAAACTATCAGAAGTGTGGGAAATAAACAAAAACTGAAATCGTCTGTGCAGCAGGAAAGCTTATGTCTGTTACAGAAGTCTGTTTATGTGTGATTGACAGAAATAGAATGAAAGTAGATTGTGTGTAGGTGCGTGTTCTATGCGTTTTCCCCAATCACACACAACCCTCCATTCAGTCACTTCAACAACCTCTGCAAACAAAATAGTATATTTAAATATTTATAATTAATCAGATATCCTCAGTTCATTTTTCATCCAACTGGATCAACAAACACATAAGACAGAGATAAATGTTCAACGTCCACTGTTCAATAGAAAGTAATCGGTTCAGGTTTCCGTCCCAAACAGTCCTTTAACAGGGACTGTTTCACTGCGTCAACACTTCACAGTCAGTTTGTTTCACAGCATCGAAATCATTGTTCAGGATTCAGTTCATCGCTCTATATAAATACATTGTTACTATACAGTCCTGGGGAGCAGAATAAATTACAGTGGCGTCATTAGTCGGAAACGCCCAGGTATGTAGCAAAGCTTAGGACCAGGGATTCGATCGGGCATCCTCCCCTCAAACCAAAGTCACGTACTATGTGGCTCCCTCGTGAGCTAATCAGACCAGACAGCTCCCACGTCAGAAGCTGTAGATAGGAAAGAATTTGCTAAGTACTTTCCATCTACAAAAATGTCAACAAAATGTATTGGGTCAATGGCCACACCATATTTTTATATTGTATGATTGACAGACGTTTATCCCAAAATAATAGTGTTTGCCTTTTAAAAGCTCGCAGGCAAATTACATTCACAGTGCTATACAGCAAATATTCTACACTAACTTCAATTTCCAAAAAATGACCACTAACTTAGCTTCATATTCATTTAACAAAATACATCTTACAATAAAGAATTTTACACAAAATTCGCAATTCATGTTTCAAAAGTCCAAACTCTCAATACATATAATTATCCATAAAGTTCACACTGACTGCACATCATTTAAAGATCTAAACCACAAAACAGTAATTCATAAAACATTAAACTACAAACTCAATACAACTCTTGACTGCCAAAATACTTCATTCACTTCACTTTTACACAACTATGTTTCTTCACCTCAAAAGCTTGCAACAAATTGTTTCCCTTATCTATCATTCATCCATGAATCCTGACTTTCTTATAACTTGTTTCACAACAGGCCAATTCAACTAGCTCATTCATAAGCTCTACACGTCTCAATTTTTGGTAAAGTAAATTTCTTATGCTAACATTCTACAAATCCGAAGGTAAATTAATGCTGCAAAAGGAAACTTTTGTTCAAACATTAGTAATCTCAAAAAATATAAAAGATTCACCAACGCGCTAACGTATTAGCAGCTTACAAAAAAACAGAGTTAGTTCTCTTCAGGCAGCAAGGAAACGCGACAGCTCGACCTGGAAATCTCTGTAGAACTGAATTTAAGTTCACAGATTTTTCAACACACAATCAACGCTACACGCATTCCACGCTCCAGGCACTCCACGCACTCCACGCTTTTACTTCACAGCCAATCCAAAAACATTTCCCATTTCAACCAATGAGAATGAAAACACCGAAAACACTGGGTGCTCCAATCCACAAAAGCAAAAATGAGCCAAAACCCTACACAAAAGTGAAAATGTAAAAACAGCACTACGAAAATATATACAGCACATCTGTCACAATGTCGTCAGATGAAATATATTTACATACAGTGATGAACTGAATGCAGAAACTGATATCGATGCCGTGAAACTTAAATTGTGAGAACTGTCCGGGAAGTGTTTGTGCAGTGAAAGATTCCTTGTGAAGGGACTATTTGGGATTTGAAAATAACTGAACTCAGTAAATGATTACCTGCCTTCCATTACACAGTGGACGTTGAGCATTTATCTGTTTATATTCTTATGTGTTTGTTGATCGGGCTGGATAAAGATGAACTGAGGGCTTCTGATTGGTTATAAAATATTGACATCTCAGCTTATGTTCTATTAATGTTGAACATTGTGAAATGTGATTGGATTGTTATATATTATAAGTGTTCATTGGTCTTTGTCCGCTAAGTCCATGATTGTCAATTTACTGTCTTGTTTGCAGAGGTGGATGAGATGACTGAATGGATGGTTGTGTGTGATTGTTGAAAACACACAGAACATGCACCTACACATACACAGTTTACATCATACCTCTAGTCTTCTGTCTTTCATTATCTTTCTGTCAGTCACCATAAACCACCTTTGTATAATTGTTGCTTGCCTTTTCCTAATCGTCCTTCTTACTTATCTTCTTGTGTCTGCCTCCTTCAAGACTGTCTCGTTTGTTTTCTTTGCTGTTCACGGAAATCTTAACATTCTTCTAGACACCACATTTCAGTTGCCTCAATTTTGTTCTGACTTTGCATGTCGGATGTCCACGCCTCACAAATGTATAAAAGTATCGGTTCTATATCACACTCGAGAACTCTCTTCGTGATGTTAATTGGTAGGCATTTGTTGGTGAAAACGGTTTTCCTTTTCTTGAATGCTGTTTTAGCTCGTCCAATTTTGCTGGCTATTCATGATGTGCATCTGCCATCTGGTGAGATGACAGTTCCCAGAAATGTAAACGTATCAACTTTCATGTAACAACGTATAACCGAAGTACGTCAAGTGGATTATTTGGAGCTGAAACTAATCAGCTCTATTCGCCATCCTCCTCACTGAATCTGCAGCCATCCTCTGGTAACCTATTGTGTATTATTTTTCTCACCTAAATGATTGTAACAGTTTTCTTATTGGTTTTCACTTGTCAGTTGTTTACCTTCTACAGAAAGTTCAAAACGTTGCTGCGGGACTCATCCTTAAATTTTCTTACTATAGTAGTTTAATATCCCTGATTTGTATGCTCCATTGCCTTCCTATTCTACAGCGTATCAGATAAAAAGTCTTTTTATGTGTTACTGTGTTATCTCTAATATTGCTCCTGCATATCGATTGCTCCATGCCTCTCTCTCTCTCTCTGTGTCTCTGTCTCTCTCTCTCTGTTTTTCTGTCTCTGACTCTGTCT
>JAPXFY010000029.1:37768198-37805698 GCA_030674185.1 Monoplex corrugatus
GGAAGAGACGTCTATTATTATTGTGATATTTTTTTAATGTTTCGTTTACTTAAATTGTATTTGCTTATTCATCTTTTTATTTGTACATTTATTTATCTGTATCAGTTGCATTTGTCTGTGACTGGGCATTCCTTAAAACTCTTTACCGTTATGAGATTTGTTATGATTTTTTCACGAAACTGACAGTACATTTGCCAGAAGGCATGCCACTTCGTCAAATATTAACTTATATCATAACTTATATTATCAAACTAAACACCATAACACTCAGAAATGTTTGCAGTTTCAACTGATGTATAACATACAGCCTTTTTGTTGACAGATGTTTATAGATCCAAATGGAACAACGATGTCGCTATGGGAGAATGTAGGGGAGTTAATTTCTTTCGGCAATCAACACGCATTGAGAAATTTACAATTACAAAAAAAGTCCCTAAAATCTCCATAGAACGCACGAACAATGATTCAACCGTTCGTTTGGTTACCACTCCTAGCGAAAGTGTTAGTCTTTATTTCTCAAAGAGACTGGCTATGCAGTGAGGATAACACATCTTGTTGATTATGACTGTATAGAAGAAACCACGGTTCAGATTCGATGGAGACGATAGGACCTCAGGATTATGCCAGCACAGAGGGCTTGTGTGCAGGCTTAAACTCTTGTGCCATGATCATTTAAGATCTCCACCACTTGACAGTAATGGCGACAATGCATGTTATGGAATTCATTTTGAATATGGAGCCATCGTCTTGAGAACCTGAAACTGGAGACGATCAGGAGATGAGAAAGGACGCCTCTGGGACGACGCACATCAGGGAAGGGGGACAATGCTTTAAAGACACTTAAAAATATTATTTGTCCTCATGTACACATTGTGTGGTTAGGAATTTAAGCCGTACCAAACGTTCAAACGAGCAAACAACACTGTGTTCGAAAAGTAGACTACTGGCATGCCTCTGACCTGAGTTATTACGAAAAAAAAGGTCTGTGGTTTGTTCAGTAGATATTGTCGATTTTCACAAATGTTGTTCTCTGGCCAAAGTTTTGGTTAAGGTTGGCGTCGGTTTAAACTATCACCTTAAGCTTGACTTTGACTTTGGAAACGATACTCATGAAAACTGTGAGGAAATCACGTTTTTGTTTTCCTAGAATCGCTCTTCAATTTACATATTAAACACGCAGCGAGTCTAGGAAAAGGAGAGATCTGACTCTGACCGTCTATGAAGAAAGTACAAACTATTTTGATTCATCATCATCATCATGTGCCCTGCCCTATTGCGTTGTCGATCACAAGTCTCCACACGAAGCTATCCCCTGTCGCTGCGGGTACATCTCCCACCTATTCCGTCTTCAGCCACCCTGCAAGTCCGTCCAATATTTTCTCCCTAGGTCTACCTGGTGTTCTATTTCCCTCCAGTTTTCCAGTTGTAACCAGGAGCTCTAATTCCCCCACCATCTACAACACCGCCATGTCTTCCCTTGGGAAGAAGGAGATGAAAAACTAAGTACGAGGCTCGCTTGTCTGAGATGCCATGAGTAACAGCATGATCATCTATAAACGAGAATCAGGAAAAAAAATCGCTGCACTGGGAACAGCAAGAAAAGAAACAACGCCCAGCACCATAGACGTCAGGCGCTGTGGGAACAGTTACTGACAGATCCAGTGTCAGAACAAACAGCCACGCTCGGAAAATGGCAAGGTATAAGGCGAATATGAATGAATGAAGAAAGCCTTCAGGACCACGGCTGGCAAGATCTCTCTGATAAAGTCAAAGGATAGTAAAAATAATCAGAGATCATGTCAAGCAAATGGAGAGGTGGCCAAACACTACCAATACATGTTCTTCATTGAGAACATGGTCACTGAGTCAGCCCTTGCCAGTATCCATGCCTTGCGTGTTATTGATGAGCTAGACCTATCCCCAACAAAGGACGAACTCAGTGAAGCCATTGATTCATTTGTTCAAAGCTAAGACAGTATTCCAGCTGAAGTGATCCAGCCTTGGAAATCAGTGTTCCTAAGCTTTCTTCTTAAGCTACTCTCCCAGTGTTTGAAGGAAGGATTTTTCCCTATGATATGCGAGGTGCAAATACCGTCACTTTACAATAGAGACGGCAGTGACTGTAATAATTACAGAGACATATCACTGCTAAGTACCATCAGCAATGTGTTTGTCCAAGTGGTCCTGCAGAAGCTGTAGACACCTGTAGATCGTGTCCCAATGTGGCCTCAGGGTAGAAAGATCGACATCATCTTCTCAGTCAGGCAGTTAAAGGAGAAGAGCCGAGAACGGAGGCAGACTTTCTATTGCCTTCATTGACTTGACAAAAGCCTTTGACCAGATTAGCAAAAGAGGCCTATTCACATTCCTGTAGAAGATCAGATGTGCTGAATCTAATCGTCTTTTTCCATGATGACATGCAACAACATGGGATAGTGCAGATTGACGGATCTTCCTTACAGCCATTCCTCAAAGTAGAATGAAGCAGGGCTGTGTCGTCGCCCTGATGCTTTTTGGGATCTTCTTCTTTCTGATATCGCTGTGTGCTTTCAAAGCATCTGTTCACGGAATGCGGCTACATACTAAGTCTAACACGGCAAACTGTTCAATCTTCCACGCTTCAGAGCAAGGCCCAAAAGTGCATCAGGTCCTGATCCAGGAGATAATATTCACTGAAGATGATACTTGATATCTCACAGATGGCATGATCTCCAGAGGCCAGTCACTTCCCTAGCACATTCTTGCCAAGAGTCTGGCCTCATCTTTACTCTGAAGAAGACAGGGATCAAAGGGTATTGAGTACGCTCTGCTGCCATGTAAACGTGACCAGGAGTCAAATAATATCAGTGCGGACGCCTGGAAAGAGATACTTGCAAATCACTGTGCATGGTGCCAGGCTGTACGTGCAGGCATCGCTATTGTAGAGTAAAAGCTAACTCGACCTGCGGTTGGACAGAAGATGGAAAAGGAAAGCTGCTTCACAGACCACCTACCTTAGCATACTTAACAAAGTCCCCAAGGAGGCATTCTTTGCTTAATCAAACATACGAAGGCAGCAGTTGTAGTAGAAGTAGAAAGAAGACTAAGGTTATAAACATTATGTACCTACTTTGTTTCAGGAGGAAAATCACCAGCAATCATGTGGCAAGTAAATGGATCCTGGCTGAACAATGTTACTGCCTTCATCCAATCGACAAATATTGTTTCGAAACAATCGTCTGAAGGTCTGGAAATGGGATCAACACAAAGGCCCTATCAGATGTCTTCGATTTTTGAATTCTGGCAAGAAGCAAATGGAATGGCGAGCAATATAGGATCTCCAGCCATTATGATAAGTGGAACTGTGGGTAAGTTGAAAATATGTTTGCTACTTTTGAAAGCTCGCTACTTCAATCGTCACATAATTTGGCAGTGCAAAGACTTTCTCTTAAAGGACTGACTTACTGAGAGAGAGCTCTAGAAGGGCCAACTAGGCTGCTCCCAAACTTTCAACATGTTTTGTAAGTGTGCGTGCGTGTGTGTGTGTGTGTGTGTGTGTGTGTGTGTGTGTGAATGTGTGTGTGTGTGCGTGTGTGTGTGTGTGTGTGTGTGTGTGTGTGTGTGTGTGTGGGTGGGTGGGTGTGGGTGTGGGTGTGGATGTGTGCGTGCGTGCTTGTTTGTGTGTGGTGTTTTACAGCGTATGTTATTCTGTCTCTGTCTCTCTGTGTCTGTTTCTTCTCTTTCTCACTCTGTTTCTGTCTCTCTCTGTCTGTCTGCCTCTCTCTCTCTCTCTCTCTCTCTCTCTCTCTCTCTCTCTCTCTCTCTCTCTCTCTCTCTTTCCTGACCCATCTTTTGTGTCACTGATCCTATGCTGTTCAATCTGGCTCTTTAACAAACCATCAGCCCTACCTTCTGTTAGTCAAAATCTTAGTGCGAAGCAGTTGGTGGGAGCCAGATTTGTCAAACGGCCTGAAGGACTACCATCCAGAGGAGGTTTTGCGATGATGTGGGGTTACTTCAGTAGAATCAATAGTGTCTTGCTCTGATCCAATTGAATACGGACAATGCCTTGTGAGGCTGAAACAAAAATTACAACACCTTTAGATTCAGGATCGCTATGAAATTATGGACACAAAATAGTTTTACATATTATTATTATTATTATTATTGTTATTACTATTATTATTATTATTATTACATTATTATTATTTTCATTATAATTATCATTATTATTAGTAGTAGTAGTAATTAGTATTATTTTTGTTGTTCTTGTTGCTATTGCTGGTGTTGTTCTTGTTGTTACTGCTATTGTTGTTCTTGTCGTTGTTGCTGTTGTGCTTCTTCTTTTTTTCTTCTTCTTCTTCCGATTAATAATTATGATCGATATTATGATTGTTATTGTTTTTGTCATTAGTATCATTTTCATTAGTAGTTCTTGTAGTGGTGACGGTATCAGTAGTATCATTAATATTGCTATTGTTATATCAATATTTCTTCTTCATCTTAGTAGTAGTAGTAGTAGTAGTAGTAGTAGTAGTAGTAGTAGTAGTAGTAGAAGTAGAAGTAGTATTATATTTACAATATTTATATAGCGCAAAATCTTGATAAAATCAAATCTAAGCGCTGAAACACACACACACACACACACGCACGCACACACACGCACGCACGCACGCACACACACGCACCCACGCACACACACACACACACACACACACACACACACACACACACACACACACACACACACACGGCTATAAATGGGGAGAAAGAATAAAAACAATGGAAAATTATAGAGAGCATATTATATACAATTATATATTGCAATGTGATTCCCCTCCGAGTGGAGACAGGCTGCAGAGGGGATTGAGTGAGGTCAGGATTTTATGCAGAGGAGATAAGGTGAGTTTTGAGAGCGGACTTGAAGGAAACAAAAATAGGTTGCTGACGGACTGAGAGAGGAAGTTTGTTCCAGGAGAGCGAACCAGAAACAGAAAAGGCTCGTGGACCATAGGTATTGAGCTTAGTGCGTGGAAAGCGAAAAGTCAGAGGATCGGAGGCAGAGCGGAGGGTACGTGAGGGAACATAGATCTCACGTAGGCTTGACAGGTAATCGGGGGCTGCGATATTGAGGCTTTTGTAGCACATGGTGTCTAGTTTGTACTGTATGCGCTTTGATACAGGGAGTCAGTGAAGTTGTGCCAGGAGAGGAGATATGTGGTCAGCTTTTTTCTTTTTGAGTACAAGGCGTGCAGCATTGTTTTGAATGCGCTGTAGGATGTGAGTGGTGGAGGCAGGAAGACCAGACAGGAGTGAATTGCAATAGTCAATGCGAGACATTATGAAGGAGAGAACCAGTTTTGCAGTTGTTTCGACAGAGAGATACTTCCTGATCAGGTTTATACGAAGTAGTAGTGGTAGTAGTAGTAGTAGTAGTATAAGTAGTAGTAGTAGTGTAGTAGTAGTAGGAGGAGGAGAAGGAGTAGTGTCATTACTATTATTGTTGTTGTTGCTGCTGCTGCTGTTGGTTTTTTGTTGTTATTGTTGTTAGTAGTAAGAATAGTAGTATCGTTTGTTTTTGTTGTTGTTCTTGTTCTTGTTGCTCTTATTGTAGTTCTTGTTGTTGTTGTTCTTGCAGCTGTGTTGTAATTATTACGTTTTTATTATCATTATCATCATCATTATCAGTATCATCATCACATGTACTAATTCATTTTTCATTGTTATTATTGTTTTTGTTGTTGGTGGTGTGTAGTCATCTTCATCATCATTATCTTTTTCGTTATTATATTTTCATGTCTGTAAATTATATTTTTTCTTATTTTTATTTTTGCATTGTTCCATGCAATAAAATTATGATTCAATTTTCATGTAGCGCTGTTCTCCAAAGGTAAGTCAGACCGACTGCACATTACATAATCATAATCAAACGTTTTAGTGGGGCATGGAGAACTAAAGCTGTGAGGCAAGCTGACCACGTTACATTATTTAACTCTTTTCCTGCCATGGTCGCAATCAAGCGACTTCCCGTACGACCGCCATAATCACATTTGTGCCACTTGGAGGGGTTATGCTAAACGATAACTTTTCACGTGGGTACAAAGTTACTGTAAGCTCCACTGCTGAATGCATGTGACTGTGCTATTTTTAAACTTTACCCAGCGACCTAGTTTTTCAGCAGTAAGGCCGTGAAGTGTGGCTTTGTTAACTGCCGGAATTTACGTCATGTTTTCTCTGAAGCATTTTCTCCAAAATGGCTGCAAATCGACACGCATTGTCTACCACTCCGAGTAGAATAAGCAGACAGCTGACTTTGTGTGTTGATTTTCCATTGCTTTTCCTCGTTTATTATAATGATATCTGGCGCACAACTCACGAAATAAGGTCAGTAGTACAACTAATAAACCGTATGAAAAAAAGTCTTTGTTTTTCTTTATAATAAGATTATCTGTGGAATAATCAATCAAGCACATGAACATAAGCAAGCATTCATATATAAATACAACATCTGCCCTTTACACAGCAAAAAAAAAAGTATGTGAAATTACTGAAATTCTTTAGAAGTCTTTGAGATATAAGCTTTTAAAAATGCATATGCGCTGCAAAATTGGATGCCCAAAATATACTTGGCACTGAGGAGTGCCGTTTCTGGGGAAACTTGGCAGTGAAAGCGTTAACTGATGCATCATCTCCATCTTTGCAAATGCTGGGTGTTGTCATCTATCTTTAACCCAATCACTGATGTGACAACCTCTAAGACAAAACAATTACATAGGTATACTGAAAACAAATCGTATCTATACCTTGCTCTCATTTCGACGAAACTGCTAAACAACATAACTAATGAACGGGGGTAAAGATAATCTGCTACAAGGATTGTGTCTGTATCTGTCGCTACAGGTAATATCCTCACCGTGCTGGTGTTACGAAGGATGAGTTCTGGTACCTCCACTCTTCCGTTGTTCTTCATGGCTCTGGCAGTGTCTGATCTGGCTTTGCTCTATGTGGGTCTGCTGCCCATCTGGATTCAATATCAATTTGGCTACTCTGTTCGTGACTCGTATCAGGTAACTGACCACACGCTCGCACCACGTACGCACATAGACATATACACACATACTGACACACACTCATACACAAACACAGACAAACACAGACAAACATACACACAAACATACGCACACACTCACATACATATGCACACACACATACATGCACACACACAATCACACACACAAACGCACACACACACCCACACACACTGACACACACACACATTCGTGCACACTCGTGCACACTCGTGCACACATTGACACACACACACACACACACACACACACACACACACATATATATATATATATATATATATATATATATATATATACAGAGAGAGAGAGAGATATATACATATACATACACACACAGAACAACCACACACACACACACACACACACACGTACAAACACACACACACACACATACACTAACACACACACTAACACACACACACACACTAACACACACACACACTAACACACTAACACACACACACTAACACATACACACACACACACACACACACACACACACACACACACACACACACACACACACACACACACACACACACATTGACAACATTCGCTGACACGCTTACCTTTCCTTGCTCTACAAGAAATAAGATGTGACTTTCGTTCCGTGACTTAAGATTAAATAATGTATTAATCGATCCAGGCTTTATCATTCTGAACTTGGTATACCACCTGAAAACTACTCGACAGTGCAACCAGTACAGTGACCACAGACAGAGAGAGGGAGAGAGAGGGAGGGAGAGAGAGAGAGAGTCAGAGAGAGAGAGTCAGAGAGGGAGAGAGAAAAAATAGAGAGAGAGACAGAGACCGAGAGAGAGAGAAAGAGAGAGTCAGAGAGAGGGAGAGTCAGAGAGAAACTGAAACTGAAACTGAAAATGGTTTATTGCCATTGACATTTTTGTCTTTGTGGCAAGGAGCATAAAACAAAGTCATTAAATTTTTCGGCGACGTTTTCTCGAAACAGAGAGAGAGAGAGACAGAGACAGAGAGAGAGAGAGAGAGAGAGAGAGAGTCAGATAGAGAGAGAGAGAGAGAGTGAGAGAGACAGAGAGAACCGATACAGTTCATACATGATTATAATTACACTTTACCTATTAATAACATTTGGATCTACATTTCACCAAATTGTTGACAAACACAACCATTTAGGCATCAAGATGTATAATTACTGCAAACAGGTTGAACATGTAAACAGTATAATAAAGCAGTTGCAATGTTGTTTTCCTGCTTAAATACATTTACGCACAAACTTAGCAGAAAAAACAACAACTTAAATATGATCATGATTATGCTAATATGGTCTGGAATAATATGCATATAGACACACGTCGCGCACAGATGAACACACACACACACACGTAAGAAATTAAAAATATCAAATAACTGTAAGTACACACATGGATACACACACCCGCACACAGACACAAACATATGTACATTCATATACACACACCCATATCCACACAACATGATGGCCGACAACGACAATAATAACAACAACAACAGCCATTACAACAAAAACAGCAACAGCAATGAGGAAACACTCGCATCTACAAGTCCTCGGATATACAAAAAACAGTCGATGCAGTAGATCATAAAACAAAGGAAGAGATATACAACCATCACGACATACTTACGGACATACAGACATACAGACAACAGTCAACAAGCAGACCACAAACACACATACAGACAGTTGGATAAAACTTGCTTGTTCTCCAGTTGTCTTTTCCTTTTCTTCAGTTTTCCTTTGCCTCTGTTTCACAAAAAGCCCGAACACATTTCATTCCATGCTGTAAGAGCCTGTGCAGTGTTTCCTTTGAGATGGTACCAATGTTAGTCAGACCAGTGAAAAATCTTTGGTCTGATAGCAGTGAGCTGCATGTGTTTTATACATAAGAACTACGGCAGACATTGCTGATTTATTCTCACATTGATAAATTTTAGTCTGTTCTGACTCCAATACATGTATAGTTCACAGTAATTTGGAGAGAAATACCATTGATAACCTATCCAAGTTCAGAGGTATTAATAACAGACATACCACCTGATCTGTCTGTGTTCAGCCAGGGTCATTTTCAGTGATGTTCATTATGTTCAGATCTTTCGAAGATCATTAAAATCATAGATTTAAAATAGTGCTTCATTTCAAATCATAGAATAGCTGATAGAAATTTCACTATTTTTCTTTTTAGGTGAGCTGCAAATTGTTGTTGTGGCTCAAATACCTGTTTGGCTGGTTGTCAGCTTGGCTGTTGATGACTATGACGATCCAACGGGCAGCCAGCGTCATCTGGCCACACAAGGTACGGCATGACTCTTGCCATCTCTTTCCTGATGATGATGATGGTGATGATGATGGTGATGATGATGGTGATGATGACAGTGATGGTGATGATGATGATGGTGATGATGACGATGATGGTGGTGATGATGATGATGATGTTGGTGATGATTATATGGATGAGGATAATGACTATGATTATGATGGTAATTATGATGATGATGATGATGATGGTGGTGGTGATGATGGTGATGATGATGATGATTGTGATGATGATGGTGGTGGTGATGATGGTGATGATGACGATGGTGAAGATGACGATGGTGTGATGATGGTGGTGATGATGACGATGATGGTGGTGATGATGATGATGATGGTGATGATTATATGGATGAGGATAATGACTATAATTATGATGATGATGATGATGATGATGATGATGATATTTTCGTTATAATTTTTCAATGGCGCTATTCTCCAGCAACCTCGATTTGGGTTGCTGATCATTATGCGTTATTAGATATTTTAGTAGGGCAAGCAGAACTCAAGCTATTCGGCAAGCTGACCACTGTATTTTTAGCGTGCATGTCAGAGATTTTCATGTTTCCATAAAACAGCCACTGACATGAATTACATGATATTCAACGTGCGCAACTGATAGTATGCATACTTACACACACATAGAGGGTTTAGGCACTGGATGGTCTACACCCATGTTGACTTAAGAGGTTAGAAAAATATCTCCACCCTCTACCCACGGGACATGGTGTCTAAACAGACCAAACTCAGGACCTTTCGACTGCAAGTCTGATGTTTATACCCACTTACGTTACTGCACTCTGGAAGATCAGTCCAGAGAAAGAAAAGGCATCGTACGTGACAAGATGATTTCTCACCTGTAAAACATTGCTCACCTGGGTGAAAATTGTATCAAATTTGTTGCGGTTGTGAAAGAATGTTTCATGTGTCCACGTCTTGCCTCAGCACGTTCATCTTTTCAAGGATGGCGCAGACTTCAGGAAATATGTCTATGAGGCACTGGAGCTGTTGTTCAGCGTGTGAGGTAACAACAGCGCCATTGTCGAAAAACAGGTCTTTGATAATGGCGTTGCGCAACTTTGTCCTTGCTTTCTGTTGAAAAGTCGTCCATCGGATCTGGTACTTAGGTACACTCTATCCTTTGCATTCCCAAAAGCATGCAAAAGGAACATGGAGAATAAAATGCCCAACAGGGTGGGAGCTAGGGCTCGGCCTTGCCTGACACCGCTTTTTATGTCAAACAATTCAGACATGTTGCCCTCGCATTGGATGATTGCCTTCATATCGTCATGTAATGATATGATCAGGCTGTGCACTTTGAGGAATATCGTATTTTCAGGATAATGTTAAAAAGTCCATCCTTTCTGACCAGGTCAAAGGCCTTAGTTAGGTCGATGAAGGCGATGAAAAGCGGCTTTTGTTGTTCTCTGCATTTCTCCTTAGTCCGCCGTGGACAATGTAATCCAGAACAACCTGCCACATCGGGCAGATGGGGCCCATAGCCTCTGATGGCAGTTCATTTGGGACAAATAAATCTCTTACCTCAAACTTCTGCTGCCTTGCAGCATATCTGGCTGTGGGAAAGGTTTCAAGAGTAAACCCAAGGAAAAATCCAGAGTTGGAGTCCTCAAGTCGGTCTGCTGCTGTTTTCTGGTATGTTGCAACAACTCCTGCGTAACTGTTGGTGCCAAACTGTACCGGCCTCTGCCGTTCCACTTATCCTATCAAAAGCATGTTGCAGAGGGACCTGCAGCATGGACAACAGCTTGTCTTCCATATCATTCCCCCATGGCTTGTGCCCTGCAGAAGTCACTACAGCTTCACCTCATAATGTTGAAATAACACGGGAAGCAGCAGTCTCAGTTATAAGCTACAGCTTAACTGGCACTGAGTGTAGCTGCAGAGTCTGCTTCCGACGGTGGGAGAAATTCTTGTGTCTGACTGGACAGCTCTTGCCTGCCTAAGCTGGGCATCCACCAGCCAAATGGGTACCCTCCCACGAAAATCTGCCTTCTCCATTGGTGCTCGGAGATTGAGAAAACATCGACAAAGGATTGCAAGACTCCCATCAGACAAAGGAATGAAAGAAAACCAAACATAAAACCAAAGAGGCCAGCTCTCAAATTGGGATGTTGGAACATACGTACGATGAAAACAGGGTTATCAGAGAAGAGCTATGCCAGAAAGACAGCTGTCATCAACGATGAGCTCCTGAGGATATAGCGAGACATAACTGTCTATTATTATTATTATTATTGTTGTTTTCATTATTAGTGTTCTTGATGTCGTCTTCATCATTATCATTGTTAATATAATAATTATATTGTTACATTATTGTTATCATATTATTATTGTTATTATTATTATTATATTGTTATTATCTTTATTATTGTTATTGATGTTGTTGTTAATGTTATTATTTTCATTATAAGTAATTGTGGTAGCAGTAGTACCAGTAGTTTTAGTATTAGTAGTTTACAGGAAGTATGCTGCTAATGAGAAAGATTATCATTCTTATGATTTTCATTATCATTCTATTAAGAACTAACATTCTTATTTTTGCATCTATTTCAAAAATTACTACCACTACTACTACTACTACTATTTCTACTACTACTACAACTATTATTACTACCACTACTACTGCTGCTGATGCTGCTATTGCTACTTTTGTTACTACTACTACTACTTCTGCCATCACTACATCATGAACAATTGATAATTTGCGTGAAATACTATTTAGATATGAGTAAGAAAAATCACTGTTAATTAATTGATAAATTGGTTGGCTGATTGACTGAGTGAGTGAGTGAGTGAGTGAGTGGGTGAGTTTGGTTTGGTTTGGTTTGGTTTGGGGTTTGGTTTGGTTTGGTTTGGTTTGGCTTGGTTTGGTTTGGTTATTTCGTTTGGTTTGGTTTGGTTTGGTTTGGTTTGGTTTGGTTTGGTTTGGTTTGGTTTGGTTTGGTTTGGTTTCGTTTCGTTTCATTTTATTTCGTTTGGTTTGGTTTGGTTTGGTATGGTATGGTGTGGTATGGTATGGTATGGTATGGTATGGTATGGTATGGTATGGTATGGTATGGTATGGTTTGATTTGATTTGATTTGATTTGATTTGATCCAAGGTGAGAGCTTCCTGCACCAAACGCCAGGCTTACATCACTATCTCAGTGTTGGTTCTGACGATGTCTTTGTTGACATCAAATCTCCTTTACGCTTTTGACATCCATCCCAGGTTTAAGTTGTGTACCTATGTTGACAGGTGAGTCACGCGTGTTACTGCAATAGTAAACCGATGTTCAGTGATATTTGAAATGGCAACATATAAAAAGAAATTGTGTGTGACAGAACTGACCATGCACTGTTTATGATTGATAATGTTTGCCAATACACGTGTCCTTTTAGCGAAATTCGCATTTTAGATATTTACGTTAATATAAACAATCGCTACTGATCTTCATTTTGAATTAAAGTTGATGGAAAACTACACTTTGTTTTCTGAAATCTAAATCTATTTACTTTTTGAATTTTTAAGAATTCTTTAAGAAGAAAATGTTATTTCATATGGATCAGAGGAGAACGTGTGTGTTTTGGTGTGTGTGTGTGTGTGTGTGTGTGTGTGTGGTGTGTGTGTGTGTGTGTGTGTGTGTGTGTGTGTGTGTGTGTGTGTGCGCGCACCTGTCCATGTGGGTCAAATGTGTAACCATTCAGGAGTTATGAAGGCGTAAGTTTGGAGTTCAAGACATAAATGTCAAGACCACACAAGCAAAAAATACAACTCCTAAAATTAATAATTTTTTTTGAAGGTGCGTGAGCAATGGTTTCTCTAA
This sequence comes from Monoplex corrugatus, assembly GCA_030674185.1. Classification (NCBI taxonomy): domain Eukaryota; kingdom Metazoa; phylum Mollusca; class Gastropoda; order Littorinimorpha; family Ranellidae; genus Monoplex; species Monoplex corrugatus. The sequence continues at coordinate 37,781,421 of JAPXFY010000029.1, forward strand.
GATTGCTGTCACTGTTTTTGCAGCCTTCTAATATCCTCTCTTCATGTCAAATTTCATTTCATCTGATGCTTCTTCATTGTCAAAATGGCTTTGAGATATACAAAATGTGGATTTTGCTCTGAGAAGTCAACTTTTCCAAATGACTTTCTCAGCTGTTTATAATTAGATCGTCCAGCTACTAACTGGATGAAAATATATCACAAGTTACAATAGAAAGTTTCTTTGCAATACGTCATCATTACAACAACCAGCTTCACAGCACGCTTGGATGCCAGGGGACCAAAATGTTTATGTGATTTTAGTTTGAAAGACGTCACAGTCCACAAAAAGGGTAATGATCATGTAAACATAGGAAAAGAAACTCGTATGCATCATCTGATTTTAAAGTTTTGTAAGTGACATATCAAAATAAAAAGCGAAGATATTTGTAAAATGGAGTTAGTTATTTGATTTTTATAAATGCCTTGAACACTTTTTTTTACGTGGGGTCCCTAGTCTAATTCCTCCAATTTTTTGTTGCTGTTTTTTTTCTGGATTTTCATCCCATTTTATTCCATTGTCTTCTTTTATGTTTTCCTTTTTGTGGGACTTCTAACCTCCAACCTTCCCCACTTTTGTTTTTCTTTTTTCTTGTGGGGTCGCCATCCTCCTGTTTCCCCTCAATCTCCTTTTTCATTTTGTGTGTGGCCTCCAATCTCCCGTTTTCTCACCATTTTCTTTTGTTTCGCTCCTTTTTCTGTGGCGCATTCTACATCCTTTGTTTCATACGAGAACACCGGATGACCTCCTGTTGTCTTATGGGTGCTGCAGGGATGTCAATCATCTGGGTACACACAGCCTGTTCTCACTCTTTCAGCCTGAGTCAGCTGTTTGCATCTTGTCAACCCTATCCATTCCAGGACCGGAGGAAAACCTGTTTGGCTGTGGAATCAAGCAGCAGCTGAAGTAGTTGGCAATGAATCCATTTGAATGTATAGTGTACAGCTGCTGGTTTCATGAAGACAAGCTGATGTCAAAAGCAGTCAACCCTCTCCAGAGTGACCATTGTAGAGAATCATTGAGGCCTTCTTGCCTGTTTCTGATATGTCCTCTCAAGTCTTTTGATGAAGAACCACCCTAATCAAGCTTGCACGTTCATCATTGATAAGCATCTGCGGTGTTCCTTCCATTTCATAACGACCTGGAGGTCGTGTTTCGTCATGTCTGAGCTTGGAGAGAAAGCAACAAATGCCACTTTTCTCCAAATTTATACATCGAGTGCTTGTTATTCCAGCATCTATGTTTTTCTCTTTGCCTATCTGATAAAAAGGAAAATGTCAAGAGCAACTGCGCTTAGTGTTCCAAGATAACCAGGATGTCCATGTCTTCTGTGGTGACAGCATTCATCTGATACTGTGCACACACTTTGTATAAGTCTGAACAGTTGTGACATCTGCATCACTCTTGGCATTAACGGCAGTGCAGGAAGATTCCAGAGTTAATTTAAGGCCATAGATGATGCGCTGTTTGTTCTCAATGTTACAAAGGAAATATTCTTTGGAGGATGGGAGCAATACATCCGATGCAAAGTGGACAGTCTGTCCTCCCATTCCTTTGTCCAGGCCTAAGATGAGTGATGTCCTCAGTGGTTGTTCCTGACAAATAACTAGCAAATACAATACTTGCTTTTATATACTTGTCTTTATATAGCATACATATCTTTGAATTAGGCTTGAAACATTGTTCCACTTTGCTAAGGAATGCGCTGAAGCAGAGAACCTCCTGCAAGGATAACTGAGTGGATGTCTCTTCAGGCTGGGTGCCGATGTTTTGGAAAATTGTTAATAGTTCACCTACAAATGTTGCTTTTTTGGGTTTTAACTAGCTGACTGGAAGAATTGTGATGGAAAGTTATGTCGTGTCTTCGTACGTGATTTTTGCTTCTGCAACTAGGCTCTGAAAAAGAAGCTGAGGATCAGCAGACGCTATATTCTCATTAATAATGATGAAACTTTCAGCATGCGCTTCCACGGCAGTGTCTTTGTTTCTCAGTGAAACACCTGAAACTGTTCGTCCTTCCATTGTCGTCGGTACATGGAGTCCAGTTTTATTTGGCTTATCCTCACTAGCAGACCCATCTACAACAACGCCAGTAACAATGTTTCTCAAATTGAGATCATGAGCAATTGGACCGCGTTGTTTTAAAACTGATGCCAGAGTCATCATGTCGTGGGTGTCTTGTTGTTCTGGTAGGGCCCACCACCTAAAGCTGCTCACCTGACAGGTGGGGAGTGCTTGTCACTTCTTGCTGTTCATTGTTGACTTCTGTGCATGCTAGCATAGACAAATACCATGTCGCTTGAAGTGATTTACCCATCCCTCATTAACTGGTCAAGACTCTGGCTGACTTCAGATTGTGTATCGAAACCTACTCTGTTACACGATCTAAAGAAAGGCCAGTCCAAGACCTTTTACCCTTCAAATGTCGTGGCAACCATCGACAAATCTGTTGTACCCATCAGGATAAGTCACACGGTTTTCTTTAGCGATAACGCCATACTGCAACTAGATATGGAAGCATAAGCAATGAACATGTGCAATATCCGGTTCTCAGCTTTATCTGCCTTGTTAACTCTTTTCAGAATATCAAGTAATTTTGATGCACAAATACTACAACCACGAAGTACTTTTTCTACTGTTCAGGATCATTTTGCGATCATCTAGCTTTTTGATGATCTAATGGATCCAGTGTTTTCCAATTTACTAACAGATACATCTCCGTCCATAAACTTCCTGTATCTTTGAATTGCTAGCTGGAATGTTGAGGAATGCAAATAAAGTCACCGACTGATAATGCTACAAACTCATCATTTGTGGGAGTAGCAGCAGGGAAATCCAGCGTGAAAAGGAAAGTTTACTGCCCTTGGTCCTTGGTGAAGTGGGGGAAAGGGGAGAGGGGTCCGTTTGTATCAAGATCGTAAAATCGTCAATCAACGAAATATATACAACATGAATAATAAACCTATCTGAACACCATAATAGTTATCACTGTCAAATTATGTTTAGATAAACCTCCTCTTTCTATGTCATAAAGATTTGTTACTGTTGCAATGAGTGATGGGTGTTCTGGTTTAAACAGACATATAAATAAGTGACACACACTTAGGTCAACAAGTCAAGAAAACAAAGTGGAAATGGGATGGGCACTTCACTCACACGAAAGACGGACAATTGTGACCCTCCACCACGGAATGAGTCGCAATGCACCTGGGGTGATTTTTTTGTTTTTAAATGAAATGAATAAGCAAAACACGCAGTTTTCACAGATCCAAATTTTATTAAAATCGGGCATTCCTTTTCAAAGTTATGACCTTTTAAAGTTGGATATGTGGAAAAATGCATATTTGAGAAATCGCAGTTTGAAAAAGTCACACTTATGCCTATAGCAACCAGGTACTTCTAATAGAGCTACACTTTTCACCCGTTTATAAGATCAAATAAGCACAAGTATTTTAGCAAGACATAAAATAATGACCAGAGAATCATTTTCAGTGAAAATCTCAAAATTGGTACCTGACCCCCCTACATGAACTATCGCTGCTAGCGAAAAAGTGTGTCAGGTGCAATCCGACTCATTCCGTGGTGGAGGGTCACAATTGATAAACAATCAGAAACACAAAATGGCTAATCAGTTTGAAAGTTGAAATATATTTGTCGAGATGACAATAGACGACAACAAGAAGCGACATGTTCAAGGACAGCAATGGACAGAAACTGTTGGAGGACTGGAAGAAGGCTACTTCCTGCAGTGGAAAGACACAGCATAGAAAGAAGTGAAGAAAGAAAATGTGATCCCAACAGCAGGACGGAAACTTATTTAATATTATCTTGGCGGTATCTCCGTGTGTGTATGTGTGGTGTGTGTGTGTGTGTGTGTGTGTGTGTGTGTGTGTGTGTGTGTGTGTGTGTGTGTGTGTGTGTGTGTGTGTGTGTGTGTGTGTGTGTGGTGTGTGTGCATGAGTGTGTGGATGTGTGTATGAGTGTTTGTGTGTGTTGTATGTGTGAGTGTGTGTGTGTGTGCAGGTGTGTGTGTAGTGTTGGTGGCGGTGGTGGTCGTGGTGTAGTACTAGCACTAGTAGTAGTAGTGTGGTGGTGGTAAGAGTAGAGGTAGTAGTAGTAGTAATAATAATTAATAATAATAATTACAATATTTATATAGCGCAAAATCTTCATAAAATCAAATCTAAGCGCTGAAACAGACACACACACATGCACGCACACACACGCACGCACGCACACACACACAACACACACACACACACACACACACACACACACACACACACACACACACACACACACCACGCACACACACACACACGCACACGGCTATAAATGGGGAGAAAGAATAAAAGCAATGGAAAATTATAGAGAGCATATTATATACAATTATATATTACAATGTGATTCCCCTCCGAGTGGAGACAGGCTGCAGAGGGGATTGAGTGAGGTCGGGATTTTATGCAGAGGAGAAAAGGTGAGTCTTGAGAGCGGACTTGAAGGAGACAAAAGTAGGCTGCTGACGGACTGAGAGAGGAAGTTTGTTCCAGGAGAGCGGACCAGAAACAGAGAAGGCTCGTGGACCATAGGTATTGAGCTTAGTGCGTGGAAAGCGAAAAGTCAGAGGCAGAGCGGAGGGTACGTGAGGGAAGATAGATCTCAAGTAGACTTGACAGGTAATCGGGGGCTGCGTTATTGAGGCTTTTGTAGCACATGGTGTCTAGTTTACTGTATGCGCTTTAATACAGGGAGCCAGTGAAGTTGTGCCAGGAGAGAAGATATGTGGTCAGCTTTTTTCTTTTTGAGTACAAGGCGTGCAGCATTGTTTTGAATGCGCTGTAGGATGTGAATGGTGGAGGCAGGAAGACCAGACAGGAGTGAATTGCAATAGTCAATGCGAGACATTATGAAGGAGAGAACGAGTTTTGCAGTTGTTTCGACAGAAAGATACTTCCTGATCGGGGCTTATACGATGGAGGTGATAGTAGCAAGATCTGGCAGTTTGAGAAACAAAGTTGTTCATGGAGAGGGTAAGTCAATGCAGACATCCAAGTTTTTAGCTGAATCAGAAATTGGGACTGATGTGTTACATAATGGGAGACAAAGAGGAGGCAGCTGAGAAAGTTTCTGACGGGTGCCAATGAGGATAGCTTCTGTCTTGTCGTCATTAAGCTGAAGTTTATTGTATGTCATCCAGTTCTTAATGTCCGAGTAACACTCAGTGGTGCGAGTCAAGAGGCGCTGTATATTGTCAGGTGAGTCACTGTCTTGAAGTTGGGTGTCATCAGCATAGAAGTGGTGTTTTATAGAGTGGGAGTTGATGATGGTGGACAGGGGGGAAGGTGTAAAGAGTGAAAAGAACAGGGCCAAGGACAGATCCTTGTGGAACACCACAGGTCGGTATGCAGGTTGAGAGTAAGTGCCATTGATGAGAACAGTTTGTTTTCTGTTTGATAGATATGAAGTGAACCAGGAGAGAGCAATGTCAGAGATGCCAAAAGTTGATGAAGTCTAGAAAGGAGAATACCATGATCAATGGTATCAAAGGCTGCAGACAGATCAAGGAGTGTGAGGAGAGAGACTTTGCCAGTACCAGTTGCAAGGAGGAGATTGTTGAGAATGTGTAGCAGGACAGTTTCAGTGCTATGGCACTGGCGGTAGGCTGACTGGAAAGGATTGAGGAGACTGTTGGCAGACAGGTGAGAGTTCAGGTGGTTGAGGACAACTTTTTCGATGAGTTTTGACAAGAAAGAGAGATTTGAGATAGGCCGGTAATTTTTCAGTTCATTTGGGTCTAAGTTGTATTTCTTGAGGAGAGGGTGAACAATAGCAGACTTGAAAGAATCTGGGACAGTTCCAGTTTGAAGAGAAGTGTTGATGATGTCATGATGAATGGGAGGAGAGTAGGGAGACAGTCAGAGTAGAGAGAACCTGGAAGAGGATCCAGTTCGCAGGTTTTGAACGATATGGATCTGATTGTTTTGAGAATTTCTTCTTGTGAGACTGGGGTAAAAGTAGTAAGAGGTGTGCCAGAGAAGGAAGGGTCAGGTGGGCATGGTTGACAGGGTGTTCTGTCAAGCCTGTCACGAAGAGTTTGTATTTTGGTGGTGAAATACTTGGAGAATACAGATGGGAGTTCTTCATTTGTGTGTTTTGTTGGGAGAGGTAAATCTTTCAGTGTGCCAAGGAGATGATTCATGGTTGTAAAGAGTTCTTTTGAAGAAGTGGCATTCAGGATTTTGGTTTGGAAATAGCTTGTTTTTGCAGATGCAATAAGGGTGGATACTTTTGTTTTAGAGGCTTGGAAAAGTTGCCTATGTACAGTGAGTTTGGATTTGCGCCAGCGGCGCTCTGCTCTGCGGTGGGCACGTTTTGCACAGGCAATCTCATGAGTGAGCCAGGGGGTAGGGGGGGGTCAGGTAAAAGACGGGTTGTGGCTGGAGCATGAGTGTCCAGAAGATGGTGGAGAGTAGTATAAATTCATCGGCAAGGTTATGTGACTTTTCAGAAAGGAGACGGAAGGCATCAGATGAAAATGTGGAGAGATCGATAGATTTGAGATTATGTCGAGTCACTGTGCGCGTGGTACGGGAAGGATGAGAAATGTCAAGAGAACAGAGAATTGCAGAGTGGTCAGATGGAAGGGCTGAAGTTAGACGGGTAGAAAGAACTAAGCAGTTGTCAGTAGCTGGAATTGTGGTGATCACGAGAAATGATCCAGTCAAGAATGTGACCTTTTTGATGGGTTGGTTCAGAAATGTGTTGAGTCATATTGTGATTGGACAGAGAGTTGATGATATGTCTTGTGTCATAACGGTGAGTGTTGTCATAGTGGACATTGATGTCACCTAGAATGATGAGATTTCCAGGTAAGAGGCAGTAGTAGTCAAGTAGTTGGTCAAAGTCAGAGAGAAGCATGGATGTGGTGAGCTGGTTGGCAGAGCTAGGTGGAGGTCGATAGACACAGGAGAAGGTGATGGGGTGAGGGGTGGATTGGAAGGATACTTCAACGTGCTCGAAAGAAGGATGGGAGAGGGGCAGAGACTGCGAGAAAGATAGGCGGGAATGGAGTGAGTCGTTGTAGAGGATGATGATACCACCACCTCGGGATGAGCGATGGAAAGAAGCAAGCCTGTAACCACTCGGAGTGAGACTCGCATATATAGGTTCATGACCAAGGGGGTTAAGCCATGTTTCGGTTATAAAAGCAATGTCAACATGCTCATCTGCGATAAAGTCAGCAATGACATCGGCCTTGCCATCTGTGCATGTTGACTGAGCGTTAAAAAGGCATAGTTTTAGTTTATCAGAGTCACATGGCGGTGGCCGAGGTGGAGATGAAGGCAGCACCGACGGGACAGAAGACGAAGGCGACACCAGCGGGGCAGAAGACGAAGGCAGCAATGACGGGACAGAAGACGAAGGCGGCACTCACAGGACAGAAAACGAAGGCGGCACCAGCAGGACAGAAGACAAAGGCGGCACCAGCGGGACAGAAGATGAGGGCAGCACCGGTGGGACAGAAGATGAAGGTGGCACCGGCGGGACAGAAGATGAAGGCGGCACCGGAGGGAAAGAAGGCGAAGGCGGCACCGGCGGGACAGAAGGTGAAGACGGCACCACCAGGACAGAAGGTGCAGGCGGCACCATCAGGACAGAAGGCGAAGATGGCAGAGGAGGAGACGAAGTTTGCAGCAGCAAGGTCGAGGGCAGGGGCAGTGGAGGCGACGAAAATGCAGAAGACGAAAAGTGGTGTCGGACTGGTACAGCAGGAGGCAGGTTGTGCCAAAGACGGTGGAGACGTCCAGCACGACAGGATCGCGCAGTGCGGGGCTTCCGACACAGCCCCAGTGTTCGTATGCGCTGGTAGAAGTCTCCACCGAGGTAGCACTTGCTGTGTTTAAAAAGTATCAGTCCAATTTGTTTTATAAAAGACGGGTCCATAATTGCGAGCCAGTCAGGAGAGGATGATACTTGCAGGTTGGTGTGTGGGTTGGTCAGTTCCCAACACTTAAAACCAGAGAAAACAAAGGTTTGGGAGCTGTAGCGTTGGGCGAACACAGTAGGCTAAAACGTAAACACAGTTCACAGATAAAATGTCCGACTTGAGTGGCTGAATTAAAATGATGAAAAGTAAGTATAAAAACTTTAAAATCAGATTATCTGGTAAAATATTCAAAATTAAAAAAAAAAATTTGCATCACCGTATGTCGGGATTTAAAAGGAACAAACTGATACAAAATTCAATGCATAAAATCAAATAGAACCACGATAAAATCACTGTAAAACACCACACACACTTTTGCTGCCTGCTGGCGCGACATCTACTCACTCACTATAATAATTAATAATTAATAATAATAATTACAATATTTATATAGCGCAAATCTTGATAAAATCAATCTAAGCACTGAACTAGTAACAGTAGTAGTAGTAGTAGTAAAAGTAATTGCAATAATAGTAGTAGAAGAAAACACATAGATTAATAAGGCCTATGGTGAGTATCTAGCAAAATGTAAAAAGAGACAACACTTTGCGCAGTTGATCAGTTCTCTGTTTTGTCGTTCATGCTTTCATCTACGTGCAGTTACGTGGCTAAATTCCTTCAAGTATGGATGTGGATAGACTTTCTTATGGGCCGTATCCTTCCTTTCTTCGTTCTTCTCCTGAGCAACACAGTGCTGATCTGGAAAGTTTTGCAGTCTGTCAGGAGTGCCAAACACAGTCTGGCTGGGGATCAGGGTGCTGACCAGGTGGTGGTCCGGGAAAAGAAACTGTCGTCCATGACTGTGACTTTGGTGGTGGTGTCTATCACGTTTATTCTTCTCACAAGTTGGTGACGTTCTTTAATTATTGCTTTTAATTTTGATTTTTTTTTTCGTTTACTTTTCTGAGCCACACTGATGGTCACATAATTTGGAATGTTTTCGTATATCTCATCTAGTTGCTGTGATGTAGTGGTTAGCGCGTGGGACACTAACTGGAAGATTGTGAATTCAAATTCCTTCAGTCCTGCCAATTTTTTTTTCGACTGAAAAAAAATCACAAATAAAACTGCATAGTCGATTTTTTTTTTTACAAAATTTCTGATGTTATAATGATGACGAGAGGGGTGATAAATCACGATGCTACGAAGTACCATTCTGATTTGAGACTGCGACACTGCGTGACTCCTTACTTATCTTCATAATATATCTTAGCCATCAACCAGTTCGGAGAGGTACATACATCTGCCGTAGCTCTTTTTTGAGAATCATCACACTCATTAGGTTACATTTGTGCTCACTTTATTTTCGTTCGGTTTTCTACGCCACCTTAATGGCCAGTTTTTACAATGCGCTAATGATAATTTTGATGGGGATGATAATTATGATGGTATGGAGTTCCCATCTAGGATTAAAACTGCGTGACAGAACTGTACTCTACACTTACTATCATAACGTATCCTGGCGTCAACCAGGCCCAAGAGATACAGACACCTGCAGTGCTCGTCAGAATGGTCAGAAGATCTGAGCAACACCCTCACTTACGCATACGTGAAGTTGATCGGACTCGACTGTATGGTCCCAGTCTTCCTAATGAGTCCGTAGAAAGCCCAGCTCTGGGTAGAGCTGGCTAGAGCCAAAAAATCCCACAATGATTTTTAAAGGGACTGATGAGGATTCGATCCCAAAACCTTCCAATCGGCAGTCCATTGTGTTAACCACTACACATTGGCGACTGGTGACAACGGCGGTGTTTGTCAGGAGATTTGAACAACATCCTCAAAGATGCATTCGGGAAGTGACTGATACTCAACTTTGTGATTCAACTGTTCTCAGTGAGCCCATAGCATATTCAGTTCTGGGTAGGAACTGTTAGGCGCAAAACAACATCTCGTTATTTTGACAGGACTCGTGGAATTTGAACCCCGAACCTTCCAATCAATGGTCTATTGCGCTAACCACTGCACCACGTCTATGGCGACTCTTGTTTTTCTCTGTGTTGCTGTGGTGGCTGTTGTATTGTATCGTATTGTATTGTGTCGTTTCATATCATATCATATCACACCATATTGTATCGTAACGAAACGCATCGTGTCGTGTCGTATTCCATTGTGTTCTAATGTATTGTGTTGTATTGTATTGTATTGTATTGTATTGTAGTGTATTGTATTGTATTGTATTGTATTGTATTGTATCGTATTGTATTGTATCGTTTCATATCATATCATATCACACCATATTGTATCATAACGAAACGCATCGTGTCGTGTCGTATTGCATTGTGTTCTAATGTATTGTGTTGTATTGTATTGTATTGTATTGTATTGTATTGTAGTGTATTGTATTGTATTGTATTGTGTTGTATTGTATTGTATCGTATTGTATTGTATCGTTTCATATCATATCATATCACACCATATTGTATCATAACGAAACGCATCGTGTCGTGTCGTATTGCATTGTGTTCTAATGTATTGTGTTGTATTGTATTATATTGTATTGTAGTGTAGTGTATTGTATTGTATTGTATTGTATTGTATTGTATTGTATTGTATTGTATTGTAGTGTAGTGTAGTGTAGTGGTGTAGTGTAGTGTAGTGTGTTATATACTATTGTACTGTACTGTACTGTATTGTATTGTATTGTAGTGTAGTGTAGTGTAGTGTAGTGTAGTGTAGTGGTGTGTAGTGTAGTGTAGTGTAGTGTAGTGTAGTGTAGTGTAGTGTAGTGTAGTGTATTATATACTATTGTACTGTACTGTATTGTATTGTAATGTATTGTAGTGTAGTGTAGTGTAGTGTAGTGTAGTGTAGCGTAGCGTAGCGTAGTGTAGTATAGTGTAGTGTAGTGTAGTGTAGTGTAGTGTAGTGTAGTGTAGTGTAGTGTAGTGTAGTGTAGTGTAGTGTAGTGTAGTGTAGTGTAGTGTAGTGTAGTGTAGTGTAGTGTATTATATACTATTGTACTGTACTGTATTGTATTGTATTGTATTGTAGTGTAGTGTAGTGTAGTGTAGTGTAGTGTAGTGTAGTGTACTGTAGTGTAGCGTAGTGTAGTGTAGTGTAGTGTAGTGTAGTGTAGTGTAGTGTAGTGTAGTGTAGTGTAGTATAGTGTAGTGTAGTGTAGTGTAGTGTATTATATACTATTGTACTGTACTGTAGTGTAGTGTAGTGTAGTGTAGTGTAGCGTAGTGTAGTGTAGTGTAGTGTAGTGTAATGTTGTGTAGTGTAGTGTAGTGTAGTGTATTGTAGTGTAGTGTATTGTAGTGTAGTGTAGTGTAGTATAGTGTAGTGTAGTGTAGTGTAGTGTATTATATACTATTGTACTGTACTGTATTGTATTGTATTGTATTGTATTGTATTGTAGTGTAGTGGTGTGTAGTGTAGTGTAGTGTAATGTAGTGTAGTGTATTGTAGTGTAGTGTATTGTAGTGTAGTGTAGTGTATTGTAGTGTAGTGTAGTGTAGTGTAGCGTAGTGTAGTGTAGTGTAGTGTAGTGTAGTGTATTGTAGTGTAGTGTAGTGTAGTGTAGTGTAGTATAATGTAGTGTAGTATAGTGTAGTGTAGTGTAGTGTAGTGTAGTGGTGTGTAGTGTAGTGTAGTGTATTATATACTATTGTACTGTACTGTATTGTATTGTATTGTAAATCCTTTATGTCACGACGGATTTCCCATGTGAAATTCAGGCCACTTATCCTGGGAGAAGGTGGGGGAGGGAGAGAATGGTTCATGCCACTGCAGTGCAGCTTGACCTGTCTGTACTTACAGAATGGTTGAGGACAGAGAGGGTGGGAGATATACGTGCAGCAACAAAGGACAGATTCGTATGGTGGGCCATAATTGCCAACGGCAGTGCACATAGTGATGATGATGATGATCATGATGATGATGATGATGATGATGATGATGATGATGATATATGCGTGTATTTCTCTTTACCCATCAAATTGGATTTTGTTTCAAAGTATTTTGTCGGAAATAACTCCGTTTTTGACATGGGATCGAATTCTATACCAAATGCTGAGTGCATGTGACTGTCAGGACCTATGTTTATCATCATATCAGAACGGTCAGTTGGTTGTTAGAGGCAGTGATGGTGATAATGATGACGATAACTTTGGTCAACATGACGATCATTGTAGGATTAGAAAACATTTTGGACGAGGGAGGCTGCTGAGGGGATGTTCAGGGTGAGAAGTTGCTGGTAATTGGATCAGAATTGCTAGAAACCTTTCGTTGTGTATATCTAAATAAAACAAATAGAAATGAAAAAAACATCCACAGCACTACTGATAATTTCATTTTATGATATATTTCTTTTCCTTTTGGAATGACTATCCCAATGCCTATCCATGGATATACGAGGTTATCACTTTGTATCTCTGCACTATAGTTGGTGTAGTTGTACCTGAGCTACTGAGAACTTATTTTCATTCATTAAAGCATAATGGCCATGCAATGGACCACATCTAGTTGAAAGTAAAATATATTTTATATTACATCACCCTTCCTATCATACACACGAACAATTAATTGTTGACGGCTTTTGTATTTGGCAGGTCCAATTGCTATTCTGCTCCTGGTGGCAATGTCATTAAACATTGGACAGAAGAGCCTGGAAGCCATGATCAAGTACCCCTACATGGAATTCCTGGTGACGTTGACGAACTTGCTGTGGTACGCCAACAGCGCCATCAATTTCTTCCTTTACATCCTTACTGGAACTCACTTCAGGCAAGAACTCAAAGCATTACTGGGTCTGACGCCACGTGACAATCACTTCCGTAAATTCAACGATGATTCAGGGAAACCTGACGCCAACAGCAGTAGCAACAGGCCAATGAACTATTCTGCTAAATAATGTGAGTCTGTGCTCATTCAAGGATACGTGAAGATTTCTAAGAATTCATTATCCCAGGATCAGTGAAGATACTTTCAAGGAGATTGGGCAAGTCTTTGATGCATGGATGTTTTGTTTTTTTCTGGGTTATTTTCATCTTTCTTGAAACAGTTCCAAAATAAATATCAATGTTATTCCTGGTTTTCTGCAGTGGCCGAATTGTACATGAACAGGAGTTGAATCTTCTGACACAGCATATACCATCACCAGTTTCATTACTGACTGGTGTGTAGAATCCGCAGTCTACAAAGATATGGACATAAATATAGATACACATTTGATAAAGCAAATGAGTTGTAGTTTTAAATGCTTTTGATATTCCTGCTTTTATATTCCTTTTATTCCTAATATTCCTGCACTACATTTTCGAAAATAAATTGATTACTGACAAGAAGTTAATAATTTCAGCGCACAAAGCTGTTAATGATTAATCTTCGTGAAGGGTGTGAAGTGTACATTGTAAATACTGTTACAACAGATACACGTTTATGATGAAAACAAAACTGAGCCAGCAATTATATAATGAACAGTTAATATTCTTTACCAAAATCAGTGAGTAGTCGACCAACAGGCTACGCATTCACCTCTCTCAAATATCTTCCTCAGGCTGAGTAGCTAGGTGTGCGTATAAAACGTATCTCATTCGATGACTGACTGACAACGACAAGAGGAATTTCACTTTTGTTAGATGTAATTGATATGCGTTGGTATCAGAACCACGCCGAGGCCTGAGAAAAAAAACTCACAAGAGCTAACTCCATTCTGCTACCCCACAGACATAACAACTCATGGCAAACTTTAACCAAAAAAGGCGGGCAGACAAAATAAAATAACATTTCTTTATACATGAAACACTATCATAAGCACATACAGCAAAATAAAGACCCCCCACTCCTTCCCAAATCAGACTAAGCACATACAAAAGAAAAGTTCGGAATAATGTGCACTACATAATGCCACAGTAACCGCATTATCTGAGTATTCCCCAGAAGACTTTCAAAACACAAAGCAGCCCATGAAAGAAAAAGACAAGTAGACAAAAGGAAACAATGGGAAGAATCCACTATAAATACAGCGCCAAAGACGACAAAAAAACCAAAAAAACAACAACAACAACAACAACAAAAAAGAGAGAGAGAGAGAGAGAGAGAGAAAGAGAGAGAGAGAGAGAGAGAGAGAGAGAGAGAGAGAGAGAGAGAGAGAATGCAATGAATAGCATAATGCACGCACCATTTGTGTCCATCTAAGGTATATTAACTCCTTGGTATATCGTACAAAGATCATATAACCAATAAGGAAGTGAAAACCCGAATCGAAAACGCCATCGGGCCGCATGAAGACCTCCTGACTTCAGTGAAAAGACGCAAACTGAGGTGGTACGGGCACGTCACACGATCATCTGGACTGGCCAAGACCGTCTTGCAGGGAACAGTTCAGGGAGGGAGACGAAGAGGCAGACAGAGAAAAAGATGGGAAGACAATATCAGAGAGTGGACTGGCCTTGAATGGAATATCATTCTGCGAAAGCTGAGGACCGTGAGGAGTGGAGGAAGTTGGTTGCAAAATCTTCAGTGGTGCCCCAACGGTCAACCAGACTACGGGACTGATGATGATGATGATGAAGGTACATTAACAAAAAGAGCTAAAATTCCCTCCCATTCTATAGAACAAACACGCACTGTAGATAATAATGGGAAAATCTGATCTTCCCAAAATAAAAACAAACAAACAAACACGTCAGTGATCTCTGAAGTACACTATTTACTTGAAAACCCCTTCTCTCTGTGTCTCAGTGTGTGTGTGTGTTGTGTGTGTGTGTGTGTGTGTGTGTGTGTGTGTGTGTGTGTGTGTGTGTGTGTGTGTATGTGTTGTGTGTGTGTGTGTGTGTGTGTGTGTGTGTTAAAAGATCCTGAAGCAATGAAAAATATAAAAAAAGTGAAAAGGAAAACAATACGTGATGTCAACAAGTGATGTCCCCAATATCTAGATGATCAACAGCTAAACATGGGTGATGTTCAAACTTCACATTCTAGGATTCCCCTTATCAGACCAGCGGATAGTAACATTTCTTGAACCACTCAGATTACTGATGAGGCTGACCATTCACATTGCACGCAAATACCAATGGGTGGCAGGATCATAGCATTTGTTGTCAAGCCTGTGTACTTGTATTTTCACACATCCACACAATCTTCTGTGTAAATGATACTTAAA
The DNA here is from genome assembly GCA_030674185.1 of Monoplex corrugatus. Lineage (NCBI taxonomy): Eukaryota > Metazoa > Mollusca > Gastropoda > Littorinimorpha > Ranellidae > Monoplex > Monoplex corrugatus. The sequence goes on from JAPXFY010000029.1 coordinate 37,796,555, forward strand.
GTTCCTCAGCGATTCTTTGGCACTAATACAAGCTCCTGGACTGACAAGACCATTCACCGTCTTTTCCAGGAGCTGTCGGATGAAACCCACCAGCCCACGGTGAAACATCCTCCCTGTCTTCACGTTGGTGATCAGGGACTGATGTTGTACCTCTTCTGAAAATGACCCAGCTGGCTGGTGCAGGCTGGATTCCAACATGCTGATGACACCCTGGACAGAAATGCCACAACAGAGCCTTACCCTCTACATATAAACAGAGGAACTACTGCTTTATATTGTAGCTGAAGTCGTTTTGTTTATTCAGAAAAGATATACACTAATTGTCTGGAAACCTGAAAAAGGTTTCACACTCTGCCAAATGTCTAAGTCAAGCCATGGAAACTGGAGTCACAGTACATTTGAATACTTCACCACACTTTTCTTTACCAATATACCAATGATGCATGTCACCTTCAAGGAAGCCTGGTCTGGTCTTCCCTTGAGTACAGTTATATTAATCCAGTAACAGCAAACTAATCAGAGCTCAAGATTTTACAAAGGTATGAGTTGAATATAAAGACAAAGGATCAATCGCATCTGATGAAAACGATTCCTTTTCATCAGACCTATTTCACAATAAAACACAAGTGTTTCCAGACACACCATTTACTAATATATTCCTTGCTAAGGTAGTATCAGAAAATGATTATGAAATTCTACGGTATGCTAGCTTAATTCACAGAAAATTGTTCTAATGGAACAGCCACGTCACTATTCTTAACAGAACCATAACTTGAATCCATGTCAACTAGTTACATGACATTATCACATGCGTGCACACTTTAAATAATCTGAGTTACCTTTTCCTCTCAAACCTAACGCATATCCATACATAAAATATACAACACATATCCTTGAAACAAACGCAAACATGGGTGCTTACACAGCAGCACAAATTCACTTTCTGAATACGTTAACAATCCCTCCCATTGATTCTGTATGCACTTCTGCGCATTAATTTGATAATGTGTATCCTCATAGCAAGCTCAGAATTTGCTGCTGAACTAACAGCACCAGTTTACTGTCCAAACACATTAAACATCCTAGGTTGCCAAGTATTTGTGATACCAACATAATTTTGATAACCTCTTGCAATTCTCGTGCGTACTTCAACACAAAATACGAAAATATATGCACTCACAGTGAATGCAAAAATGGCATCACAACAGCACACAGCTCGCTCCCCAGTCTATGGGTGAACGTGTTTATTTTTCAACCCACAAAGGCATTTGTTTATCTCTGGTTTCCAACTAAAATATATCTTTCTTATATGCCCTCATTACACAACATAATACTGGACGAACATTGACACACCTGTGAAGCCAAGTGATATAAATGGTTAAATACATGGACACTGCTGCACACAGCACATACCGCACGATAAACGACATCAGTATTACATTACAACACATTACACACCCTGACGGACATTAGTCACACCTACTAAACAAAGTTTTTAAATACCTTGTAGAGATGATGAATCAAAAGTTATGGGACAGGAACCTCAGACCCACAGACGGATTGGCAAGTCATTCACAACCTCTTCAGAATGACGACATCCAGGGATGACGACAACAAAGACGTAACATAAGGGCCTACACCTCACTTGGTTTTGACATCACAAGGTAACATCAAAACTACGACGACTTCTTCTCTTCAACGTCCTAAGCAGCAGTACCATCTATGAAGACGGGCTTACTTTCTTCAAAGACTATTGAGAAACACACAGAGATATGACAGAGGAGGCATACACCTTGCCTGGTGTTGACATTCAAGTAAACTCAAACGATGACGACTTCTTCTCTCAACGTCATAACACAGTCCATCTATGGCGATGGACTTCTTTCTTCAAAGACTATTGAGAAACAACAGAGATATACAGAGGAGGCATACACCTTGCCTGGTGTTGACATTCAAAAGTAAACCAAAACGATGACGACTTCTTCTCTTCAACGTCATAAGCAGCAGTACTCTATGGCATGACTTCTTCTTCAAAGACTATTGAGAAACACAAAGAGACCTGACATAATAGGATACACTCGCCTGGTATTGACGTCCAAAGATAACATCGGAACGACGAGAACCCTCTCTCACGTCCTAGTGCAGCAGTCCATCTAAAACGCTGGACTTCTTGTCAGATTGTCACGACAAGCCACTTGCTGCTATCCGCTCACAAGGATTGACCCTTTTGCCAACATGTAGCCTACTGTGAAATCTTTCTCGATATAACCTACAAGTTGTAATCAACAACTCTACACAGATGCACAATTAAACCTCACTTGTCAAGGAACCCATGAAAGAAAAAAATAGCAAACTTGAAAAACTCTGTGACAGCGCACGTAAATGTAAGCACAGAAACACGCAAAGGAATTGATATCTGCATACATGTGCACATGGCTTACACAAGGTTGAAGAAGATCAAGCACGTGGATTTTTTTCTTTATTTGAGGAAGACCAGAAAAAGAAAATATATGACTATGTGAGCAGCTCTGTACAAGGCTTGCACAGTGAAAACAAAAAAGACTGTTGTGGTTCAACTGTTGTAGACTAACTGCAACCACAATTTTGATCCTACCTGGACCAGGTCTGTTTGAGACGATGACTAGGGATGATCCCTAGACATAATTCCGATGTGTTCAGCAGTAATTATAATAACAAAGCTGATATCATAATAAAAAGAAGAAGAAAGGAACATATTCAATGTTGCATCATTATCTTCATCACCAAGTGCCTTGCCACATGGCGTTGGCAATCATGGCATTCCATCTGTTTCTATCCCGTGTTGCTGCAAGCACCTCTTCCACCCTCCCTGTCTTCAGCCACTCTGCAAGTCCGTCCAATAGTTTCTCCCTGGGTCTACCTGGTGCTCTCTTTCCCTCCATCTTTCCTGTTGTGACCAGGTGCTCCAATTCCCCTGTCCTCATAAAATGGTTTATAAATGTTGCCTGTCTTTTCCTAATCTTCCTTATGAATGATCTTCTTGTGTCTGCCTTCATCAAGACTGTCTCGTTTGTTTTCTTTGCTGTCCATGGAATTCTCAACATTCTTCTTAGAAACCACATCTGGGCTGCCTCAGTCTTGTTGCATATTACTCCTAATATTTATTGTATTCGTTATCTATACATTTGAAATCCTTCCTGTGCTTTCAACATTATTTTACACTGACGATTTTCAATTTTCGTCTACAAGATCAAGAAAGATACATTTTTTGTTGCTATTTCGAAATGGGAGATGGAGTAGAGATCGTCGTACTATTTTTAATTGTATATGTACATGTACTAGCAGACGCTCGAAGGGACGTCACCCTTATTGGGAGCGCTGGGAGATAGGAGGGACTTCTGGGGATTAATGATAATAAATACACTCTTGGGAAAACTCTTCGCCTGTTCATCCACTTTTCTCTCACGACAACATATAATATCACAGTCATCATGGACTTTGACATAAACAACAGAACTGTTTCCTTTAGCAATGAAGACATCATCTGTACAGTCTACAAGTCTGGAAGCTAACAGGCCTACAATTAAAGAAAGACAGACAGATTACAGAGCACCTCAACATTCACAAGAAATATGTTCAGCAACGTTAATTTCCGATGTGCCAATGGAGGAGTGCTTCATGGGTTGCTGCACAGAGATGTTTGTATTTTCTTTGTGCTTATCGTTACGTAACATTAAAGCAGAGCAACAAAATTCCTGGATATGCATGTATGTATGTATGTATGCATGCATGTATGTATGTATGTATGTATGAATGTATGTATGTATGTATGTATGTATGTATGTATGTATGTATGTGTATATGTATGTATGTATGCATGTATGTTTGCATGTATGTATGTATGTATGTATGTATCTATGTATGTATGTATGTATGTATGTATGTTACAGTACACGTATGTTCGTACGTAGTGTGTATGGATGTACGCATGTACGTATGTGTGTGTCTATGAATCTTTTAGAATTAATGATTGAGCTTAAAAAAGAACAAGATATAGAAGACAATTACAGTACAATGCTCGCACCAATTAAATAGTGGATTTCTATTATATTTGTTTTCGTCAACTCAATGAATATAATTATTTTCCATGTTGTTTTTTTCTTCTGCCAATCGATTTGCTTATTCAGGTGTGTGTGTGTGTGGTGTGTGTGTGTGTGTGTCTGCCTGCCTGCCTGCCTATTTGCGCGCGCGCGCGTGTGTGTGTGTGTCGTTCGCGCGCGCGAGCATGTGTGTGTGTGTGTGTGTGTGTTTTGGAGGATCAGTGTGTGTGCTGCATGTGTGTGTCGGGTGTATCTGCAAGGGCGGTGTGTGTGAGACGTGCATGCCTGTGCGTTTGCGTGCGTTCAGGCATAATTATGTGTGTTCACTTGTGTGGGGTGTGTGTGTTTGTATGCAGGTTTTTATGTTAGGAAACAGATGGTTTATACGTTCTCATCATTGCCCCTTATAAATCGACGCAATTTAGATTATCTTTCAAATTTCTGTTATAGTTGTGTTGGAAACCTATAAACATTTTGAGGAGATAAAAGCCACAGACGGTTGTAGAAACATTATGAATAGATGACAGTACAAAGAGCATACATCTCTGAAAAATAATTACTATCTATTTAAAGAGATTTGTGTAGGGAATTGCAAAGTTGTTTATTTCATGTTGGGAGAAGAGAGTTAAACTTATGTTTTTCGTAGTGATGCAACATTTTGCTTTTGATGGCAGAATTTTAAAGAAGAATAAGTGACACTGGATATTGTATAATCTGTTTAATGTAGTTGTTTCTCTAAACTGATGCACTGAAAGTCCCTATTTCAGTGACTGTACGTGCTTCACCAGTTTCCAAAAAGAAAGAATCAAAAATTGCAACAATTTTAAATTACAACTATAATAAGTATTCACTTCAGTGTATATCATTAGAGATAGGTATGCGTAGCCCGTTCAAAATCTAAAGTAATGTTAAATCTTAACAACTGTAGATTTATTTCCGTATTCTGCTATGTATTCCAAACACTATTTGTAGTAAATATAAATCAAATGACATCCTCATTTACATAATTTTATTAGTATCGCTTTATCTCGTGCTAATACGGTATATTCAGATTTTATTGCAAACGATTGTTTGAGCAGCTGAAACTAAGACGGAAGAGATATCTATCGTTACTTTGGTAGTTTTGAATGTTTTGTGTATTGATATTGTATTTGGTTATTTATTTGTTTACTTGTACATACGTTTATCTATTTCAGTTGTATTGGTTTTGTTATTGTGCATTCTTGAATTTCTTTTGGCACTGCAAACGCATAAAGACACATTTCTTTTACTTTATTGTTGTTTAAAGCCCAGCCGACTGCGCAGAGCCATATCAGTGCTATAACCGCTTCAAAACACAAAACTTCAACAGGAAAAAAAAAGAAAAGAAAATTAAGTACACACATCAATGCATTCGCGCACATAATCTAAGGACATGCCCCCGCGTAGGACCACTCCGTCCGATTTATCGCACAGGGGAGATTTAAAAAACACACTTGAATACAAATATAAGCGTACATAAGGACACCAAACATATATAAAACAGGCATAAATTACCTAAAATTGCTTCCGCATATCTAACCTCACAAGAGCCAGCCAAAAATGCACTTAATACATGTACCCAATTATCAATCCGAAGAAAAAGTACGTAAGACTTTATTGAAAAAAATACAGGTGAATGGACCATTAACGCAGAAAATACGTAGAAATGACAGAAAGCAAGGCAAACAAGGCAGAAGAAAAGAGAGTGACAGAAAAGAAGAAATTTCTAGCACATAATTTCCAGAAGGTGGGGATACTATTTATACTGAAAGAGCCCCCGGCAAACCCAACGGGGGCAGGCATAAAGACACTTAAAATTGCCAAAACATCCCTAATATTTCTATGAAAAGCAAAACATAATTAAACAGGTCTTGTCGTTACCGCTACTACTAAAAGTGTTCGCCTTCATTTCTCATAGAGACTGGCTGTGGAGTCAGGTTGGCACACCTTGTTGACTATGACTGTATAGAAGAAACAGCGCTTCAGAGTCTATCGAGACTATAGTACCTGAGGGCTATGACAGATCAGAGAGCTTATATGCAGCCTTAAGTCTTGTGCCTTGATCCTTCTCCATCACGTGATAGTAGTGCATTAGTGCATATGGAATTCTTGTTGAGCGTGGAGCCGTTGTCTTGAGAAACTGAAACTGGAGACAATTAGATGACAAAGAACATCCCTGGGGCGCAGCACGAAAGGGGAGGAGAACACTATTTTACGAATTCTTTCTTAAAAAAAATATGTTTGATACTTCTCCTCATATACACATTGTGTGGTTAGGACTTTAAACCGTACCAAACAGACGAACAAGCAAACGAACACCGCGTTAGAAAATTAGACAACTGACATGCCTCTGCCCGAGTTAGTATTAAAAAAAAGTCTCAGGTTTGTACAATAGATATTGTGGATTTTCGCCAAATTTCCTTCTTTAGCCAAAGTTTTGGTTAGGGTTGACGTTGTTTCTGACTCCAGTCGTGAGCACATCTCTGACTTTCAAAACGATACTCGTTCAAACTGTGAGGAAATTACATTTTACTAAGCGTGTGTACATTAGAAATGCCCTGAAATTTGCGAGCGTGCGCGTGTGTGTGTGTGTGCGTGCACGCGCGCGCGCGAGTGTGTGTGTGTGTATGTGTGTGTGTGTGTTATATCCGCTAAGGCCTAAACTATAGAGTGATAGACAGAGAGAAAGACCAACTCACAACCATACAACAACACAACACCTAAAGCTCAAACTTTCACACACATTTCTTTATTAAGACACACACACGTGCTCACTCACACAACGTTTCAGTTGCTGAAGAAAGCAGATGTATAAAATCCCGCCGACGGCTGGTAGTCACACAGGGATTCTGCAAAAGAAAACAGTCGCACATGGATTCTGTTTAAGAAAGCATTCACAGGGATTCTGCCAAAGAAAGCAGTTACACACAGGATCCACTGATGGCTGACAGTCGCAAAGGGATTCCGCTGAAGAAAACACACAGGGATTCTGCCAAAGAAAAGGCAGCGGGCAGGGCCTCACAGTAACATAAGACTCGGGAACACAATGTTGTTCTTAAGCCACTAGTCCAAGACATTGTCCATAACCAGACCTCCACACTCTCTGTCCTGCCCTTCCGTGAACATTGCAGCGTTTATGCATATATCTGCGAACATAACTGGTCATAAGCGCAAATGTAACCATATTGATATTCATGAATAATGATCACATCTAATTTCACACCAGTATATGGAAGCATACCTACAAAGGCACCCGTGAACACGTGGCATGCACACACGTATACATGTAGTGGACTAGCCATGGCCATGCGTATTAGCTTGTGTGTGCGTGCACGCCTGTATATACGCAATAAGTACAGGTACACATACACACTTGCGTGCGAGTGCACGTGCGTACGTGCCCGCTCATGACGCACACATTCCTTCCAATGATACACACACTGAATTTTGCCAAGACGCCTGAATCAAATCACATCACGTTTAAAGCCCAGCCGACCAATCAGTCATAGCAAAAAACCTAACATGTCTCAGTATTGCTAAAATTGTACTGTCAACCTCAAATGCATTTTTCACTGAACAACGCAAGCAATTACTACAGTCGTGACAACAGAATCGAGTGCTCACTTTTTGCATAGCGATACATGCTCACGAATAAAATTCCAATTAATTCATATCAACTGTTTAACTAGCTGTATCCCATTATTTCTTCCATGACATTTCATGGTTAATATTGCTCAATCAATCAACCAAATCTGGTATCCAAAACTGTAATTATAATATCCACCGACCATTGACATCAAAACAGACAATGAACCGAACAGTGCCAAAACTGGCCTACAAGTTTATGGCTTCCTACCAGTAAGTAAACATTTCAGCTGCAGCGTTCAATATCACCGTCACAATGAATTTGGTTCAGCAATAATCTCTTAGCCACGAATGTATTAGGAACAATCTCTTATTTTTGAAAGTACTCGAAATTACCGACTTTACCATTCTTGCACGTATTTCGTTAACAAGTTGTAAGTTATAGATGTAAATTTCTGGAGTTTAACAAACCACTTTTTTCACAATTTCGGTTTCGAAATGTCAACTATTCCATTTGGCAACAAACACAATTCCAAATTGAAATAATATTTTAAAATCATCATTTATTCCAACCATATGGTTTACTATGCAACGTCAACTCTACAATAATCTCCTCCACTTACATTCCTAGTATAGTAAGCAATACCTAGCGCACCATTCAATCCTTGCTGCTCAACAACCTGTATGCACCAAGAACACTGCTTCAGCAGCTTCCTCCACCAATGCTTGCGCGTGATTCTGGGCCTTTTCTGGAATGTCCATGTGTCAAACAAGGACATCATGGACCAGACCAGTCTGCCAAGCATATGCGTGTCCTCTTCACACAATGATTGGGTTGACTTGGTCAAGTCCTCGCAGGCAGGATGGCCGTGTATCAAAAGAGTGATCTGTATGGAAACGATTGCAGCTGGTGCCAGCCCACAAGGCATGCACTGCTACGATGCAGGAACGTCTGTAAACTTGACCAGAAGTCCGATAATGTCAGTGTGGACAGCTGGAAAGGGATACCTACAAATCATAGTGCCTGGTGACAGGTTGTACGTGCAGGCATCGCCATTGCAGAGTTGAAACTAACTCGACCTGCGGTCAAACAGATGAGAGAGAAGGAAAGCTGCTGTAGTGATCGCCTAGCTACCTAGCATATTTAACTAAGTCCCCAAACAGGTGCATTAAACTTTGCATAATCAAACATAACAAGGCATCAGTTGTAGCAGAACTAGTGATTAGACTAAGGTTATAAACATTATGTACCTAATTTGTTTCAGGAGAAAAATCACCAGCAAACATGTGGCAAGTAAATGGATCCTGGCTGAACAATGTTACTGCATTCATCCAATCGACAAATATTGTTTCAAAACAATCGTCTGAAGGTCTGGGAATGGGATCAACGCAAGGACCTTATCAGATGTCTTCCATTTTTAAATTCTGGCAAGAAGCAAATGGAATGGCGAGCAATATT